>CP141148.1:11708056-12908056 GCA_035235625.1 Saururus chinensis
TTTACTCTTAGGGTTCACCTTCCTAAAATAAGTTTAAATTTAGGATTATTTTAAAAATAATAGCTGCGGCCAAGCCCACCACAACCGTGGCTGTAGTGGCATGGATAGATGGAGTAGGGGATGACACGTGCTTAAAATTTTGAAGTGGAGTCAAATTTACTTTTGTCCTAGCCGAAATTTCTTTCAGGCACAAAAGGGGAAAAATAGAAGTCCAATCACATGAAGTGAAAATTAAATCCCCCCGCTGGATTTAAGCAAGTGAAAATCCTCTACTTTCGCCTTTTTTTTTTTAAACAGGCTTCAAAAAGTGTGCTACAAATGGCAGGGTTTTTAATTCTTTAAACTATGTTTTTGGGTTTATTAGTCAAAACCCCTAGAAAAAAAATAGTATTTTAAACAAAAGGCATCTAATAAAAACCACCATATCGTACATCAAAATTTCATGATCATTAACATACATGAATGAAAGAAATGAATGATTAATTGTTAACTTAAGATAATGAATCAAGAAGTTATTAAAGAAGATAATTAACGTAGATACATGCCCGAGCCTCTTGTTCGCACATCTCATATTCTATACATATCCTTTTCGCAGAATCTGTGAAAAAAAAAATCCACCCAAGCAGATAGTCTCTACAACTTCCACAATGACCTGATTTTGTCTAGAACTCAGAACAATGACAACGTAATTGGATAATTGTGAACTATAAAACGAAAATCCAAATAATTTTCTCCCAACTCGAATTGATTTCTATTAGCCATAAATAAATATAAAAACCAAAGTACAAAAAGGAACATTTCTCTCAAGCAGCAGTATCAGAAGCTTCACCAACCCTAGGATTTTTTCTCCTGACCTTGGAATCATCAAGATAATTCTGATAGATGTAAGATACAAAACCCCAAATAGCCAGCAGCATGGCTATCACCTTCACAGCATCCATTTTGTCATGAAAAAAGATCACGGCAAACAAAGGAACAACGGCCAGAGATAAAGTACTTATAACATTTGAGAAAAGAGATGATACCACAAAAATCAACCCCACCACCCCTACTGAGCAAATTTGCCAAGCCACGGCTGTCCAAACCAAGATCATAACGTAGGACACCTTGCCCTTCTTGAAACCATCCATCTCTCCCTTCAAGCTCCTCCATTCCCCACTAGCAAAAAGACCGATGATGCAAACACAAGTTGCCACCAAAGAGGTGTAGATTTGCATCTCAAGGACCACACAGAAGTTTTCCTTTTTCAAGACCTTCTGGAAAGTGAGCTGCATTAAAGAAAGCAACAGGGAATACGAGGCAGATGCCCCTAAGGTGCAAATAAATCCTATTACATACTTCCCAACTGAAATTCCTACCGGATTTTCTGACCCCGCTCGAGTGGCAAGAAGGGCAGTGGAAAAGGTAAGAAGGATTACAGAGTTCAGTATGAAAGGGGTGAGCTTCTGTGAATTAAAAAAATATGAGAAGACAACATTAAAGGCCAGTTGTGTAGCACAGATGAGGGAGTATGTGGATACAGGGAGGTACAGAAGGCCATACGAATACATCAAATTATCACCGGCAATAAGCAGGCCAAGAGCAACATAGATGGAGCCAATAGTTGCTATAGAAATTTGTACACTTGTGGAAATTGAAGATGAAGGACTCAGCCTTGAGGGGAAAAGGAAAAGAGGGATCAAGAGGACTGGGAAGGCAGCAGTCTGCACCAGAGTTGCCATCCATTTGCTGTTTCCACCATCATCATAGTAAAGACGGCCAAGGAGGGTCGCTGCAGCTTGCCCCACAAGAAGGAAAAGAATGTTGAGGGCCACCAACAGCCACCATTGCCAGCGTTTCATGCTGGGACGTGCAGTATTAGCTATCTCCCCAGAATCTACATATAACCAAGAGATGAGAAAAAAAGTTCAATATTATGAATCTTTAAAAATGAGCTATACAAAATAACAAATAAATAAAAGCAGTAAGCTACGAAAAAAACACTTACCCATTTAAAACGTAGCAACTGATTTATGGAGAGTGCTGTTGATGAAACTGCTTCAATCAAGGGGTATTGCCGTTTTTTAGGGTGACAGCAAAAATAGAACCCGCGCAAGCTTCCTGAACCCACTGCATTGTAAGGGTACTTCTGTTAGCCATGCCATAAGACTGCCAATGAAAGAAATATGAAAGAGACAAAAAAAGATTACGACTTGGCCAAAGTATATAAATCCTACATTTGCACCTGAAAGCTTGATTTCAATTTTTATTCTTGCATGGGTCTACAAAAATGGGAAGAGCTCTTCTTTACAATTAGGGCTTTGGCTGGCCGGCTTTGGCAGGCCAAAGGTAGGCCCAGGCCCGGCCCTAAACAAGAATGTCAAATAAAGGGGCTTTAACCTCTGGCGGCCTTAACCACCCTACTAAAAAGTTGGACCGGCCCAGCCCGAACAGCGCCGGCAGGAGAAAAAGTGGCCACGGGAGGTGAGAAAAGAAAAGAGGAAGGTGGTTCGGTGGAGGCGAGAAGAGGAACTGATGGAGGCAGTAGTGGATGATGGACTGAGGGATTGAGGGAGGCGATCCAACAGTAAGAAGCAATAGAGGGAGGCGGTGGTCCGTCGAAGGCGAGAAAGGAGTAAGTGGTGGTCCGGCAGAGGCAAGAAAGAGGGAGGCGGAAGTCCTTTGGACAGACAGAGGCGAGAAAGAGAGAAGTGGGACTGAGGATCGAGGGAGAGGGGAGGGCCGGGCCTTGTTCAGCAGAGGCGAGAAAGAGAAAATGGGTGAGGAAAGTGTGGCTAGTGCGGCATATAGTAGGCAATGGTTTGGCGGAGGCAAGATGGAGTCCGGCGGAAGAGGGAAACATGAAGAGGGAGGGTGGAAGCAGTAAGATAAAATAAAGATTGAATATGAGGGAAATTAGGGTTATGAATAGGGCTTAAAATGGGCTCAGTGGGCTTTTGTGATTTTTTTTTCGGCTTGGGCCAGGCCTGATATAGTAAGGGCCTGGCCTGATATAGTAAGGGCCTAATAATTTCAGGCCCCCGATCCCATGGTCCAAAATACAAGGCCCAAGCCCAATTTTTTTCAGGCCGGGCCGAGTCAGGCCAACACGCATTTTGGGCAGCCCTATTTACAATATATACAAATCCATATAATACACATCAAGATCTCCAAATTACAATACGAAGTAATCCTGGACATTGCAATTAATATTTTGTTATTAACATGATTGAGAATAAAAAACGCGTTAAAAACATTATTAAAATCTTATCTTTAATGCACACAAAAGCTTGATTCTAATTTTTACGTTTGAACGGGTCTAGAACGAGAGGAAGAGCTCTTCTTTTTTCTAGGTAAGCAGGAAGAGCTCTTCAAGAACATAACTTTGCAATGTGCATTTGGAAGAGATAAGAGAAGATTGCAAGGTACGGAGAGAGAAGCAGAGAGGACGGACCTGGGGGCGGGGGGAATGGAGAGGAGGTCAGACTTGCTTGCCGACGAGCACCACCACCTCGAAAAAAGAGTTGCACTACTCCCCGCCCCGCAATGATGACAGGACAAGTGCTTGAGGAGGCAAAGTTGAATTCGGCTACCAGGGGTTAGTCTATCAAGATTTTAAAATATAGAATTAGAAACATCAGATTTCAAAATATTATCCAAATTCTTTGATTTGAATTGCCAGACTTTAAAATATTTGGATGCCTAAATCTTGTATTCCTAGAATTCTTAGATTTGAGTTGTCAGATTTCAAAATAATTAAATCTTAAAAAATTTGATCGACGCTAACCCATAATCTACTAGAGTAGAGTAACTTCAAGCATATTATTAACACAAAATAAAAATACTAATATTACAAAATTAACTTTTTTAATAAAAAAGTAACATACAATGATGCCTAAGACCACTAAATAATGCAAGACTCAATTTATAAGCCCATCGTCATAAACATTGCATTGTCCCACATTTATGAAGCTATTTCATCCCTCCATGCATTAGCCACTACCCTTTGTTCTACTTGAGATGCTATATCGTCATCTGAATCAAAATCTACGTTAAGATCTAGTGAGACATTTCGTGGTACTTCATCCTCTGCATGATCAAGATCAAATACATCTTTACTATTTTCCCTATGACTGTAATTATGCAATCCACAAAAAGCAAAAACCATATTCACTTGAGTTTCATATGGAAATGAGGGTGGATGATCTTTAAAAAATTTGAAACGTGATTTTAAGCCCCCAAAAATCCTCTCAATAACATTCCTCAAAGATGCATGCCTATCAATAAATACTTCATTTGGATTGCATGAACGACTTTTTGCTTGTGTACTATACTCGTTGAGATGATAACGAGTTGCACGATATGACGCTTAAAAATTATGTCTATTTAGATAGCCACAATCAACCAAATAGAACTTCCCAGTTCAAAAGATAAATTGTAATAAGTGCGCTCATGCCTAATAAAATTAAAATAAAAAGTTGAAAAATAGATACTACAATAACACTTTACAAAAGTATATTCACTTTACAAAAGAAAGAGAGCTTGCAAAGTACAAGTAACAAGCCAAAACAGAGGTACACAAAGCCATAGATAGTGATAGCAACAATTTATTATAACCGTGGGAACCTCAATTCTTAACCATCCTTTAAAAATATTCTACATCTTACATTCTTATAGCATAACATGCATACCTTAACACAAGTGCTAATTCAGTTTGCATTGCCTACTGTAGTCACAAAATAGTTATCACCAAAAAAACAAGATATATATGGCGGAGGAGTAAGGACCCTGTTGTAAATAGAAAAGTTGTTTCACGAGTCTGGTAGTGATGTTACAAGTTGCCACAAGGAGCTGCAGGTGGTGCTGGTTCAGTTGGTGGGGTAATTGCATGCAAGAGTGCAGTGGGGCGTTTGGGAGTCCAGACACATGCAGACCTTCTTCCTATTCAACCATCTTCAAGATGGCTTGCCCCAAGGCTTACAACTATGCCTACGATGATGGGTCAAGCACTTTCACTTGAAAGGCCTACAATTATTCCCACTTTTTGCCTGCCATTACTCATGCATTAGTAAATTGGGGGTGAACAAGCATTTTACTATGCAGTTAATTTTCACTTCAAATGATAAAATACTAGAGACTCAAAAACTCAAAGGCTTCCATTAAAATTTTCCACATTCATTCTCTATTTCAAGACAAACACCCAAAAGGGCCTGGATGGCCTCCTCTTCTCTGTAAGTTCAACAAAATGATCTCCTCCTGATATATCTACATCATCCATCACAAACATCCCTTGTCTTGATTAATCAGCAAAATCAGAGCATTTTCTAGAACCTAACCTTTAAAGCGCTTGAAGTAAGAATTTGTTTTTTGTGCCTTAACAATGGCCATGCTTTGTCTCTGTCTGCTACTCTGGTGAGGTTTTTTAGGCAACAACAGAAGAAATTCTTTGCATTAATTCATGGGATCACAAGTCATTTAACATATAAGCGTGAAACTGTTATAAAAAATTCTGAAGTTGATTTATAGTTACCTTAACTTCATGGGGGTTATGTGCTAGTTTTAACAAAACATTGAAATTATGTACATTTTTTGCTATTCTTCGTAGGTGTCATATGCAATTTAGTAGTGGATCATATCTATTAGTATAATTTTTACAGGCTTCTGTATTAATTTTTTTTGCCAATAATTTCATCAAGATAACCACAAAAATGCTAATCATGCCAATTATGCAAGATAACAACAAAATTGCCAATCACTTACCCAAGATAACCACAGAAATGCCAATGCCTGCTCACGAACAACAATTCCAGGAAATTAATTATGCACGCCAATACAAATTTCTGAAGCAAATTATGCACAAGTAAACTCCACGCCCTGAATTTAAACCACCAAATCTCATTTGATACAGCAAAAAAAATTGTAAATTTGAAAAAATGTGCGCTTTCCAACTGACTTTAGAATTTGAAGACTACACAGAAAATTACAGATAAAAAACTGACCAGAGAGAGGATTAGTAGGTAGACCATCACAGCAGAAGTGTTTCAGTGGTCAATTAAGGAGATTGGTTGAGTAATTGTAGGCCAATGCAACGAAAGAAGCAATGGAAATCATGCCAAAGAGCTGTAGTAGCTCTTGCTTGGAGGGGAAGAAGCCAGGAGAAGGTTCTTTCATAAATGGAAGCCAGGAGAACTGTTGCGGTGGGTAGATTTCAAGCATATTTGGGCAGGAGTAGAGGACATCACTGCAGAAGGGTTTCAGCGGTCGATTTTAAAGGGATTAGCTGAGTAGTCTTTCGAAAAGGGGCTAGGTTTCTGAGTCCGGAACTGGGAATCTCCGAAAAGCACGACAGTGGGAACGGCCGGATCGTTATGGAAAGCGTAGAAAAACAAAGGAAAACTAGAGAGAAGAGAGGACGGAAGGTCGGGTCGGAGCGGGAGGTGGCCATGAGTGGAGGGGACAAGAGGGTATGCGGAGGAAAAAAACCAAAAACAGAGAGCGGAAGAAAGAGCGGCGGTAGGAGGGTGAGAGAAGAGACGAAGAAGATATTACCTGGCTACGATCGTTTCTCCAGCAGCGATGGCGGCCTCCGGCAAGCTCCAGTCTCCGCGTGAGAATGACGGCCTCCTCCGAGAGTGGTGAGAATGGCAGCCTCCCCTTTTCCGGTGCATGCCCCCGCAGGCTTCGAGCCCTGTGCATGCCCCCGCACGCGGCGTATATTAACGTTTTAAATATTTTTATATCCCTAAAGGGTATAAAGATATGTACGGTTAGCTTTAAATACGAGGGGCTGTTAGATCCCGGCTGCGGATTAGACTTAAAAAAAAACGCTAAAAATAATAGTTAGTGTGTCAGTGGACTCATATACTGTCTTAACGGCGGATTACGTATCAATCACCTAAGATAGTTTCTAAGAAGGTTAGAAATCTTACAGAGAATTCTTATTTATTAGATATGGTTGTTGATTTGTTTTAATATTTCTTAATACAACTAAGAGCTACCTCATAGGCATGATGTAAGTAGGAAGCCCAGACAAAATTATATATAAGTTGGATTGCTCAAGACGGCCAAATTTTAACGGGAAAAAGACTCTTTACGGAAGTGGATATAGTCAAAATTCTTCTTTAACGAATGATATGCAGTATAAAAATTTCTAGTCAAAGTAGGAGTCCTAAGGAATGTTAGAAGAGAAATGACACTTAAAGAATGGCTCGGCTAGACTACTAGTTAGGTTAAGACTCTTTTGAGACTATTTTGGGCATATATATGGGCTAGTTTTCTATTTATAATAGGACAGAGATGTGGGATTCCAAATTTTTAACTAAAGTCATATGATAGCTACCATTAAATAATACATGATATAATAATCATAATTATTATTCCGCTAGGCATGTGTTAACATCACACACGTAACCGAATGTGACTATCATTGGTACGTACCACAAGAAGAAATCTATATAAAATAACATAAATTATAGTATAAATCGGAGTCTATGCACAATAATATCTGGTTTAACGACACATCATAAAATTATTACATATTCCAAACCCACTATTTGTAGAGCAGTCAAATAATAAAATGTAGGCATAGCAAGCCCTTACATAATAGTCACATAATTACAGAATTTAGCAAAAATAGCATTCAAGAAATTATACAGAAAACTCTTCTACCTTCACCTCTGGTTTAATTACATTACCTGTAGAGTCTGGTGGTAGGTGAGTATTTTTATACTCAGTAGGCAGAATTAAAATCTAAATTAATGCTAAGTAGAAAACTCATGAAAGTAACATTTTTTTCTAGAATAGAATTTATTTTGGAAATGAATTCAAAAAACATCAATTTGTCAGATTCAAAAACAATTTAAAAAAATTGATTTGTTCAATGACGATAGATCTAGAGATGTGATACTTAACAGTGTTCATCCCGATGCTCATGGGGCAACAGGAAGTTCAGAAAGCTAGGAGCTTACCCATGATGCTCTACACCTATGTGCGCGCGCCAGATACCAATTATTTCCTCAGTAGGTATCCAAATAAAATATGATAATTCTAGGTTTTACCCCAAAACTATCCAAAAAATGCACATACCTTAACACAATTCAGTGTATGTAAAACATAGCACACATGCAAATTTTCAAAAACTAAATCAAATAAGCATAATTGAGTAAAAATGGTACATAAAAATTTGACTATACGAGCAGAGCATAAGCTAGAGTTTAAGACCATTTACCTTAGGTTTGGGTAGAAATTTCGAGGTTGTAGAGAGCTCAAATTGAAAAATTGACTGCATCACAGCGTCTGGCATGGTCGAATTAGTTAGAAACGCCTTTTGAACAGCCTGATTCGGACATAGAATGACTTAGAACGGTGGAACAAAAATTTGAGGAGTGGTGGAACTGAAAATGACCAAAGTTAAAACGGGGAGTAAGAATTTATAGGAAAAAAAATTTGCGTGGCATGTGACGTGTGTGCGATGTGCATCGTGCATTGTACCATGCACGGTGCGGTGTCATCGCGACATGGTGAGTCCTGCGTGTCACGCGGTTGTACTGTGCGACGATGTGTCGCCGTGTCGGCTGACGTAGCTCCTGCATGAGCCACAATAAATATTTTAAAAAAAAACTTTAAAATGCAATAAATTTCTAACCATAATTCAGAACCATGCGTTCTTGGTACTGATGGACTCGTATAAATGTGTTACGAACTTGGCAGAATTGAGAAAGGAAGACGGTTGGAAGAGGACGTAGGAGAAGAAGAAGAGAGTCGGGGAAGAGAAGAGAGGAGTCGGGGAGAGAGAAAAGGGAGATTAGGGCGAAATAATACTTAATTAATCACTAATTACAAAATCCTATGCCTAAATAGGCTTTGCTGACTTATTGGAGTACATAACAAAACTATCTTGCTACATAGATAAAATATCTGATCCCACGATCATTCCTAAATGCAATTCCTACTAACTATCCTACTAACATCTTATTAAGGACCATAATACCGGACCATAACACAATGAGCCCCCGAGGTTGTTACTTACAGCCCCGATGTCCGATTTGAATTATTCAAAACTGTTATGCTTGTCTTTGAGAGTTCTACCACAACTCTTTCGACACTAATCCCAAAATAATATTCTATTAATAAAATATATTAGAATTTCTATTATTGGTTGAAAAAATGTACTGAAATCAGGGTTGTCACAGATCGGGCTAGTCCTAGTAGTACTAGGCTTCCTAACCCTTCCTCTATATAAAGAGGGTGTCATGGTAGGTTGGAGGCATTATTCAAGCATTCAAAAAACTCAGAACTTTGCCATGGGTGGACCGAGAGCTTTAGCCACAGTTCCAGGGGATTGTTGGGTAGCAAACACTTCGTTGGCGACTTGGAGGAGCTACTGAGAGTGTACTCGACCAAGGTCCATACCATACTCAGCAACTCAGTAAGGCTTAAGGCAGATTTCAGCCAAGGGGCAGGCTGGTTTGCAAGATAGCTGAGACAGTGTTGGGTTTGGGAGCAAGGTAGGGACCTTGTTAGTGTAAACTGCGTGCTGAATAAAAGGTTTTGGAGGCGGTCCTCCTTTTTCCTTATATTTCCCTTCATTTTGCTTTGTTTTGGATTTGCATAAACTTGGGTGAAAGGGCAGATAGGCTGCTAGTTTCTTGGCATAGACAGGCCATCACGTGTGCAAACGCTAGGCTTAGTTTTGCGCCCATGATAGTTGGTTCTATTGTTGGGATACCCAAAGGAGGTGAAAGCTCTGTACGGACTTGGCAAGGGAGTTGGCTGAAGCGCTGAGACCACCTGGAATGAGGTGAAAGCTCTTGACGGGCTCAGCGCTAGGCAGGTTGGAGATTTTTCCTGAGGTCCTAGACTTGGTGAGTTGGTGGAAAATAGAGAGTTGCTAATGGTGGGCTTGATGTTGACTCGTATTACTAAGCTCAAGGCAAAGGTGGATGCGATGGCCATAGTGAATGGGACATTGGCTGAATTCCAAACCTCTCTGCGTGATATTCAAGAGTGTTTGGCCCTCTTCGACCAACGAGTGTCCCTGCTTGAAGTTGCACCGCACTTTGACGAATCTCAGAAAGGTAGGTAGAAGGGGTAGCCCATCTCACCACATTAGCGACTGATGTGGCTGCAATGACAGATTTCCTCAGGCAGCATATGTAAAGAGTTGAGGATGCAGTGGTAGCAAAGATCAACGAGTTGGTGGATGAAGTAGCGGTGCTGAAGAGGGTAGTCGTCAACACCCCATCCCGAGATGGGGGCGGGTACTCATCTCAACATACGGCAAAGAAGGCTAAGGTGCTAGAACCGAAGGCGTATGCGGGGACACGAGGTGCCAAGGAGATCGGTAACTTCCTTTGGGACATGAAGAGCTATTTCTCGCTGGTCCATACCCTAGAGGAGGAAAAGGTCATGATAGTAGTGTATCTTGAGGGGGATGCAAAGCTATAGTGGTGGACACGGTTGGAGGATGATACAGCTGTGGGTCGGCCAAGGATAGGGACTTATTATACTTTCAAGAAGGAGTTGCATGCGCAATTCCTTCCCAAAAATGTGTCTTGGATAGCCCGGGAGGCATTGAGGAACCTCAAACTTACAAAAGCAGTTTGGGACTACGTTAAGGAGTTTCTATAATGGCCGTGAATTTTTTATATGATTTTTTGCCTCTAATAAAGCTATTTTATGAGTTTTAAAAGATTTTAAATTACAAACAGTCGGTGAGTTTTCATATGGGTGTGTTAGAGCTCGGAGAGATAAGTGTAACGAGCCTAAGAACGCCTAAATCAAACACCGGGGTTGAAAGATATGACCTCGGGAAGTATGTCATATGGGCGGAACCCACTTGAAAAGTGCGGGAGAACCCACCTATGTTTGGTCTTGTTACCATTGGGCTCATCGACACGAGTCCAAAGGTAACAAGAGTGCGCGATTCTAACTTCAAGGTAGGAAGTTATTGCATTTTGAGGTCTGGATATTATTTGAATAAAATAATATCATTCTGGATAGAATCGACGACCCAATGGATAAGACTAACGACGAAGTGGATAGGATCGATGATGCAGCGGATAAGATCAGTTGCTTTTGGATAAGATTGACACATGTCAACCCATTATCTATCCACTTTTTCTATAAATAGTGTCGAGTGCGTCCAATTTTCGAGTTCTTCTTTCTCTCCCACGTTTTTTGTTCTCTCTAGTGGATGAGCAAAGAGGATATGGTGGTGGTCATAGTCAGTATCTATGGACTCACGGCAGTAAGGCGAAGTGGATCCCGACAAGAACCGGTGGAATCCGACAATGGAGGAGGCACGGCGAAGTGACCGGAAACTCTCTCGGGTTTTCATTCTTACTGAATGTCCCAGGAAAGTTTTGTCATTCCATGCATAATTTGAACTGTTCACGGCAAAGTGCCGTGATCCACTTTTTATCTTTTTTCTTTTATGTCCCTAACATGCATTAACCACATGTTTATACATTATACTAAAAAATTTGTGCCGTAAGCGCGTGTCGAGGCCTGTGACCTATGACTAAGCCCCACACCTGACTCATGGGTATAACACTGAGGTCAAGTACAAAAATACAAATACACCTAAGCGTCACATTTTCCTACAAAAAAATGATCATAAAAATATCAGGAAAATCACATAAAATCCTAGAAAAATAAGGGATATTACAATTATGAAATGACCACCACCTCTATTCGGTCGGCCAGACTGCTCGTTGCCCTTATCATTTCCACTATTGCTACCCTTGTTGCCCTCCTTGTTGGATGACTTCTCTTTCCCGTCCTTCTTCCCTTGCTCTGCGGAAGTTTGTTTGAAATTTGCTAAGTTGTCCTTCACTGCAATTGTTGCGGGAAGATCCTCCACTTACCTTTGTCTCAGCTCGTTCTGAGCCCATGTTTGCAAGCTCGACATGAAGTAGAAGAGCTTGTCATCTTCTATCATGTTCATCACTCCCAAAATAAGCGACTAAAACTATGATGGATGCCAATCCCTCATCGATGTAATCACAATTTCCCCATCCGACATGTGTAAATTTTTTGCATGTGACCGAACATGACAGCCATTGGTGCATGATGATCACAAATCGATCGTCAACAAAAATTAACGGAGTTATCGCATAGCCATAATTTGTATATTTAATACACATGTCCAAGGACCACTGTGCATAGAGCCTATAGTTTACAAAGAGTTTATAAATCACTAGGCACATCGTGCCCTTACATATCGGTCACATAAATAATAACACAAAATAAAAACTACTCAGAAATCCCTTCTGCTTCCACCTTTGTCCTTACTGAAACACCTGCAACCTACAGGATTTGGGGGTGGGTGAGTATATTTATACTCAGTAGGTTGTGTTAAAATATAAAACAATGCTAAACACCGAAACCTTCAAAAACACAATCCTTACACTATTTTTGCAATCTTTTATCCTCGGTAAATTGCCCAAAATTTCACTTCATTCGGAAGCAAATCAATCCACAAGCATAATTCCATAACACGTTAAATCCACAAGCTTACTTCCGAGTCAAATCCACACGTTTAATCTCCAAATCATGTTAAATCCATGAGATAAATTCCGCATTAGATCCACAAGCGCAAACCTCGAATCAAATCAGATTCGTGATCTCAAAACCAAGTCACAACACATCCACAGTTTCAAATTTAGATCAAATCATTTTCATAAATTCAAATTCAAAACACATCACAAGTTGCGATACCTTACGGCCCACCCTCGGCACTCATGGGGCAAATGAGGTCTACTTAGGGAAGGAGTTTTTCCATGATATTCCACCCTATGTGCGCGCCACTTGCCAATTATTTTTCTCGATGGGCATCGAGATCAATGCACGTAACCATACACTCAAGGATACGCACAAGGATCAGTTCAAATCACATTGTTGTACGAAACTAAATCACTCAGTGGCTCGTATGATGTCAAATCACATCACTATAGGTTTTTGGAATATATTGATGAGTTTACATTAGATAGATGAGAGCCCTTACCAATTCTAGGGTTCCCCATCACCTCCATCTACCTTGTCGATGACTTCATCATTGTCGATTGTCTTGCTTAGACCTGTGTAGACTATTCATCTATTGACTTCAATGCCACACCAGAATGACAACTCACCGGACACCCCTATCGTGAGAGCAAAGAAGGGACAACAAACGAAATTTTCTTGATAAAAATCAGAGATGTGCAGTCACCGATGAAGTGACAAAGGCCAACAATGAACAGATGCAGTTCAGAATTCATTTATGATGGAAATTGCAAGTTGAAAATCTTAAAATGTGGTTGAGCTTTGATTGCCTCTTCACTTATGTGCCATCATCTATAGGTATATACAATTTTAAGCACAAAACCCCAATTGTAAGGGTATTTTGGTTTAATTTTTATAAAATTTCATATAAACCCTAATTTTATGAAATAATTTTTTATAAAAATAGGTAATATGAAATATTTACATCTTGGTCCAAAAAAATCTCTTGTTTAATTCTATTTCTTTTGTGGAAATTACAAATTCTGATTCGTAACTCACTTCTGAAATATGTGGACTAATGGGGGAGGTCCATCCTCAATCGAAGTTACCACATTTAACTGCATGGTTAGCCTCAAGTTTTCCCTCCATGACAATGGGAGAAATTTATAAGGCAACTATGCTCCTTAATATATTCATTAAATTGTTCCTAGAGCATTAATGAAGATGGGCATCTTATGTTAGTTCACTTAAGTATGAGGAATACCGCAAATCCTCCATCCCATACTTCACTACATCCTCCACCTAAGCGACATAGCCTCATTTTTTTATACGTAAAAGACAAATTATATACTCCCTTAAGCCTACATTAATGGTTTTATTTAATTTTTTAAAATATATTAAAATTAATTTATTTTAAAAAATAAATAGAATTATTAATGTAAGACAAAGTGAATATATATTTGAAACCATCACTAAAAATTAACATCGTCTGCCACAAAAGTGGTGTCCATTTGATAGGAAATTGCTTAAATTAATTGAAAATATTAATGGTAGATTGTTAGAAGTGGGCATTACATTTAATGGGTTAAGCCCATATCATTAAGGTATGATATTTATGTGGGTCAAGCCTATATTACTTAAGTGGGTTAAGCCCATATGGTAGAGAGAGTCGAAGCCCACTTTATATTGAATGAGAATAATACATGTGAATTGGTTGAATGAGTGAATAGTCTCACATTGCCTAGAAGAAGGTGACGGTGTTGGTATATAAAGCACAAATTTAGCCTTTCAAGTTAGGCCCTTTGGCCAACTCACTTTTGTGGGGGAGAGACATGTTGGACCCATGTACTTAGGTGGGCTAACCTACATGCACGCGGTTGGGTTAATAAGATAATATTTTTGGGACAAATTCATTTGGTTTGGTTTGGTTTTCTATTAACCAAAATGGGTCCAGTTTATTTTCACTGAAGAATGTGTCCGTTAACGGATGGATGCATCCGTTTGAACGGGAAAGGGTATCTTCAACGGGATTTCCTATAAAATCATTAAAAATGATTTATGCAATAATCATACATTAGATTTTCGTCCGTTTCCATTTAAGTGAGAGCATACATTCTGTGGTTCGCTATATGTATTATGTTGGAGGTGCTCCTATAGTACGTGGTTGATCGTCTTATCCTGCGATGGAGATGCCCAAGAGTTCTAAGCACCATTAAGGAGGACGAATTCTATCTTAAGGACAAAGCGACTTGCTTGATTCGATCAAAATCATTTCGGTAAGATTTCTCATCACAATATTTACAAAGGTACGAAAAATAACAATCGTAAGACATAATTCTATGTATATTTTGTACTTTACTGTTTTGCATGCAGATTTGTATATATTAAAATTATGTTATGTAGATTTTTTAAAAATTTAATGTCTTCTTGATTTTTTTCAAAAATTTTACTATTCCCTACTTAAAATTTTGAAAATTTTCTAAATTGTGTGAAAAAATTTGAGATATTTCCATTATGTGCGTCAAATTTTGAAAATTTTCCATATTGTGCATAAATTTCTGAATTTTTACTATTATGTGCTTAAAGTTCTGAAATTTTACTAATCTGGGCATAAATTCCTGAAATTTTATTATTCTGGGCATAAATTCATGGATTTTTATTATTCTTTGCATAAATTTGTGAAATTATACACTTCTGTGTGTAAAATTTGGAAACTTTACTGTTCTGGATGTAAATTTTTCATAGTTTACTATTATGTGTGCAATTTTTTCTAAAAATTTATTGCTCTGCAAAATTTTTGAAATATTATTATTTTGTTCATATTTTTTCAATCAATTAATGTGCTATATGTAATTCTCAAATTACACTGTGTTATGTAATTTTCAAACTTTACTGTGTGTAATTTTTTTAACTTTACAATACTATATGTGTAATTTCTTGAAATGCGACTGGGTGTAATTTTTTTAAATTTCATGAGTTATCTATAATTTCTTGAACTTTATTGGGTTTTGTGTAATTTTAAAAAAATTAACTAAGATTATCTTATGTTCATTGGAACAGAAATGACTGCTGAAGGTACCAACTTGACTTCGGTCATTATTCCCACACCGATGAATGCACCTGTTCAAATTAAAGGGGAAAAACGAGAAAAATTCAGTGGTGCAGATTTCAAAAGATGGCAATAGAAAATGTTGTTCTATCTCACCACACTAAATCAAGCCTGATTCATTCAAGAGGAAGAACCCGTTCTCACTGAGGAGAAACAGAATGACAAAACGGTTGTTGCAGCAGTCGATGCTTGGAAGCATATGGATTTTCTATGCCGTAATTACATCCTTAACAGATTGGACAACACGTTATATAACGTGTATAGCCCGATGAAGAGTGCTAAGGCACTTTGGGAGTCTTTAGACAAGAAGTACAAGACTTGAGGATGCCGGAACGAAGAAATTCGTGGTCGGCAAATTTCTGGACTTCAAAATGGTGGACTTAAAACTGTGATCAGTCAAGTTCAAGAACTCCAAGTTATTCTGCATAATATTCATGCAGAAGGTATGACTCTAAGTGAGTCTTTCCAGGTGGCTGCAATAATAGAAAAATTACCACATTCTTGGAAGGACTTTAAGAACTACTTAAAGTATAAGCATAAAGAGATGAACATGGAAGACAATCGTGAGGTTAAGGATTGAAGAGGATAACCGTGTTTCTAAAAAGAAATCGGGGGCTTATGGCATGAAAGCTAAAGTCAATGTTGTGGAACAAGGGCATAAGAGAAATAACTTCAACAACAAGAAGAGGAAGCATCCTGCTGGACAGTCGAACAATGACTCCAACAAAGCCAAGTTCTAGGGCAAGTGCTATGTGTGTGACTAGGTGGGCCACAAGGTTAAGGATTGTCAAAAATAAAAGAAGTGAGATGATTCCAAGAAGAAGAATGCACAAGCCCACATGACTGAAGTGGAGAATCTCTCCACCAATGTGAATGTCATCAGCTTTTTTTGCTTTGATTTCGGAAGTGAATATGGTCACAAACGCTAGAGGATGGTGGGTGGACACCAAGGCTACTTGTCATGTGTGCTCAAACAGGAAGTTGTTCTCCACTTATCAACCCGTGGAAAATAGTGAACAACTATTTATGGGCAACTCTTCTACCGCAAAGGTTGAAGGACTTGGAAAGGTGGTGGAAAGGTGGTGCTCAAGATGACTTCGGGCAAGGAACTCACACTCAATAATGTGTTACATGTGCCAGAAATTCAAAAGAATTTAGTGTCTTGATCATTGCTGAGCAAGAATGGGTTCAAGTTGGTGTTTGAGTCAGATAAATTTGTCTTGACCAAGGGTGGGATGTATGTGGGCAAAGGAGAGTACCTTAATGAGGGGCTTTTCAAGCTCAATATACTAACTATTATACCTATTTCTGTTATTAAGAATGTGAATGCTTCTTCCTCCTATATGATTGAGTCATGTGATGTGTGGCATGGTAGATTAGGACATGTTAGTTATGATGCTTTACAAAGATTGATTAATATAGAATATCTGCCTAAATTTAATATTGACTCTAAATTATAAATGCAAAACTTGTGTAAAATCAAAATTAACAAGAAAATCTTTCCAAAGTATTGAGAGATGTTGAGTTAATTCACAGCGATGTCTGACTTAAAACTTGTTCAAATAAGAGGAGGTAAAAAGTACTTTATTACATTTATTGACGATTGCACTCGTTATTGTTATGTATAATTATTGAGAAGTAAAGATGAGGCTATTGACATGTTTATATTATATAAAACAGAGGTTGAGAATCAACTTGACAAGAAAATAAAAGTTCTAAGAAGTGTAGAGGTGGGGAATATGAATCACCTTTTGGTGAATTCTGTTCACAACATGGTATTATACACCAAACTACGACACCCTATTCACCTCAACAAAATGGAGTTGTTGAACGAAAAAATTAAACTTTAAAAGAAATGATGAATGACATATTAATAAGTTATGGGTTACCCCTAAATATGTGGGGGAAGTTTTGCTTTCAGCAAATTATATTTTCAACAAAATACCTCATAAGAAAACCTTGCAGAGACCATATGAATTATAGAAAGGTTGAAAACCTTCTTACAAATTCTTAAAAGCGTGAGGGTGTTTAGCAAAAGTGGTGGTCCCTACTCCCAAGAGGATTAAAATTGGACCAAAGACTATTAATTGTATATTCATTGGTTATGCCAATAATAACAGTGCATATCACTTTCTTATTCATAAATCAAATATTCTTGATGTAAATGTCAATACTGGTGATTGAATTTAGGAATGTTTTATTTTTTGAACATATTTTTTCATGAAATTCTACACAAAAGGAAAGTTCTCTTATAAGAACTTTGGATGTTGCACAGGACAATAGTGAAGACCAAGAGGGAAAGGATGATGAACCTAGAAGCAGCAAATGTGTTAGAACATCAAAATCCTTTGGTCCAGACTTTCTAACTTATTCGTTAAAAAATGAGCCTTAAAGCTTTAAGGAAGCTATGTCATCTCCTGAAGCACAATATTGGAAGGACGCAGTAAACAGTGAAATTGAATCCACTATGAAAAATCATACTTGAGAGTTGGTAGACCTACCACCAAGGAGTAAACCTCTTAGATATAAATGAATATTTAAGAAGAAGATGGAGGCTTATGGATCAATTGATAAATATAAAGCTAGACTTGTTATTAAATGATATAAGCAAAAGGAAGGTCAAGATTATTTTGATATATATTCACTAGTCACAAAGATAACAATAATTAAGATGTTAATCGTTATTGCTGCTTTGAATAATCTTGATATACATCAAATAGATGTGAAGACTGCATTCTTGACTGATGACTTAAATGAGGAAATATATTTACAACAACCTGAAAGGTGTGATGTGCAGGGTCAAGAAAACAAAGTGTGCAGACTTGTTAAATCTCTCTATTGGTTTAAACAAGTACCTAAGCAATGACATGAAAATTTTGACAAAATAATTATGTCAAATGGATTCAAAATTAATGAACGTGACAAATGTGTTTATGTGAAAGACAGACCTGATGACTATGTTATTGTATGTCTATATGTAGATGATATGTTCATTATTGGTAGTAATGATGATATTATTAAAGCTACAAAGAGGATGTTGAACAAACAATTTAACATGAAAGATATGGGTGTTGCAGATGTTATACTAGGGATGAAAATCTCTAGAACATCTGATGGATATGTATTATCTCAATCTCATTATATTGAGAAAATTTTAGAGAAATTCAATAAGAATAATAATCGTCCAGTGAGAACACCTGTAAATGTGACATTGCACTTAAGCAAAAACACGGGTGAGAGCATATCACAACTTCAATATTATCAAATTATTAGAAGTCTCAATTACATCATGAATTATACGAGACCAGACATAACTTACTCAGTGAGTAAACTAAGTAGATTCAATAGCAACCGAGGGGCAGACCACTAGAAGGCTATAGTCAGGGTTCTTAAATATCTGAGATATACCTTGAACTATGAGCTGCATTATACTATGTATCCAATAGTACTAGAGGGTTACTGTGATACAAACTGGATATATAATATAAAAGACTCAAAATCCACAAGTGGATATATCTTTACTCTTGGAGATGCAGCAATGTCTTGGAAATCCTCAAAACAAACGTGCATAGCAAGATCCACAATGGAATTTGAATTCATTGCGCTTGATTGAGTAGGCGAAGAGGCTGAATGGCATTATAAATTTTTAAAGGATATTCCAATGTAGGGGAAACCTATGCCACCTATTTGCATATACAGTGATAGCCAATCGGCTATAAGAAGGGCACAAAGTAATTTTTATAATGGTAAGTCTCGACATATACATCAGAAATATAATACCATAAAACAATTGCTCTCTAGTGGAATAATTTCTATTGAGTATGTTAAGTCAAAAGAAAATATTGCGGATCCGCTTACTAAGGGTTTGACTAAAGAACAAGTGAGCAGTTCATCGAGGGGAATGAGCTTGAAGCCTTTACATTAAGAGTCACTATAATGGCAACCCAACCTAGTTGACTGAAGATCCTAAGATCTAGGTTTAAAGGGACAACCAAATTGTGGGGGATTCAAGGGGAATCACTATTGAGATAAAATCTCGTCCTCATTCCTATGATGAGATAGTTTGCACCCACAGCCAGCTGGTCGGTCAGGTTGGGTTGGGTCAATAAGATAATATTTTTAGGACAAATTTATTTGGTTTGGTTTTCTATTAACCAAAATGGGTCTAGTTTGTTTTTACTAAAGAATGTGTTCGTTAACAGATGGACGCATCAGTTTGAACGAGAAATGGTGTTTTCAATAGGATTTCTTATAAAATTATTGAAAATAATTTTTGCAATAATCATAAATTGGATTTCCATTCGTTTCCATTTCTGTGAGAGCATATATTATGTGGTTCGTTGCATATACTGTATTGGAGGTGCTCCTACAATACGTGGTTGATCGTCTTATCTTGGGAGGTAGACGCCCAAGAGTTTGAAGCACAATTAAGGAGGGTGAATTCTGTCTTAAGAACAAAGCGACTTGTTTGATTCGATCATAATCATTCCAGTAAGATTTCAGCGTGAATAGGAAACACCCAATCTTAAATTCATACAAGGCCAAGAAAAAAAATGCGATGTCATGCAACCTATTTTTTAAGGTATTTAAACAAAAGTTATCCAATCAAAACTGCCATATCGTATATCAAAAATTCATTATCAAGTTAACATACATGATGCATGAAAGAACAAATGTTTAATTGTCAACGTAAGATAACATTAATCAAGAATTTAATAAACGTAAATACAGGCCAAAGCCTCTTGTTTGCATATCTCAAAATTCAAAGCTTTCAAATATAAGTCTACAGATCCTTTTGCAAAATCTGTAAAAAAAAACCACTTAAGCAAATAGCACCTACATGTTATGTACTATAAAATGAAACTTCAAAGAGTTCCATTTGTGTGAACCTTTAGTTAACGTGAGCTTGGGCTCTATGGGCTATTGAATTTTAATCTAGCGGCACACATAACCAAGGGGCAGGCCTTGCACCTTCGGATCTTGATCCAATGGTTCTTGAACACTAGCACGCGTGAGCCCATAGTCATACAAACTTTCTCCAAATTCCAGCCCCCTTGTGCCTTCAAATCTTGATCTGAAGGCTCTCGAATGCTGGTACGCATAATCCCGAGCTCGTACTAACTTTCTCCAAATCCAAACAGTTTTCTCCAAACTCAAAATGTTTTTGAAATATATGAACCAAAGTTTAAAAAAGAACACTTCTCTCAAGCTTAAGCAGCTTCACCAACTTCAGTATTTTCCCTCCTGGCCTTGGAATCATCAAGATAATTCTGATAGATGTAAGACACAAATCCCCAAATGGCCAGCAGCATGGCTATCACCTTCACAGCATCCATTTTGTCATGAAAAAAGATCACAGCAAACACAGGCATTACAGCCAGAGATAAAGTACTTATAACATTTGAGAAAAGAGATGAGACCACAAATATCAACCCTACAACCCCCACTGAGCAAACTTGCCAAGCCACGGCTGTCCAAACCAAGATCATAATGTAGGATACCTTGCCCTTCTTGAAACCATCCATCTCTCCCTTCAAGCTCCTCCACTCCCCACTAGCAAAAAGACCGATGATGCAAACACAAGTTGCCACCAAAGAGGTGTAGATTTGCATCTCAAGGACCACAGAGAAGTTTTCCCTTTTCAAGACCTTCTGGAAAGTGAGCTGCATGAGAGAAAGCAACAGGGAATACGAGGCAGATGCCCCTAAGGTGCAAATAAATCCTATTACATACTTCCCAACTGAAATTCCTACCGGATTTTCTGACCCCGCTCGAGTGGCAAGAAGGGCAGTGGAAAAGGTAAGAAGGATTACAGAGTTCAGTATGAAAGGGGTGAGCTTCTGTGAATTAAAAAAATATGAGAAGACAACATTAAAGGCCAGTTGTGTAGCACAGATGAGGGAGTATGTGGATACAGGGAGGTACAGGAGGCCATACGAATACATCAAATCATCACCTGCAATAAGCAGGCCAAGAGCAAGATAGATGGAGACGATAGTTGCTGTAGAAGTTTGCCCAGTTGTGGCAATTGAAGACGTACTGGGCCTTGTGGGGAAAAGGAAAAGAGGGATCCAGAGGACTGGGAACGCAGCAGCCTGCACCAGAGTTGCCATCCATTTGCTGTTTCCGCCATCATCATAATACAGACGGCCAAGGAGGGTGGCCGCCGCTTGTCCCACAATAAGGAAAAAAATGTTGAGGGACGCCAAAAGCCACCATTGCCAGCGTTTCATGCTGGGATTGTCACTATTATCTACGACCCCAAAATCTACATATGACGAAGATATGAGTTTTTTTAAATGATTTAATTTTAATTCATTTTGAAAAATTAAATAGAACTAGAACTATACAAAATAACAAATAAATAAAGTAGTAAACCAATGCTGAAAAACACTTACCCATTTAAAAGGTAGCAACTGATTTATGGCGAGTGGTGTGGATGAAATTGCTTCAATCAAAGGAGCAAAATTCAAAAATTGGGCACATAAGAACACTATTGAAAAATAACCGACAATTCCTTTTTATGTGTTATATGCTTGTAGCCTCAATTTTTCAAGTACAAATAGAAATATAGTTATTGCAGGTTCATAGAAAGACATTATAATAACAATTATATAGACTTCTTGAACCAATCAGCATCCCAGCGACACTGAACTTCAGAGTAAAGGGAACTGAAAGAGAAAGCGAAAGAAAATGAGTGAAATGGGCAGCTGGGAAGAGGTTCAGGACAGAGAAGCAGAGAGGACGGACCTGGAGGATGAATCTGGAGAGGAGGTCGGACTTGCTCGCCGACAAGCACCACCGCCTTGAGGAGGGGGTCGTACTCCTCCCCAGTCAGCAAAGACGACAGTGCGAGAGCTCGAAGAGACGGAGTTGAAATCGGCGACTTGCTACATGAATCCGTGAGGCTTGGGGCCCTGGCCCAGAACTCTGGAGGTCTAGGGGAGGCGTCTGGTTCGGATGGAGGTGAGACGGGAGTCCTCTCTATTCTGGATTTCTGGTAGGGACAAAGTGAAAAAGAGAATTACCGCCAACCGGCCATTGCGCAAAATGGGAGCGCAGACAGGGACAGCACGCCCGTGAGGCCGCACTGTTAAATCCGTTCACATTCGCAAACATACGGATAACGGACGCTTGAATGGAACGGAATCTGCAGAGGCAGAGCCACAAAAGGAGTAGGGAGGGAAGGTCAATTTTGGCTGCATGGCTGCATGGCATGTTCTCGAATTAAATTATTGGTTAGGAAAGAATGCTGAATGGCCTATAATTGTTCTCATCTCTCCGGAGGAAGAGTTTTTCACGCTTCCCTCTTACAATTTATAATGTGCCCAATACGAAAAAATATTAGGTACCGATAGGGTACCAAGGTGGCATACCTATCACTAATGAGAATTTAAGAATCACTCTCTTTCCTATTAAATAAGTTACTTTTAAGGGGGTAATTGAAAAACATATAAATAAATTTATTTGTGATTAGTGATAGGCACTACCACCTTGGTATTTGTCACAGGCACAAAGCTTTGCCTAGCGATCGCACTCATGATAGACTAACTACACCGCATAGCCATTAGCCACTCTCTTCCCTTCCCACTCGTATACGCAAGGGAAATACAAGTAAAATAATAACACAGTCCGACCTGGTGGAAGGGTCTCCACCAAATCTATATTTCTGTCTGTTGAAATACAATGCAGGGAGAGGGCAAGGGCTGATCCACTAGGCTGAGAACTCTCTTCTCTTGCTCCCTGGTTCGCTGTGCAGGAAGAAATCAAATCATAATATGCATTGGATGCCCTGTTCTCCCCTTTTTATAGACTCAGCCTAAAGCTGGCCGTCCTAGTGCTATTAGGAGTACAAAACCCCCCCAATACAAGAGTCCTCACCCTATCCAACTCTCAGCCCAAAGCCATTTCGCCCTAGCATAGTTTAGGAAGTCTTCAAGAGTCTGTCCTTCACTAGAAGTTCATCGCCATGCTGCCTTCAAGAGTTAGCCCATCCGAGGAAACTAGCCACTCCAACTCTCATCTGCCCTAGGAGTGTGACCAGTCTGCCTGTGTGAGTCCTGTCCGTCCTAGGAACCTGTAGCCCGAACTCCTACTCTAACTAGGAGTGCAGCCAACTAGAATAGCTGAATCCCTTCCGTCTTAGGAGTTCCCCCTTAAGTCCAAGCAGCGCCCACCTTCGTTGCTAGAGTCCCTCCCGCGCAAGGACTCCTACCCAACCTACTCTGCAAGGCGAGTAGCTCATCCGGAACATCTTCCGCGCTGTCCTAGCATCCGTCCGTGCCCAAGGGGCTGCCTAGGCTGTCCATCGCCTAGCAAACTTGGCTATTTGCTGCCAAGTATAGGGGGTAGCCGCCTCCTTTCAGCATCTGTCAAGTTAAGGAGCTAACAGGCCTCCCGCACTTGATTCTTCGACGCCCTTGTCAAAGCCCCAACTTCCGAGGTGCACCGATTGAAGCTATGAAGCCATCTGCCTCGCTGAACCCGCTAGCAAGTAGCCAACACTTCACATCACACCAAGGCCAAGTCAAATTTCACCCAGCCTAAGTCATCCTTTGGCCAAGTTTGAGCAACACCCACTACCCACAAATCCTACGAACCTCTCCATCAGTTCACCCCTTAGCTGCTTTGATAAGCCAAGGCATGGGGAGTCCGCTGCCCTCATTGCTTCGAATCCTCAATGACCCGAAGCTGCCCCCTCAATCGAGGACTCCATCAACCGAACACATCCAATTCGCTGCAAGGGACTCATCCGAACTACCTCCTCATGCTCAGATTCCTCCTTCTCCTCTTGAGCGACAAGTGCATTCAGCCTTTCCCGTTTTGGACAGTCCTTTGCACGGTGCGGCCCTTGGTGTATGAAATAGCCAGCACCTCTATTTGGCCAGCCCAGCAGCTCACCCTTGTCCTTGCCACTGTTGCCACCCTTACTGCCCTCCTTGTGACGTTGGTGACGCCAGCCACCGAAACACCCACGAACTGCACCAACAGCCTGTCCCTTGGCTTCCTCGCTCAGCCAAGTATGTGGGGAGACCGCTTCCCCCAAGTACAAGCCTGCCCAAGGACCTGCACCCCACCATGTAGCTGATCCAGGAATTTGCTTCAGCAAGGTGAACGCCATTTCTCAATGCCTCACCACCTCGCTGCCCAGCAGATCTGCCAACAACCTTCGCAGCAGCCTGTCAAGAGCCCTCTACTCCTTCGGGGATTCCAACGCCTCAACACATGTCCAACCTGCCTAGTGCCAAGCCCATCTAGAGTTTTCACCTCCTTCCAGGTTGTCTCAGTGCTTCAGCAAGGATGGATCTCCAATCTGTCCAGCAACAACCCGCAAGGATTTCACCCCTTCCAAGTATCCCAGCGATTCAGCCACCTTCAGCCAACTCCTTCGAAGAGACCGTACAGAGCTTTCACCTCCTTCAGTATCCTGGCAATGGAACCAACTGTCATGGGCACGAAGCTTTGCCAAGCGATCGCACTCGTGATGGCCTGACTACACCGCGCAGCCAACAACCACTCTCTTCCCTTCCCACTCATATGCGCAAGGGAAACACAAGTAAAACAGCAACACAGTCCGACCTGGTGCAAGGGTCTCCGCCCAAGCTATATTTCTGTCCGCTGAAATACAATGTAGGGAGAGGGCAAGGGCTGATCCACTAGGCTGAGAACTCTCTTCTCTTGCTCCCTGGTTCACTGTGCAGGAAAAATCAGATCATAATATGCATTGGATGCCCTGTTCTCCCCTTTTTATAGACTCAGCCTAAAGCTGGCCATCCTAGTGCTATTAGGAGTACAAAACCCACCCAATACAATAGTCCTCACCCTATCCAACTCTCAGCCCAAAGCCATTCCGCCCTAGCATAGTTAAGGAAGTCTTCAAGAGTCTGTCCTTCACTAGAAGTCCATCGCCATGCTGCCTCCAAGAGTCAACCCATTCGAGAAAACCAGCCACTCCAACTCCCATCCGCCCTAGGAGTGTGACCAGCCTGCCTGTGTGAGTCCTGTCTGTCCTAGGAACTTGCAGCCCGGACTCCTACTCCAACTAGGAGTGCAGCCAACTAGCATAGCTGAATCCCTTCCATCTTAGGAGTCCTCCCCTAAGTCCAAGCAGCACCCAGCTTTGCTGCTAGAGTCCCGCCCACACAAGAACTCCTACCAAGCCTGCTCCGCAAGGCGAGTAGCTCGTCCAGAACATCTCCCGCACTGTCCCAACATCCGTCTGTGCCCAAGGGGCTGCTTAGGCTGTCCATCACCTAGCAAACATGGTTGTCCACTACCAAGTATAGGGGGCAGCCACCCCCTTTCAGCATCCGTCAAGTTGAGGGGCTAACAGTACCCTATCGGTACCTAATATTTTCTCGCCCAATACAATACAAACCGGGTATGAGAGCAAGAGCTATTATTATGCATTTAAGATGGACTATATATATACATACATACTAGCATTAACATTAGCAAGATGCTAATATACACTATTAGTATTGATATTAACATGCACTAATATATTTACGATCGATCTTGTAGATGAACGACTCTAATACATAGCTTATGCTAAGCATATTGTATATGAGAAGCAGGAAATCACCTATTTCATTTTACCAAGATTCTCCCACACTTGGAGGTTAGAAGAGGAGAAAGTATCCAATAGACAAGCTACATGGTACATAAGTCCATTAATTATTTAACACTTTTTACAATTTTTTATTTGCTTAATTGTGAATAATTTTAGATTTTAGCTTTAATTTACATTTCAAAAAGTGAATGAACCTATCTAAAGCTACTGTCACGGACCTAGTCCGAACACCCTTGTAAATACATTATAAATTCCTTTTAATGTCTTTCTTTATGTTTTTATGTACACTTTGGCTGCCACTCTAGCAATATCTGAAAAATCCCTTATGCTATATAGGGGGAGGGTAGTGTTTGTGTAGTTGGCTAACGTGTTTTTCACCCATTGCTTTGTAAACACGTTGATAGTTAATGCAATTCATCTTCATGCTTGTGTTCATTTGTTTCTTTACAATGTGTCATTCCCGTTCCCCCTACCTCTTGCTTTGCAAGGCCTTTTGCATGTGATCCGTTCAACACCTTGCCAAGCAAGAACTCTTGTCGCATTCAATAGGCTTACTTGCCTGGCGAAAAGCCTTGCAAGTGCCACATGGTAACCTTTCCATCGAGTAGGACCGTGACACTACGCTTCCATGGGATAAAGCCAAAGATTTTGGCAATTTAAAAATTTGGATGTTTCCATTCTTGTCAAAGCCAAAGTTATTGAAACCTGCATGTTCTTAATGGGGATAACAATTAGAAATGAGTTTATTTTTTCTTCCTTTTGTCCTTTTTCATAAGAATTGGAAAGTTGTTTTGTATCTTATAGTTGGTTTGGGAGCATTTTTATTTCTAAGTCATTTTTTTTCCCAAGATATAAGCACATTTTAAAATTTGTCCAAATTTCTAAAATTATTTATATTTCAAGTGTTGACCAGTTTGGTAAAATTGTACTAAATTTCAAAAAATATGAAAGACCTTCTTGGCAAAAAAACCAAGTTTAAAAAAGATTGAAGTAGGAACTATTTTTTGAATGGATGTATAGACGATAAAATACAAGAAGATAGGTGAGGGTACTTTTATGAATGAATCGCTTGCGGCAGACGCAATCAGGTAGTAGCCAGCGATGATGATACTTTTATCGGAGAAGAGGCTTCGATGGAACAGATTGGAGGGGAGCGAGTCATCGGTGTAGGGAAGACGATGGGTGTGAAGACCAGAGGATGGGTCAGCTGAGTGCCCTCGATGGTTTTGAGACAACAAAAAAAGTTGAGGGGTATTTTAGTATTTAGAATATTTTGTTAAGGAAATTTGTAAGAGAAAAATTATTTAAATAATATTAACAAAATTACTCAAATCATGTACTTTGGGAAATATTTCTCAAAGTGGTGTCAGTTTTGGCCACGTAGGCACCAGCCAAGCATCGGCTCATGCATGGCTTTTTTTTAGAATTTTTTTCAAATTTTGTCCTTTAGAATGACAAAATCAATAAATATACTCATTTTGTCTTTCACATGGATGAAATCAATGCATTGTACTGATTTTGTCATTGTACAGTCCTTTGACAAGAACAAAGTACTGATTTCGTCCTTCACAAGGACGAATTTTTTTAAAAAAATGTAGGCGCCAATGCTTGGTTGGCGCCTACATGGCCAAAACTAAGACCACTTTGAGAAATATTTCCCAAAGTGCATGATTTTGGTAATTATTTATTTTTTTAATATTATTTAGATAATTTTCTCATTTGTAGGGATGCACTCGGGTTGACCTGACCTTAATGGGTCAGATTTGATTTTTAAAATTTATTCTGAATAACTATTTAGGTCAACTTTGGATTTTAGGTGATCGACATGACTTGAATAAATTTATAAATATAAAATTTTATTTTTTTATATATTTTAAGATTATTTAAAAAAATAAATAAAAATACTTTTTTTTCTAAATAGGTCAAATGGGTCAGTTCGGGTCGGGTTCAATACAATTTCTTTAAGTGGTATTAGGTTCAGGTTTGGTAAAACCCAACCTAAACACGATTCAACAGCATCCCTAGAAACTTGTGCATGCTTTATTCCAGAAACTAGGTGTCGAACGAGTTATCTGCTCGCCAGCCAGAGTTCTTAAAGTGGTTGCGTTTGTCTCTACGATAGTGTGTCCCAAATTTTAATAGAGCATTTCAAAGTAGTGTTCAAAAAAGTAGCTACAAGAAGTATTCTTCGTGATCATAATGAAAAATTTATTGCGATTATGCAAATGAACTTCCAATCAGATCAGCGATCACCATTAAAACTTATGCAAGTCTGGTTGGTTTCCAACTTCTCATATTTTACAAATTCCAAATGTGGTTTTCCAAGGGCATTCGAGCATATTATTAAAATAAGAGTTTTTTCCATATTGAATAAAAATTTTCATATTCCCTGGATATTAAACGAAAATGCCATGTGATCTGTTTATGGACCAAACTGCCCTTAGGTTTCCACTATATCATGTTTAATGTAAAGAGTAATAAATGAACACCGGAATAGTGTTGCGTTGTTCCGGTGTGCTGGGAGTCATCAGCAGCAAACGAAACTTACTGGCGGGAGCTGACCAGTGGTGACTCATCGGTGAGCATCGATGAACAAGAAAAAAGTATTTTTTGACATCGCAAACACTGTGTGAGTGCTCCTAAGGCTGCATTTCACAGGAATGATTATTCTTTTACACCGATCATGGATAGGATCGGTATTTGCATCCATTATAATGGAGAGGTAGGCAACGACGACGTGTATATTAGTAGAATGACATGGTTGATGAACATTCATCCATCGGTGAGCTTCTGCGAGCTACTGAGGCAAGTCAAAGCATGACTTTTCGTCAATGATAATGTCAGTTTGAAGTATTTAATTTGATCCTCCCAATCATCCATGATATATGAATTAAAAGATGATAAGGACCTCCAATCGGTGTTGTCCATTCATAAGAAGGCGAATAAGGAGGTGTTGTCATTGTATGCCGAGATGAAACAGCCCAACAATGGTGATAAATCACCATCACCCTCTGTAAAAAGGAACTAGACAGTTAATAGAGCTGATCATAGCTCTAATGTCGGATTTCATACCGGATTCAATGGAACTCAGTTCACCTTTGAAACTGTCAGGTAACTATAAATCTTTTGATTACACACAATTGGACTCTTTCGTGTACTCGAGACCACGATATTTAACACATCATGTTAAGGGTAAATCATATCGTGTGAATTAATAAACACGACGTGTAATATATCGCATTAGTAATGACATGATATACACATGCAATATAGCAATTATGAGTTGCAATGAAGATATAATAACACGACATGCATTCATGTCGTGGTTTCGATAACATGCTTTGATAACACGACTGATGTCGCATTTTTTTAACACAAAAATGTGCAATGCAGAGTGGGAGAACTGGGAAACTTGCCCTCAATAAATCCATGTCAATCTTCTTTCGCCAATCCAACGACTACAGAACTTGAAATAGAAGTCAATAAGAATAGATAATAGGAATTGTCGCCAATGATGGGTGGGACAAGGACTTCATTTGATAACTATGAACCTCCATACAACCCTTGTAATTACGATGGTGGAGAAGACGAAGAATTTGAAAATATGTGGGCTGAGGATCAGTTGTACGATAATGATATAGTTGACATGGAAAGTATGTCCGACCACGAAGAATTTGGAAACAGTGAGGTTCCCAGTAACGTCGACGTTGAGGCGGAGGCAAATTGGGATATAGTCGATGATTTAAACATGTTGGAACCAAATATTGGTGAAGGTCAGCTAATGATGGGCAGTTTGCAAGCTAAGGATTACCAGAAGCTCCTCGAATTTGGTGCACATTTTCTAAGCCTATTGCATTTCAAGAGGGTCTTAATCGACTTAGCAATAAAGGTGAATTTCACATATTGTGTTGTAGATGAAAACCGGATATCGTGTTGCAGATGTAAACTAGAATACGTACGCCACAAAGTGCTCTAATGATTCTTGTAACTGGTACATAAGGGCTTCAAATATAGGAGATCATGTGACAGTCATGAGGTTAGTACCGACTCATTCATGTGGAACCCAAAGGAAGTCAACTGACCATCCCCTAGCATTGCACCTTTGGATAGTTAGAAAATGTTATGGCCTATGTAAAGACTCGATGGACATTACACCTAAGAGCATAACAAGTTATATTTCGAAGCACTGGGGCATAACTGCGAACTACAAGAAATGCTGGCGCATAGGTAATGCATGAGAATAATCAAAGTGTTGATTTAGTGTCACGATATGTTAGTCTAGCATGTTATCATTTACATGCTTAAACTATAGTCGGAATTTGTACTCACATGACATACGTCAATATTGTGTTACCATAAACATGACCAGTCATTGTGTATGGATTCCGATCACACAAAAACATAAAATGTCATGCAATCGGGAACACGATGTAAGCCTCTGTCGTATGACCTTTACTAAATTATATTCGGTCGTGCAGGTAAAGCTCTGACTGATTTAATAGATGGTGACCCAAACGAATCCTACCGCTTACTTCCTACTTATGGGAGGCAGATAGAATATATAAATCCGGGAAGTGTAGTTGTGCCAGTGAGATCATGTGATATTCCCAGACCTATGGGTGGGTACGATTTCAAAAGAGTATTTTGGATGTTTGGCCCCATTGTGAGAGCTTTCAGAACAACCCTGAGGCCGTTGCTAACTATTGATGAAACTTTCTTGAAAGGAAAGTATCCTAGACAGTGATAGCAACTGCACTGGACAGGAACAATAATATGTTGTGTGTTGCATTTGTAGTGGTTGAGAACGAGTGTGAGAAAACTTGGTGCTGAATTCTTGAGTTGCATAGAAATCATCTATTCTTTGATCCTCTAGCCGAGTTGGATACAATCATTTCTAATAGACAGAAGGGATTGGCGAATGCTGTGAAGAAGTTTTTCCCATGTACATGCCACGGATATTGCATCCATCATATGGCAGCAAATATGCTGGACAGATTCAAGGACAACTACCTAAAAAATCAGGCCCATGTTACAGCCAAAACATTTAGACAGAATGTGTACGATGAAACAATGAACAATATTAAAGAACATAATCTGGAAGCATATGCTTGGCTAAATAAGATAGGTTCGGAGTACTGGGCTAATGTATCATTTCTGGGGAAAAGATATTGGACCTTCAGCTCAAATAGGTGTGAAAGTGCAAATGCAATGTTAAAAAAAGCCAGATTGATGCTTATAACTCGTTTAATTGAGAACACAAGGGAGCACACGACTGCATTAATTGAAAAATGTTGTACGGACGGATAAAATATGATGGAAGAGTTAACCCCATTTGCCCAAAAACACATCGAAATCAGGCGAGAAGAAGCAAGGAATGTTATTGTATTACATGTGTCAATGTATGAATTCCAGGGTAACTTGCTATATCACCAGGTACATTGCATTCATACGGTGATGTACATAGCGTGTGTTCGTTTATGTGTGAGGGCTTCATATCGTGTTAGTTTAAACATGTTATTTTCATTTATCATGTAAGTAGATACGATTTTACATAACGATCATATGAAACGTTGTGTAATTGAGAACACGAGAGAAAGTCATTTATCGTGAGCTCATACTAACAATATTTTCTTCATAGGATGTGGTAAACCTGGTTGATCGTACCTGCATGTGTGGAAAGTTTCAACATCTGGGTCTACCATGTAAGCATGCAATTGTAGCACTTGATAATAGATACTTCTATGTGTATGAGTACTGCAAAAGATGGTACTCTACTGAAATGTATAAACTGACCTATCGAGAGCCCTTACACCCAATGAAGGATCAGCACAAATTGGCACCGACTGGAGTTATGCCTACATTCTGCCCACCTATCCCTCAAAAACAGCCGGGACATCCAAGAAAAAATTGGATAGAGTCACAACTGCCTCTCAAAACCCCACAAAAATGTGGAACATGCGGTTAGTTGGGTCACAATTGCAAACGATGTACCAGCACATAGGGGGGCCTCACAATGTGGCAGATGTCCCAATGACAAGCCGAAGGAGGTCGAATAATAGCATACACAAACTACATAAGGAAGGAGAGCATCGATTAGGCTTACCTTTTCCACCACTATTCTTTAGCTAAAATTTTTGTATATGCATCATGTCATCAACAACACATAATATATAATTAGCATGTTCCTACAAACACAAAATGTTGTACATAGGGTATACTGTATATTTTGTATCGTGTAATTGAAAACATGACCAAAAGGGGTTACGTGTTACTAATTACATGATAATATCAATCGATTATTAATTCTTTTGTCAAGAGGGTCCTATGCTTACACGATATTGGTCATATCTTGCGTTCGAACCCACGACAATTCCAAGATCATAGACCCAATTCCACGACTTGCGATCATGTGTATTCTCAATTATACGACAGAAAAATTGGCCATACGTGTCACTCATGTTCTTATTAGCAATACATGAGATACATTCATTGTATGCTCGGTCACACGACAAATATAGTGGTCATCTGATCGGTTACACGAAATGAGGACATGCTCACTGAACCTCATGGTTCGGGCCAAACTTTTAGTGCAGCCCGAACCTTATTGTTTGGGCCGCCAAGGCTATCGGTTTTTTATGATAGAACATTCTCGTGCTACTGTCTCACTATATATTAGGGTTAGGGTTCATGCTTGGCCAGCATGTGTTCTTCGCAGAGACGGATCATTCGGGAGATTGTTGTAGCGGCGGTGATGATTTGACCCTCCATTGGATACGGTCCTCTCCTATATCTGATGGAGGGTAAGATTCGCTAGACGGCGACATATCAATGCCTCGAATGATCTGTCAGAGTCACGCCCTATTGGAGTGTGCATTGAGATCATAGACATACTTATGCTATTCGTGGAGATGGATCATACGAGAGATTGCTTTAGCGGTGATTGGTGAATCGGCTCTCCATCGGATATGATATTCATCTATATCCGATGGAGGACTCATCTCACTAGACGGCGATATATTAACGTCTCAAATGATCCATCGCTAACGAGACATATAGGTCATCAACATCCTTTGAAATAGTCATCAACATCAATAATTCTTTTGTCAAGAGAGTCCTATGCTTACACGATATTGGTCATATTGTGTGTTTGAACCCATGACAATTCCTTGATCAGAACGGCAATGGTGGGCATAATTGTGAACTACAAGAAATGATGGTATGTAGGTATTATAAATTTAGCATGTATGCCGCAAATGATATGTTCGTATATTGTGTTATCGACCACAGGCCAATAATACACTAGCATTTTGTTTTCACGCGACGTAAGTAAATATTGTGTTAACATGAACACAATGAGTTATCAATCCCGCAAGGAGATCTCACTACTATGATAATGACTATGTTTGCGATTGAACACACAACAATTACATTAATTTAACCACCCAATTCCCGAAGAATCACCACAATTTCTGACATTTCAATTAAATTTGAATCACCAATTCGCGAGGAGTCATTTCCAATTCCTAGACCTACACTATATATGGAATAATTACCATAACCCGACGGTTTGTATCCCTCGCATCCTGCCTATATATATAACAATGACCTCTGGGTTTACTGAATTTCCAAGGAGGATGAGACAGAGACGAGACGGAGCCTCCGGGACAGTCATATAGTGCAAGATGGTAATTCGATGCGGCCATCACCAGCCTTTGAAGGGGGCCGATTTATTACTTGGCGTTATATGAATGTCACGAATGTTCCATCATAATTAAACTGATGGGTCTGAGAGTCTGCAAGGAGATCTGACATGGAGATCCCTCGCACACTAATGTTGATGTATTGGATCAATGGTATATAATGAAAAGGATTAGTTATAAATTTTTTTGTTCACATCATAATACTACTTAATTTAAATTGTTTTTTTCCTCATCTTGTTTTTGAATAATGATAGCTATCCGGAACTATATTTCATTTGATTTAATTTTTGCAGCTTTCCTGTGATGATCCTCGTGTATGCGATAACACGACCTAATAGGCGATTGTTTCTTTAATTACTCGATAGCACAACCTAATATGAGGTGGCGTGTATGAGATAACATGACCTAATAGATGATTGTGAGAACTTCCATGTGATCGGAAATTGATAAGTATGAAATATATATCTATTTTATATGCCTTTTTACCTTATTTACTAGTATAGATTAGATTAATTTAGAGTTAGTTATAGTTTATTTAGATTAAGGTAAATATTAGTTTTTTAGTTTAATTATTAATAATTTTGTAGTTATTAGTAGTTTAGATATGTATTTAAATCAAGTTGGAATTTTAGTTATATTCTACATGTCTAAAGTATGATATTTTATGTGTTGTAGGTAAAGTGCGCTTATCGAGGTACTTGGACAATGTTTGGAATAGTTTAAAATAGTCTTGACATGCTTTAAAGTAATTTGGATAAATTTTCGGAGTTATAAACAAGTTGGAAACTAATATGGACATGAAGAAAAGCTTAATGAACAGAATATGGACTGTCCAAGAAAATTGTCCAGATTGTAGAAACAGTGTAGCCGTTCGAACGGGATAACGTGATTTTGAAGAAAAACTCAGTATAAGCATTCGAACGGGCATGCATGGCGTTCGAACGGCATAACACGCAGTTTCCTTGTTTGAGCCAATTTTGAATCCTTTTCATATTGGACTTCTTCCTACGGAACTTATGCCTATAAAAAGACATATTTGGCTTAAAATTGGGGGATTCCAGTAGATTTTCTAAAGAGAAAAAGGAAGAGGAAGATGGAAGAAAACACAAAGCTTTTAATGGAGATTCAAGTGCTTTCTTCTACAATGGAAGGCTAGATTTTTCTTTTACTTAGGAGTTGATGAAGCTATAGATAATTTCAGTTTCTTTTCTTTTTAATTTAGATCTCAGTTGTGAATGATGACAATTGTATGATATGGATTTCCTTTTTAATGGAAGAGCTTTTAATGTTTATTAAAGTCTATGTTGATTTATTGTCTTGTAGATGATAGATTGATGTGGTTTTGATATTTTCATCAATTCTAATTTCTGTGATTTAGATGAGATGTTCATACAATAGTTTTAATGTTCAGTTAATTAATTACTTGGATGAGTTATACTAAGATTAGACGGGTCATGCCTATAGCTAGTTTAGTGTAGATGATTCGTGCTATTGTCGAAGATAGTTCATGCCATGAAATTTAATTAATGATTCTTTCTGAAGTAATTCTAGCTTGTAGCTGAGAATACTTGTTTATATTCACACTAGATTTAGATTAAAAGTTAAAGAATTGTTATGGTTTTATAGTGGATTCGATTTCCTAAGTAATTTCTATCATATTAATCTCTTGTTTTTAAACTAGTTGATTCCTTCTTTTTGCTTAATTTAAGTTTAAGTTGTTTTTAGTTTGTAATCAGAAAATTCCTCTTTAGATTTAGTGATAATCCATCTGTCCCTGAGGTTCGACAACCCTTAAATACTTATCTTAGTACAATTACCTTGTACACTTGCAAAGGGTTTAATTATAAACGATCAGAAATATGCGTACTTCCGTTTCACGCTTTCAAAGACCTAACATTGGTACAAATCGTTTGATCGAATATACGCCATATGAAATTGGTACATGTATTTCTAATCCATTAGATAATTACAAAATAATTGGTCAAACCGATAATTTGTCAGTTAATCGAAGCGTGAAAGAAGTCTATTTTCTTGTTACAATTTATCTGTACTCGGATCAAATTCCTCGTCTATTCAGGCCCGATGTATAGCAATGCAGATCATTGGCCTGACCAAACCTGTTATCTTGAGTTGTCTAAAATCTAGTTGAATGATGCCCCCTGTCAGTCTCACTATGTAGTACATGACGAATAAACCACAATCTTCATTTGTTACCTGGTACGGGCATTTGTTGATCTTAGTCATTGGCCATAATCAAGCACCCTTAATCTTAAATGCCTTCTCCATTCCATTGGCAACATGTTTCCTCACACTGTCCACCTTAGCGAAGTGGTGACCGTGTTCAACCTTTAGAGGATTGTACCACCTAAAATGCTTCTCCCTGCAGCAGACAATAAGCAGGAGAAAGTGGCCCTTGACGTAGACAGGGCTGAAACCGCTCTCCATGTTAACATTTAGGCCTCTCAACAATATGCCAGAGAGTTTGCCCTCCTTCTCCGCCAGCGCCAACAATAAAATAGTGCTGAATGGCGAACCTGCCGAAAAATTAGTTGGGGTACTTGCCTAGATTTCTAGCATTGCGTTCATCAAGAAGTTGGAAGAACACGTCTATGACCTATAGCAAACTAAATGTGTTAGTAATGACATGATAGTCGACGGATTGTGTCGTCGGCTATATGTTGTACGACTATATCGTATTATCGATCACACGAATATGTTACACGTCATGTATGAATTAACACACTAGTTTTACTTTAGCCATTATAGTCGAAACTTAGCATATTATGAAAACAACGATATGAGAAAAGGTCATCTAATCGATAAAATGATAATTAATTGAACATCTTTGTCAGTTATTCAATCGTTTAATTGATAGCACGATAGAGGTTAAAACGTTATGAGCAATGAAATAATATTACCTCATTCGTTATGCACTCCTGCTTTAATAGATATAGGTAGTTGGTGTAGAGGAGTATTTCTAAGGGCCATGACTTGTATGGGTTCGACAGAAATTTAGTGATAATGTCCTAATCTGCCTCCTTTTGAAGCTCCATGTGGAACATTAACTATGTGTCAAGATAGTCCTTCGCCCATAGACTGAGCTCCACCTTATTCATAGTATTGTCCTTATTTGTCTTATTCGCAATATCATCTTCGACATCTATCACATTTCGGATACTCTCCATTACTTCCTCATCAACTGGAGGAGTATCTGATACAGTCTTTTCACTGGAGCCAGCGATTAATGTCATGCCCTGGCACTGCCTGACTCAAGCCAAACCCGGTCCAAGGGCCGGTCCAGTGCACGGGGGTGATGAGTTGAAAACGGTTAAAGAAATAGCGGAAGACTTATACCCTAACCATGGGCGGTCTAAATTACAGAGTAATGCACTACTTTGAGCAAGAGTAAATAGGTAGAACCAAAAGAGTTACTCAAACTCTAAATTAATCCACAAATCTCAAACCCACGTACTAATAATCCATAGCCAACACATTTGGTTCCAAAACAAGGTCTCAAACAAAACTTAACACATAATGTATCACAAGTCTAAAAACAATAACTATTCCAAGGGTTCTAACATCAAAACAAAATAATCAGAAAAACATGCAAGGTCTAGGGGCCTCCACTCCTACTCCCAAGCTCTCCCCGACCTCTCCTCATAAAGAGGAAGCTGTCTGACTGCATGTTATGCCATGCAGCCCCAAAACAAAACAAGAAAGTAGGGTGAGTATAAAAAGTCAATAATGGTTTGAATACAACTATAATAATCAGAAAACACGACTGCATGGCAATGTAGCAATTCAAACCTAAAATTAACATGTTATACCACTTTCTGATCATGCATTCATATCACATAAACCTGCATAATAGTGTCTCACTCACATAATTTCTGATCATGCATTCATATCACATAAACCTACATAATAGTGTCTCACTCACATAATTTCTGATCATGCATTCATATCACATAAACCTACATAATAGTGTCTCAATCACACCATTTCTAATCATGCATTCATCTCACATAAACCTACATAATAGTGTCTCAATCACACCATTTCTGATTATGCATTCATATCACATCAACCTCATTCACCCTGCAACAAATGTGTCAAACACATGATACACAATCATGCATAGCATTCATAACAAATATGCATCAATAGAAATGGTGAATGCCTCCATTAAGGAGTAAACAGAAGTATTGCCACACAGGCAAGACACGGTCAAGGCCATGAAGGTGAGACATGGTCAAGTTTCCACACAGGAATAGTAAGAGGGTCGGGGTTGTCAGCCCCTAAAGCTGCTCGCCCTGGACGATCCTGGCCAAGGATGTCCCATTCTTACACAGAGAATCTAGAGCGGGGTGTTTGCCCAGGGGCATCTCCTGTGGTGGGGAGAGCCTGAATTCCTACACAGGGAACCTTAGAACACATGGTAGCCAGTGCACAAAGCGTACAACTCTGGATTCTTAGGGTCCAGAAGATAATCAAAAATATCTCAATCTGCAAGACTCATCCCCACATTATTCCATTTAACTAGACTTAGCCCGGGGAGTATATATGTTCCACACAGGAACTTAAATCGAAAACATGTCCTTTCAGACCAACCAAGTTCCAATTAATTCACCAAGCGATTAATCCGGCACACAATCTCAACCATTGCATACAATCGATTAATTTCGGTCAAACATAGGTAAAACTTTGTCCATGAATACCGATCCATGATGCATGATAACATGATACATCCGTGAGTAAGACCTACATGGGTTCCAACACATGAAACGTACTCCCAATCAGTCCCCTCATGCATCATAATCAAGGCATAATTAACTACAATTTCATAGTAGATTCCCTATATGTGTGCGTATTCATGCATATCTAAGCACATGACCAATGCTTGACATAAACTCATAAGACAATTTACACATGCTTGAACACATTCAAAACAATGATTCCCAACTGAAATCAAAACAAAATCTACCATAAAACTTAAATCCATCCATGTGAAATCAAACATTCACTCTCACAAACATGATTTTTCCACACATTAAGCCACAACATGATCACATTCATTAACCATAAACCATCCTCATTATAAGAGAACACATCTCACCATTTTTCACATAATATTAAGAATTCTAACATCCAAAAGCTTAAGGTACTTCAATATCAACATTCATAACTATCAATATAATATGATACCACATGACTACACTTAAACACATTCCATACACTTCCATCATCAATTTTACACCTCCAGTAGCCTAATTTCATCATAACACACTTCCCATAATCATTAGAATTATCAAATGGAGTAAAACATCGAAATGAGCATAAATTTTAAAAATTGAAAAAAAATTGTTGTGTAGCCGTTTGATCGCTCTGCAAGGCCGTTTGATCGGCTAAACTGGAAATCTGCCAAAATATAGTGTTGTCGATCAATTGCCCTAGTAGGCCATTCGATCACCAACAAAGCAGTTTTGACCTTCTTCATTTCGAAAATCAAAACCAAAACACCATGAAAACACCTTCAAATCTTCATCCATGGTTACAAACATTATCAAAAACTCATCAAACCTTCCAAAACACTAATCTAAACCATTTTAAGACAAAACCCTAAGAAATTGAAGTGAAAGATTAGCATTTGTTAAACCCACCATTAGAGCCTAAATCAAGCAAAACCCACTTCAAATAACATCATAAAAACCGAGATTTTTGCTACCTAAAGTTGAGATTGAAGAACTCATTACCTTGTTGATTTGGGCCGGAATGAACTTTCAATCTCCTCCAACACCTTCTAAAAACACAATTTAAAGTTAACATACAACTAATATACAACTAATCTCGATTTAGCTTTGAAAAACCAAAAGTAAACATTAGATCTAGGGTTTTAGAAGCTTAAAAATGAGATTTTTAAGATTAAGGCTTGGAGAAGAGAGGTAAATCAGTAGTTTTATGCTTTCAAAATAGATTAAAACCATGATTGAAGTCAAGATTAAGAGAAAATCTAGGGTTTAGGCTTGATTAAAGGAGAACATACCTTAATCCCTTTCTAACTCGGGCCTAATTGGGAAATTAAGTCTTAATCGCCCTCTCCTAGCCTATTCCTAAATGAGAAATGGCTCAGCTCTTCCTATTTATAGTAGGGCTTAGGGTATACCTAATGAACTAGTGGGGTATAAATAGAAATTCTAACTAAAAATAGATATTTTGAAGATTTGAGCACTAATTAAATCGAAGAAAATTCTAAAATTTTTTATATAAGTTTGTGTTGATGCTTGGGTCATTTTGGTCCAAATACCTTAATTTTGTCAATGGGTCCCACCAAACCCTAATTTTTGAAAAATTATTAAAAATTCAAAAAAATCCCAAAAATTCATAGTTGACCAAAAACTACTTAAAACTGATAAATGTAGAGTTAATTTTGTTTAAAACCTTTAGAAATCCCATTTATTTTTAAAAACCACAAAATTTAATCAGAAAATGCTTAAACCACATGATAACCAATAAATAACATCAAAATAAACCGGTTAAAAAATGGGAGTCCTTACAATTGAGATAGTTGGTTCCGGGGGGGGGGGGGGGGGGGGGGAGAATTTGGATGTCCCGGATGGCCAATGTATGGGCCAGGGATTGATGCCAGAGGATTATCGTCTCTAGGCTTTACAGGCTAGGCAATGTGTCCAAACTTGACTTATTTCTCCTCAATGTAGTTGCTAGTAAACTTCGGCTTCTTTGATCCCTCAACGCTAGGAGCGGTTTCGCTTCACTCTTAGTTTTATTGCTTTTTTCGAAACTGCTCCTTTATTCGCTTCCTAGGGTGCTTTTGGTTCCTTTTGGCAGTGTTTTGATTCCACGACCTCCCGGGGTTGTTGTTCAACCTCCCGGGATTGATTCAAAACCTCCAAGTGTTCTGCCGGTCCCTCTTGGGGTTGTTCCAGTTCCACAATCTCCCGAGGTTATTCGGGTACCTCCAGGTGTTCTTCCAGTCCCTCTTAGGGTTGTTCCAGTTTGACGACCTACCGGGGTTGTTCTTTGACATCCCGGAGTTGTTCAACGACCTCCGGGGTTGATCTTTGATCTCCCAGGGTTGTTCCAAGTATTTTTCAATTGTTTTTGATAAAAATCTAGTTATTACAGTCCTTTGCAACTTCGGACCCATCTTCTTCTTCAGTTTGATGGCAGCTTTCGGTTGTCATTTCTTTGTATTTCAAAAGTAAGCAGTCCCATTAGTACATACATGATAAACGATTATATCATCTTTTACCTTACACGATAAATGATTATATCATCTTTTACCTTACATGATAAAACTGCATATCATATTGATGGAAAAACAAAAAAAATGAATAATCGTGCTAACAATCACATGACCATACACAATTTGTTTTCTTCAGTAACATCTGCTTCAATGCTCGTGTGATCGATGACACGACCATAATGTAATCGTCGTTCTTAATGCACGATTGGGTAGTCTATCACAACCTTGATTACACAATTATCCCTTTTGGAAACACGATACATTACAACATCATACTTACTCAAAATGAATCCCTCATCCACCGGCTAAGGAACTTGTACTGGTTGATCTTGGGGGGCAGATGGTTAGTGAGATTCTCTGGATTTTGAAGCTCTTGCCTTTAAATGAACCAACGGCTATCCTTCGGTTCTTGGAGGAGGGGTTGATGCTTGGGCAACTTCAGGCTGAGGGGGTTTAGGTGGTTGTTATGTCTCTGGTTCATCAAGGGGTTGCATCTGTTCTATGAGGCTAGTTGCCACCTCGAGATTGTTCTTAACATGCTGGAATGTAGTTTCAACTCACTTCGTGTTCCATCCCCGCTCACCATAGAGAACAGCCTTCTCCAAAACAACTTCACAAATTCTTGTCATGACATCAATTGGCATGACCAATGATTCAATGACGTCCTGGCAGAAACATACATACCCCGACGTTTCACCGTAGAGGGCGTGGGCAGGTCTCATTAGCCAAAAAGTATGTGTACCTGCCTTTTTAGCCTTCGGGGTCCCCCTTTGGTCATCCATCAAGTGCGCCTCTTCCGCAATTGGTGTGATGCGTGTAATAATTTGCGAGTCTGGCTTTAGCATCATGAAGACATCCTCGTACCATTTCCTTATCCGGTTATGAGCTAGAATCGTCTTCCTCCCCTTTTCATCAACCGGGTTAAATTTATCGGCTTTCTCCACATCACTCAAAAGTTGGGTAAACTCGGGCCACCTCTTGCACCTCGGGCTGCATGGAGGACCACCGGGAGCCCATATGGACGTATGCTCATAAAACCGTACCTGGCAGACAATACAAAAGAATATAGTCATTAGTGTAAATGGTCAGTATTTTCAGTATGACAAATTAGTCGTGTTACTGATACCACACTTTGAGCAGCATCGTGTGTCCGGTAACACGATACGTATAGATCGTCTAATGTCATAAATATGATATTACACTTAGTCGTGTTACCGAGAACATGATATGTGTACGTGGATGTTATGTGCCGTAGGTCCGATAACACGATTGAGTTTGTATCCTGTGACAAATACAACAATATTTATCTGTCTGTAAACATATCGTGGCATTAGCGAGACGATATTAGACTTTGTGTAGTATAAAACATACAAGCATTACCTGGAGCACTAATGAAGACCCAACGAGAATTTTGGTCGTGGCAGAACGCTCATCCTATCTGTACATGATGTTCCGGTGGGCTGCTGATATGCCACTCATCAGCCTATTATGTACGACGCCAGCCCAATTGTAGTTCCCAATGACTGACATGCCATCTAAGTAATCACACAGATCTGGGGATACAACTCTGTTGCTCTGTGTGGATAACACAAGGACACCCATGTACACGATCGCCAACCATGCTAAGTCCTCGTTTGAAACAATCCTTGTTTCGGCAACCACTTCTTTCAACATTTCTTCAAGTCCTGTCTGCTCTGGCTGCTTCTCTTGGAAGAACTTCTTGTAGAATTGCCCCTTGCCTTGGGTAGCCTTCCCCTCGCTACTTTCCAATTTACATGGGTTCCCTTTCCCCCTCAAACACTTGATCATAGCCACTTCAGCCACAGTAAGGGGTAGTCTTTTGCCCCTTATGTTGAAGACCTCTAGTGAGTCGTCCCAACAATCACCAATGAGTACATCCAACAGCGGCCTGGAGATGATGATGGGCTCACAATCATATATTGGGTAGAACCCAGTCTCCACCAATATGGCCTTGCATCCTAGACGTGAATCTACATGATCTTTTGATAGACGCAGTCCAGTGGGGGAAACTATTCGTTCCTAGACATGGTCTTCTCCAGTTGATTCTCTTCTTCTCTTCTGCAACCTTCACTGACTCTGCCATTTGATGTAATACTCTAACTTTATGTCTACTAAATTGGATAAATATATGTCAATCAACAATAGGTCGTGGTCATAATCAATACTCGTGTCAATTCACATTATCTAACTAACTTATATTTTTATGATAAGTATATTTATTGTGTGCTCGAACATACGCTACACAGAACTCTCATACACAATATCATAATGGTTGAACATCGTGTTTCCATCGTCCTATTGAACACACGATATATGACTCATCGTCTTTATGACCCAACAATAATCTGCTTCAACTGCCTATGTTGTGTGCTCTCATGCACGCTAAATAAAAAATTGTGCATACAAATATCTGAAATGCTTTACCACGAAACCACTGTTGCTATTCTCCAAGCGAGATCTACACTACACATGGTAAAAACCTAGATCAAAACAGCCATGCATGTGTCCAAACTTGCCAAAACTCAAGGAAGAATAAAGGACATGAAATTCAAACAATAAACAACATAAGAGGGTGCAATCCCACCTTAAATCCTCTTTTAACATTTCCTGGCATGAATCCTCCGGTTGTTCTACTCTGGAATACTCCACTCATGCTGAGACTTCACATACTTCCCAAAAACTTGAAATCTTGTGATCTTCTCCTTTGAAATAGGGTGGAACTGTTTGAAAGAGTCCTAAACCACATAACTTCCCACAATCAGATGCAACCATCAACATGTTGGTGCTTACCGATAATTAAAATTAATGTTCATCCATGCAAGCATAAATAAGTCGATGTCTTGCCAATGAAAAATAGAAAATTTGGTAAATAAAATACTACATTTTTCTTGGGAAAAATAGGGGGCATCACATGTTTACAATTCATAATCTTGAATTTGGTGCTTAGATGATTAGGAAAGAGATGACATACACAGACAAGGAAATAACTATTAATATCTGCATTTATTTTTGTCAAAAACATTGTCTTTTATTTGCATTAATTAGAATGTTCTTTTTTTAATCAAGTATTTCCCATAGATGTGGGCAGTGGTTTCAAAATTTTCACGTTGTAACCCCCCCCCCCCCCCAAATAAAAAAAAGTTCATTAAAGTATCCTTCATATGGGATAAATACTATTAAAACTATGTAGACATTTGTCATTTAGACCAACTATTGCAAATGAAACCCTTTGTTCGCATGGCCAAGGGGACCTCGTGCCCATATTGTAACACCCACACCGCACCCCCTTGACCCGAACCCGATCAGAAGGAATGACAAGGGTGTAATGAGATCAGTTCTAACCCAAACTGGGGTTAGATTGAAGTACAACTATCACTTTATGCAAAAGTAATTACCGAAAGATAAATAAAATTAAATGAAACTATTAAGCATTCTTACGCCCACATATAAGTTCACAATCATAAGGGAGTCTCAAGCCTTCAAAAGCAATAAATAAGTCTATGCTATCAAAATGAAAGTCTCTCCCACAATAGAATCATGTCTCATAGTTACATCATATATCAATGTGAACTATCCCAAAAATAAGAGAACTATCCCTGTTCTGCATTCATTCAATATGACTTGTTATGCTCGCAAAACAAGTCATATTGAGCACTTGCATGGTACATCCACACAAAAGATCTCAAAGGGACACTTAAAACAAAACAAGGCAAAGGGGTGAACATAGCCTAGTAAAGGTTTGAAAAGATGGAGCTCACACTAACACCATAAAACATAATCTTAGGATGCATAGCATAAACCTTATGTGATGTTGATGTTAAGATTACAAGAGTATGTTACATCCCTTACACATAAGACATGTGTAAATATCTCAATCATGTATCATAGTCCATACACAAAACCTATATAAATGTCTCAATAGAGTATAATAATCCATGCACAAAACTTGTGTAAATCAACATCATAATTCCTACATAAAACATATGCAAATAAGTATAATAATCCATTAAATCAACTATAAAGTAATCCTGGTACTGGTAGATACCGAATACCTACTTACCTAATATTCCTAAGCCAAAAATACCAAATGCAGTTAGTATTCCTGAAAATACCCCTGGTAAGCCTGTGCACACGGACAAACCAGCATGGAGCTCACTCCAGAAGTCTCATTTAGTGTTCTCATTATAACATTCCTCTCTTTTTGACCTGGGGAGGATAGACCCGACCTTTCAGTATAGAAAACTCTGCCCTTTCGAACGAAAATTTGATTCATTCAAATTCTTGATACGGCTAATCCAAAAAACTATAGAATATCACAGTGAATAACAATTAAAAATAATTTTAAAAACCATTTTCATGATCTATGCGGCATGAGTCATACATGAATAATACAAAATGCATGCAAGCATAAGTATTCATATCAATAAATAGCCATATCATGCAATGATAATATGGTTCATGCAATGATAATATGGTCATGTAAGCATAAGTGCATGTAGAAATAAGTATTCATGTTTATAAATGATCTAGAGTAGTACGAGCATGGTTCATACATGAATAACATCACATGTGTACAAACATTCATATCATAACATGATAATTCTTTATTGGATACACGTAAAAGACATCGTGGAACCCTCAAATTTTGGCTTATATATAAGCATAAAAGTCAAAATTCACTTGGGTGTTCAATTGGCCTCAAGGGCAATCGATTGAGCACAAAGAAGTGGCAAACAATTATTTTAGTGATCAATCGGGCATTCCGGGTGATCGATCAGTCTTCATAAAACCGAAGGTAGTAGCTTCAAGGGCAATGCATCTGTTGTACCCAAAAACATGAAAAATAGGAATTCTTCGGCAAAACCTATCCAATCTTCCATCAAAACCTCATAAAACTTCAAATAAACATCATCTAGGCTTTAGTCATGATAGATCCAAGATAACCCATGCATATTCATGTAAATACATCATCAAGACACACATCCAAAATGCTTCAGGAATATGATTCAACATACACAATCCATGGTGTTAATGTAAGGAAAACTTCACCGAATGAAAGCCCCATACCTCATATCAGTAGGTAGTCTCTTCAATCTCTCCCCATATTCAAATGATCCCTAACAAACAAAATAGGTCACATAAACCCTAAGCAAAAACCACACCTTTCTACCAAATAGAAGATCAAAACCACTAATACAAAGATAAATTAAGCATTCCCCTGTGCCCAAACATGAAACACAAGAGTAGAAACAAGATACAGAGATTTAGGACTCAAAAACCTGGGTAAAAGATGGAGCTTGAAGAGTAGAAGACATGAAATAAAATGCAAATAAGAAGGACATGAGATTCAAGGTAGAGGCTTAAGAAATCTTGAAGTAAACTTGCTTGACTTACCTTGGATGAAGGTAGAGCATATAGATTATCTTCTAGTGAGAGGTTAGAGCACAATAAACCCTTAAATCTCACCCGTCCTCAGATAAAGGAATGGGCCAATGTGGCTATTTATACAAGTGGATAGGTAAGGCGGCTTGCATGGGCCCAACAAAGGAATAAGTGAAGCCCACCTTGAAAAATGGGTGGTTAAATTGAATGTAACAAAGCCTAAACTCATATAATAATCCAAATGATGGTCGACGGTCTAAGAAGTTGGCATGACAACGAGGATGGTTGTGGGTCCTAGAGTGAAACTCATGTCCTTAATACAAGGAAATATATAGAAATTACAACAAATAGTCTGGTAACATGGTAGTTTATGCTAGACATTAATGTTATCCGACAAAATTCAAAACAAGACTAAGAAAATTATTAATTAAACCAAACCATCACACAACACAAGCAATTAATAAATAATTTTTTTTTAGATCTCACAAATATAGGCCTCATGCCTAGTCAACGTGGGAAGAACATGGCAATTGGTACTTGCTTGTTAATAATATGTATATTTCTTGTCGTGGAAACCTAAACACTTGCCTACATTCTCCTATTCTTATCTTTGATGTTGGTAGGCTAAATGATACATATCTCCTTTCTTCGTTAATTATTTTAGGTCTACATCACCATGAAAAAATAAAGCCTCTAATTGAGGCCCACCATAAGAAGTTACTACCTGTGTAAAAAACCTTAAATAGTTAGTATATAGTTCATAAAGTTCCAGTTTTTGAGTTTTTAGTTTTCACTTTTCTAATTTTCTACTTTTTTATTTTTCTAATTTTATAGTTTTTGTAAGAGGGAGGAGGAGATGAATGATGGAGTAGATAATAAGGAGGCTGGGTCACTTGAGGTGGGTGGGGCCAGAGAGGAGAGCAAGAGGTAGAGTTTCATAGTTTTATAGTTTTTCAATTTTGTAGTTTTAATTTTACAATTTTTCATTTTTCATATATTTAGTTTGTTAGTTTTTGAGTTTTACACCTCAAAAACAAGTAAAAATAAAAGTCCTTTTTAAGTTGTTGATGATGTTTGCGGATTCATTTTTTAAAATTAGAGCTTATAAATAAAAAAAAGAGTTTAAATGCTTCAAATGAGTTTCCAATTTACTATCATACTTTTCCATTTTTTCTATTTTTCAATTTTGTAGTTTCAATTTTACAAATTTTCATTTTTCATATATTTAGTTTGTTCGTTTTTTATTTTTACACCTCAAAAACAAGTAAAAATAAAACTCCTTTTTAAGTTGTTGATGATGTTTGTGGATTCATTTTTTAAAATTAGAGTTTATAAATAAAAAAATGAGTTTAAAATGTTTCAAATGAGCTTCCAATTTACTATCATACTTTTCCATTTTTTCTATTTTTGCAATCAAGAAGTTAAATCATAGCATCCACTTGATCTTCAAATGAGTAAGCAGGTAACTCACTCGACCTCCGAAATTAGGAGGAGTAGAAACATGTCACAACCCGGATTTTTAAAACCCTTGTTACAATAAAGGACACACGATAGATCACGATAATAATTTTTTTTTCCTTTCTTAAACACAAAACAAATCAGCCGATTAAATATCCAGGTCATGATAACTAGGGTTCACAAATACGAATATCAAATCATATGATATTATTTAACGTCTAAAAATTCATAAAGACCAGCTCATCCATCTAAGTACAAGTCTATCACCCGTCTGAAAATAAATAACAAGTTGACTCTCACGCTTAAGGTACACTTACGTATCGGAGTTTCAAAAATGCGGAAACCTCTTGAGCTCCTGCCTTGGTCTCACTTCTCATCGCATGGAGAATCTGCAACATAGCAAATAAAACAACCACAACAACAACAATGGAATCTCTCCGCTTTCAGGAGAAGAGCTTCCAAAGGACAAAAGGTTTTATTAGTATTTTTTGGATCAGGCCAACATCACCCGATGTTAGTTGCCTATGTACTCATTAGACAACATCTCCAATGTTTCCAACAAGATCGGATCCAAACGTAGTTCTGCCTAAAAACTACACAATACTAAGAAGCATAGCATCACCCATGCAATGCTTAAGTATTTTAAAGCAACCTACATTTTATGCAAGTCCTTTTATCATTCCACTTGTCTACTTAACAAGCAATATCAAACAATGTTATTAATTATCTTGCAACCCTTGTTCAATAATTAATGCTAACATCTTGTAAATAGTACCACATAAGGGTAATATACAGAGCACTGAATATAACATAGCTGAGAAACATGGGTTGATCTTTATCCAATGAAGACCATCACAATGCACAAAACAATGGACACCGTTCAGGAAACAATGTACTAATTGTTACCTGAAAATACCGACTCCCGCTCAAAGGAGTAAATGTATGCTAACAGAAATCCTAGCATCTCTATAGATCCACTTGGATCAGCCATGGGCCTAGAGATGTAGGTACTAGCTCTGCTCATGGACACACTGGCCGGAGGTAGATGAGCTTTCCATGATGCTCAAAAACCTGGTTTGCGCGTTTGCAGGGATCCATCGTCCCAAAGGAGCGGAGACCACAGGGGTCTAAAAGATTACCGTCATGGCTATTATCAGAAATCCTAGCATCTCTAGAGATCCACTTGGATCAGCCATGAGCCTAAAGATGTAGGTACCAACTATGCTCATGGACACACTGGCCGGAGGTAGATGAGCCTTCCATGATGCTCAAAAACCTGGGTTGCGCATTTGTAGGGATCCATTGTCCCGAAGAAACGGAGACCACAAGGGTCTGAAAGATTACCGCCATGGCTATTATTGTGAGCTTAAACTTTGACTCCAAGAACATCTCATAATAACCCTCGGTTCAATAACCAAGGTAAAATTCTATGTCAGGGCCCCGTTCACTTCATGAACTGGTCCCGACCCTAAAGAGGGTATTTTAGTCATTATCTTGAATAGGTGTTCTCCCCCCAATCCAAAGATAACCAAAATCTCTTGATAGTCTTTATTAACCTTAATTTACTTATATAACTTAACACAACAATAATAAATGCAACCATCAGAATGATCAACATGACAAGAACTCAGACTCATGCTGAGATGAACTAACCAATTCAACATTATAATGACAAAGATTTTGGGGCTGAGATGCATATCTCAAGTCAACCACCTAACATGACAAGTTCAAGCTGAAACAAGCATCAATAATCAACCTAAGGTATATCACAATCAAGGCTGGAATTCAAAGACAACATAGGCTGAAACAAATCATGAACTAAGGCTCTAACATTAAGGATTCATTCAGCAAGATTATAATCTAAAACAAAGCTGAGAATCAAGTATTAGATATGCAACAATACAACCTAAACTAGGGCTGAGATTTAGGTGTTCTCTCAGCATGATTATAGCATAAATCAATGTTGAGAATTTGGTATTAATTTGGCCAAAGTAGAGCCTAAAACATAAGCATCAAATCAGGGATTTACTTGGCCAATGTGCAGCCTAAACTAAGGCTTCAAATCAGGGATTTACTTGACCAATGTGCAGCCTAAACTAAGGCTTCAAATCAGGGATTTAATTAGGCAAAGTATGGCCTAAACTAAGGCCATGAATCAGGGATTAACTTGGTCAAAGTATGACCTAATGTAAGGCCATGAATCAGAGATTAACTTAGCCAAAGTATGGCCTAAAGTAAGGCCACGAATCAGGGATTAACTTGGTCAAAGTATGGCCTAAACTAAGGCCACAAATCAGGGAATAAGTTGGCCAAAGTATGGCCTAAAGTTAGGCCATAAACCAGGGAATAAGTTGGCTAAACTATGGCCTGAAGTAAGGCCACAAACCAGGGACTAAGTTGGCCAAACTATGGCCTAAAGTAAGGCCACAAACTAGGGAATAAAATCAACAAACTATGGCCTAAAGTAAGGCCACAAACTAGGGAATAAAATCAACAAACTATGGCCTAAAGTAAGGCCACAAATCAGGGAATAAATTCAGTAGAGTGTATGCCCAAATCATGATTCATAAACATGACTAGAATAAGAATTATTCATGCCTAACATATGGCTAAGATAAATGATAAAAATCAGCATCATGCTTGAATGAATTAAGGCTAGTTCAAGACATCAAAAGGAACCCCTAGAACCAAGCTACATTATGGCTGAATTACATCTATCAAAACCTCATTCTTAAGGGTGTAAAAAGAAGCACCTATATGTACCAATTCATCCCCAAAGCTCCTAGCCCTTTCTCCTACTCTTCTAGTGCTTGATTCAATCCAAAGGTGGCTGATTTGTGCCTTCGAAATTGCTGGTTATGGAGGTCCTTGCTGAGAGAAGGAAGAGGAAGGAAGAGATGGAAAAGAGAGAGCTGAACCAAAATCAATCCTTTCTTATATAAGGCTTCCCTTCTTCAAACTCTTAGGTGCCCTCCTCCTCTAAGACTCTCCATTAATTACAATCCCGGAATTACAATCCCTGCCCCATTAACAATAGGATTCCAACCTACATACATGCTCAAAACAGTCCCAAAAGAGTTCTAACCCAACTAGATGTATAGTTGATCCCTCCTCCAACTTTTTCCACCACTCCTAGCACTCCTCAGATTCCTACGTGGGCTAGAAGTCATATGCTCACAAGCTATCTCATATCAGCAAAGTTCTAGTTGCATCCTCCTTCTTCCTTGGAGTCTTTAACCCGCTAGGACTCTCTACCTCTTTAAAATCCTAGTTCTTTTAAGACTTCTAATTCCTAGTACATTTAGGACTCCTAACTCCTAGCATATTTAGGACTCCTAACTCCTAGCACATTTAGGACTCCTAATACCTAACACGATTAGGACATCCAACTCCAAGCGTGAGTAGGATATCTAACTCCAAGCATGAGTAGGACATCTAACTCTAAGTACGAGTAACTCTAAGCACGAGTAGGGCATCCAACTCCAAGAACGAGTAGAACATCCAACTCTAAGCACAAGTAGGATATCTAACTCTAAGCATGAGTAGGACATCCAACTCCAAACACGAGTCGGGTAAACAGGCCCTACGCAATAAGCTTAACTTCGAACAATTGTATCTCCCTCATCTGAACTCCGATTCACATGTTCTTAGTGGCGTTTCGAAGCTCTTTCTGTCTATTTTCTAATAAAATTAGTTTCAGCCACAAATTCTATCTAGGGAGGTAGTTATTTTACTAAGAATGTCAATAGGTCAAACACCCTATTTTCCACATATTTAATTTTTGAAACATAGGAGAATTAGGGATATTACAAAACAACTATAAAATCCTAAAATAAGCCCAACATATAGAATCAGACATGAAGAGGAAGGGACCGTGAGGGAGGAAGATGTTATCGAGGAGGAGGATGGTGTAGGGGAGGAGGATGTCATCGAAGAGGTAGAGGTCACACAAAGGAGTAGGCTGGGTCAAAGTTTTTTTATCTAGCAGTATTTCCTACTAGAGGTGATAAAAGTTTATAAATATTTATTTCACACATTTGAAAATTGATATGCTATGAAGTCTATTTAGATAAATAGGGAAAATTAGGTTGCAAAATAAGTATATTACTTAATTGGGAAAATTATTTAAATAATAATTTAAAAAATATTTACCAAATCAACTCGCTTTAGAAAATATTTCCCAAAGTGGTGTTGCTTTTTGCCATGCAGGCGCAAGCCAAGCCGCTGGCACTTGTGTGGTTTTTTTTTTTTATTTTATATGCTTTTGTCATTTTAAAGGACAAAATTGGTTTATAACAATGAACCTAATTTCATCCTTCACGTTACTTTGCCATCTCGAGCAGAAATGAGCGGCTATGCACCGATTTCGTCCTTTAGAATGATAAAATATAATTAATTTTTTGAAAAAAACTATTTTAAATTAACTTTAACACATGTCCCTGTTCATTTCTACATCATCGTGCGGTAAAATATATCATGTAATCAGTAAATACCACTGCATATATGCGCTACGAACATCTCGCAATGTTGTAGCCATCTCCCCATGGATAACAGTGGCTCTCTTATCCTCTCATCGAGTAATATATGATGCACGATGTGTAGCCCAATCCGTAATATGGCGGCCCTGTCGAGTTATGCGACAAACAAACTTGTTGATAGAAGGTGGGACCACTTGCTGCAGGTTAAACTAAAGCATTACACGATCTGGCACATACATCTCCACAATCTTATAACATACATCTCCACAATCTTATAACATATCAATGGCATTCACGATAGCCACACTTCTCGACCATCAATGCATATAGGAGGTAACGCAGCCAATACTTCCAGTGAGTACGGCTGCCAAATAATCTATATGATAAATAAAGATAATTAAGTTTAAATAACCTTACATATTTTATAATCATTACCAAAAAAGTTCAACGTAAAATAAAATTACTTGATAGGATTGCTAGTGGCCTCACTCCCCTCTATATAATCGTCAGACTCCTTGTGGATTTTCGGTTCTCTTTTCCGAACATTCCACCTTAAGGAGTTAAATTTTAAAAATGAGTTCAACATAAGTAAATAAAACCTTCCTACAAAATTTAAGCATTAAAAATAAATATCCCCTACCTCGCTCCTAATGGAGTGCCCTCAACTAAGTGGTTCATCTCAATACTTGGTCGACCGATGTGTAAATGCTCCCACGACCATAGCTATGTCACAAAATATGATTAAAGTTATTTAAAAAAGTAAAAAATCATACGTGCAAAAACATATTTAAAGTGATGAATAAATTTACCTAAAGAAGGGTCATACATCCTGCAATCCCAGAAGTTATGGCCCAACATGTTTTCCCCAACTCTTGGTATAAAAATGCAAGAGTAGCACTGCCCCATGAATAAGCACCCGCTATGTTGAAGCCTACAAGGAGGGAGAGATATGCCATGTGTACATGGTTTCTCGTGGTATCCGCAAATATTGGTGCCCTAAGTAAATGTAACAAATAGGCCTGTGCATGCTGCTCGATAACTATATCTGTAGCATCAGTTGGGAGCTCATGAAACTCACCTAAGAGCCATCAAAGGCTAACTCGGCTACCATGCATGGATATAATAGGAGGAGCTCTACCAAGGAGTCTAACTAATAAGTCTAAGCGACCTCCTCCTGTCGTGCTTGTCACAGGAAGTCCATTGACGCGAAGTCCTAAGAGAACTGCCACATCCATAAGTGTGATGGTCATCTGTCCATAGGGCAGGTGAAACGTTTGTGTCTCCCTCCATCTCTCAACGAGAGCAGTCAATAAAGGCTGATTGAGACAGATGTATTGTAGATGAATGAAATGTCTAAATCCTGCTCGCTCGATATATGGTAACATATGCTCATCTATGGGCCAATGGTGGATATATCTAAAATGTTTGGTGCACTCAAGGCACCCAGGGTCCTATAATAAATTTTATAATTATAACCCAACGTATTTTATAATCTAAAAAAATAAAACAAATTTTAAAAAGAGTTATCATGCATCTCCTCTCCAAATAGAAGTTGACATATGTGACTCGTGTTGTACAAGTACACTATCATCAATCGGGCCTGACCTGTAAGAAGGCTCTACATGATCCATACGATATGCGGAAAATTAAGAGCATATCATCAATTGTTAGGAACATATAATCATACCTAAAATACAAAATAAATAAAAAGATTGATTATACGTTTACCAATCAACATGAGGGTTTCTACATGATTTACTATTGTGCCCACTTTGTTTACACCTCCCACATTTATATCCTCATCTACCATCTCTCTCCATAGTCATACGGTCCATTATATTCCTAATGCGAATAGACCGTGGGTGACCAGATTACCTTGTTGCTCTCGGAGGGTATAACAAATAAGGTATATCCCTCTTCCAATAATCCTGACCACAAGGAGAATAAAATTGTGTCGAGTACACATTTTTATAAGTAAAAGATGTATAAAACAGTGATGCCTGTATCAGCTCCCACCACTTTGCCCACATGACAATAAGGTGCGAGCAAGGATAAAAATAAACTTGAGGGATGTTGCATGTACAAGTATGCATTGCCGCATTTACTACAACCTTCCGGCCACGAATTGGCATCACTTCGTAGTCGTTGTTGATCCTATTAACTATATACTCCCCAATTTTTCTTGTTTGCTCTCTAACTATTGCTTCCACTTTGGGAGTATATGGGGTGGCCATGGCAGATGCTGCAGAAGATCGTTTAACAACAAAATTTACTCCACTATGAAAAGTAGCTGACACAAAAGCCTGCATGGGTAATCCTTGTGCCCCCTTCAAGATGCTATTTAAACTCCTTAAAATTTGCTTTTATGTGACAGATGCAATAATGATGGTGGTACATAGGCTCGGGAAGAACCTCAGGCACGCCCTTCTGAAACCCCTTATGTCGATATGAAATAACAATGATGTTTGTCATGCCCATCAGTACATGATCCCTCAGTTCCATTAAGAACCATTTCCAATTGTCTCCATCTTCCTTTCCGAGAACCCCGAATGCTAGAAGAAATAACCCATTGTTTCCATCTATAGCCATTGCAACCATAAGAGCACCAGGATATCGGCCATACAAGTGAGTAGCTTCAACACCTATCACCGGGATGCAATGTCAGAATCCCACTATAGACAGCCCAAATGCCCAAAACAACCACTTAAATCTCCTACACATGCTACCATTAGGATGAGGTACTTCATCATTGACTAAGTGGTAGTAGGTTCCGAGATTCACTTCTTGCACCGCCCTGAGGTACATTGACAGCAATTTATATGATTCCACCTAATCCCCATAAATAGCCTTGATTGTCATATTCCTTGTTGCTCATGCTTTCTTATAAGATATGCCAGCATGAAACTTCTCCTTCATTCTTTGAATAATATCACATGATGTGAGAGTTAATTCGGCTTCGATAGTGGGCATTATGACCTTCAAAATAAAGGAGGCACTGCACTGCCTATGATATGTGCTAAGATGTGCATTCCGACATGTGTGGCCACCTCTATATGTCTTCCATTTAAAGTACCTTCAACCCCTTTTTATTGAGCCGTGAACTCTCCAAGGGCAAGTTGTCACGCCCCGACATTGCCTGAACTAAGCCAAACCCGGTCCAAGGGCCAGTCCAGGGCACGAGGGGCGATAGAGATGAAAAATGATTAAAAAAATTGAGAAAGACTTATGCCCCACCTACGGGAAGTCTAATTAACGGAGTTACGCACTACTTTGAGCAAGAGGAAATAAGTAGAACAAAAGAGGAGTTTAACTCTAAAATTAATCCACATGTCTTAAACCCACATACTAATAATCCAGCGCCAACACACTTAGCTCCATCCAGGTCTCAAACAAATCTAAAGACATAATATATCACAAATCTAAAACAAGAACCACTCCACAAGGTGTTCTAACATCATAAAAAAACAAAAAAAAAACATGCAAAGTCTAGAGGCCTCCACGCCTAATCCCAAGCTCTCCCCAACTGTTCCTCATATAGAGGATCATGTCCAACTGCATGTCATGTCATGCAACCCCAAAACAAAACAAAGAAAGTAGGGTGAGTATAAAAACTCAATAATAGTTTGAATATAATATAATAATCAGAAAACACAATGGCATGACAGTGTAGTAATTCATATCCAAAATTAACATGCTATACCACTTTCTGATCATTTACTAGTAAAACCCTTATTTAACCATAAACATAAGGGGTAGCATTCATAAGACATACCTATCAAGTCAAGTCATAAATATTCAAGTTATAACCTAACATGCATCTTACATAGGTATTTATACATATATATTTAGATCAGGCATGATAATCTCATGAATCACATAAGAAGTGTCTTTCACATCTTTTCTGATCATGCAACCATATCACATAAACCTACATAATAGTGTCTCATTCACACACTTTCTGATCATGCATTCTTATCACATAACCCTGCATAATAGTGTCTCATTCACACACTTTCTGATCATGCATTTATATTACATAAACTTGCATAACAGTGTCACATTCACACACTTTCTGATCATGCATTCATATCACATAAACCTACATAATAGTGTCACATTCACACACTTTCTGATCATGCATTCATATCACACAAACCTGCATAATAGTATCTTCATCACACAATTTTGGATTATTTAGAATATCACATATACCTCATGAGAAGTGTCTCTACTACACCTTCAGATCATACATTCAACATCAGATAAACCTGCATGAGATATATCTCTAATATATATTTCAGATCATGCATCAATATCATATAAACCTGCATGAGATGTATCTCTAACATACATTTTAGATCATGCATTAATATTCTCATTCATCATGCATGTATAAGTGTCTCACACACACTAGTCTAACATGCAAGTCCATACACAAAGAGAATAAACCTGCTCTTCAAGGCTGAAGCCCTCGAGCAAACCCATATAAAATAGACATGCTCCTCAAGGCTAACGCCTTTGAGAAACCTCTACTCCTCAAGGTCAAAGCCTTCAACTAACCCCTGCTCTTAAAGGCCAAAGTCATTGAGCAACTCCTACCCATCAAGCCTAAACTCCCAGGCAACCCTGCTTGTCAAGACCAATGTCCCAAGCAACAGTACCTGGTAAGCCGGTGCCTTCGGATAAACCAACTGGATTCTCAGGGTCCAGATAATCTTAACAACTAATCTCATCCGCAAGACAAGTACACAACTCATCCCCACATAACTCAGTTTGACTTGACTCAACCCGGGGAGTGTACATGTTCTACATAGGAACTTAAATAAAAAACATGTCCTTTTGGACCAACCAAGTTTCGATTAATTCACCGAGCGATTAATCCGGCACACAATCTCAATTATTGCATACAATAGATCAATTCCGATTAAACATCGGTAAAACTTCGTTCATGAATACCGATCCATGATACATGATATCATGACACATCCGTGAGCAAGACCTATGTGGGTTCCAACACATGGAATGTGCTCCCAATCAGTCCCCTCATGCATCATAATCAAATATAATTAACTACAATTTCATTGTATATTTCTCATATGTGTGTGTATTTATGCATATTCTAAGCACATGACCAATGTTTTGACATAAACTCATACTACAATATATGGATGCTTAAACACATTCAAAACAATGATTCCTAACTGAAATCAAAGTAAAATCCACCATAAAGCTTAAATTCATCCATGTGAAATCATACACTCACTCCTACAGGCATGGTTTTCCTCCACATTAAGCCATAACATTATCACATCAATTACCCATAAACCATTCTCATTATAAGAGAACACATCTTATCATTTTCCATATAATATCCCTGTTGGAAACATACTTTAATCACAAGAATTCCAACATTCAAAGGTTCAAGGTAATTCAATATCAGCATGCATAATTATCAATATATAATATAATAATACATAACAACATTTAAACATAACCCATAAACCTCCATCATCAATTCCACACCTCGAGTAGCCTAATTTCAACATAACACACCTCCCATAACCATTATAACCACTAAATGGAGTAAGAATGTTGAAATGAGCATAAATTTTCCAAATATAGCCGAACTGCTATATAGCCGATTGATTGGCCTAGCAGGTTGTTCGATTGGCCTGATCGATGGACACAAGGCCCGATTGATCGCCAACAAGGCAAATTCGAGACCTTCCCCATTTCGAAATTCAAAATCGAAGCTCCATTGGAGCAACTTAAAACCTTCATCTTTATTCTCAAATACCATCAAAATCCCATCAAATATTTCAGAACACTAATTTAACTCATTCTAAGATAAAACCCTAAAAAATTGAAGCAAGAGATTAGCATATGCTAAACCCACAATTAGAGCTCAAATCAAGCAAACCTATTCCAAATAAAACCATAAAAATCAAAATTTTTACCACAATGAAACTGAGATTTGAAGACCCATTACCTTCCTTCTTAGTTTGGTTGGGATTAAACTTCAATATCTTCCAACACCTTCCAAAAACACGATTTTTAAGTCAACACACATCTAAACTTGATTAAGCTTTGAAAAATCAAAAGTAAACCCTAGATCTAGAGCTTTGGAAGCATAAAAATGAGATTTTGAAGATTAAGACACGAAAAAGAAGAGCAAAAAAATGATTTAATGCTTTCAAAACTGATTGAAACGATGAGGAAAGACAAGATTAAGAACATATTAAGAAAACATCAAAGATTAAGCAAATATTAAGCTCAACTCACCTCTAATCATCTCCCTTTTGGGCCTAATCAGGGATTAGGCTTCAATCTCCTATTTGAGCCTATTCACAATTTGGGAATGGTACAACCCTTTCCTTTTATAAGAGGGGTTGAGCTATACCTAATTGAAATGTGGGGTAGAAATATAATTTTTAATTAAAATTAAGAAATTTGGTAATTTAACCCAAAATTAGGTCCAGAAAAATTCTAAAAATTTTTATACTGTCTTCCATTGATGTCTGGGGCATTTTAGACCAAAAACCTTAATTTCATCGGTGGGGCCCATAGGTCCCTCCAAAACCTAATTTTTGAAAAAATTGAGAAAAATTTCCAAAAATTTAGGTTTGATCCAAATTCACTTAAAACTTATAAATATGAAGTAGGTTTTGAATAAAACATTTAGAAAATACTCAAATTTAGAAAATCATCCCGAACCGATTAGAATTAATATTAAACCACACAAAAGCATTTAAACAAAATGAATTCAAAACGGTTCACGATTAGGGATCTTACACAAGTACTATCAATGCACTTCAACTGTATATTCTGACAAATTTGTTCGTACCCCCTTGTATTCAACATGATTTTTAATGAAAAACTCCTACAAGGATGTAACAAATGTTTTTTATTCTCAAAGATGTGGCCAACATATAACTCATCTTCGTTTAGTTGGTCCATATCCATGCTAGAATTAACTGTTGCATCTATCTCCTTATCTGTGATGTGTGCATAGAGTGGCTCATCATCATAATATGGTGGCTCTTCATCATCCACATTCATATTAGTTATAACAATTACATTATCTACCACATCATCTGTTGAGTGCTTTCTTCTCCCCTGACCCCTTCTTTATTTATGTCAAAATCTTCTCCACTTGCTTCGCTAACATTATCTTCATATTCATTGGCCTCATTTCCATCAATATCTCCATCATTTCCATAAGCGCCCCTACATATGTACATCACATATGTATTAAATTTCATATGACTTAACCCCTTCTTTAAAACCTAAAAATGTAATATTCATTTATGAATATATATTTCACATTTGATTGGATGGTCCAATGTCAGTATGACCAACACCGATGTAGGGGTAATGAATCCCCATCAAACTTTAAGTTCCATACCATGCATCGCCTTGAGATATTTGAAAGCTAAATGGCTCGTGTGCATGCGATGTGTACCTTCTATATTACACACAAAATTTTAAATTTAGCGTCCTATATTTCATTGATAATTATAAGATTCAAAAAGGATTCACAACTTAATAAACCTTAAGAAATCAGGTGACGTGAGTGGTAAAATATAAAACCCATTGATGCATCATCATTTATACATATTGGTGCCATTCTCGATCTATATGTCAGAATATTACATTTTATAGTAATTTTCCATCTTCTTCGATCCCACCCAACCTTGCTAGCTACTTGCATCTCAAATTCATTATATGTAGACAATTTCTTAATTAATAATCATTTTGTGCATCTGTCATAGTAAGTAAAAAATTAATCATTTCTTCTACCATTTCTACTCAATTCATAAACAATAGATTACGTTAATATTGGATTAAGTAATTGACTCAAAATAACTACTTTACTTAATGTAACATGAGATTATCAACTAAGCAGTTATATATATAAGCTAATAAACATATGCAATACCAAACAATAAAATACTAAACTACACATTTCACTCTAATTATTGATTGATCAAAACTCAACAAATTCAACCAATTTTCTATTGAGGTCCCTTAGCACCATTCCTCCTAAAATAAAGTAATTTAGAAACTAACTAATTTAGAATTAGTTGGGTTATTTTTTTGCATTAAGAGTATCTATTGGATGTCAAATTAAACAGTTAATTAATTAAGTAATTTTTTTAATAAAAAACTCATTTAAGACTGGATTTTAGTCTTCAATTTAATGAAGCATAAAGTCACAACCCGCAATCAGGAACTAGAAATTAGATGTATAACAATAAATTCTCTATCTATTCAACTGATATTTTTGCATTTTACAACAAGAACTAGAAAGATTATACCTTTCACATATCCGGAAGAAACTATTTTCTGAAATCAATCAACACCCGAAATTGAAATTAGGGCCAAGGACACTGATAGATTTAGGAGAAGTGAACCTAAAATATGATGGAAGACGGGATCTAGGAAGGCAAAGGACACTGGAGGACGTGATTTGGGCAATGATGCTCAAACACAAAGCACAACGGCGGGGCGGATTGAGCACAACAGAAATGAGCGCGATCTAGAGTGGAGAAGCAGAGTTGGGTTAAAAATGAAGACACCTATGATTTGTCTTTTAAAAAGACAAAATTGTCTTTGGCTTACACAAGCTAAAGGCCGAATTGCCAAGTGTGACAATTTCATCTAATAGAATGAAGAAATTATATAATTTTTTTTAAAAAAAGGCTACGACAGTGGCTTGGCTAGCACCCGCGTGGCAAAAAATAACACTCTTTGAAAAATATTTCCCAAAACAGGTTAATTTGGTAAATATTTTTTTAATTATTATTTAAATAATTTTTCCTACTTAATTTAAGTCAACTTTAATTAAATTTTCTTAAAAGTAATTTTTTTAAATGACCAAGGTATAATGTAATTTCGAAAAAAGTAGGGGGTAAAAATGAAATTTAACTTGCAAAATTACGAATCGGGAGGTTCAAGTTCAAGTCCGGCCCGCTAAAAGGCCGACCAGTTCAGCTGATTTTCCTCTCCGTTCCTGAGGTTGATCCATTCTAGGGTTTCATAGGCACCAATTTGTGCCTGTTTTTGCTATGCTTGAAGGTTAGATGAGCTTCCAAATCCTTACCTTTAACATCAGTTGTCTCAATCACTTCATTTGTGTCCATTCTCGCAACCGTATCCACTTTTAGTTCGACATTATTGCTGTATATTTCTGGTTTAAAGTCCTATTAAAATTGGTAAATGTGTTCTTTTTCTTTGAATTTTAGATGGGCTTTGTGTAATTTGTTGGATTTTGCATTGATTTTCTCTCTGAAATGTCACCACTGTATGCACATCACTTTATCTATTCATTTTGATCTATTTTTGCAACTGATTCCTATGAAAAGGACCTTTCCTAATCTTGACATGATTTTTTGGTTGAGATTTGGCTAAAGGTGGCAACTTTTGGTTTCTATAGGTTCAATTCCATCTCTTAAGCGTGTTATGAACTGAAACCAGGGAGTGCTGTTTCACTACTAACTGTTGATAGACATGTCGAGTCCAGTTACACCAGCTAAGAGGCCCCATGATTCAGACCCCCTGGAACCAAATGGGAAGGAGAAGCGGCATCAGTCTTTGCCACCAGAAAAATCTTCTAAAGGAGATCCCATGGGTGGTTGTGCAGTTCGTATTGTTTGCCCGTCTTCTAAGATTGATAATGTGGTTGGTGAAGGTGAGAGCGGATTAATGCAGATAAGGCAGGAGACGGGTGCAGAGGTAACTGTGGAGGAACCCATACCTGGTTGTGACGAGAGGGTGGTTGTTATAGCGGGTTCTGATAACGATATCGAAGCCAGTGCGGAGACCCTTCATGTTGCAGAAGATAATGGTAATGATAAAGATGTTGTTAATGGAAATGGTGGCATGAATAATGTGGATGATTTGAAGAGTGATGAAGGGAAGGACAATGATGGAAATGGTGATGCTGGTGAGAGTCATGATGACAAGAAAGATCATGAAAACAATGGATATAAGAAGGAAAAGGATGCTGAAAGAGGTGCTTTACGGTCTGTAAAAGCAATAGCGTCAGTTCAGAAGGCTTTGTTGCTTGTGTTTGATAGAATGGTTGACGAAGGAACTGGAGTCAAGAGTGGGGATGATGGGATTAAGAGATCTCCTCCTGTTGTTGCAAGAGTTCTGGTGTTTTCCAGCCAAGTTGGCTGCATTCTGGGAAAAGCTGGAGGTGTAATTAAGCAAATGTCAGCAGAAAGTGGTGCACAAATGAGAATTCTTCCTAGAGATAAACTTCCCTCATGTGCTTCGCATTTGGATGAATTGATAGTGGTAAGAAGAATATGATCCGTTTCTTTTATTTCTAAAAAAATTAAATTGACTACTTGATCAAGAATTCGGACTGAAATATAACAGAAGTTTTGTTTGCCCGTTTATATGCCTGTCTACTTATTTCTTAAAATCATATTAGCACCTGTGCTATTTGTATCTGGAGGGTTTAAGATTCAGTTATTTTCTTTCTGTTTAAATAACTGTACATTTATTTGTAGATCTCAGGTAGGTTAGTTGCAGTAAGGAAAGCCCTTTGTTTGGTTTCACAACAACTTCTGGGAATTCCATCACGTGACCGAGATCAATATCCTGCAATTAAATCAACTGGGCATATGTCTCATCCTATTGGTGCACTTCCTCATGCAGAAGTCTTCCATCATCCAGATTATCCTTTTCCTGTTCGAGGAGCACACTTTGGTGCTGGATCCCGTGATTTTGCCAATTATCATCCTGACCTTGGCCCTCCCTTGCCTAGATTTCATGAGGACAGAATCCCAGGGCACATGGCTTTGGAAATGTTAACATTCCGGTTATTGTGCTTAAATGAGAACATTGGGTCTATAATTGGTAAAGGTGGTAGTGTTATAAGAACTCTTCAGTTTGAAACTGGTGCAGATATTAAAATTCTTGAAGGTGTGGCTGAAACAGATGATCGAATTGTTGCTATATCTGCTCCTGTGGTATTTTCTTTTTTCCCTATTTAATGATGTGTAGTTCTTTGTATTTCTTTGGTCTTTCTCTTATATAACATAACTAATCTGTACGCTGTGTGTACAAATTCTTTTTTGGATCTGAAATAGGTGATTAAGGTAGATTTAGTTGAGTGACTTTGGTGGGTCTATATTTTTAAAAATTAAAAATATTACAGTTGATATATGTATTTGAACATTTTAAAGTAGGTAGTTCTGTTATCTTGAAAAAAAGGAGTTTTTATTTATTTCTTTCTTATAAAAGGAAGAAGAACGAGGAAATTAAATTCCAGTAGATTGTCATGACAAGAGATTGTCCTCATTGTTTACTGCCTAAGGTTCAAATGTGTCTTCATCTTTTGTTCACTACACTAACTTTCTCTCTCTCTCAGAACACACACACACGGACATTCCGACACACGCATGCACATAAATTCTTATGAAAAAATATCTGCACTCTTGGATATTTATGCATATGGAGAATTTGAAGAGTGCTTTTACTTTTATTGTTGGACAAATTTAGGTAATTAATTTCACTATGAAAGGTAAAAAGTAAATAGGCTAATGTATTAATTGTTTTCTGCAGCATCCAGAAGATAGGATTGCTGCAGCCCAAGATGCAGTCCTTCGAGTACAAAGCAGGATTTTTCAGGTTGATGCTAATACAGACAGAACTGTGCAATCTAGGCTTCTTGTATCATCAAATCAGATCGGTTGCCTTCTTGGGAAGGGTGGTGCCATCATAGCTGAAATGAGGAAATTGTCTGGTGCTCACATCCGTATTTTGGGTAAAGATCAGGTTCCAAAGTGTGCCTTGGAGAATGAAGAAGTAGTTCAGGTATTATTTCATGTGTTTGTTATTCTGAGTGTTAATACGATGAATGTTTGTTAATGTCACCAGTCTACAAAATCTTACTCTCTCTCTCTCTCCCTCTCTAGATAACGGGTGAATATGAAGCTGTGCAAGAGGCTTTGTTCCAGATAACTGCAAGGTTGCGGGATCACATATTCCGTGACAAGTTCCCTGGTCTAAATCTTCCACTGGGTCCTGGATTTCGTGATTCAGCTCCTCAATTCACACCATTCTCAGGGAGAAGAGAGTTTTTGCCTCCTGGAATTCATAAATTTGAAGGTCTTGGTGGCCTTCCTCCTTTTGATGATGGACCTCCTTTTGTGCGAGATATGCATAGGCCTGGTATGGCCCCATTTTTGCCTGAGAGAGCTCCATGGACACCGAAGGTATTTATTTTTTGGCACATTGTTCTTAAGTTGTAAATTAAGTTCATCTGATGGTGTGGTTTGCATTAATCCTCTCTCAATGTGTGATATGCTATGTATGATGGATCATGTATATGTATGTATATTTGTTACATCAATGTACATAATTTTTTTGTGTCTGCATGGCTCATTAGTAAAGAGATACCCTTTTTAAAGTATAATGCTTGCAAAGAAGTGGCCACTTTCATAAACAAGTGTTTGTTTTTGCTTAAAGCATTTAAACCTATGGAGAATTCACCACTTATTTAAATCCATCTTTTATCAGTTGAGGTTGAAGTTGGTGATTTAGGAGTGGAATAAATGGGGATAGATTTAATGAAAATTGAATATTTTGGATTTTTTGAACTCCATATTGTCACTTGAAGGTTCATCCATTAAATGAGGATGAATTTCAAGTGTAAGATGCAGCTGGAATTTTTCGGTGTCATATTTCAACAGTTTCCTTCCTGGCTCTATGGTGCCACTGTCATGTGCCCCAAAGATGGGGTTATGTAGCAGGCTTCAGTAAAAATCCTCTTTAGGTACCAGATCATGAAAGTCAACCGTTTTGCAAGATGATAACCATAATTTCATTTATTTATCTTTCATTTTTACCTTTTTTGTTTAATCCAAAATTGCTCTTATGCTAGTTTACACAAACTATCTCATTTCCCTTCATTTTGTAGCTTCCCAAACCTCTTATTCCATTGCTTAATGGATATTCCACAAAATTTATTGCTGTTTCTGTTTCTATGTAGAACATTAGGGATAATGGTGGCCCAGCTGGCTTATCTGATTACAATGGAGTCCCTCAAAGGAGAAGCATTGGTTTTGGAGGGTACATGAATTTTCTGTCTTTTTAATAGACCATGTTTAAACAGTCATGTTTATAAAGTTCATTAAGAGTTGACGTGAACTTGTTGTCAGTGGAAGCCAGCCTGCTGTTATTACAAGTACAACTATTGAAGTTGTTGTTCCTCGAGCTCTTGTTCCTTCCATATATGGAGAAGATGGATTCTGTTTAAGTAAGATTCGAGAGGTATAGTTTAGGACAGTCAATTGTGTTTTTGATGCCGCAATCAAGTTACATGTGATACTAATTGAACAACAAATATCCCAGATATCTGAAGCAAAAATAACAATCACAGAACCTAGGCCAGGGGCAACTGAGACTACTATTATAATATCTGGAGCACCGGATGAGACTCATGCTGCACAGAGTCTTCTTCAAGCTTTTGTGATGAGTGAAACCAATTCCTCATAATCTGAGGAGTGCAGGTGAAATCTACTGTTCGTTTAGTTCTCTCTATGTTTTTATGCTTAATAATTGTCATGATGTGTAGTCTGGAAAAACCCTTCTCTTATACAAAAAGGATAAAAAACTTTTGATAAATGTCTTTGTCATTGATGCTTTGGAAGAAGATTCTACACTTTATTTTTATTTTCTAATTAGTGGGTCCAAACTCAACTAGGTATGTTTAGCAATTTTCATAATATGTTGTACTATCTCTCATAATTGACCTTTCGTATGTGCTCAAGACTTAATCTTGCCTATCAGCTGAGGGTCAAGGCGCTTGAAGAATCTTACAAGATAATACTTTTCAAGTTTAGAAGATATCTGAACTACCGTGGAACACTTTTAGGAACGTAGCCAGAAGTATGCAGATATACCAGGAAAGATTAGCCATTCAGGTTTGCTTAGTGATAATATTCCTAGTTATCCACTGGGAGAGTGAATGTACAGCCATTGAGGCTTCAGGAGTACAAAGAAACCGATTATAACTAAATGTTGTTTATGAACAATCTATGGGAAATTACATGTCTGGTTTTGTGGAAAAAGATAGTTCTGTGAAGCTTGATGCAAAGTTTCTTCTGGTTTTGTTCTTGTCAAACTAATAGCACTTCTGGAAAAGAAATATTAGAAGGAGGAGGATCTGGTTTTGACATATTTGTCCTGCATGCTTGTACTTGTTGGATTAGGAATGCTGTTTTGGCAGAGATGTTTTGGTTTTCACATGTTTTTTTTGCAGCTAGTGATATCACTTGAACCTTAATTTCTATATCATTTATTCAAGGGCAACGTCTGGACCAAGGTATCTATTGTGCAAATTTTTTACATGCTCTTCATTGAATAATTTGACAAAGTTTCTTCTATTATGTTCTTGCTTCTTGGTTTAAATGACATAGTCAACATTTGTGCATGTAAGGTGAGGAAGATCAGGATAAAACATTAGATAAATGCAGACATTTTCAACTAGCATCAGGCTTATTTAGTTGCTTATAGGAGCGATGTATTTATCACTAATTGGCAGGATAGTGAACAAGAATCTTCGATCTGTTTTATGGATAATTAAATAGTTCCCTTGAGAATCCATTCAACTAAGCAAATGAAAGTGTGAAGTTTCTTCTCAAGTTGTGCTTATCATCACAATGATAGAAAGCATAACATGCTACATATTACTACTGATGGTTGTATAAAATGAAATGAATTAGTGTAGTTGACTTCCTTTGTATTTAAACTCTTCGATAATTTGAAACTTAAACAAAGTCGCTATGATTCAGATGTTTTAAAACTATGCATTTGTTGGTGCATTGTGGAACTTTGAATTACAGGACACACCTCCTTTGATAACAATTAAGTTCAATCCTGGATTCACCTTCTTCGACTTGTCTTGGTAATTGGCTCTAATAGCCTAGTTTGGGTGTTGTCTGACCTCACAATATATATGCACCTTTCCTATCTGGAATTGAATTCATGGCTCACCTATAGTTTGGACTCTGTAGGTTCAACTGCATCAAGGTATTTCTATTTGCTAATAATTGACTGTCGTTTGTTTCTTACATTTTTTCATTACCTCTAGAAAGACTGAAAAGTAGGCGTGACATGACTTTGGCACTTATCTTTAATATAAACATCTCTTCTAGACAGGCATGCGCAAATACATAGATGACAGAAGAAATGGTTATGAAAGGAACATGTCAATTGCTAGCTAGTAATTCTTTTTCCCCTTTTATGGGTTATATTGCTGAGTTTGTTCACTCTCAACTACATGAATAATTACAGTTTTTCAATGTTATCTTTTGCGGGAACATAAAGCCACAGGGAGTAAATTTAACATGGGAAACACTATAAATCCTTTAAGATGATTGAATCCATGGGCTAATATAAAAATGATCAAGGGAGCCCCCCATCCTATGGAGCCTTTAACTTAGAACTTGCAGCAGGGGCCATGAACTGAAGAGGGATTTTGTATCTTGGCTCTTGTACACTACTGGATGGCTTGTTGTCTTTTTCCTCTGTGATGAAAGCACTTGAAAGGAGTAATGTAGCATAAGTTATGTGAGGGACTGTTGGAGGGTCTTGGGTTTGAATCTAAAAGCTTCTGCAAATTATTTACATTATTCTGATTACTGCAGTGCTGGAGGTTGCCCATAGATTAAGATGTCTTCTTGGGATGCCCAGACAACTTGTTAAAAGTAGAATTTTGGCATGAACTTATTATTTGTTCTAGTGAGTTGTTGAGAATTTATCTTTCATGTGTGAATCATCCCCATAGATGATTTTTTGTAAATTGAAAGGGGTGAAGAAAGAAATTAAAGAGCTGGGAAAGGGAAACAGGAAGAAAGAAATGGAGGATGCAGCTGGGAGTGGATGAGTTGGGAAAGCCATTAGGGTTCACAGCTGAAGTGTGCTATGCGGGTCTGGACTCACGTTTGCATGATTTATTGTTGCCCATTGCAATTGCCTCCCAAAGCCGGTTGGCCTTCTATCAAAGTCCACGTATAAACTTGTCAGTCTTATAAAGTATGTCAACTACTTGCCGGATCATGAAATTTACATCGAGTGCGAAATAGGTGTCTTCTAAAATCAACGGCCCTCGTTCATTTTGACAATGCTGAAATAAAATTGAATCCTTTTTAGCAAATAAAGGAAAAAAGGTTAAATTTTTGGGTACAGCAAAAGAATTGGAAAAAGATGGATTGCAAGCAAAAGAAAATGGACCTTGCCTGTGTGGCTTCATTATTTCTTTTTTGGTAAGATCTGGATAGCTGCCTTATTTTTGGTTGGCAGGATAGCCACATTGGACGTAGTGGTAACTGTCACCATAATCCAAAGAAAGAAATAAGCAAATAGCTTACCCTCTTTGATTTGACACATAATGTGCACATATTGGTTGTAAGAAAATAAAAGCTGAAAGAAAGATATAGGAGCTGTCTTATCGTGCCTTGGGAGCATTTTTAGTGCTCTTCATTGTGAATGTGCTGGTGTGAGGAATGCAGCATGTACTTTTTATGTTGGGTGGATTGCTTGAAAAGAGCATAGAAAATGCTTCCATGCCTTGTGTTTTTCAAGCAGAAAACACTGTAGAAAATGGTGAATCTGTTAGCTTTTAAGAGTTTGATCCTCCTCTAAATGTGCCAGGCTGGTTAGATGACTAAATGCTGGTTTAAACTCTTCAAATGTACTACATCCTACCAATTGGGGGCTTTACAAGATGCATTCAACAAGATAGTTTAGGGTTCTCTTTTAAAATGATCCCTGCCGTGGTTTGAGATGGTATAAAGCTCAACGTTAGCATAGCATGGTTATACGGAGTTTTAAGGTAATTTGAACTGTTTTGTTTTCATCTTGGTTAGATGAAATCAATCTAAGCTCTGGAAACGGTGAGGTTTAAGAGCAACTGGGATGTGTTTGTGAATCCTAGGACAAAGCAAAATTTATTATAAATACAAGGGCCTGACTTTTTACACCACAATTTTCTTCACCACAATCCATCCATTACCGAAGAAAACCCGAAGAGAATAAAATCACCTTTCTTTACCTAAATGACGTTCTTTCTTCTTCTCCTTCTGTGTCTTTGTCTCTGCCTCTCATTCTCCACTCCCCCCTCCTCTTCCTCCATTGCAACTGCCATTTCCTTGTTCTGATACGCATCACAACCATCAAATTCACTCAAAGACTTTTTCTTGCCTAGGTGTGGGTACATCCCAGAGGTTACGATAAACCGAATGATGGGTTTACCAATTTAAGTGCTTTTCCAAAGCTTCTTAGTGGGATGGCTATAAGCCCATGTTAAGGCACTTCTCATGGAAGCTTGTATGTTTTTTTTTTCTTTTTTGTAAGTACTTCACTTGGAGACAGTCACAAATAGAACTAATAAAAAAAATTGTAGTTTGGTCCACCTTCTGCACTTTGGTGTTCTCCGGTAACCCATGCTGCAAATTAGTTTCTATTTACCCAATAGCTACCATTCCAAAGGCCTGGTTCATCTCCCTGGCAAATCCATCTCCTTCACTATTAGAGAGAACCAAATGTTGTCTCCTTCATAATTTCATTGCAATTGTTGATGCATTTTGGGTCTTATTTAATTTTGATAAGTGGTTTGGCATCAACTTTTACACTAGACCAAATAATTTTTATCATAAAATTTTAGATGAAAAACCTTGATGAAGCTTCTTTTGTGGTTAGAATAGAGATATATCATCATCAACATCATAGTTTTTTAGGTTATTCTAAAGATCATATTTTAACTGTGTGCTCGAAAGGTTAAAAATGGAGAATTGTTCTTCATGTGAGGTTCTCATTCTAAAAGGGGATAAGTTTAGCTTATTTTAGTGTCTAGAAAGTGACTTACACATACGACAAATGTTCAACTTACCTTATCTATCTTTGGTTGGAATTCTGACATACATTAAGTTTGTATGCACTCAATTAAAATAATCCTAGAATGAATAATTGGAAGTCTATAACAAAAGTCTTTCAATATGTTTAAGTTATTAAGATTTCATGCTCACATTCATGAGATCAAACTTCTTACACTTCATTAGATGCCTCAAAAGCATAAATTTTTTTCATGCTATGTCATGATGATGATATATGGAGGAGCTACAAAACTGAAAAGTGTTAAACAAACACTAATAGCTTCTTACACCATGGAGGTTGAACTTGTACCTTGTTATAAGACCACTAAGGAGGTAATTTGGTTGTGAGAATGCTTGTGGTTAATGACTCCATAGCAAGGCTATTTATTTTGAACGTCCTCATTGTGGATGTCTACATTTATTGTTTTGGTTCCAAAAACTTTGTTTCAAGGCATATTTTGATCGTCCTCATAATGGATGTCTACACTTTTTCTCTTCATTAAAAAAAAGGCTCAACTCAAATAAAGCATATAGACATCAAGTATCTTGTTGCTAGAAAGAGTGTTAAAAATTGTTAAATATATGTTGAACATACCAATATTGGTAAAATTTTGTTGACTATTTGATTAAGACACTGTTTGGAGCGTCTAAGGAGCGCTCATATAATATTGAGATTAAGGCTTCTTTTGATGTTTGAATTAGTTGGAGCTGTCTAATTTGTCTATAGACATTTTACGTTTTGACGATTCTATGTTACCACATATATGCTTCAATTGGTTTTCTAAGCATTAGGTTATTGTGGTATTTCATTGATCTTCTATTAGTTATAGATGTAGCAATGATGTCGATGTCTAAGATTTGGACTACTTTAAACATCTATGTTCAAACCACATGAAATCCATACAAGTGTCATGTGGTGGTCATATCATTATAGTGGCCATGCCAGTCTTAGATGCACATAAATGAGTGCTCTGACCTTATGCAACCAGCAAGGTTTTTTAAAATAAAAAGCTCGTGTGTTTTACAAAACATAAATTTTTAGATTTTCAAAATTAGTATTATTTGTTTCTTTCAACCTATGTGGGTTCAAATAAGCGCATATTAGGCATGTCCCCACATGTGTGTCAGTGGGATATTACTACTGGTGTGACTCTACATTTCGACCACATTTGGGAATCCAAAATTCATGAAATAAAATAGAAAGTCATTTTGAAAAATAAATGTAGTACCCATGAAAATTTTGAATCTCTTAAATTTGGTAGCTTACTCTTTAGTTAGATTTTTAATCTAAACTTTAGAGATAAAATGTAGATAGAAAGATCTTCAAAACTCCGCTAAGAATGCATAAATCGGAGTTGTGGTGAAGAAGTTATGATTGTCGAAAGTTGGCTTTGAGATATTAATAGTGACCCATCGTTTGCCACCGACATGCACCAATTTGACCCTTAGATCTTCTTAATAGCATAACTTTTTTGTAAATAAATTCTAGTTTAAAATTTCGAGTTTATAAATTAGACGATAATATCTTTGAAACACCACCAAAACTGCTTAAATTAGAGTTTGGATGCAAAAATTATGGATGTTTGATGTTGGGCTATACTTCACCAATATGATACTGATGAACCGATGTAGGTGCTGACAATCGGGGCAATTTCTATGATGGGCTAAAAAACTACTCAATTTGATGGCAATATACTAGAATTCTATTCTTTGTCCCTTGTAAATACCCTTTGAGCCCCCTTGGATTCTCATTTCTTTAAAAAGTTCTCAAAATCAAGAGGGAGAATATTAAGGACACTCTAAATAATGAAGAATCAAAGGAGGGAATAAATTCTATAGGAAATGCTAACAACATACATAAGATAGGATTCTTATTTTGTAAAAAAAGTTAAATTGCTAATCTTGAAGCAAAATTTTGTTTTGGAGATTTGATATGAAGTATGTCTCAGATAGTATAAGTTATTTGGTGATTTAATCATAACCTCATTTAGAAAATTATTAATAGGTGGTGTTATAATCACGATTGTAAATACTGAAGCGTGATTTATATAGTTATATGAGTAGCAATTGCAATTAAAATTAAAGTTTTTATAGATACAAATGTTGTGATTAAATTCTTTAACAAAGGGGCAAAATTGAGCTCTAGAACAAAAATTTCTTTCTATAGCTTTAATTATCAACGTGTTCATTATCACATTGATGAGGGCATTGATGGCTAGAGGAAGATGAACAACATTAGCATCGACACGTAGGGGTGCATCAATGTTAAACTGTGCATCAATAGTGAGACCGATGTATCAGTGATAACAACAACAATTTAGACTCTTCTTAGTCAATTTACTATTGACAAATGATCTACTCATCAATGACGAAGTTGATGGCCATTAATACCTACATTGACGTGTCAATGGATTGATCAATGGTATATAGGTTCATAATTTTTAACTAAGGTTTTTACTAATATTTTCACTACTTATGAGATATATATTAGTATAGTTTATATAATGAATGTAGGTAAATATGAAATATAAGATGGAAATATGTTTATGATTGAGGGGCAAGTGAGTTAAAAACCTTAAGCATATGAAATTTAAGGATGGATGAGTCTAATGTCGATTTGGACTCCAAGGGAGGGTCTGTGTAGTCATGTAGAGGAAATTCATGGTAGCAAAGAGGACCGTGACTTCCAAGTGAGTTATAACATTAAAAAATGTATGACTCTTGCGCAACGCAACAAAAAGAGGTCTTAATAATATTCATGGAATGCTGAGAATTTCAACCACTTGGGTCAATGAGCCCTTGTGGGCCTTAGCTTCATGGTGTGCATAGAGTAGGCTATAGTGTTTAGTAAGAGTCTACAACTACTTTGTGGAGTGGTATATATTTCGAGGAGTCATGGAAATATCTTTGATGCTGTGGCATTCGTCAATTCCTAATATATGCCATAATATACATATATAATTATCTGCTTGATGCGTGTTATGTTACATATAAAACTGAATGTGACGGCCAACTTTCTTGACAGAATACAAACATATAATACGTGAAATTGAAGCACAACTAATATTACATATAACTGTAAAACAGGACCTAGTCCAACTACACCGCATGTAGAGCAGTTATATTACAAAATATAGGCCTATCAGGCCCTTTATAACAGTCATAATATTACAAAATATTGATAAAAATTAAAACTATGTAGACATTTCCTCCGTAGGCACCTCCAGATTGGTTTTACTACCTGTAGAGTCTATGGTTGGGTGAGTATTTTTATACTCAGTAGGTGGAATTAAAATCTAATTTAATGTTAAATAAAAGACCATAATAATTTTTGCAGAACAGATTCAGAAATAAATTCCGAAAAACACCGGTTCGTCCGATGACAATAAATCTAGAGCCGTGATACCGAATGGCGTTCCTCTGATACTCATGGGGCAATAGGAAGCTCAAAAGGCAGGAGTTTTTCCATGACACTCCGTACCTATATGCGCGCACTAGATACCGATAATTTCCTCGGTAAGTATCTAGAAAATGTAATAATTTTAGGTTTAACCCTAGAATTATCCAGACAATACAAATACCCTGACATAAATCAGAGTATATAAAACATAACAAGTGTATAACATTTTTCAGAAAATTCAAGCACATGAGCATGACGGAATAAAAATGATGCATAAAAAGTCAAGCACATGAGCAGAGCATAAGCTAGAGTTTAAGACCCCTACCTTAGAATTGGGGTGTAAAGTTCATGGCTGTAAAGTATTTGTATGGAAAATTTAGCCCCATCACAGCATCCGACACCTTCGATTTAATTAGAAATACCTTTTGAACGGGTTGAATAAGACTTAAAATGGTTCAGAACGGAGGGTCAGAAGTTTTAATTGTGATGGATGTAAATAGTAAAAGTGAATTTGAAAAGTATATATAAGAGGGGCAGACTGTGCGATGCACGACACGTGTCCACCACGCATCATGCGGTGGCACCGCGTGCAGTGCGGTTCTGCCTCATAGTAACGCAGAACTCGTTGCACGGTCCTGCGGCTGAAACTTGGCCCGCGTCGTGGGCCACGCGAATTCGCGCGCCGCGCGGGTTGTGGGCCTGCTGCGGGGGTGAATCGCGCGATGCCACATTGCGTGGTCAAACCGCATGACATCGCGCCCGTCAGCGTTGGCTGACGCAATTCTTGCCTCAATCGACAATAAAGTAATAATATTTTTTTTTCTTTTCAAAACTTTAAATCACTCTAACTTTTTGCTTATATATAGGAATTATACGTTCTTGGTACCGATGGACTCGTATCGATGAGCCCTTCGAAAAAAGACCACTCAAGGATAGGTTTTATTGCAGTTTTATCATGGGCCCGCTTATGATGCTCGCTCCCACGATCGCTACATACGGCCACCACCTCCGATTCAAATGATTTAAAAACCTTTATGTTTGGTTTTTAGAGTTCTACAACATCCCATTAGGTACAACATTCAAATTAATATATTAAAATTCCAATAGTAGAAACGTACCTACTATCTGGGTTGTCACAAATGCTGTCACAAACTTAGTATACCTTTTTGCTTTCTACTTAAGGGTTAATTGTAGAATATGATTGTAAATTATATACATATTTGTTATAAGGTTGTGGTTCTTATTTAGCTATCCCACTTGCTATACTTATATACTCAATATCTGTGTGATGCAAATACCTTGTAGAATTAAAGTTCTTGTATACATGTTAAGGATGATATTACTAGGTTAATTGACATATATAAATGTTATATTACTTAAAGTGAATAACTATAGACACATGAGTGTCAATCTATTTAAATTTGTGTACACTAAGATATTCATACATGTACTTAGGTAAGACCCTATTCAATTTATGGTGAAGTCTGACCTTAATTATTATTGTACTTTAATTTGATGTTCACATGTTCAAGAAATAAGTGGCTTGCACCTGAAATATCTTGACGAATATTTTAATATTAAAAAAATATTTCTGCTATTTTAGTCATGAAAATAAATTCGAAAAATCTTAAAGTGTGACAATAAGACACATTGTTTCTCATTATTTAAACTAGACATTCACAGTTATAGTAATTAATTTTTTAAGGTTTGTGTGTGAGGCCATTTAACGGTATCCCTTTGATGCAAAAGGCTATTACATGTTCTCTCTCTCTCTCTCTCTCTATATATATATATATATATGTGGATGTGTGCATGCATGCGCGCGTGTGTGTACGTATAGTCCTTGCACTCCGTTGCCATCTTTGGGTTCCCGTCTGTTGTAGATGAGAAGAGTAAAAAAGATTTGGTGTTCCTCTTATTCTTGCTAGGTTTTCTTAAGTACATATGCCAAATGATCAAGGTACACTTCTATGTCTTTTGTTTTGGTTTTTATTTTTCTTGTACTAATTCCTTAGTGATGATAGGTGGGATTATTTAATTTACATTTTGAACGTTACTTATTACGTCGTGGAAACTAAAGTCACAGCAATGAGATGATCGTCAACCAGACGTTTCCATAACTCTATTCCAGTTGGCCAGTACCGTTGACTTCACACCCAAAATTGTATTAATTCTCCGTCTCGTCTAACAATCTTTATGCAACGTCCCTTATTATTATACAACCAGTTACAAGGCCATATTTTCCTAGTCAAGATGACCCAAATCCACTGAACACGTTCACCAATTATGACAGCTTTTGCAGGAGGACAAGTTTGATTCATTGATGAGTGATCCCTAGTGACCCGATCAAATTTGTCCATTTAATTCTTAAGCTTGTCGGAATTGAATGGAAGTTTTGGCCATTAGTATGTTATTCGGTTGTTGTCAACTCTCTTGAATATGCCTATTAAAGAGTTAAGGGTTTAGTAAGTTAGCTTTTGTAAGTGAAATTGAAGTGGAAGAAGATGATACTAGAATATGTTTGACACCCATCGGCCATCTCATCCTTTCTTTTCCCAAAATTCTGCATCAGGTACAAGATTTACTTGCATTTAATTCATGGATAAAGTCTTCGTAGGGTAGGTTAGTGTTTTGGAAGAAATTATAATATTTTTTTCAATGAAACGTAGTTTTCAACCTATTAGGAATTATTTAAATGTAATGATTAAAGGCGCATGCGCAAAATGAGAGGCCTTAGTTTTTAAAAAATTCTAACCCCAAATAAGAGGGTGGAAAAAAATTATTTTTTCAAACTGCAAAGCAAGTACATTGATAATTACATCAACGAAGAAGATTTTCGAAAACCTTGGAACAAGTGAGCTCATCATCCATGAAATTATCATTGGATGCATCTTCTATTATCATTTTCACCCACCCATAGGGCATATTAGCTTGTGCATAAGCCAAACCGTAGACTCAATTAGGGGCTGTTTGGATGCATCTTTTGGGGAAAATTGAAATGAACTTTTAATATTTTTTTCTTTTTCAAATAAATTCAAAATAGAGACATGTTTGGTTTCACCTTTTGATTATTTTTAAGGGAAATGTACTTTTAGATGACTTTTACTTTTGACATGTAAAATGATAAAAAAAACGAGCAACATGTAGAAAATAATGAGTGAAATGAGAGATGACACATTTTTTCATAACATTTATTAAATTAGAAATGACCTTTATGAGGGAATCCTCCTAAGGAGGAGGGCTTCTTGAGAAGGAAATTTTTGGGTTAATTTAAGAAAAAATGACATAAAAGCTGCATTTCTTATGCCATAGCATGAAATGACCCATCCATAGGAGATAACCTTTGTGGGCTCTAAAACCCACTTTCTCACTAGGGAAAGTGGAATCCAAACTTGCCCTTATTCTAAGCATGGAAGAATAAAAACTACTGCCTATCAATGTGATTTAGTCTTTAGTTTTATAAAAAAGAAATTCCTTTTTGTTTTGATTCAACAAGCCGGAGGATTGTTGAGGGGATCTTTGATGCCTGTCAAGGTCTCTTTTGATGCATTGAAGTGTCTTTGTTGCCTATCAAGAAGAAAACCATCAGACAGTTTCTAAGCTCGAAAGGCATAGAAACTGTTTTAACGCCTGCTGAAATATGACACTTATATGTTATTGACTTCCTATAAGGCTATAAAATTTTCCAAAAGTATACTTTGGGATCTCCTCTAGAAAAAGGCAATCCCAATGCCTTCAAAACACATGGAAAGGGTTAGACAAGTATTATAAGCTTGTTTTAATCCCTCTCTATCAAATCTTTCGCTCTCTCTCAAAACCTCTTTCGGGTTTCAAGTTTTCTCTCAAATTTTATTTGTTCAAGCTACTAGGCAACAACAATACTTTTTAGAGAGTACGTGTTGAGGTTGTTGAAGTATTTGGCTGAGAAGTCTATTGTATCTTTGAGTGGATTGCCGATTAAGCCTTTGCACAAATAAGTGGCAATATTCATTTCAAAGTTAGCTAATTACAATGCTTCAGACACATCAACATCTTCATTTTTTGATTGATTTCATCAAGTTCCATTTATATATTATGAGGCATTGGATGAATCCTTCATCTATTGTAAGATCTAATCTTGCTTAACCTTATTATTGTGGTTTGACTTCTATATGTTCAATACAAATGTTGGACATGTATCCACATAGTTTCATGAAGAATTTAATGACCATACTAAATGTCATTTTTGTTACATCTTGTTACATTTTTGTAAGATCTAATCTTGCTTAACCTTATTATTGTGGTTTGACTTCTATATGTTCAATACAAATGTTGGACATGTATCCACATAGTTTCATGAAGAATTTAATGACCATACTAAATGTCATTTTTGTTACATCTTGTTACATTTTTGTAAGATCTAATCTTGCTTAACCTTATTATTGTGGTTTGACTTCTATATGTTCAATACAAATGTTGGATATGTATCCACATAGTTTCATGAAGAATTTAATGACCATACTAAATGTCATTTTTGTTACATCTTGGTTGATTGCACTAATTATCTCTTAAATCTCCTTGTTGCTCCAAAAGATCTAATCTTGCCAAGAATAATGTAGTGGTTTGGCTACTATATGTTCAACACAACTTGGATGTGCCCCCATGTGGTTTCATGAAGAATTTTATGGCTATATTGAGGTTGTTTGGGTGTATAATTATTTAGAAATGAAATTCAAATTCTCTTGAATTAATTTCATCAATTCAAACTAGAAATAGAATCTAGTTTCGTAACAAAAAAAAATTAGTATAAATTCCGACGAAACTTCCAACTCATTTCTCAAACTATTAACAACTATAAATTTTTCTCCCAAACTTGGATTCACATGTTCTTGGTACCGGTATACTTATATCGACAAGCCCTAGAAGACAAGACCCTATATAGGTAGGCTATTTTAAACTTTTCAAGTGAGGCACACCTATATAGTATGCTTCTTAGGGATCAAAGCGATATGAGGGGTAGCAATTGAAAAATAATAAAATCTTTAATTCCAAAAAGGGGACTATAGGAGCCTAGATCGACAAAATCACCTAATGAGGAGATTTTCATGTTTTCGGTAAGAATTGCACATGAATCTTTCTTCTACTAGAAATTCTAATTTCGTGTAACTTCCACATCCAACCACAATTGTACTGAATGAGGACAAAATTGTGCCAAAATCTTTAGATAATTCCACACCCAAACAACCCAATGTCATTGCTGCTACACCTTGGTTGATTGCATCAATTATCTCTTAACTCACCTTGTTGCTCCAATGCTTTTAGCAAGTTAGAAATCAACATGTGTTTCCAAAATTAAACAAAGTTCCCAAAGCCCTTACTAAATTAGATTTAGATTGGGGGACCTTGTCTCTAGTGCAGGTTTCACACTGTGGTAGTTAAAGATATATTGTTTTTCAAGTTGTGGCCAGGCGAGACTGGTTGCATGGTTGTGAGGTATGTTGGGCATAGTAGAAGCAGGGAAGGAGAGCCTGAGTTGGTCAGTGATCAGCCCTTGGTGTGACAATGTTCTTGAGTATTCCCTCACAAAACAAATATAGCAAACTAACAATATTTTGAGTAATTACGTAATTCAAAAAAGTATGTAAACAAATTAAAACATCAAAGAATTGTACACACTAACCTTTGAGGGTGAGACCCTGGGATGTTAAACATGATCCAAACACTCAAACGCCACTTTACATACAATCACACATAATAAAGTAGAGGACAAAAATCACCTCTTACAGTTTTGAGTTATGATCCACCGTTGGAGAAGCAAGGGGACCACTTGTCCTTCTCTTTTCCACCAAAAAGAAGGCTTTTCTATTTGTCTTCCTCTGTTGATTTCCTGCAAAAGAAAAGCTTTGAGAGATACTCGGAAGAGAGAAAGAGAACTGCACTAAGAGAGAGATTGTGACATAGAGAGATGAATAAAAAAGATAGGATAAGAGAGGAGGAGTTCATCCCCCTCTTTTGTAATTGCCCACCTGATGTGGTTAGGGAGGATTGGACTTTGAGCGATTTGCCAAAATGACCCTAAAATACATTGTAATATACAAAATGTCTCACATTCCCCATAATACACAAAATGCTATGCACATGTGAACCTCCACACATGTGGCTTGATTGCCTAAAATAACCATTTTCTATTCTCTTCCTTTTAACTTCACCAACCTAATGCTTCCCTTTTTTAGCAATTCTGACTTTGACTTTACTACCAGCTACACTACCTCTACCAATGACTCTTTCTCTTTTGCTACTAACTTCATCATCTTCACCACTGGCTCCATTTCATTTGCCTTTTGTCTATACCTCCTCCTCCACCGTCACCTTCTCCTCCTCCCCTCTTCTGCCACCTCTTCCTTCTCCTCCTCTTCATTTTCCTCCCCATTTTCTTCCTCCACCCTTTTCTCTGCTTGGTTGCCTCCTCTTCCTCCTTCTTGGAATCTGACAAGACCAGTTATAAACTAGTCGGTAGAGCTATAAAGGATTTTGTCTCTACAAGCTCAAATATTAAAAAATGAACCCTACTCAAGACTAAGAGTGGGTCTTATTTTTACTTAATTCTGAGCTTTTTCTAATGGTAACCCAAACCTATTTCTGATAGTTGATAATTAACAATCAGATTTATTGTAATTAAGGGGAAGTAGGAAAAAATTATGATTAATAATATCTACCTAAGTATTTACAATGAACTATTTAAACAAACTAAATAGATGAAATAAAAAATAAAACAAATTTTAAGCACATGACTATCGTCTTTTGATTGTCCTGATTGTCAACTGTAACCATAAGTAAAAGGTTGTTGACACCAAAGAAGAAGATTCTCGCTGTTGGCACTGGAGGAGAAGGTAGTCTCCAGCACATGACGTTATGATAGTCGACATCAGGACATTCGACAGTCCACATTTGCATGTTTAAATTTTTTTTTATTTTTTATTTTGTTTATTTAGTTTGTTAAGATAGTTCATTATAAATATTTAAGGAGATATTGTCACTCATAATATTGTTTTATATCCCCTTTATTGTAATAAATCTGATTATTGACTATGACTGTCAACTGTCATTATAAGGTTTGGGTTAGCATAAAAAAAGCTTAGAATCAATTAAAAATTAAATGTACTCTTAGTTTTGAGTAGTTTAACATGTTTATGGGTTCATTTGTTAAGATTTAAGGTTGCATAGAAAAAAATTCTTAATAGGTTAGCTGGCTAGTTTGTGATTGATCTTGTTAGATTCTACAAAGGATGAAGAGGAGGCAAATGAGGAGGAAAAGGGTATGACGATAGAGAGGAGGGAAGGCTGAAGATGAGGAGAAGAAGGAGAAAGAGGTGGCAATAGAGGGGAGGAAGAGAAGGCGGCAATGGAGGTGGAGGTGAAGACACAGGCAGATGAAACAAAGCTGGTGGCAAACATGGCAAAGTCATTGGCAGAGGTGGTAGAGTCGAAGATGGAACAGTTGAAAAACAAAAGCAGTGAGTTAGTGAAGTTAAAATGAAGAAATATATAAAGATGTATTTTACATAATTCTTGCTATATATGTGAAGGTTTACATGTGGATAGGCCCATTTTTGGTATTAGGGAGAAATGTGAGCCATTTTGAGTATTACAGTGTATTCTAGGACCAAATTGGCAAATTGATCTAGGACTTTAAGTCCCACGTTGTTACGTGGGCCCCACCAACCTCCAACCCTCTCCCGTAGCTCCCTTTTTCTCTTGCATGATATGAGACTTCTCCCATATCACGCTAAACCAACAAGGTAGTGGTCTTCCTAGGTTGTGGTCATGTTGGGCAGGGCAATCTATGGCAAGGGTGTAGTTAGGCTATTGCCAAGATAATGTAGAGTAGTCACACACCGGAAGCAAGAGGGCGGAGTTCCCTGGTGTTGGTGCGACCTCTTCTTTCCAAAATCTCATCATATGCACATAATAAAGCATTCAATTATGAGCATTCAATTATAGAGCATTAACAATCAAGAAATGAATCATGGAGAGTGTACTTACCAACCTTTGGGGCTGATTTGTCTCAGGTCGTCCTTGAACCGGTCATGTTAATGCCTTGAAGCAATTGAGTCACAATTCAATGAAAGTAGAATAGATGAATACCTTGTTTATACAATGTAATAATCTCTCAAATCCTCAAGCATAGACTTGTAGAATCCTTGTTGTAGTGCCCAAGAGCCTTCCTTTGAAGATCCACTTCTTTTCCCTTGGTGGCATGCTTCTCAAGGTGAGATCCACGTGAGAAGGAGGAAGAGAGGGGAAGACAACCCCTCTTTCCTTTGCTAGTCCATGGCCAAGAGAAAGGATAGAGAATAGAGGGGAAAGTGGCTGAGATTATGGCTCTCCCCTTATCTCAAGCCTTATAAAGTTTCTCTCTAAATGAGATTTTAAACATGGGCCTACTAATTCTATGCGGGTCAATTACAAAGGGTGTGGGCTCGGTGAGTGACATGGTCGACCGCTCATTAACTACGCGGTTCCTACCACTAACACTTGTTCAAGGTTGGGCCCCCATAATGTGAATATGTATACCCATCTACATGCCTAGTATACGTGTGTGTTGTGTATGTGGGTCCCACAATGATTATGTGTCTAACTAATTTTTATGGGGTTGGTGTGAACACCCACTGTCCTTGGACCTAGTGGCCCTTACTGGCTTACCTCAACTGGAAACAAGGTGGACCATGTGGACTCGAGCCCATATCATAGTCTAAGATCTCCCACTGTGGGTCTTGTCGTAGGCTGATACTATGAATGTTTCATATAAATGTATCCATTATTAAGGCCTTACTAAATGGATTGGCCAACATCTAATTAGTAGGAATATGACTCACAGTCATTTTCCCTCTTTGTAAGCATGTCAAAGATATAATAGTAATGCATTCAATATGCTTACTTCTAGTATTGACGTCATGAATCTTAAGTATTGACACACTGGAAAGATTATTATAATAAATCTAGGCAAGAGCATCAGTCCAATTTTATAGTCCCAACTTAGCTAGAAACTCCTCTATCCAAATTACATATGAAACTACTATACTGCATGCATAAAAATCAACTTCTATTGTAGATTTAGAAACACTCTTATGTTTCTTACTAGCCCATGATTTAGCCTTTCCTTGAAACATGAAGACAAGTTCGACAACAATTTTCTATCAACTAGGTTGCCTGCATAGTTTGAATCACTATATCCAACTAATGACAAACTTTTCACCTAATATACAAGTTTTAATATCTTAGACCCTAATAGATATCTATATAGTTGTTTCACTTCTTGCTAGTGTTGTCTCTTTACATAGATTTCTAGCTTTTCTATCCTTATCAATTTTCACCCCTAGGATGTAGGAAGCCTCACACGTGTCTTCCATCTCAAACTTAGTTTTGAGTCATTCCATTGAACTGACTATCGTACTCTTATTATTCCTCATCAAGAGTATATCATCTATATAAAGAGACAACATCGTATACTTGTTTTCATCTTGGAAGGTATAAACACAATGTTCATATTCATTAACTACGAACCCATATTCACTAATAACCTTTTAACAAATGAAGTACCATTGTCTATGAGAATGCTTGAGGCCATACAATGATTTTATAAGTTTGCACACTTTGTGTTCCTCTTTGGAACAACAAAACCCTCAAGTTGTTACATATAGACAGTCTTTGCATCCATTTCGTACAACTCTAAATCAGAGAAAAAAACAATTGTGAAGAGATATGTAATTTAGTCAAATCTTGACACAAGTGAATAGGTCTCTTTAAAGTCCATACCATAAACTTGGGTGAACCCTTTGGCCACTATCACTTTTTACTAATTTATTGACCCATTAGCTTTAAACTTCTTTTAGAATATCCATTTATACCCTATGGGCTTTTACCCTTTAGGTGGATCTACAACCTACAAGATTTTGTTCTTTAAGATGTAATCCATTTCCTCTTGAATAGCCTTTTGTCATTCTTGAGCATCTATAAAACTTAAAGTTTGCTCGAGGATGTTATGGTCATCTAAAATGGCTTCATCTAATGTGATGTTGTCTTGCCCTAGCATTATATAAAAGTCACTTAATTATGTCAAAGGTCTATTTTCCCTCAATGCTCTAGGTTCTTCATTACTTTTATTTGTCTTGATCTAATTACTTCCTCAGAGGTAGTATTGGGACCCACCACTTTTACGATTTCAAATAAATCAACTTTTTCATTAGGTATTTTAGGATTCAATTATTTCTCTAAGAAGTTAGCACCTCTAGAATCTATAACCCATGTTGTTCCATCAATGTGGTGAACAAAAAATATGCACCCCTTAGAGTGATCACAATAATTAATAGAAGATGGCTATTTAAACCCCTATTTTTTCCTGTATCCCCCAAACAAAAGTAAAAAGTTTGATTTTTTTTACTTTTATACCCCACTTTCCCCCCACTGACTTACTCCTTTATTCCCCATTTACCTTTCCCTTTCCCCCCCATGAGTTAACCTAAAGAAAAAGGTTTTTTACTTTCTTCTCCTTCTCAAGGGCCGCCGGCGAGCACTGTAGTCACCGGCGAACACGGTAGTTGCCACCCATCAGCGAGTATTATATCTGTTGGCGTATACAGTAGCTCCGACAATGATTAAAAAGCTCAGGTGGTGGGTAAAAAAGGTCTAGCGACCCACCAGTTGAACCCTTTTTGTAAGTTTTCTTCCTTTGTTCATTAATGGCGTCTTTACACTTCCAGAGACATGTTAATCACATTTTTTTCTGCTAGAATATTTTCGGAGGCAAGAAAGCTTCTGCTATTTTTTTGGTGGGGGCTAGTCCCTACCACATTGGTCTTCACTTCACGTGGACCACCCCCTGCCACGTATTAACTAGGTAAAAGCTTCAGTTGGTATACTTGCGAAGGGTAAACCATGCCACAATGAGATTATCTACATGGGGACAACCCACGCCTAAGTACAAAAATGTATATTGATGGGCTAAAAACTTTTGTTAGCTCTATTATTTTTTGTCTATTTATGATCATCCTAGGTTTTCATTGCCCTTATTTTGTGTCATTTTAGTTGACTATAACTTATTGATTAAGTCAATCAAGAATGGATCATCTTACTGGTGAATCTTCATCATTTATGTATTTGATGTCATCTATTATAAAAAGTAGTGGGTGTATGGCTTCAAATGAGGAAATAGATTAGATTGTTCCATGTTCGTTGAAACAAATAGAGGCGAATCAACCATACAGTGAGGTAAAAAACCAATCTTCTAAGGAGGTATAGGCCATTTTTATATCTAACAAGAAAAATGAAGAGCAACGCAAAGAATTTTGGTATTTTCTAATATTGTGAAATGAAAATCTTATGATGCAACTCTTTGTTAGCATGATGTATCTAAAAGAGAAGGCCAAAGTCAGGGCGACATCTTAAATATTGATATATCTTTTGCATTTTCTAATGATAAGGTAAATTCATGAATTGTAAATGTTGTGACCAATATGTCACATTAATTGGAGAAATGTCAAGATTAATATATTTTTATCAATTTGCAGGTGCTCCCATAAGAGAAGCTTTAATAAAATGGGCCAAAGAAATTTGTATGAGGCATAGTACAATGCTTATAATTCTAAAATTAGATGCCCAAAAGCAGAAACCACGTGTTACTTTAGCTTGTGAAAGGGCGGGTTACTACAAAAGAAGTATTATTCAAAAGCCCAAGTCCAATATTCATAGTAGACAAATAACCACAAAGAAATGCGGATGCCCGTTCAAGTTACAAGCAAGGGAAATGTATATTGACTATTTTGGGTGGAAATTGAAAGTAATTTGTGGTAGTCACAATCACCCCCTGGGCAGTTTGGAGAAGGGCATGCATATGTTGGTAGTCTGAAAGAAGGAGAGATAGAAATTATGAAGAATTTGTCAACGGTAGGGTTGAATCCTCGACAAATTTTGCTATCTTTGAAGGAAGCAGACCAAACAAACTGTACAACCATGAAAACAATTTACAATGTTCATAGTCATTTGTCTTTAACTCAAAGAGTGGGTAGAACTATGCTACAAGAGTTGATGAAACGAATTGAGGAATCAGGGTACGTGTGCTACTATAAGAAGGATGAGGACACAGATACAATAACATAAATAATTTTTGCTCATCCATTATCTGTTCGGCTAGCAAATGTGTTCCATCATGTGTTTGTTATGGATTGCACTTATAAAACCAACAGATATTGACTCCTGGTTCTATCCATAATTGGCATGACATCGACACACAAATCATTTTTCACATGTTTTGCTTTTATCTCATCTGAGAATGTGAGTGAATATGTATGGGCATTAGAGAATTTTAAGTCCTTGTTTGATGGAATAGATTTGCCTTCAGTTTTTATCACAGACAGAGACAAAGCACTCATGATAGCAATTGAGATGGTTTTCCTATCTTCAAAGAATTTACTTTGTTTGTGGCATATCTGGATAGGGATTATGCAGAACTATCGTAAAGCGTTTGATACTGAAGAAGCTTGGGTTCATTTCTTGTAGTGTTGGAATATTGTTGTCTATTCAACCACATAAAATGATTTTGAAGAATAGTTACGCAGGTTGGAGATTGATTACAATGACTTTTAGGATGTGCTAAAATATCTTAATTCTACATGGTTACAACCACAGAAGGAGCAATTTGTTGGAGCTTGGACAAATAAATACATGCATTTTGGCAATAAAACCACAAATAGAGTTGAAAGCATGCATGCGAAACTAAAAAGTGGTTTGGCATCTTCAATGGTGAACATTCTTCATTCGTGGAGTAATATTGATAAAGTTGTCCAACTGTAGCATGTTCGAATACGTAAATCTTTTGAGGAAAGTAGGTTCAAGAGATGTGAGTGTTATAGAATTCTATTTTACAAAGAGGTGCTTGGATTATTGTCAAGGGCTGCATTGGATATAATAGATGAAGAAAAGAAAAGTGTGGAGCAGTACCCTGTTTTGAAAGTAGATTGTCAACATGAAATAAGGAATACACATGGTCTGCCGTGCAAACACCAATTGTCAGAATGGCTACTTGAAGGCCGCCCAATGCCACTGAATGAAATTCATGAACATTGGCAAATGTTATATGTCTTTGGCAAAAATAAGTTATCAATGGAACATGAGCTTTTGGAGTACTTGGAGAAAATATCCACTCGATTTGATATGGCAAGTGATGAGGTTAAAACTCAGATATTATCACAATGTAAGGATATTGCAGATCCTAAATCAAACTGGTTGGATATTGTAAGGACTCTCTTCTCTAAACTGGTTTTTGTTTTCTTTAATTGTCGGTTATCGTGAGGTTAACGCGTTTTCTTATTTATTCGGTGGTTTCAAAGATAAATGGTGTTTATGATGGTTTCAATCAAAATCAACTTCAAGATTAGTGGTTTTAAGTGATTTTGAATCAAATGTGAATTTTTGGGATTTTTCTGAATTTTCACTATTTTTCCAAAAAATAGGGTTTTGGCGGGACCCCTGTGGGCCCCACCGTCAAAATTTTGGTTTTTGTGTCAAGTAAACCCAGATATCTACTTAAGGTTACATAAAAAATTTTAGAATTTTCTTAGACCTAATTTGTGCTCAAATTTTGCAAAATACTCATTTTTAGCCTACTTTTTCTATTTACACCCTATAACTTACCCATACACACCCCACAGCCTACTATAAAAGGCCAAACCTGAGCCATTCCCATTTTGGGAATAGGCTAAGGAGGAGAGGTCAGGCCTAATCCCCAATTAGGCGCGGATTAGAAGGTGTTTAAGGTAAGCCCATTCTAATTAAGCACTAAATCCTAGCTTTCTTCTTAATCCCTTCTAAATCTACCATTTCCCCTTGTTTCAATTCGTTTTTAAACATCAAAACTACTTATTTGTATTTTTACTACAAACCCTAGCTCTCAAAATCCGATTTTATGTTCAACAAGCCCTAGATATAAGTTTTAATTAGGGTTTTCTTTGTTAAATCGGTTTTAATGGAGTTTAATTCAAACTCTATCTTTGTAAGGTTTTCAAGAAGGGTGACCATCAAATCCAAATCTAATCAAGGGATAAGGTAATGGAATTTTGAAATTTCAGTTTGTCTATGGTAAAACTCTTGATTTTGTGGTTTATTTTGAATGAAGTTACTTGATTTAGTGTGCTAATGGCATGAGTAGAAAATGGTAATCTTTAATCCCGATTTCATAGGGTTTTTATCTTGTTATGATGTGGTTTAGCATTCTGGAAGTCATGGTGGACTTTTGATGGCATTTAGGTTGTTAGATGGTGATTTGAAGTGTTATCAATAGAGTTTCGGTTTGAAAATGTGAAAGGAAGAAGAAGGTTGTTTCTGCCTTGTTGGCGTTCGAACGGTCCCTCTAAGCGTTCGAATGGCAACACTGTCAGATCGACAAATTTCCAGTTCAGCCGATCGAAAGGACTGCTGGGCGTTCGAACGGCTATAGAGCAGAATTGCATTATAATTGCATGATGTTTATTTCGATGATTCCACTTTAACTTGCCAATTTTGTATGAATGTGGAGTGTTTTGAGCTATATTATGCTACTGGATAGGCACACTATTGAGGTTATGAAGTTGAGATTTATAATTAGAGATTTGTGGAATGACTTATGGTTTGTGGCATGATGTTTGATTCGTCATCTTGAAATTATGAATGGTTGATTTCCTATGGTTAAATATGTTTACAGTAGGACCACAACCTATTAATGGACTGATTTGTCATGATAGAATGTGGATAGTTGATGTGTGGATGTTGGTGAATGTCATGGCTTAAGGATGAAGTAAATGATTTTATATGTGTTTAGCCTTTGTGGTTGAGCTTTGATTTGAGTTATGATTTCAATGATTCTTCTTCTATGATTTCCGCTGGAATTCATGATTAGATGATAATTTACATGTGTAGTGTGGTAGTGAGTTAATTTCAAGCATGTTAAAATACATTGAGTGAAGTGCTTCTACTAGGTACACACACATGTGGGGATTAATGATGATGTGGAAGCATGATATTATGATTGTGAATGATGCATTAGGGGCTGATGAGAGCATGATTCATGTATGCCTTGCCCACGTATGTACCATGCTGCATGCATAATAAAAATAAATTTCCAATTGAGGCTTTATCGAGGTTAATCGAATTTGACCGATTAGATGCAATGTGGGAAATTGTGTGCCGGATTGATCGGTCGTGGTTTAATCGTAAGTTGATTGGTCCGAAAGGACATGTTTTGATTTGAGTTCCTGTATGGAACGAGTGCACTCCCCGGGTTGAGTCTAGAGAAATGGAATTATGTGGAGACGAGTTGTGTACTTGTCTTGCAGATGTGAGATTGTTATTATGAGTGTCATCTGGACCCTGAGAATCTAGTGTGGTATGTTGTGTGCACCCGCTACCTGTGTTCTAAGGTTTCCTGTGTGGGAACTTGGGCTCTCCCCTCCGCAGGAGATGTCCCTGGGCGAACACCCCTACTCTAGATTCTCTGTGAGAGAATGGGACATCCTTGGCCAGGATCGTCCAGGGCGAGCAGCTTTAGGGATTGACAACCCCAATCTTTCTTTAATTCTTGTGTAGAATTTTGGACCATGACACGCCTTCGTGGCGTTTGTCTATGTTCCTGTCTGTGTGACACTAAATTGTGATTTCTCCTTGATGGAGGATGTTATGATGTGATGCATGATGGAATATGTATGTTAGAGATATATGTATGTTAGAGATACATTCATGCAGGGTGTTATGCTGTGATGCATGATGGAATATGTATGTTAGAGATATATTCATGCAGGTTATTATGATGTGATGCATGATGGAGTATGTATGTTAGAGATACATTCATGCAGGTTGTTATGATATGATGCATTAGGGAATATGTATGTTATAGATACATTCATGTAAGTTGTTATGATGTGATGCATGAGGGAATATGTATGTTAGAGATATATTCATGCAGGTTGTTATGATGTGAATGACACTATGTGGATCATGCACTATGATGTAGGTTTAGGTGATGTGTATGTGTGATCAAAAAATGATGCACCTTGCCAATCTTTTATCTGAATGATTATATTGCTATGCTATCGTATTTTCGATGATGATAGTTATATTAAAAACCATTGTTGAGTTTGTTAAACTCACCCCTCTTTCTTGTGTTTTGCTTTGGGGCTGCGTGGTGTGACACGCAGACGGACAGGATCTCCTCTTTGAGGAAAGGTCGGAGATGACTTGGATGTGATCGTGGAGATCTTTATGTGACTTATTTTCCTTGGTTTATACTTTATGTTTAGAACCTTTGTGTAGGGTTCTCTGTTGTTTTGGATTATGTCACATTTTACGGTTGTGTTGCTTAGGACTTATTTTGAGCCGATGTGGGCTATAGTTGACTAAGCATGTGGGTTTGAGATTAGTTGTTTACTTTGTGTTAAGCGACTTTCTTTCTATTCTTCTTATTTACTCTTGCTCAAAGTGGAATGTGCGTACTCCGTAATTTTGTTAAGTTGCCCGTGGTTAGGGTTAAGTCTTCCGCTAAATCGTTTCTCAATTTCCCTTCGTCGCCCCCACGCGCTTGACCGGCCCCTGGACCGGGTTCGGCTCGGGTCGGGCACAAAGCCACGTGGAAGGCCTAAAGGTAGTAAAAATAAGCACGATAATTCTAGTAAGCGAGATCCTTCTGGTTTTGAATATGTTGCAGCAGGGTTAAAAGCTCAACAAAATGCAGGGATGAGGAAGTTGAAGATATCGAAGAAGTTAAAACAAAGTAATGTCAAAGAAAGATATTTGAATTTTATTCCTAGTACTATTTATCCATACGTCAAGGACATTTTTGATATTGCTACAAATGGACATTGTGGGTTCCATGTAATCTCTGTTGTCTTAGGAATGGGTGAGCTTAGATGGAGAAAGGTAAGAGCAAATCTTGTATATGAATTGTCTACCCATACACCCAAATATGCTACTATTTTTGGTGGAAATGAGAGGATTGATGAATTAATAGAAATTTTATCCTTCTTTGGAGATGTGGCACCACCAAAGAATTGGATGGCCATGCTGGACATGGGGTATGTGATTGCATCTTGCTAAGGTGTTCCTTTGCTTCTTTTTTCAAATCACATATGCATGACTATATTCCCCTTTAGAACAGCGCCTGCCAGTAAGCCGAAAAAGATTTGTATGGCACATGTCAACGGAAACCATTTTGTAGGAGTCCATGTTACACAAAATTCCCCAGTGCCTCCTATTGCAGCTGTTTGGAGAAGATATCATAAACCACTTGCTGATGCTCGGTAAAAGTTATATAAGGATCGAGTTTTGGATATGCGTCCATGTGGTAGTATACCACCATCATTTGTGACGGTTTCACTATGTGATAGTTTTGGAGAGCCGACAATGGAATCCTAACGTAAGAACCAAATGGTTTCACTATGTGATACAATTGGATAGATGCTTATGATATTTTGGATACAATTGGAAGATTCCTATATATGTACTAGATGAGTTACTGTTTGTTTCATGGCAGGAGCCACCACCACCAATTTTTAAAGAACCACCTGCCACTTCAAGTTCAATTTGGCAGGAGGTACCCCCCGCCAACTCGAAGACAGTAACTCAAATCAGTTACTGTCTTCTTTGTGGTGGGGGACACACCCCGCCTTTTTTAAAGAACTTGACGGGGCCAAGAACCACCCCCCACTTCAAGCTCAATTTGGCGGGGGTACCCCCCGCCAACTCGAAGACCATAAGTGCTTCGAGTAACTGTCTTCTTCGTGGCGGGGTTCACCCCCGCCATTTTTCAAAGAATGTTATGGGGCCGGTAATCACCCGCCACTTCAAGCTCAATTTGGCGGGGGGTACCCCCTGCCATCTTGGAGACAGTAACTCTAAAATGGTGTACAGTGTATCATTGAGTGCAATCAGCCTCTCTCTGCATGCCCATCGTATGATTTTTTGTGAATTTGCTTCCCTTGATTAATGGGGGTTCTTATGTGAAGTATGTTGCAAGATTTCCAAAGTCACGACTATTATCATTCAACCTATACAAATAACCTATAGCAGCACAACAATTATCCAAAGTCACAACTAAAATGTCTCAACATAGTATAAAATGTCTTGGTAAATGAAATTTAAATGTCTCTAACAAACGACTAACATTAGAGTGACTCAACAAACTCAAACAATTAAAGGCTATTTAGAAACCCATTTTCCATTTCCTTTCACTACTTCAGTTTTAATTTGAGTTGCCCTTCTTTTTCTCGTATCATTGATAATTGGACTAGGTTCATCGTAAAGGAGCTCTTCAAGTGCTAAGCTTACTTTTCTTTTCCCTTCATTGTCTTGAAGAGCTGTCAACGAGTCATTTAGCAAGGAAATTGCTTTTTTCTTGTGGACAAGCAGCATAATGTAAAGCATTAATATATATATATATATATATATATATATATATATATATATATATATATATATATATATATATATATATATATATATATATATGTATAAATGCCCATCAAAAATTCACTAACAAAATTACCCATTCTTCTTCTTTTGTCTGTTGGCATGTGTAGTCCAATGCATAAACTTGGCCATATGGATTTTGCACCACAGGTTGTAACATTGTTTTGTACCACTGAATGTAATCAGGTGCACAATCCCGTAGATTTCTACTGAGGTTTCCACATTCTTTGGAAGGCAATGTATGTCTACTGTTTTGCTTCTAAATATTTATGTTTGCATCATACACAAGCTTGTACCCCTTCGCGTGCACACCCCTACTAGAACCTTTGGGTATTAGCTGTGGTGGTGGTGGAGGGATTATTTGGATGAATCCAAACTGTCTTACTACCCTTATAGGATTATGGGGTTCCCTAATTTGAAAACAAAAAAGGAACCCTGAGTACAATGAATTACTAGCATGTGGATAATGTGTCTGTTCTTCTTTGTATGGATCCTATATGACCTATGAGGCAATACACATGGATGTTATCATCTTACTAGAGAATTGTTATAAGGGAAAATTATATAAATAATAATTAAAAAATATTTACCATTTTATACCACTTTGGGAAATATTTCCCAAAGTGGTGTTCCTTTTTGCCACGCAGGCGCTAGCTGCTTGACTGGCACTTGTGTGGTTTTTTTTTAATTTTTAAGTTGATTTCATCGTTTAGAAGGACGAAATCAGGTTTAAACTGATTTCGTCCTTTTAAATGATGAAAGCAGTTTAAGATGACTTATCCCGATTTCATTATTTTGAATGACGAAATCAGCTTAAGATAATTTCGTCCTTCTGAATGATGAAATCATGACACTTACCATGCTGATTTCGTCATTTAGAAGGACGAAAACAGCTTAAGTTGATTTTGTCCTTCTAAATGACGAAATCATCTTCATTTAAACACGACTCCGCCTCTGCCTCTAGTTGTGTTCTGCTCTGTCAATCGTTCATTCCGCCAGCCTCCAGTTCCCGTCGTCCGCTCCGCCGCCGGTCGTGCTTCCATCATCCAGCCTACCACTGGTCTCGCTTCCTTCGCCCCGCCGCCGTTCCTGTCATCCGTTCGTTCTGATGCGCAAATCTGCCCCGACGCCGTGCTCTTGGTACCCTAATTTCCTCTAATTCGAATAACATGTTTTTGTTTTATCTTTTTGTGGTTTAAGGTGCTTCTCACCTTGCATAAAAGTTGTATTTTTTTTCAAATAAGCACTTAATGGGACAAAGGTAATACAAAAAAAATTTATATTCTTTGTAAATTCTATAAAACAATATGGTTAAATACTTATGTTGTGCAATATTAATAGTCAAATTGTGAAGCAAATGTAGTTGCAGATCGGTCAATAAATTTTGGAATTGAGTCTGCAAAATTCAATTCCAAAACATTCCATTATTACTGCATTTTGGGAGTTTTTTTGTGTGTGCATTGTGGAAGTCAGTAGGGGCTTTTTTATTGAGTCAGCATTTTTGGAGTGTTTTTTGGTCTATTTACCTTGTGTTCTATATTTTTTTCAGCTTGCAGAGGTTTATTTCTGTAGCTGGGGATGGACTAGGTTTGCTCTATTCATTTGTTCTCAGATGGAATTTAGTCTCACAGGTCCTTTTTATGCTTCTATTTTTAACTTCTTTTGTAGATATATTTAGGTTGCTGTGAATCGATTATTTCCGCTTGATAGTGCTCCACCTGCCCATTATTGTTTGTTGTGGTATTTTATGCCTCTACTGACTGGCATTTTTATGGGATTCAATAGCTTATAAGCAGCTACTTGTCTTGTTCTTCATCTTTCAATCTTATGTGGGTCTAATGCTTTATAGTTTTTCTTTTTAATGATAAAATATAGGTATTTTATAGGCTTAACTGTGATTCATGAGTATTGAATTTCTACTCCAGTTTATTTAAAATCAAGTGTGAATTTTGGCTCAAGAAGGTGCAATTCCTTGGTCATTTTATATCGAGTGACGGTGTGGCGGTTGATCCCTCGAAAGTTGAAGCCGTGTGCATCGGAGGTCCACAGCTTCCTAGGACTTGCCGGGTACTATCGCCGTTTCATTGAGGGTTTTTCTAGCATTGCAAGCCCTATGACCAAGTTGACAAGGAAGAATGAGAAGTTTGAGTGGAACTCAGCTTGTGAAGAGAGTTTCCAAGAGTTGAAGAAGAGGTTGACTTTAGCTCCGATCTTGACTTTGCCTTCCGAGAGTGGTGGATTTGTGGTCTATAGTGATGCTTCACTTCGCAGCTTGGGTTGTGTACTCATGCAGCATGGGAAAGTGGTGGCTTATGCATCCCGACAGCTTAGAGTGCACGAGTAGAATTACCCCAATCATGACTTGGAGTTAGCGGCCGTAGTTGTTGCATTGAAGATTTGGCGGCACTATCTCTATGGTGAGAAGTTTGAGGTATTCATTGATCACAAGAGCTTGAAGTACTTATTCACTCAAAGGGATCTTCATTTGAGGCAAAGGAGGTGGCTAGAGCTCTTGAAGGACTATGACTTCATGACATCGTATCATCCGGGTAAAGCGAATGTGGTGGTGGATGCTTTGAGTTGGAAATCAGCCACTACGATTGCTTGCATGCGAGTTCGTGAGTGACTCCTTTATGAGGACGCCATTGAGCTAAGGCCAGAGTTGACTTTGGAGGACACACAGCTGGTTTGCTAACCTCTCTATCAGCTCTAGTGTGGTGGATGATGTGGTCGAGGCTCAGAAAAGTGATGAAGAGACTCTAGCTCTTAAGGCCAAGCTAAGGGAGAAGGCAATGTTGGGCTTTGAGAAAAAGGCCGATGGGAGTTTGGTGTATAAGGGTCGGTGGTGTGTGCCAAACTCCATTGAGTTGAGAGAGCGTATCCTATCGGAGGCACACCATTCTAAGTTCTCTATCCACCCTGGAGGAACAAAGATGTACCATGACATGAAGAGGGCATTTTGGTGGAAGGGGATGAAGAAGGACATTGCGGTCTATGTGTCCAAATGCCTTGTGTGCCAGCAAGTCAAGGCAGAGCACCGACATCCAGGCGGTTTACTACAACCACTTCTGATTTCGGAGTGGAAGTGGGAGCATGTCACCATGGATTTCGTTTCCGGATTGCCACAGTCACCGAGTGGTAATGATGCAGTTTGGGTGATTGTTGACCGACTTACTAAGTCCGCTCATTTCCTCGCGATCAGAATGACTACTCCTTTGGATGTCTTGGCTGCTCTATATATGAGGGAGATCGTGCAGTTACACGGGATTCCAGTATCTATCATCTCCGAGCGTGACCTGCGGTTCACTTCAAGGTTTTGGCAGAGCTTTCAGGGTGCTTTGGGCACCTCCCTACATCTCAAATCCGCCTATCACCCTTAGACAGACGGACAGTCCGAAAGGACCATTCAGATGCTTGAGGACATGCTCCAAGCATGTATCCTTGAGTGGAAAGGAAGTTGGGAGCAACATTTGCCGCTGGTTGAGTTTTCTTATAACAATAGCTACCAAGCGAGCATCCGGATGGCACCTTTTGAGGAGCTTTATGGGCGTCCTTGCCGATCACCATTGTGTTGGAGTGAGGTTGGAGATCACCTTCTCACTGGCCCAAATCTTATCCAGCAGTCAGTGGAGAAGATACGTCTCATCCGGGAGAGGTTGCAGACAGCTCAGTGCCGTCAGAAGAGTTATGCTGATAAGAGATGGCAGAAGTTAGAGTTTAGTGTTGGTGACCATGTTTGCCTTAAGATCTCTCCGACTCGCGGCGTTGTTCGATTTGGACAACGGGGGAAGTTGTCACCTCGTTTTATTGGTCCATTTGAGATCTTGGAGCAGATAGGTGCCACAGCATATCGGGTAGCACTTCCACCCCGACTGGCCGATATCCATAATGTACTCCATGTCTCACTTCTTCGAAAGTATGAGCCATATCCTACTCATGTCTTGGATTTTGAGCCGTTGGAGCTCCAAGAGAATCTTTCCTACGAGGAGGTACCTATCCAGATTCTTGACCGTAATGAGAAGGTACTTCGGCAAAAGGCTATCCCACTCGTGAAGGTGTTGTGGAGGAATCACGGAGTCGAGGAAGCCACGTGGGAAACGGAGGACGAGATCTGAAAGAAGTACCCTCATCTTTTTGCCGCTGACCTCTAGCGAATTTTGGGGGACCAAAATTCATAAGAGGGGGAGGATGTAAGGACTCTCATCTCTAAACCTATTTTTCGTTTCTTTTAATTATCGGTTATTGCATGGTTAACTCATTTTCTTATTAATTTGGTGGTTTTATAAATAAATAGTATTTATGATGGTTTTAATCAAAATCAACTTTTAATTAGTGGTTTTAAGTGATTTTGAATCAAATGTGAATTTTTAGGATTTTTCTAAATTTTTACTATTTTTCAAAAATTAGGGTTTGGTGGGACCCCCTATGGGCCCCACCATTGAAATTTTGGGTTTTTGGACCAAATGAACCCAGACATCAACACAAGACTTTACAATAATTTTTATAATTTTTTTCAGGTTTTATTAGTGCTCAAATAATTAAATTACCTATTTTTAGTCTATTTTTCTATTCATACCCCACAATTTACCCATACACACCCCAAGAGTTTACTATAAAAGGCCAAACCTAAGCCATTCCCATTTTGGGAATAGGCTAAGAAGGAGAGGTCAGGCCTAATCCCCAATTAGGCCTGGATTAGAAGGTGTTTAAAGTAAGTCCATTCTAATTAAGCACCAAATCCTAGCTTTCCACTTAATCCCTTCTAGATCTACCATTTCCCCTTTTGTTTTGATTCATTTTTAAACATTAAAACTACTAATTTGCGTCTTTACTACAAACCCTAACTTTCAAAATCTGATTTTTATGTTCAACAAGCCCTAGATCTAAGTTTTTAATTAGGGTTTTCTATGTTAAATCAGTTTTAATGGAGTTTAATTCAAACTCTATGTCTTTATAAGGCTTTCAAGAAGGGTGACCATCAAATATAAGCCTAATCAAGAGATAAGGTAATGGACTTTCAAAATTTCAGTCTTCCTATAGTAAAACTCTTGATTTTGTGGTTTATTTTGAATGGAGTTACTTGATTTTGTGTTCTAATTGCATGATTAGTAAATGGTAATCTTTAATCTCGATTTCATAAGATTTTATCTTGTTATAATATGGATTAGTATTCTGGAAGTTATGGTGAACTTTTAATGGCATTTAGGTTGTTAGATGGTGATTTTGAATTTTATCAATGGAGTTTCGGTTTGAAAATGCGAAAGGAAGAAGAAGGTCGATTCTACCTTGTTGGCGTTCGAATGGCCCTCCTGGGCGTTCGAACAGCAACACTGTCAGCTTGACAGATTTCCTGTTTAGCTGATCGAATGGTCCTTATGGGCGTTTGAACAGCTACACAGCAGATTTTGTATTATTTGCATAATATTTATTTCAATGATTCTACTTTAATATGCCAATTTCATATGAATGTGGAGTGTTTTGAGCTATAGTATACTACTGGAAAGGCATAACATTGAGGTTATGAAGTTGAGGTATATATTTTGAGTTATGTGGAATGACTTGTGGTTGGATATATGATGTTGGAATTGCCATCTTGAAGTTATGAGTGGTTGATTCTCTATGGTTGAGTATATTTTCAGTAGAGCTACAACATACTAATGGACTGATATGTCATGATAAGATGTAGTTAATTGATATGTGAATGTTAGTGAATGTCATGGCTCAAGGATGAAGTCAATGATCTTATATGTGTTTAGCTTGTAGTTGAGCTTTGATTTGAGTTATGTTTTCAATGATTCTTCTCTTATTATTTCCACTGGAACTCATGATTAGATGTTACTTCACATGTGTAGTGTGGTAGTGAGTTAATTTCAAGCATGTTGATATGCATTGAGTAAAGTATTTCTACTAGGTACACACACACACGTGGGGTTTAATGATGATGTTGAAGCTTAATATTATAATTATGAATGATGCATTAGGGGCTGATGAGAGCACTTATCATGAATTAGGATTCATATATGCCTTGCCCACGTATGTACCATGTTGCATACATCATAAAAATGGATTTCCAATTGAGGCTTTATCAAGGTTAATCGAATTTGATCGATTGGATGCAATGTGGTGAGATTGCGTGCCGGATTGATCGGTCGTGGATTAATCAAAACTTGATTGGTCCGAAAGGACATGTTTTTATTTGAGTTCCTGTGTGGAACAAGTGCACTCCCTGGGTTGAGTCTAGAGAAATGGAATTATGTGGGGATGATTTGTGTACTTGTCTTGCGGATTTGAGATTATTATTATGAGTGTCATCTGGACCCTGAGAATCTAGTGTGGTATGTCGTGTGCACCCGCTACCACGTGTTCTAGGGTTCCCTGTGTGGGAACTCGGGCTCTCCCCTCCGCAGGAGATGTCCCTGGGCGAACACCCCTGCTCTAGATTCTCTGTGTGAGAATGGGACATCCTTGGCCAGGATCGTCCAAGGCAAGCAGCTTTAGGGATTGACAACCCCAAACTTCTTTAATTCTTGTATAGAATTTTGGACCATGACACGCCTTTGTGGCCTTGTCTGTGTTCCCATCTGTGTGACACTAAATTGTGATTACTCCTTGATGGAGGTTGATATGATGCATGGTTGAATATGTATGTTAGAGATACATTTCATGCAGGTTGATATGTTGTTGAGGCATGATTGAATATGTATGTTAGAGATGCATTTCATGCAGGTTAATATGATGTGATGCATGATTGGATATGTATGTTAGAGATGCATTTCATGCAGGTTGATATGATGTGATGCATAATTGGACATGTATGTTAGAGATACATTTCATGCAGGTTGATATGATGTGATGCATGATTGGATATGTATGTTAGAGATACATTTCATACAAGTTAGTTTGATGTGATGTCTGGTTGGATATGTATGTTAGAGATACATTTCATGCAGGTTGATATGATGTTGAGGCATGATTTGATATGTATGTTAGATATACATTTCATGCAGGTTGATATAATGTGAATGGCACTATGTGGATTATACACTATGATGCAGGTTTAGGTAATGTGTAAGTGTGATAAAAAAATGATACATCTCGTCAATCTTAGATCTGAATGATTTTATTGCTATGCTATCGTATTTCCGATGATGATAGTTATATTAAAAACCATTGCTGAGTTTGTTAAACTCACCCATCTTTCTTGTGTTTTTGCTTTGGGACTGCGTGGTGCGACACGCAAACAGACATGATCTCCTCTTTGTGGAAAGATTGGAGATGACTTGGATGTGATCGTGGAGACTCTTATGTGACTTATTTTCCTTAGTTTATGCTTTATGTTTAGAACCTTGTGTATGGTTCTCTGTTGGATTTATGTTACTTTATACGGTTGTGATGCTTAAGACCTGTTTTTGAGCCAGAGTGGGCTATAGTTGACTAAGCTTGTGGGTTTGAGACTAGTTGTTTATTTTGGAGATAAGCAACTTTCTTTCTTTTCTACTTATATATTCTTGCTCAAAGTGGTATGCATACTCCGTAATTCTGTTAAATCGCCCGTAATTAGGGTCAAGTCTTCCGCTAAACCGTTTCTCAATTTCCCCTCGTCGCCCCCGCGCGCTTGACCGGCCCTTTGACCAGGTTCGGCTAGGGTCGAGCAGCACTAGGGCGTGACAAATTACCTATGACAGTAGCTTCAAATGAACGTCATAGGTCGTCTGCCCCTATTTACAATGGAAGTGGACCTAATTGGAGGTACGGTTGATTTAGTTGTGAATACATTTTGAATCTTATAATTATTAATGAAAATATGTTTAGCTAAATTTTAAATTTTGTGTGTAATATGGAAGGTCCACAATGCATGCACACGAGCCATTTAGCGTTCAAATGTCTCAAGGCGGTGCATGGTATGAAACTCAAAGTTCGATGGGCATTCATTTCCTCTACATGATGTTGGTCATACCGATGCTGGACCATCCAATCAAAGGTGAAATATATATTCATAAATGAATATAACTCTTTTAGGCATATGAAATTTAATACATATGCGATGTTTATATGTAGGGGGGATATGTCCACAATGAAGATATTGATGAAAATGAGGCTAATGAAGATGAAGATAATATTGACGAAGCAAGTGGAGAAGATTCTAACATGAATGAAGAAGGGGTCAAAGGTGAAGAAAGCGCTCAACAGATGGTTGACGGTGAGGGAGATGATGCAGTAGACAATGCTATTGCTGCAAATAATATGAATGTGGATGATGAAGAGCCTCTGTACTATGAAGTGGAGCCACTCTATGCACACATCACAGATGAGGAGATAGATGTGGCAGTTAATTCTACAATGGATATGGACTAACAAAACGAAGATGAGTTATATGTTGGCTGCATCTTTGAGAGTAAAGAAGCATTTGTTATAGCCTTACAAGAGTTTTCCATTCAAAATCATGTCGAATACAAGGTTGTACGAACAAATTTGTTAGAGTATACAGTGAAGTGCATTGATAGAACTTGCCCTTGGAGAGTGCATGCTCAATAAAAAGGGGTGGTGGGTATTTAAATTGAAGATGTACAAAGGTGACCACACATGTCAGAATGCCCAGCTTAGCACAGATCATAGGCAGTTCAGTGCCTCCTTTATTTTGAAGATCATAATGCCCGCTATCCACGCCGAATTAACTCGCACACCAGGGGATATTATTTAAAGAATGAAGAAGTATCATGTTGACATATCTTATAAGAAAGCATGGGCAGCAAGGAATATGACGATCAAGGCTATTTATGGAGATTGGGTAGAATCATATAAATTGTTGCCAATGTACCTAAGGGTGGTGAAAGAAGCAAATCCTGACACCTACTACCGCTTAGAGGATGATGAAGTGCATCATACAGATGGTGGCATATATAGGAGATTTAAGCGGTTGTTTTGGGCATTTGGGCAGTCTATAGCAGGGTTTCGACATTGCATCCTTGTGATTAGTGTTGATGCCACTCACTTGTATGGTAGATACCCTGGTGCTCTTATGGCTGCAACGACTATAGATGGAAACAATGGGTTATTTCCTCTTGCATTTGGGCTTGTCAGGAAGGAAGATGAAGACAACTGGAAATGGTTCTTAATGGAACTAAGAGATCATGTACTGATGGGCATGACGAACATCGTCATTATTTCATATTGACATATGGGGCTTCAGAAGGCCGTGCCTGAGGTTCTTCCCGAGCCTCTGTACCACCATCGTTATTGCATCCATCACATAAAAGAAAATTATAAGAAAGAGTTCAAAAATGATACACTGACGGACTTGATTGGGGCAACAACTTGTGCACTTACAGTAGAAAAGTTTGATGCTAGAATGGACTTGATTGGTCAATAGAGTCCTAGGGCAAAACATCTCCTCTTAGGAGGAGAATTACATCCTGCACAGTGGTCCCTTGCCCACAGTGGTTTTATGACATTTGGCATGACGACTACAAATATGGCTGAATGTTTAAATAGCGTCTTGAAGGGAGCACGAGGATTACCATTGCAGGCTTTAGTGTCAACTATCTTGTATCGGGTCATAAAATTTTTTATTAAACAATCTTCTGCAGCCTCTGCCATGGCCACCCCGTATACTTCTAGAGTGGAAGTGATATTGAAAGTGCAAATAAGAAAATTTGGGGAGTATATAGTTAATAGGATCAACAGGGGTCAATACGAAGTGACATCAATTCGTGCCTGAAAGGTTATGGTAAATGCTGTGATGCATACTTGTACATGCAGCATCCCTGAGGTTTATGGTTATCCTTGCCACACCTTATCGCCGTGTGGGCAAAGTGACGGGAGCCAATCCAGGCATCACTATTTTACACATCTACTTATAAAAATGTGTACTCTGCAGAATTTTATTCTTCTCGTGGTCGGGAGTATTAGGAGAGGGATATACCTTTTGTGTTATACCATCCGATAGCAACAAGGCAACCCGGTCGCCCACGGTCTGTTCGCATTAGGAATACAATGAACCGTAGAACTATGGAGAGAGATGGTAGAGGAGGATATAAATTGGGAGGTGTAAATAAAGTGGGCATAATAGTAAATCATGTAGAAACCCTCCTGTTGATTGGTAAACATATAACCAATCTCTTTATTTATTTTATATTTTAGGTATGAGCGCATATGTTCCTTACTATTAATGATATGATCTTAATTTTCTGCAGATCATATGGATCATGGAGAGCCTTGTTACGGGCCAGGCTCGATTGATGCTTCTTTACTCATACAACAGGAGTCACATAGGTCGGCTGCTATTTAGAGAAGAGAGGTATGATAACTTTTTTTAAAATTGTTTTCATTTTTTTAGATGATATAATACGCTATGTTATGATTTTAAAATTTATTATTGGACCCCGGGTACCTTGAGTGCACCGAACATTTTAAATATCTCCGCCATTAGCCCATAGATGTGCATATGTTACCTTATATCAAGCGAGCAGGATTCAGCCATTTCATTCATCTACAGTATGTCCTTCTCGATTGGCCTCTATTGACAGCTCTCGTTGAGAGATGGAGGAGGGAGAAACAGATGTTTCATTTATCATATGGAGAGATGTCCATCACTCTCATGGATGTGGCAGTTCTATTAGGACTTTGCATCGATGGACATCCTGTGACAGGCACGACAGGAGGAGCTCATGTGGCTATATTAGTTAGACTCCTTGGTAGAGCTCCTCCTACTATAGTGATGCGTGGTAGCTGAGTGAGCCTACGATGTTTCTTACAGGAGTTTTGAGAGCCCTCAGCCAATGCTACGGAGATAGTTATCGAGCAGCATGCATGAGCCTATCTATTACATTTACTTGGAGCCACAATATTTGCGAATACCACGAGCAGCCACGTACATGTGTCATACCTCTCCCTCCTTGCAGACTTTGACATGGTGGGTACTTATTCATGGGGCAGTGTTACTCTTGCATTTTTATACCGAGAGTTAGGGAAAGCATGCCAGGCCGTGACCTCGGGGATTGCAGGTTGTCTGACCCTTCTTCAGGTAAATAATTGCGTAACTTTAAATGGTGTTTTGGTCACGTATAATTCTTTAATTTTAATATTTGTTATCATATTTTCTGACGTAGTTATGATCGTGGGAGCACTCACACAACAGACGACAAAGTGCTGAGATGGATCGCTTAGTTGAGGGTGCTCCATTAGGAGCGAGGTAGGCTGTATTTATGTTTAACACTTACTTTTTTTTAGCAATGTTTTATGTACATATGCTGAACTTAATTTTTAAATTTAACTCCTTAAGGTGGAATGTTAGGAAAAAGAGAACCAAAAATCCACAAGGAGTCCTCCGATTGTACAAAGGGGAGTTAGACCACCAGCGGCTATATCAGTGGCTATATCAGGTAATTTTATTGTCGTGTTGAACTTTTTTGTAATGATTTTAAAAAATTTCGTTGTTATTTAAACTAAATTATCTTTATATATTGTATAGGTTATTTGGCAGTCGTACTCAGAGGACGTGTTGGCTGCGTTACCACCTCTATGTACTAACGGTCGAGAGGTGTGGCTATCTCGTACTCCATTAATATGTTACAAGATTGTAGAGATGTATGTGCCCAATCGGGTAATGCTCTAGTTTAACCTGGAGCAAGGGGTCCCACCATCTACCGTTGAGTTTGTGCATCACTCGACAGGGCTGCCATATTATCGATCGGACTTTACATCATGCTTCATATATCGCTCGATGGGAGGATAGGAGAGCCACTGTTATTAGAGGGGAGATGGCTACGACATTGCGAGATGTTCATAGTGCTTATAAGCAATGGTATTTACCGATTATACGATGATATATTTTACCACACGATGATGTATAGGAGATGACATATCAGCCTAGGGGAGCATCTGAGGCAACTCTAGTAAGTACAACTTTGTTAATTAAGGCATATATTATTTTCTTATTTCTTATTAATTATTTATCTAATATTTAATTTATTTTTTTATAGCTTCGTCTAGTTCGATGTACCATGCGCATTTGACTTATGCAATTAACACCTGTACTTTGAGCGAGGACATTTCAGCAACATGTCAGTCGATGCATAGGGAGCATATGATGTCCTTCATAGCTTGCCACTGCTTCAGTCGATGATTACAGATGCTCATAGAGATTATCCTGTCGACGAGGCCGCTCAGATGCAGCCGATGCACTCTTCATTCCCTGATATTCCATCTTCATCAGTAGCGTATAGCTCTCCTCCAGGTTCATCATTTACAGTCACTGCACATGTAGCTTAGCCAGATCCAATTTTATATTATAAACGACATCGGCTAGCTCGTGTTGAACCATCTATTCCTTATGCTGAGCCGAAGCCAGAGCCACAGCTAGAGCTAGAGACAGATCATGAGGAGCTCGTACATCACCGTCGAGGACGAGGTCGAGGTTGAAGACGTAGGAGATTATGACATTACCTTTTTTATATGTTTATTTTAAACTAAATATTTTTTCGACTTGTGATGTAATATATTTGATACTTGTCTATGATGTACTTTAATGTTATATTTGTTATGCATGGTGGAATAAATGCAATTGTGTATGTATTGCATGAATGAATAGGCACAAGTGATAAAGTTAGTTTCAAATAGTTTTTTTGAAAAAATTTAATTTGATTTCATCCTTTAGAAGGACGAAATTAGTATTATTAAGTGTGGCAATTTCGTCGTTCAGAAGGACGAAAGCTGATTTCGTTGTTCAGAACGACAAAATCGGGTCAAGTCGCCTTAAACCGATTTCGTCGTTTAGAAGGATGAAATCAACTTAAACCCAATTTCGTCCTTCTAAATGACGAAATCAACTTAAATTTTTAAAAAAAAACCACGCAAGCGCCAGCTACTTGGATGGTGCCTGCGTGGCAAAAAGGAACACCACTTTGGGAAATATTTCCCAAAGTGGTCTAAAATGGTAAATATATATTTTTTAATTATTATTTATATAATTTTTCCTTGTTATAATTGCAACCAATAAAAACTGAAGCTAACATATTATACCTCTTGTGCATCTAAATGATCAAGCCCCTCCCTAAATTTAATAAGCTTATGAGTAGGATTTCTTGGTTGTGAGATATTGCCCTTCCATAGTAAGGCTCATGGCTGCCCCTTTTCATACAACACATTGGAGACTAATCTCTCAATTTTGATATGTTCATAGGACCGTGCCTACAATATAAAAAAATCTATTATTCTATCTCTAAGCAATATGTGATATAATAACAAAATCAAAACAAATGTCATCATATCTCCAACAACGTAAGATAGCCGATTTGTCACGCTTCTGTTCTTGATGCAATCCCCAATTGTAAATATAAAAATGCAAGGGCAGCTGCTCCCCATGCATACTTTCCAATGCTATCCATGTTCATAAGTAAATGCAAGTACTTAGCCAAAACTTTCGTTCCTGATTTATCACACATGATTGTGCACCCTAACAAATATAGAATATAAGCTCGAGCGGCACAATCAATATCTTCCTGGGTAGCATCCTTTGGCAATTGTCAAAATGTATCCCGCAACCAATTCAATGACAAGTCCTTCCCTTTGCATTTACTTAATTGATCTTCAATTTCTTCGTTGTCAATTCCTAGGGCGTTGACACATAAATCAATCAAATCATTACTATTAAAGTCAGGGGTCACCACATCATGTCCTCTCACTGGAATCCCTATCAATTGTTGGACATCATCCAAGGTGATAGTCATCTCTCCAAATGGCATATGAAAAGTATTGGTTTCCGGATACCACCTTTCAACCAATGGCGAGATCCACATTCTATTAATGGTCTTGTAAGATATGTTCGTCAATGGATACAAGCCGCTAGACTCTATCAATGGCGTTACTGGACAATCACGCAAATCCCATTTGGCAAGCTTCTTATGATGATGTACACATCGGAGAGGTCCACAGTCCTATACAAAAGTAGTATAAATTATGTTAAAAAATTTTGTGTATAATGAAAGCATTCACTAAAGGTTTTAAGGTAAATTGACTTACCTTGCTTTTCCATATATCTTTTGAAACATGAGTCTGGTAACTATTTAAAACTATCATTTCTATAGGGCCTCTAGGGAAAGGATAAGTTTCATCCTCCACTATCTGCCCTTCATCCTCCTCCCCTACATGACCTTGTTGTTCTCTCTCAATGGCACTAGTTTCTTCATCAACTTCCTGTCTCTGTTCTTGTGCATTTGGATTTGCTTCTAGTTCATCATCAGCAACTCTATCTTTTGCTTCAGCTCATCACCTCCTATTTGATGCTATTGGGTGTGTCCTCAACATCTAGTGTATGAAGAATCAAAGCAAAGGTTAGCCTCAATATTATTTGATAGTCCTTTAATTAGTGCAAATATATGCATAAACCCCATAATACCATTGCTAACATAATTATAGAATATAAAGAGAATTAGAACACTCAAAATAATCACAACATAAATTGTATAGTAAGAATAAGATTTGGTCCTCTAAGATTTTTTTAGAGTGAAAAACAATTCAAATACCAACCATTAATGATGCCTTTTGCTATGAATAAATTATCAGAACAAAATAGGAAGACAACAAGTGCAAAATACAAAAGATTTGTATTTGCAAAACTGAAATTTTTTGTAAAAAAAACAAACAAGATATTACACATAAGTATCAAAGACAGAAGAGGATCAATTTGCTTTGCAAGACATGAAACAAGAACTTCATAGATTCTACTATATATACAGGAGGATAAAAGTGCTCTACAATGCAAAACCGTTGGAATTATGTCAGGTTCAAGCAATAAGCGTTAAGATCCTAAATGAAGACATTTTTAATCATCAGATGCTAAAAGATATATAACTTGATAAGATTAAAAGATAACAACATATGCCAAGAATGTATGTACAATGAAGAACAGGAAATATAAACATCGGCATACAATCATTAACATATAGGAGATGGAATTACAACTTTCGATCATGAGATATACTGTCAAAAAATAAAGAAAATAACACAACATAAACATAGCTTACAACAAGCAGATTGACATGGGGACAGTATCTGTTGAAAAAATACAGAGGCTGCTCAATTCTTCATAAATCAATTATCCATGATACTATGGCTATGCCATTAGAGTAGATGCCGATTCATGACATGTCCATGAAATGAGACATGTCTAGGATAGCTAATATTTAATAATATCCACAACTCTAGGAATTCCTTATCAAATGTTCAGACATTGTCCTGTTTGTCATTCTTGGTTCAACCATAGCACTAAAAGATGCTTCCAATCCAACAAATAGTGTTTGCTCTCCCAAATCTGTCACTCGTTTCCACCTAGCATGAGAAAAGTCTAATTTAAAGACTCCAATAGGGTTTTTGTATTGATCCAAGAACACTGATAGTAGCTCACCATTGGAATCAATTAAAAAGCACTTGCTGACCGGGCTATCAAAAGATATGCTAGCATTAATCACACTCCATGTATCTGTTGTGGGGTCATAAGCACCTAAATTTCCATCCAACCCAAGACAATAAAAGAACCCATTGTGGTAGACAAGAGAGTTATGAGATAGTAAAAGTGGCTGATTTGCTGTGTAGTTGTTGTGAATCCAACTATTGTCGCAAAATAGAGGGAAAATAAAAAAAATTGACCTTTTTAATGGCAGGGGAAATGTTGGATCTTGAGTCGCTAGTGGAGGTGCTAGAGAGGGAGATCTGGAGTTGGAGGCGCTTGTAGCGGCGCAAAAAAAAAAGGGTTTTGGTGGAGGTGAAATAGGGAAAGCTTGAGCCAGAGGCGCTGATTGGAGGCACTGATGAAGAAATCAAACAATTTTCTGATGGAGACGAAGAGGCACCAGGTAGAGCCGCTGGGGGAGACCAAAGTTGAAGCTAAAGAACTTTTTGACAAGGGTGAAGCCTGGAGGGAGGAAGGGCAGGGTATACATAGTGATAAAAAATTTTAAACAACGCCGTTTTGGATATTTTACAACATTGGGGTTTAAGTGAGTAGTTTTACGTTTTACATTCGGGGTGTATAAGTAACGTGGGATACAGGGATAAAACAGGGGTTTAAGTAGCATTGTTCTAATTAATAATGTTGCACTTTATGGTCTTTAGATACAACTTAGACCAATGCTAGTTAGGTACTTTCATATGTGCCCTAGGAGCCCCAAACTCTAAGATGTCCTAAACTTGAATGTCCACCAGTCCATAGCTCATAAGGTATCTGCTTGACAATCTTTGCAAGTACATGATTTAGGATGTACACAATAGTCTAGAGCCTCACCCAAAAAATTAGTTCCTAATTCAAAATGATTTAACATTGAGCTAATCATGTTCATAAGCATCCTATTATACCATTTTTCTACTCTATTTTGTTGTGGAGCATAGGGGAGAGTATATTGTTGCACTACTTCCTAATCGATATAGTAATATTTAAATAGGTGAGAGGTGTACTCGCCACCTCTATCAGTTCTTAAGACTTTGGCCTTCCTCTCCAACTAGGTCTCAACATCAGTTTTAAATTCTTTGAATTTATCTAAGACATTAAACTTTTAAGTTATTAAATACATGTACCTGTATCTTAAATAGTCATAAATAAATGTAATAAAATAGGTCATTTCTCTATGATTATGGATATTTAAGGGCCCACAGATATATTAGTGAACTACCCCTAAGAGTTCATTTACTCTTTGCCCCTTTGGAGATGATTGCTTATTCATCTTTTTCAATATGCAACCCTCACACACACGTAGTTTATCTATATTCGCATAGCAAAGGTACACATACCACAACGATGCATCATCCACAGACAAATAAGCAATATGATCAAAAGAAACTATTTCACCAGCAGTATATGAGTATGAGACATCCGAACAAACAATCCATCAATCAAAGTAGCAAAAAACAAGACAGATCCTTCTTCCCACAGTTGCATTGCTCCCCTTAAACTTGACCTCAAATCCCTTCTTTGTGAGGATAGGGATAGATATCAGGTTCCTCCAAATAGATGGAGCAAAAATCTCATTTACAAGCACAAGTGGTCCCCTCCTTAAGAGGAATCAAGTATGTTCACATAGCTTCTACATCACAATAAGTGTTGTTGTTTCCTATGTAAACTTTGTCTTGCCCAAGGAGAAGATTAATCATTACCCCTGGGCCCTCTGGTATGTGCCACATGCACTGTGGTTGTAGAGTCCAACCAACAGTTGCTCTCCTTTGCATCAACCATCATGACTTCAGAGACAACACATATTGTCTCCTTATTCTTTTTGTTGCCCTTATTGTTATTCTAATCATCCTTCTGTGTGGAAGCATTTTCTATACTCCCCACTTTCTAGGAGTTCAACGATGCACATGCTAGCGTACATTAGCATCAATGCCACTAATTCTAACATGTGCTATCGTGTGAGTCATTGATCTTAAATATCAATGCTTCTAGGCATTCCTTATGCTAGGCTCATGGAAAGTGGGGGCATATAAAACCCTTCCTTTCTAGGGATAGTTAGCCTTGAAGTGACCCACCATGCCACACTCGAAGTAGGCATCTTGGGGTCGGTTATTTTAACGTCCATAAATTTTCTAAATTTCCGAAGTTGACCCCATGGAAAATATGGTATTTGACCCATTAAACTTCTTGTCAGAATACCTTGTTCAATGGTTGGAATTTGTAGCTAAAACTATATGTATGGAAAGTAGATAGAAAGAGCTTTGAAACGCCACTAAAAATGCACAAATTGGAATTTGGTTGAGGGAGATAGAACTATTTGAAGTTGAACATTGCGTGCAGGGCTTGTTCACCCGAATTCGATATGCAAAGTGGTCGTTTAAGTCTCTCTACGGGCCCGGTTAATTAGGGTGACAAAAATTAATATTTTGGAGGCCCATTTGGGATGCTATGGGTGGTTTAGTTGGTCCAAACACCTCTTATGGGATTAGTAACCGTAATCCCCTTTAGTAGAAAAACAATTAGGGCTTTTGTCAACAGGGGGAGGAGAAGCTTTTGGGGGCGAGAGAGTGGAGATGCTAGAGTTTTCTGGCGAGTCTGGTAGCAACGGCAGTGGGGAGGACAATATACAAAGAGTGCAGTTTTTGCAAGGTAAGATCACCATATAACAACTTTCTTTAGAGTTAATTCAATTAGGGATGCCCTAATTTGAGAATAAGTATTGAAACTTTAGTGTTCTGTCAATAATCATAGGTTAAATAATTGAGGATGAGGGGTTTAAAGGAGGTTGTCGACTGCCAATACCCGGCATTTAGCTATTGGCCTTGCTGCTTTCCACTCCTTTTCGCCACCATGAAGCATCTGCAACACTCGCCGGCGGTGAGCAACTGCTGCCACAGTTATCTTTTTGTTTCTTACCTATGGAGCAGGACAGAGAGGAGTGGAGGCGATGGTGCAGGCCATCAATTGACCTAGCCTTAGCATACTGCCTCCGATTCTTTTTCACCCAAAGAAATTTCTACCAACCATTTCTGGCGGAGGGTGGACGCCTCCACTACTGTTGCCATCCTGTTCATCCTCTTCCTTCTGATTGTAGGCCGAGAACTTGAGGGGGCAAAGGCTAACGATGAAGACATCAAGGCCAACAACGGGATATGGGCTCCCAGACTAGCGGTGCAATGGTGGTTCGGTTGAGCAGCCAATTGTCGGGCCATGACGGGTGGCCGATAGCCACCATGGAAAATTTTCAGAGAAAAAGAAGGGGGCTTTGACCCCGGCTGGCAACGGGTCTAGGCCTATCGGAATTGTCACCAGGCGGCAATTCGATGAGGCCAAGCCTTCTCCCCACTGTGGCATCCAGCAGCGGTGCCACCAGATGATCCCTTGCCTCTAGCCGAATGCAGGGAAAATGACCTGTGTGACCCGTGTTGTGGGTCTTCAAGACAGGTTTGCGTCACCCGATCTGAAGCACGTGATTCAAGACCCGGCCTAGGTCTCTATTTCTAAAAAAACTCCCACTGAAACAAGTTTAGTTTAGTAGGTTTTAGGCGTGGTAAAGATTAAAGAAAAATTATAGAAAATCCTAGATAACAGGAGGGTAACTAGACCAAGTTTCAGATTGGGGAAAATCTCAAAGTCTATGAAATGTCCCTTTTACCCCTTATAGTTAAATTGCCATGTAATATTCATTTACTCAATTTAGCAGCTCCTATTCATGGGCTTATGAGTTGGTTTAAAAATTAAAAAAAATCTCAGTGGTAGGTGTATGTGTAGCCTAATTATAGACCAATGAACAAGCTGGGGGGAAGTCCCAGTAAATAGATAATTAACTATTTTACCCCTAGGGTTAAAGTAAAATCGTTAAATGAACCAAGTTTGATTCAAGGGGTTTACAAACTGTTAAATGGTAAGAAAATTACCTTGGATTCATGATGTTAAGAAGTACCCTTGAGCTCAATTACAACTCTTTTAGAGTTTAGGAAAGCCCCAGACAAAATAACATAAATACCCTTTTGAGTGGACTACCCACTTCTTATGAATGGAAGCGCGAGTTGATTTGGGAGTGAAGCCTTGGGAGAGGTAAATGACTTAAAATAAATAGAAGGGCAATGAGATGACCAGAATGACTCAAGGGAATGTACCATATCCCATGTGATAGAATTACCCTAATGCCCTTAGGAGCAGTCTACCCTGTTCTATCTAAAACAGATACCCCATCCCAAGGAGAGTTAGGGGCACCTTAAAATAACAATTTTTTTTTATATGGAAAGGATGTGAGTAGAAGGTGACATGAAGACCTTTATAGGTCATAGTGTCAAGGGAAACAAGGGGAAGAACCCTAATTATCAAGGTATAAGGTAGTGTATCACACGTATCTGTAACGCAGTGCATTGATCTACTAGAGTAGTATATACATAACTCGCATGATGCGTTAAGAGTTATTTACATTCTTGGGCTTGAATTTAACTAGCCCCAGCCCTACAAATGAGTGCAATAGCCTCCGTTTATTATTAGTGGACTTGTGTGACTTAAAGTTATTTATATTGCTTACTTTGATGCATGTTTTTATTATTAATGCATTAATTTATAATGGTAACTTGAGATTAATGAGGATTAATCAAGAAATCTTGGTTGCCGTTAGATTGGGGGGAGAATACATAATCAAGATAAGGACTAAAATATATTCAATGGGGTTTGCGACTGATTCATGGGGTGAACAGGGCCTTAACATAGAATTTTACCTTGGTTAACTAACCGAGGGTAGTTATGGGAGTTTACCCTAGTCTCATAGAGACTATTAGGGTTTGAGATGCTCTCTGAGTCATAGCTCAATGGATGAGCTATTTATTGGGCCGATTCATAATGTGAAGAGGATCCAAATAGTTGGGCGAATACTTGACCAGATAAAAATAATCCGAGTCTAAGTTTCAAATGTTTGGGGGAGTCAGTGGTCATAAAGACCTTAGGCTTCTCTAGGTTATATATTATTTATGTCTTTTCAAACATTGCTCCAAGAGTTGGGAGGGTGGGGATTATGATACTTGTGCACTTTCTTCATTGTCACGACAGTTTAGTATTAACCAGCGAGGTCTTTATTGCGGTTTTCACAGAACCATATAGTGGTACAAAAAAGCGGAGTTGCATGAGCATAATGGAAGGCTTGTGTTTTTCATCAATCTGTGTCCATGAGCACAGTTAGGATCCTCTTCACTAGATTTGTGGCAAGCTATTGAGAGCCCTAGAGATTTGAGTCAAGCTTTTGTTAAGTAATCTACTCCAATGTTGGAGTTCTATATTTATATTATGTTAAACCTATAGTTGGGTCAGAATAATGAAGGGTGATTAGTGTCATGTGTCATTTTAGTTGGCATATGATGTGTTTGTCTGCCCAAGAGATTGGACTTGGGTATTAATTATTGAACAACGATTGTGAGATAATTAATGACATTGATTGCTATTGATTGTTAACTAACACAAATGGAACAATTAAAGGACTTGCATAAAATATAGGTTAATTAAAAATACTTAAGCATTGCATGTTTGATGTTATACTTCTTAAGATACTGTAGTTTCTAGGCAGAACTACGTCTAGATCCGAACTTGTTGTAAACATTGAAGATGTTGTCTGATAAATACGTAGATACACTACAACAAAAAGGACTATTAGTGATGCATTTATGTCTCTAATAGTCCCCTAAGTCTCACTAATGACTATTAGCGATGCATAAAAAATGTCGCAATAAGCGACAAAAAAAGTGTCGTCGCTATTACTTATTAGCGACGCATAACAAAAAGCGTCGCTAATAGTGCCTTTTAGTGACGCATAATTATGCGTCGCTATTAAAAAAACTATGTTGCTAATAATAAATTATTAGTGATGCTTAATTATAAGTGTCACTAATAACTAATTATTAGCAACATTATTGTATGTGTCACTATAGCAAAAAATGATTTTTTAAAAATAAAAAATAACTTATTAACGACACATAATTATATGCATCGCTAATGATTTGTAATTAGCGATGCTTTTTTTAAGCATTTCTAATATAAAAAAATTTAAAGAAAAATAAAATTGCATGTATTAGCGACGCTCTAGCGAGCATCGCTAATAAGTAAAATAATAATAACAAAAAATTAATAGGCTTTAGTGACGCTTTTATAAGTGTTGCTAAAAGCCTTAAAATATTAAAAACAAATTACCTCGGTGGCTGGCCTTGGGAGGGGAGAGGGGCCGGATTCCGGCTCCCTGCCAGAATCCGGACAATCTATCTCTCCCTCCCAAGGAGAGGGGGAGCGGCTGGTTCTGAGGGGGAGCATCGGGTTCCAAGAGGGAGCGCCAGGTTCCAAAGGAGAGCACCGGGTTCCAAGGGGGAGTGCCAGGTTACCCTTCGGAATCCGTCCCCCCCTCCCTCCCGTTCCCCCTCCCTCTGTTTTTCAGAGGGCAGGGGGAGCTGGGGAGAGAGGGGGGAAGCGAGAGGGAGGAGGGGCCTGATTTCGGCTCCCCGCCGGAAACCAGCATCAGAAAGGGCCCCTCCTCCCTCCCCCACTCTCTCCCTGGTCCCCCCTTCCCCTCCTCGAAAAAATAGAGGGGAAGGAGGGGGGAGCCGGGGAGAGAGGAGGGAGCGGGACAGAGGAGGAGGGCTGGATTCCGGCTCCCCAGTCTCAAAAGGGGCCCTCATCCCTCCCTCTCCCCCCCTCTCTCCCCAGCTCTCCCCCCCTCTCTCCTTGATCCCCCCTCCTCCTTCCCCTCTGAAAAAAATAGGGGAAGGGGGGGAACCGGGTAGGGGGGAGAGGGGACCCGGGGGTGGGAAGGGGGGCAACTCGGGAGGGGAAGGGCGGTGAACGCAGGCGGTGTAGGGAGGCTGGGCGCACGGGCGGAATTGGTTGAGAGGGGCGGCGGTCGGAACACTTCATGTAGGGGAGGCAAGGAGGGGCAACGCAGGGCGGGTGGTCAATGGCGGAGGGAGGTGAGGACGGGCGGCATGATGCGGCTGTAAGAAGATGGCGGGGGCCGAAACCTGGCAGGAGGATATGAAAACCAGAAATGCCAAAAAAGCTGGCGCGGGCATTTTACCCGCAAGGGTGATTATATATCGCCTAAGCAGATGAAATATCCCCCACCCGGGGCAAACAGGATTTGCATGTGTGCCATTTCATTCTATGAAGCATAGAATGCATCGCAAATGGCAATAGTTTGCGACGCTTAACCTTTAAGCGTTACAACAAAAATACTTTTAACGACAATTTTAAACAATGCCACAAATTTACGACGCTTATCAAAAAGTGTCGTAAAAACTCTCTCCCTCTCTCCTCTCTCTCTCCTCTCTACTCTGTCTCTCTCTCCTCCCTCTCCTCTCTTTCTCCTCTCTCTCTCCTCTCTCCCTCCTCTCTCCTATCTCTCTCCTCCCTTTCCTCTCTCCCTCTCCATCTCCTCTCTCTCCCACTTCTCTCTCCCTTTCCCCTCTCTCTCTCCTCCCTCTCCTCTATCTTTCCTCCCTCTCTCCCTATCCTCTCTCTATCTCTCTCCTCTCTCTCCATCTCCTCCCTCTCTCACCTCCTTCTCCTCTCTCCCTCCTCCCTCTCTCCCTATCCTCTCTCTATCTCTCTCCTCTCTCTCTCTCCATCTCTTCTCTCTCTCCTCCCTCTCCTCTCTCCTCTCTCCCTCTCTCTCTCCCTATCCACTCTCTCATCTCTCCTTGCTCTCTCTCCCTCTCCACTCCTCTCTCTCTCTCCCTCTCCTCTCCTCTCTCTCCCTCTCCTCTCCCTCTCCCTCTCCTCTATCTCCTCTCTCTCCCTCCCCTCTCTCTCTCCCTCTCATCTCTCTCCTCTCTCTCCCTCTCTCTCTTTCTCCTCTCTCTCTCTCTCTCTCTCTCTCCTCTCCCTCTCCTCTCTCTCTCCTCTCTCTCCTTTATCTCTCCTCTCTCTCCTTTCTCTCTCCTCTCTCTCCCTCTCCTCTCTCTCTCCTCTCTCTCTCTCCTTTCTCTCTCCTCTCTCTCCCTCTCCTCTCTCTCTCCTCTCTCTCTCTCCTTTCTCTCTCCTCTCTCTCCCTCTCCTCCCTCCTCTCTCTACACACTCTCTCCTCTAATTTTAACTTTTTATTATTTTTTAATTTTAAAAATAAATAAATAAAATGAAATAAATACTATTAGCAAAGTATATTTCTATATGTCGCTAATAGTATATGTATTAGCGACGTATATTTCTATACGTCGCTAATATTATTTATTTTAATTTTTATCTTTAAAAAATTATAATATATAAAAAAATCTTAACAAATAATTAATCTCCCTCTCCTCTCTCCTCCCCCTCCTCTCTCCCTCTCCCTATCCTCTCTCTCTCCCTCTCATTTCTCTCCTCTCTCTCCCTCTCCCTCTCCTTCTCTCTCTCCACACTGTCCTTCTCCTCTCACTCTCTCTCCCTCCTCACTCTCTACACACCTCTCTCTCCCTCTCCTCTCACTCTCTCTCTACACACCTTTCTCTCACTCTCCTCTCTCTCTCCCCCTCTCTCTACTCACTATCTCTCCTCTAATTTCAATTTTAATTATTTTTTTAAATTAATTTTAAAAATAAATAAAATAAAATAAATACTATTAGCAACGTATATTTCTATGTGCCTCTAATTTTTATTTTTAATAGTATTTATTTTACTTTTTATTTTTAAAATATAATAATATAAAAAAATCTTAAAAATTAAAATTAATTCATCTCTCTCTCCATTCTCTCTCTCCTCTCTCTACTCTCCCTCCCTCTCCTCTCTCTATTCCCTCTCTCTACCACTATCTCTCCTTTAATTTTAATTTTTTATTTTTAAAAATAAATAAAATAAAATAAATCCTATTAGCTACATATATTTCTATATGTCGCTAATAGCTTATGTATTCGTGATGTATATAAATATATGTCGCTAATACTTGTACTATTAGCGACATATATTCTATACATTGCTAATAATATTTATTTTAATTTTTATTTTTAAAATATAATAATATATAACAAAATCTTTAAAAAATAAAAAATTAATTAATCTCCATTTCCTCTCTCTCCTCTCCCCCTCCTCTCTCTCTCTCTCCCTATCCTCTCTCTATTTCTCTCCTCCCTCTCCCTCTCCTCTCTCTCTCTCCCTCTCATCTCTCTCCTCTCTCCCTCTCCTTTCTCTCTCCCTCTCATCTCTCTCCCTCTCCTCTCTCTCCCTCCTCTCTCTACACACTCTCTCTAATTTCAATTTTCTATTATTTTTTATTTTTAAAAATTAATTTTAAAAATAAATAGATAGTATGTAGAGAGAGAGGAGGGGGAGAGAGAGGAGAGGGAGAGAGAGAAGAGAGAGAGAAGAGAGAGAGCAGAGGGAGAGAGAAATATACGTCGCTAATAGTGTAAGTATTAGCGACCTATAGAATTATACGTCGCTATTACTTGTACTATTAGCCATGTATATTCTATACGTCGCTAATAGTATTTATTTTAATTTTAACTTTTAAAATATATTAATATCTAAAAAATCTTAAACAATTAAAATTAATTAATCTCCTTCTCCTCTCTCTCTTTCCTTCCTCTCCTCTCCTCTCTCTCTTTCCTTCCTCTCCTCTCCTCTCTCCTCCCTCTCCTCTTTCTTGCTCTCCTCTCTCTCCTCCCTCTCCTCTCTCTTTCTCTCCTCTCTCTCCTCTCTCTCCTCTCTCCTCCCTCTCTTCTCTCTCCATCTCCTCTCTATCTCCCTCTCTCTACTATCTCTCCTTTAATTTTAATTTTTTATGATTTTTTATTTTTAAAAAGTAATTGTAAAAAAATGAAATAAATCCTATTAGTGACGTATATTTCTATACATCGCTAATAGGATTAATTTTAATTTTTTAATTTTTAATTAATAACTATTAGCGACGCTTATAAGAAGAATCGCTAATAGTTATAATTTTTTTTCTTTTTTAATTTAAAATATATATCATTTTGTGACATTTGTATAAAGCGTTGCAAATAGGTTAATTATTAGCAACATATATATTTATGCGTCGCTAATAGTAAATTATATTGCAACATTTTTCTATGTGTTGCAAATAGTTGTTGTTTTAAGCGATGTTTGATCCTGCGTCGCTAATACTACATTTTGTTGTAGTGGTAACCAACATCAGGTGATGTTGGTCCGATCCAGAAAACATTAATAGAACCCTTTGTTCTTTTGGAAACTCTTCTCCTGAGGGCGAAGAGGTTTCGTTGTTGTTTGGTCGGTTGCAAATTCTCCAAGCAGGGACAAGTGAGAGCAGAATTGACGAGCATGAGATGTAGTTATTCATTTTTTGCAATTATAGTAAGTGTAACTTTGATGTGAGAGTCATCTTAGTTATTTATTTTATATGGATGATGAACTTGTACTTAGATGGATAGGTTGTTCTTTATTGATTTTTGATACATGTAATGATATCATAGGATTTGATATTCGTATTTGTGAACCCCATTTATCATGACCTGAATATTTAATTAAATGATTTATTTTGTACTTAAGAAAACAAATATATCGTGACTTACTGTTCATGTTATTTAAAAAAGCTTTTAAAATTTTGGGTTGTGACAATTATTCCCCTTATCTTTACCTTTGTTTTGAGGCTTCTTTTCCCTTTTCTTGAAAGCATTCTTCTTAGATGGCACAGGCCCAGGTCTACCTTTCTTTCCACTACTACTTTGTGCCAAGTTGAGAATAGAAGTTTAAGATGCATTCACATGATTATGCGACTACTCAAACCTAACCTTGGTAGTCAAGGCATCCAAGGTTTCAGGTTTTGGTCGCTTATATTGAGCTAGACCACTATACTCTCCCAAGACCTAAGGATGTTGTACACCTGAACTCCCTCACTGATGGGGTCATCCAAGGTCTCCAAGTCATCAACAATGATGGACATGACACTCAGGTGCTTAGTTACATAATCTCTCTCTTTCATTTTGGAGTTTTGGTATTTAGTATGGAATACCCTTTTTTGGGCTTTAGTTTGCTCTCTATACCTCATAGAGACCGCCTCCAACATTTCTTTTGTAACGCCTGTGATGTTTAATACATTTTCCTCAAAATTCACTGAAATTTTTACAATATAACTGTTATAAATCGGGAAATACAAAACCTGTGAAAACAATTTTATAATTTAAAACATAACACATCAGTTTTTTCATATAAATTTTTTCGTCATTTGATCAAACATCGTACGGCCAAACCAAACATCCACATGCGCTACTCGAAAACAACCGTATGGATAAATTGCTATGATCATAAACTTTAAATACAAATCTCTCCCAGGCATCCCTGAGTGCAAGTCCCATAACAGTCCACAGTCTAATCCAACCAAAAGTCTAGAAAGATAAACATCTTAATTCTCATCTCACCCAATACATCAGATCGTGGCACAACAAAACTCGTAGTGAGTCAAGGATATATCTGATTCCAAGGGAATCAATCCACCTCATAAATGAGCGTCCATCTCTAGGAGCTCTCCGCACAAACCTGCAAAAACCTCCCATACAACGGGGCTAAAAAGTAGGTTAATGAGTATTTAGTAGGAAAATACCCAGTAGGGAGTTCTAAACAGTGAACTCAGTAAATCCATACATAGATGTGTTCATGCAACTCAAACATGAAGCAAGTAGGCATATCATAATCATGCTCATACGCATACAAACATACCAAATGCACCATCGTGCCAAAGTCATACCAAATGCACCATCGTGCCAAAGTCATACCAAATGCACCATCGTGCCAAAATCATACCATCAAATTAAACTTACACAAACACCCTTATTCAAGGTCTTACAAACTTACTCGTACCACTGTACGTTTACTCATACAACATACGCATATTTGTACAACCTTACTCATACAATCATATGCTTACTCATAATCACAGACATATTGTATTACTCAGAAATATACTCTTACAATCGTACTCATACTCACACTCTTACAGCCATGCTCATACACATACTCTTACAGTCGTTCTCATACTATCAACCACTGAAGCTCATTACAACTAATAAGCTACAACATCGAATGAAAAAGAATGCCATTGGGGCAATACCTTAACCTCCGGGGAGTGACTAGACGCCATGGACTTTTCCGAAAGTAAGGCACACCTATGCTCATTGGGCACAGGATCAAACAGGTAAGAGTAGATCCGTGATACTACTTACCTGAGCGCGCAAACATAAACACCCACACATAAAGGGTCATACAGTTGCCCACCATAATGGGTCTTATAGTGCCATAAAATTGCCCACCATAATGGGTCTTATAGTGTCAGTGTCACTCTTGGGATGAAATCATACAGTGCCACTTGGGTAGAAACATATAGTGCCACTCTTGGGCGGAATCATACAACGCACTCAATAGAGCATCAAACGTCTGGGCTTATACAACACACAGACCAAATCGAAAACATACTTCGCTCTCAACAGAGCATCAGACGTCTGCGCTTCATACAGCACACAAACCAAATCAGAAACATACATCGCTCTCAATAGAGCATCAAACATCTGGGCTTATACAGCACACAGACCAAATCGGAAACATATATCACTCTCAACAGAGCATCAGACGTCCGGTGCTCTATACAGCACACAGACAACATCCCGTAGGATAAACACCATGGCAAGACATGATAAATGCTTAGCCAACTCATTATCGGCTAGCTCAACACGAAACTTAATCCGTCGAACCCTCAGGTCTCAAACTCACAACGCTATTATTAGTTGTGCTTATAATTCAAGTTTGAATTAAGTAAACTATGCGGTACAATTATGCCACACAAACTCTCAAGCATACCATGCTCCACTGATCAAACCGAAGCTGAGCCTGATCCGAAACCCTAGTTCATCAGGGCAGCAGACTTCACTTAACCTGTCCATCTTACAACATAACTCACCGTACACCAAAATCCTTACAGTCTTACAATCTCCACCATCTACCTTATGGCCAAAACATCTAACTCAGAAGTCCTTAGACTAAGCTCCTTAGAGCCAACCCCAGTTATCATTCTTTTACTTAAATCTCACTTATTATGCTTACTTTTTACTTCATAATATGTACATTATGCTTGTACAATTATGCACACTCTTACTGTTTGACAATCCTCGCCTGTCATACCCATATCCTCTGTCATCCATCATACGCTTACACATCCATATCCAAAACATTGACACTTTTTACCATCCATTGCTCATACCTCTACCCACATTCACCTACGCATATCCATAGCATAGGCAAATAGCCATCATACATACGTAGCTTACAAATATGCTCACTAGTCATCACTAGCGCATACATATACATACGAAGCTTACCAACAAACACACTAGCCATCACTAGTACATAATCAACATACAAAACTTACCAACAAACACGCTAGCCATCACTAGCACATACAGACTTCCACACGCATCAAACATACTTACAGCTCACATGCATGTCATATGCATTTCAACATACCATATTATCATGCTTATAAGCACATCATGCAATCGAATCGTTATTTAACATCCAAAGCATGTAATCATACAATCCTAGCATGCTGCTACTCATTCAAAGCATGTTATCATGAAATTACGAGTTCAAAGCTCCCCTACCTCTAATCATGACATTTGATGGCAAGCACATGACAGTGGCGGCGGAGTTGGCAGTCAAAACCGTTGCCTGGCTAAGAGAGCTGTTTTCCCGAGGATTTTAGGAAGTGCCAGAAACAATCACGGCCAAACGGGGTGTCAGAAGTCAATGCGGTAAAATCCGCGATCCACGGCAGCACACTAGGGCGGCTGGGAGAAATGTCGTGCTAGCATAAGTGGTGGTGTGACCATAAGTCGAAGGTGTACTCACTGAAGGTCGGTCGGTGGCTAAGACGTACTCGCCCAGCTACAAGACATCGAAGTCGGTCGTGGACAACACCCAATGGTGATGATTTCACGTCAACAAGGGCCCACATACGGGTGGAGAGCGTGGGACGACTCTCGAGGACAGAGGAGAAGTGTGGACAGCTCTCGTGTCAACTCTATTTAGTGGCAAAGCCATCCAATGATCGGGCGGCACAAAAGCGGCGCCTAAGCCCTAAATCGCACACGCGGCCAAAGGGGAGGGGGAGAAAGCTGGACGGTGGCAGCCCAAGGCCCACAAAGGGGCAACTGAGCTATGGCCAAGAGGTGGTGGACGATCGAAGTAGTGACATCGCCGATTGCCACCCACAACCAATACGTGTGATGTGGGTGGCTATGCATCTCGCACGGTATAGGACAAAGGCAAGCGGTCCATTCCGAGCGGAGCTATAATCAGGCCAAGTGGGGCTAACCTTCACTATCATCGAGCCGGGGCAAAGCCCACAATGACCAAATGGCACACGGCTCACCGATGGCAATGACCCGAGACGCACCCAAAGCGTATAATCAGGCAAAGCAAGTTAATAGGGCGAATCAGGGTCGGAAACGGCAACCCCCTACTGACACTGGGTCGAGGTAGGCTAGACGAAGTCCATCCGGTGGCCAGACGATGACCAGAAACACACCGGCATCAAAAAATGCCACTGACAAGAAATGAAATATAGTAACAAAATCCGACCAAAGTACCGGTTGCTCACCGCAGAGCGAAGAAAGCATGGTGGCGGCTCTAGCCAGTGCCTATGGGATCCTAGCGGCTAACTAAACATAAGTCTAGTTGAGGGCGGTCACAAACGACATCAAAATCGCACCCCACAACTCAAAAACGGGATTTAAAGGAGAGAAAAATCGAAGAAAAGTTTGGTACCTCATGGAGGAGCGAAGAGGCCGTGGCAGCAATCATAGCCGGTACCTACGGACTCGTGGCGGTGAGGCAAAGAGAATCTTGCCAAGAACCGACAGAATCCAATGATGGAGGAGGGACAACAGAGCGACCGGAATCTCACTTGGGTTCTCAAAAAAGTCACTAGACGTTAAAAAAATTACTGTCTAGAATCCGATCGATGGAAAATATATATATATATATATATATATATATATGTAACTTTTTTAAATTTTTTCATCTATGTCCCTAATACACGTTCACCTCCCGGTTATGGGTTGTAGCTCCAAAATTCGTGCTGTAAGCGCTTAGCGAGGCCCACGGCCTACAACGAAGCCCCACACCCAACTCTACAGGTATAAATATGAGGTAAATATATAAATACGAATACGCCAAAGCATCACATTTTTTCACTGAAAATGACCCAAAACATAGTAAAAAAATCCCAAAAAATCATAGAAAAATCAAGGACCTTACATCTTTGGTGGTCATATGTTTCTCAAAGAGTTTTCAACCTTAGGCTCCATAAAAGTAAGAATGGTAGATTGGGTCTTGGTGTTTCATTCTTTAATTTCTCATAGGCTTTCTTTTGTGCAGCTATACAGTTATCAGGGCATGACTCAATGACATGCTCCAGCACATGAGCAAGGTTTGAGAAGGTTAGGATGTGATGTATCCTCCTCTTCCACGCCAGATAGTTGTCAGTATTCAACTTCGCTATCTTTCTAAGCTCATATGTAACCATTTTTCTAGCTTTGTTACAAATTAGACTATAAAACAAGAAAATTAACAAGTATGTATATGCACGTGAAATAGAGCCCTTGCTACTTAATAGATTAATTTGGACATGATTTACTCAACATGCACTCAGTAATTTTTAAATATGGTATTAACTAAAAATAGTCACAATAATTGCATAAAATCCCCGCTTAAATACTTGACAAGTGAATCTATTGAAATACCCTTGTCTTATGTAAAATCACTTCAACATGTACTTTTAGCATGCAATCAAAATTTGGTAAGCAAGAAGCATTCCAACTAGGAAGAATTAGCATATAAGAATGGCTGAAATTAAATTTTTTGCCCAACTAAAATAATAAGAAAATTATTGAATTAGCCCTAGAGATAGTTTAGTCATTTTATCCTCATGAACACCGCAACCAAGCATTCAACTATCAACATATAAACATGCATAAAATAATGAAGTAAAGTTACTAGACAGAATTTGGCCACACAAAAATTTCATCTAGTGAATTAACTGAAAACCCCTAAAGCTATTAAGGTCAATTCTATGCACTTTTCTAATCAAATAAGCAATCCTACAATGATTACAACATCCTCCATGTAATAGATCATAAAATACCTAGGTATGAAATTCTTGAAAGGAATAATCAATTCAAGCAACTAGTTAGGGGCGCGAATACCAAAATATCCTGTGCCAACAAGGCCTAATCCAATGGCAAAATTAAAAATTTTCAGCAAACAAATATGACCAATCAGCATGTAAATCAGTCAATTTCAAGTGTATAGGGAAAGCCTCATGAAATAATTTGAAGGGAGAAATAATTATGGTCTTCTCCAATTCAATTGAAGAAACCCTAGATAAAAAGAAAAGCTTCGACTTTCTCAAAATTAAGCAACCATACACCTTAATTTGGGCTCCCATACTACTATAGAGTACTAGTGCAACAGAAATAAGAAGGCAGAGGCCCTTGGTGTTGACATAATTGAGAAAATCGGCTCTTTATTCCACAATCTCCTCACATGCACTTAATAAAACATTCAATTATGAGCAATAAATCAAGCATAGAGCATTAACAATCAAGAAATTGAATCATGGAAAGAGCACTCATTAACCTTTGGGGTTGATTTGCCCCTAGAATTTATTCAATCTTCACGCCAATGCCATCAAGCAATTGAATCACAATTCAATTAAAGTAGATTAGAGAAATACCTTGTTCAAGTAATGTAATGATGCTTCAAATCCTTGAGCATGGACTTGTAGAATACTCATAGTAGTGCCTAATAGACCTCCCTTGAAGATCCACTTCTTTTCCCTTGGTATTACTGTAACACTCCGACCCAGAAACCGACTTGAGCCTGGAGTTCACAAGGGATAACCCGCACTCCGGGCTATCCCAAAAATTAAAACCAAATGAAAATCAGACCAAGAGCGGCGGACTCTGAGTGCAAGAGTCTTCATGTTCCTCTAAGGGCTACGGAACTTTAGCGCTCCAGAACAAACCTAATTTATATATCTAATTTGGATCGGAGCAACGTTGCCTTGTCATTGGTTACCTATGTACGTATTGGATAACATCTATAATGTTACTCCGATACAATCGGATCCGTATGTAGTTCTGCCTATCAGGTATTACACACATTAGATCGTACGGAAACACAAATGATAAAATATGTATCTCCGAATATTTAATCGAAGTTATACGGAAACCGATAAATCATCAAAAACACACATCTCACTCTATCATATATCCGAGCACCACATGACCACCATAACATGCCTCGCTCTACCCTAGAGCAGATCCAATCACATTCACCATCTCGCTCCATCACTAAGCCAAGACCAAACACACACCACATGTCTCGCTCTACCCCAGTGCGAAACGGAACACAATCACATGTCTCGCTCTATGACTGAGCCGAGACTGAACACACACCACACGACTCGCTCTACCCCAGAGCGAGACGGAACATAATCAGGTCACATCAAAGCATAGCAGATTAGAACACAGGATCAAAGCATGACGTATATCCTAATTAGTACATGTATTTCTATAATTAAAATGGGAGGTTAGAAACGCTTACTCCCCTGATGCCCCACTAGGTAGCAGCGTTCGGAGATGTTCGTTCTTCTTGGCGTCCTCCCCTTCCGATCTGAAGGCTGAGACAGAGCCTCCTTTAGCCTCAGCACGTTCTTCGCCTTGCACCGAAACACGACGGACAAACACTCCCCCTTCCCAGAGACTTTTGTTAGTGGGCGGCGAACAGAACCTCCCCTACTCAAGGATGTTCTTCACACTTTGTGCCCTTTGGTGGACAGCAGAGCCTCCCCTACTCCGGGCCAGCTATCACGATGCGGCCCGATGACGAAGGACAAAGCCGCCTCTCTCTCCGAGCTGCTTCTATCTCTTCAGGGCATGCAGTCGGCGGACGGAGCATCCCTTTGCCCCAAACAGATCCTCCCCCTTCCCGGTGACACTTAACACGTAGCGTGCCTGTAGGCCACAGAAAAAACCCCTCCCTTACTCGAAGACTCTTTTCTTTTCTGTGCACGTAAACCACAGACAAAACGTCCCCTTTCCAGGAGCATTTCTCACATTGCATGGCCCATAGGTGGAGGACAAAGCCTCCCATACTCTGAGCCATGTCTAATGATGCCGCTTAGTGACAGAGGATAGATCCCCCTCTCTCTCCAGGCCATTACTCTCTTTAGGGCAGGAGGGTAGCAGACAAAGCTTCTTCTTGCCCCGGGCTATTCCACCCTTCTAGGGACTCCAACTCAATGAATCGACCATGTCATTTCGTAGATCACACTCGAATTAGCTAGGAATGCCTTAAGAACAAAAGAAAACAGACTCAGAATGAGTCAGAAAACTCCTCCAGAAGTTGAATGGGATTTCAAAATTATAGGGGAGAAGACCATGGGCGTACGAAATGCCCCGAACCCGCGTGCGCCATGCGCCTGGGCGGCATACATGCACTGGCTGCACGCGGAGCCTGGCCTTGCAACACAAGGCTCCCACTCATCACGTAGACCAATGTACAGCTTGTCGTGCCCCCTGCCTCATGGCACCACACTGCAATCCGGGCGGTGAAGCGGCTACTGGTGTTAGTACTGATGCCAGTTATTTCTTCTTTTTCTAATTAAAATAATATACTTTTAATATTATTTTAATCTAAAAATATCCAAACTTCAATACGCAATAACTTCTTACCCTGAAGTTGGAATTGCGTGTTCTTAGTATTGATGGATTCATATCGACAACCCCTTCGAAACAAGACCACAAATGGGTAGGTTATTCTGCTCTTTTCAAGTGGGTCTCGCCCATATAGTATGCTTCCTAAGGTCGTAACTTTCACTCCCGACCTCCGTTTCACGTGTTCTTCGATTCATTGCGTTCGTTACTTCAAGCTTTACTTGAATACGGAGAGTTCATCCCTTAAAACCTCCTAACCCTTATTTAAAATTACTGAATTACCCTAATCCCTCGGGTTGGGTATAACCGAAAAATAGGTCGTTATAGTTATATTTCTCAAGGTAATATCCACACTAGAAAAAGGAAAAGAGGGGCAGACAACCCCTCTTCCTTTGCTAGTCTGTGGCCAAGAGAGGACAGGGAGGAGAGGGGGCATGTGGGAGAGGAGAGGGGGAGGTGGTTGAAATTAAGGCTCTCTCCTAATCTCAAGCTTCATATAGTTCCTCTCCGAATGGGCTCTTAAACAAAAGCTTAGTACTTAATTTTTTGTGGATTGACTGAGGGTCAATTATAATGGGTGTGGGCTCGATAAAATAAAGTCTCCATAGACCAAGCCTCTATATATAACTATGCCTACAATAAGGTCAACCCCTCACTAACCACAAAGGTCCTATCACTAACACACGTTTAAAGTTAAGGCAGGGCTTCACAATGTGAATATGCACATCATAACCACATGCCTATTATACATATATACCTTATATATAAGTCTCATAATAAATATATGTTTAAGTAATTCTTGTGAGGTTGAGATAACTGCCCCAGTGGCCTCTAATAGCTCACCGAAACCGAAAATAATGCAAATCATATAGACCCAAATCCATAGTTCACCGGCTAATGTTCAACATGTCAACACCGGCAAAGAAGGTTTAACAGGTGGCAACAGCCAACAAAGTCCAATAAGTGACAATGGCAGTGGCAGCGGCACTCCAAGGGAGATGGTGGTGGCAAACCTTTGGCGACAGCAGTTGAGTTCCAGCTTATGTAAACTCTACAATTCATTAATGATTATATTTATAATTGATGAATATTATAGTTGCCCCAACTAACAATCTCATAGAATGGTTGAAGGCCGAGGCGAAGGGAGTACAAAAAGGCAAATCGACAACATTGTGCATAATCTTTAGACCTCATTGAAAAAACCCACTTGTGGATCACGCAATTTGATCAATTTCAATGACCAAGAACATTTGTTATAGGAAAAATTCTACTCGTCATCAATCTTTTAGAAGGTGTAACATACGAACAGAGCAGCTTACAAAATTCCAGGCAAACTCTTTATCAATCTTTTGGAAGGTGTAACACATGGTTATAACAGATTACAAAATTCCAGGTAAACTCTTTAACAATCTTTTAGAAGGTGTAACACATGGTTATAGCAGATTACAAAATTCCAGGCAAACTCTCCCAAGGGGGGAGTAAGCATAGAAGAGCTGCAATTAAGACTAGCTTACGTAAAACTATAAGTGTGATTTACCTGATTCTTCAAATTGGGGAAGAACTGAACCATTAGTGTTATATCATGCTACGATCCGCTTAGCTATTCTGGAATTACTGCTGAGGTGACTGGATTGGGCTAACCCAATTCATTTCCTGCTGAGTTAGAATTCTCTCCAGTGCCCTCTTCGTCATCTCCATCTGATCCAATCCGTTCATCTTTCTCCTCAGAGGCAACGTCACTTGCACATCTCCAAATCGGGAAGCCTCTTCTCCCTTCAGCTAGGATAGCATCGTTGCTGTAGAAAGAGTGCTCTTTTATACCTGGCATGTTTCTTGAAGAATATTCTTCTGGTACAAAATTAGCCTGCCATCCATTACTAGCACCATTGTAAGAAAGTGACGGATCTTTGCAATCAGCTCCCTGCAAATTTGGGGATGGGACTGAGAGGCCCACCTCACTGTTCTGATTCTCTTCCTTAATACTAATGTCATTTACATCTGAAATAGGAAGATGAACAATACCACCTCCCACACGGTTGGTCTGAGATGCACGATTGTGGAATATGGATGGCGTTGGGATGTTTGGTGGCAGCATAAGCTTATTTCCACCACTGAGCAGGGTGATGCAACCATTTGTAACATTACTTGAAATGATATAATCATTAGCACATTGCTGTTCTTTGCTTAGGCTGTCTTTCTCTAAGCTCAGCATTCCATCCTTGTTCCGGGCTTCTATTTTGGGTTGTGCTCGTTTCCTTCCACGAGTCTTAGGTTGAGAACAGTCAGATAAAGGCAAGGCATTGACTGAAGCAATGGATCTCTTTGGCCTCCCTCTTCGTGAGGGTTGAATTGGAGCAGTACCACTAGAGCCAACGGGAACTAATTTGTTTTGGCTTTTCAAAGAAGCAACATCAGCTTCAAGCTGCATTAATCTGCTTTTATAAGTAGCCAGTTCTGCCTCCAAGCTAATGACAGCAGACCGGAGGTAAATATTTTCAGCTGACTGCATAAAAATGGATCAGTTTGAGAAATCAAATTATGCATTGTGAAATAAAACCTCATGTCAGAAATATGTAAATACACCTGAGTTTCCCACATGTGTTGATGCTTTTTAGAGAGTCTTACTGAAGGGCGAATATTTCCTGGTTGGCTATCTGGTATAGGGGGAGGTGCAATGTAGTAACCACACCCATTCGGGCCAGCTGGGTAATGGATAGTATGTGGCGGCTGAGGCTGGCACCACAGAGATGAAGGGTACCATGGACCTGATAACAAGCTATCTCTCTTCATTTAATAAAGATAAGAAGAAAATTAATCTGAATGAAGCCCAAATAAGCAGAAAGCTTCATCAGTATACAGTATTTTTGTTTTACCTGGAAATCCAATAGGGTAAGAGTAGCCACCATGGTAGCAGTATGCAGATACTGGTTCAATTCCTGATGAAGGCCCAGTAATTACCATAGAGTTGGAATTGTCTGGTGCAATCGGAGAAAATGGCAGAAAGGTACTGCCTTCTGGATGAAGTTCAGGTCGTGGATGCCACCAGAGAGCCCCAGATGGCGGTGCTAGATGTGAATGATTTTGATAGAATAAATTGTTGTAGGAATTCTGAGGATTTGTCTGGGAGCTTGAAAGGGGTGTTTGCCTTTGATTTGTTACGAAAGAAGAAGGAACTTGTTTGCTGAAGGAATTTCTATGAACAGCTTGTTCTGTAGCTGGATGAGTTGGGCATGACCACTGTAGCACAGAGGTATCCTGCTGGGATGGTAGTTTCTCTTTTGGAGGGCTTCCACTTTTTGAATACTTTCTAGGCTTGTCTCCACTTGCATGTGTCAGGTCCCCCTCGCCCTACGTAAGTTTATTCATGAATACAGGAATTTTATCAAAAAATTCATCAAAAGTATTACTACTGAACAGTCCAATACCAGAAGTTGGCTTGCAGATCAGCATAAATCATCACATCAACAAAGCCCATTTTCTGAATAGCTCCGACTGTTTATTAGGTTAGATTGGAGCTGGAAGTTAGATTAAAGTCAATAAAGGATACAAAAAAGACAATATTTTAGTTTTTTTCATTGCATCATGCAAGAAAAACAGATGTATCCGCCTGACAAAGAAGAATCATAGACCTGTCTTTGTTTTTAGGGACAAGGAAATATAAACAATCATTTGTTAGGTCTCCTACCAGTAAGAATAAGTGAGGAAACAGGAATCTATGTCTCCAACGGATTCTAATGCATTGGTTCATTTTTTTTCCTTTACTTCTATAAGAGATAAGAACTTCATAACATGAAGAACAAGAAGAAAGATACTCTAGCCAAAAGCCATAAAACAAGGGAATCTAAAATGCTCAACCAAATGTATGCATAGATTATCAACTCAATCTTAGTCCCAAAAATATAAAAAAAACTCAATCTTTTGACAGTACATAATACACAACCAAGTCCCAGTCATGACAAACACAAAAAAGTGCATGTGAGATCGCCAAAATCACTCATTACAGCAAACACAAAAGTAGAACATTCTGGAGAAGCACTCAAAAGCTACTCGGGCTGAACTTTGGCAAAAAAGCTGCCTGAAGGGGAAAAAGGATATCTGCCCTATAGAAGATACCCAAAGGCCAAAACCATCAATCAAGGCTCAAATCGAAGTCAGGAAAAAGAAAATTATAAGAATAAAAAATCAAACATTAAGAATGTAGGAACATAGAAACAAGAAAACAGTAAGAATAAATTCTAACATTAAGAAGAATGTATGAGCAGAGCGAAGCCAAGAGAAAGAAATAAAGACAGTATCATGTTTTCATTCAAAGCCTGAGGGTGAAAAAACAAACTCACCACACACGCTGTGAACCCCGTTTCTTGATTCATCATAGCAGGATTCTCTTCCTGTTCTTCCATAGACTTTTTCTTTAGGTTCCCTCTCAGCCTTCTTCACCACTTTTTACCAACAGGGTCTATGAGAAAAGGACAAAAACTCGCTTCTAGGCATCATTAAAAGGACGAGCTCCATCGCAGACCGGTCAAGAAAGCAGCTTCTGAGAAACCCATTTGGCTCAGAAGCATGAGGGGAATAATCTGCAGCGATTTGCTGCTAATGTCATCGTCTCCAAGACCATCGGGAAATGGGAATTAAAAACGAGTTTAGACGACCATATTAAAACAATGACGCCTTCTATTCTCGCGCGCAGGAATTAAAGACAAAGAATATGTATTGTTGCAAAGGCGCATTTGAATTTACAGTAGTTTGTACCAAAAAAAATAAAAAAGATTTTATGGTGGACCCAATGAATGAAGTCAGAGAAACATGAACCCATGTTTTAGAGGGCCCCTCAGCCTCTGTACTTACAAAGAGGGGGCAGCAAGGTGGTGATCAGACAGGGCACGCAGTGTCAGATGGCTTAATTCCTGATAAAAAATATCCAAGAACATATGAGTTTTATATATATAATATATCATTGTATGGATCCGTTCATATGCGGGGCACCACAGTGCTACGGGAATTTAAGCCCCTTACCACCAATGTAAATCCATTGGCTGAAAGACGTTTGGGTATTTCCATGAAAACATTATTTAATGGAACCGTTCTATATATATGTATTTTAATATTTAATATATTTATATATATTTAAAAAAGAGTAAATTAAAATATAATTTTTAATTTATATATTTAATTATTAATAAATATATATACAGTCACATGGTAAAACAGTTCCACTAAATACCTTTTAAGTGCCGGAGTATATATTAAGTTTTTGCATAATATGTAAGGAACATTTTATATATCTAAGGCATGGCGCACCAGTATACCTACCCCTAGCAAGTGCACCCCGCGTCTCAACTAAATCTATTATGTAATAATATATATATAGAGAGAGAGAGGGAAAAAAAAAAGATATTCTACAAAGGGGTTGTAAAGAGTTTTTTACTTTTATACACTCTCGTGTCGTATGGCCACCTTTTTTCAAATCGGTGACCAAACTAAACACCAGATTATTATATATCACTTGGGGGAAGATAGATTGAGGGGAGGCATTTAAAATATCATTCTCTCTTTATTAAAGTTGTTTGCCATTGTTGCATGTTACCCTCCACTTTATTTCTCTATTCGCCTTTCTTACTTCTCTTAACGGGTTACAATTGCAAACACCCTTAATAGAACGAGAGGTTCTTATTTCAAACATAGTCTTATCAGTACGCAATGCCCTCGCGCTCGATTCAGTAAGCTTGGGCTCGTATAAATAGGTATCAAGTTTGAAGTGCACAAGTTAGTACCCCTAAGCATTGTCATAGAGGTGCTTGGGAAACATCATGTGCATGGTACTCATAAGGCCAAATAGTCAAGCGAGTAGGTTGTTTTTGTCAAGTTTATGACCTTGTTCTATTCGGCTGAGTATCTAGCATGCTAACTATAGAGCGAGTAGGCTATCATAGAGGTGATGTTGTGAACATTCTAAGGGCCTATTATTGGGGTCTACATACTAGTAGTATAGGTTTTAATTATGTTATGATTAATAAAAGTATTCAGGTAAATAGGTTAATTAGGTAATTAGTATTTTCTTTTAATTATGCTAATGGGCCTTAGGTGCTTATTATTGAGCCCACTTAGCTAGTCTATTTAAGTGTAAGGGCTATACCCTAGTTGGATTATGCAATAAATAATTAGTTCTTTTGTCTTCTCCCCTTTCTTCACTGTCTCTCCCCTTTCTGTCCGACGGCCAAGCCGCTCCCTCTCCCCTTTCCCGACCTCCCTGCACCGCTCCCTGCTCATTACTAGCTACCCAGGCTATTGTGGACAACCGTCCACAACATTATATGGTATATTTTTCAATGCTCAAATCAATATGAGAGGTAACAGTTAAAAAATAACAAAATCTAAATTCCGAAATAGGGGTTGGAAGCCAGAATCAATAAAATCACCTAACGAGGTGATGAGGTTATTTCAACTTATTCCGACTTGAAACGGCTTAGAATCAACTTTCTAGCGAAATTTTTTATTTTTCCTACCTTCTACACCTAAGCATGATTTTGATAATTCATGCCAAAATTAGGGAGTAATCAATAAAAATTCCACATCCAAACTAGGGGTTGTTTGTGTGTTAATTTTTTTAGAAATAAAAGTAGAATTTTTTAATAATTCACCAACGAATCATATTTGGTAATGAAAGTTTTTATAATAAATTTGAATGTCACATTAAAATCATTTTTAAAACTTTAAACTAATATAAATCTCTCTCTCAAACTTAGATATGCACGTTCTTAGTAATATTATGTTCCTAAATTTGAGCCCTATCAAACGAGATCCAACAATGGAAGGTAATTTTAAAATTTTAAAATAGGCCCCACCTATACTGCATGCTTCTTGAAGCTCAAATTGATATGAGTGATAACTGTTAAAAAATAAAAAAAATCTATAATTTCAAAATAGGGGCTGAGCCAGAATTGATTGATTTTGGTCGATTTCAACTCGAAATAACTCAAAATCAACTTTTAGACAAAATTTTAAATTTCGCCCACATTCTCTACACAAATATGATTTTGATAATCCGAACTAAAATTAAGGCAGAATCGATAGAAATTCAACATCTAAACCCACCTTGTGATTCAATACACGGCCGAATCTTCATCTTACCGCACACGATTGTATCTCATGGGTACATCTCATATATTTATTCTATATACTTAAATAGCAAAATATTATACTCATCGCTGCACATCTGATATTTTATTTAATTTGAGGGATAAGTACTGCTTACATGCTTATGCGGTGTGGCCTTTTTCCCTATAGCTATAGATTAAAAAGATGTTTATCCGCAATTCCAATGTAAAAAGAATTGAGTGTCTATTTCGACAGTTACAATGGGCAGCAAAAATGGGTACCAGCTGAATGTTCAGTTATTGTAATCCAAGTTGTACTATATTATGGTTATTTCGCCTAGGTGAGATGTAGGCTTGGTTTTCATATTAGTTTTTCTAAGTGGTCACTTTTTTAAAACACGCAGACGGAAATGTTGTCCCCCACTTTTTGATATATAGAACTTTCCACTAAATACACAAATAGAGCTCGCTACAAACATAACTGCTACGAGGAGGCCAACTAAGTACAATTCCCATCCACACTGCACAATAGAGAATACTGGAACAACCAAAGCATAGTCCATAGCAAGAAACTGGAAATCTTGATCATGCCTTTGACACCATCTCTAGAGAAAATTTCAAACTCTAGGTGTAACGCCTTGGGTCAATAGGGGCCTTAAATGTAAGGGAAAAACTTAACCCTAGGGTTAAAATATCTTTTTCTTAATTAATAAGATCTTTATCTATGTACAAGAGCGATAATGATCCTTTAATGCAACAATGCTTCACTGCAAACTCTTATCCTGTAAAGTTTGTGTGAGAGATACAACAAAGAGTACTTTAGACCGATAAAGTTGAAGAGAGTGTTAACCACGTCTTCAATAAGAGATTGAAGAGACTCCAACCCAGATCAACAACTAATAGGAGTTTGATTGAAGAGACTAAAAAAAGACAAAGATAAAGGAATGAGAGACAATATTTCAAAATTTTGGGAAAAGACTCAAAGGATAGTAACAAATAGAGAATGAGATCTAAATAAGAGAGAGTTATGTTATAATCTTCTAGAAAGGTTGGTGGTTTATTTCTATCATGTAAGAAAATTTGTAGTTAGTATATTGATTTTAGGCTAGAGTAATTGACCATGGTTTTTTCACCCTAGTTAGGTTTTTTCACATAAAAATTCTTGTGTAAATTTTCATGATTGTTATTTGATGTTTGATTAATATAATAGTCATGACATACTTAAAATTGATTGTCTATGCTATATAATAAATTTTTAGCGAACATTTTTTTACACAATTTTATTATTTTCAATTTTTAAGTTACTATTGTATCTTATAAGACATGTCTTTTTCATTTTTTTTTGTAAAGTTACAAATCAACTTTTCAATTAGGAAAGAAATGTTGTCTATCTTTTTCATTACCAAATACGCACTAAAATATAACCTTGGAAGTTATTAATTAATGTGTGAGCTTAGGGAATAACAAGAAGCATGATGAATGTGTTTATTTATAATCAATGCATATATAATGGATAAAAGTAAGTAAGGTCAAAGTAAATCAAGAATTACACGATAAGGCAAATAATGGCTACATATTGAATTAGAAGTACTCAATAATGCAAAGCCAACCGTAGTTGAGGTGGTTGGGTCTTTCCCAGTTGAGGAAGAGGTCGCGGTTGAATCTTTACCTTGGGACATGATACTACCATATTAATGATGAAGGTTATGGAACACTTAAAATACTCATTTAATAGTAGTAAAAATGATGATGATGATAATGATATTAACAACAACAACAATAATAATATATTTGTCCTCACGATTATCATTATTTTTTTCATAGTTATCATATCATAAATATCCTAATGATATAGATTATAGTTATATATGTTGTATGAGAAATTCATAATAAGAATTCTGAGCTTTAATGAAAAATGAATCTGTACATATGACTAAACATAACAGTGTATATAGGAAAAATTACACCAAAGGACATACATGAAGGTGTCACTAGTCTGCTCACCGATATTGATGAGTATGTTCACTTCAAGCACATATGCCACCTCGATATGGATGACATGCATTGGGACATTGTAAGTGAAGACTCAATGCACTAGTTGTAGGGTCTCGACTCATGACATGTCTAGGTAAAGTCAAGTTAGCTAGGTTGTTCATGCTACTTAACTGGGGCCGCCTAGAAAAGGTAAATACTTAAATAGCTATAGATTTTTTCGTTGGGCATGCGAAATTCTTAAGACACTTAACAAGATCACATGAACAAAGGGTAATATATAAGAGCAATGAATTCCTAATAAAAGGAAATGAAGTTGTGAAATGGTATGTCATTCTTTTGGAATTGAATTTGATGAGAACTACATTTTTAGTGTTCAGCCGTTTTTAAAAGGATTGGGGTCCAACCTAAGGTGCAAGACTCTAAATCTCTCGAGCAGTCTTTTTGCTGAGATTTAATAATAGACTTAACTAAGTGTTGTGATTTCGTAGTAGACACATGTTCTAATGACACTTAAGTGAAAAGAATGATTCAATTAAAAGAGGTTCAATTGGGATTTCTATCATATTGAAATATTAGTTGATTTGAATGGCTTTTCTTAAGGCACTCTAGTGAAAGATAAATCATTAAAGTGTGAGTTGACATTGCCAGATCTAAGTTCAAATATATAAGTGGTTTTGACTGTGAATGATATTTCATGATGATGATGATTGATTTAGTTTTCAAATATTCATGTTGTCATGCATGTTGAAATGAAATTATATGATTTCAATTATATGATTTCATTTAATTGATCCTTAACATGGTTGTATATGTGTGGTATTAAATCTTATGATTAAGTAAAAATTAGTATTGTTAGGCATACTATATCTTCCCCTTACTGGGAATTAGTGCTCACCCTTTTGGGGCACATCTAACGTGCATGCTTCAAATATTTCTTGAGGAGAGAGGAATTTCTAGAGAGAGAAAATAGAAAAGAGCAAGATACTGGAAAGAAGGGCATGAAAACCTACTGGAATAGTGTTAAAATCCTATGGAGACTTCTGAGATGATAGGAGAAGAGAGGTTTTAATAGAGTGAGTAGAGGAGAGAGAAACTAGAGAGAGAAAAATAGAAATAAAGACTTGCACACATCTGAGGTAGAGAAATAAGGCTGGTTCAGTGAAAATAGAGTTGGGAAAGAGTCTAGGTATTTATAGGGATTTTTTGGTTAATTTTGGATTTTGTATGCATTCTTATCTATTTATTGTATTTTTAACAATTTCTTCTTTTAGATAAACTAGGATGCTTTGGTTAATTAAGATTAGATTTCCTAAGTTGATTAGGAGTTCCTGATTGGTGGCTCGTCAACAGGAAAGGGGAGAGGCGGGTTGTTATGATTAGGTTAGATATTTTTCTTATTTTTTGAATTTTAGTTAGAGGAGAGAGAGTCCACGGAGCCATTAATAATTCATACAAAGTACATAGTATGCTTTGTGTCATTTGAAAAGCTACTTTTAATTGAAATCACATTTTGAAAAACAAAGTAAAAGTGAGCTATGTTTGGATATACATTATAGAAAATTAACTTTCAAAAAAGTTCGAAAAATCTTGTTTAGGTAGCCATTGTATTCCATATAAAAAATGCATGTTTTGCCCTCCAATAATTAGAAGAAAAGGGGTCGGGTGGATGAGGGCGGTCATCAATAGAAGACAAGGGTAGTCATGGTGGGAGGAGAAGGAAAGAATGTTTTACTAAACACGAAAAAAGGGAAGGGAGTTAGTGTAGGAGATGTAATGACCCGGATTTTTCCGCAGTTTCTACTTTTATTTTTGAGGAAAAGAAAACTCAAGTTGTTCCTTATAATTAACTTGTATTTTGTTCTGTATATGTATGTGTATGTGGTATTCCGTTTGGAGCTTAAGAATAAATGGAGAGGTTTTGCACGTATATTAAACCTTTGGTGTGAAGAGAGGGTTTTGATGTGCAAAAAAGGGTTTTGTACCTAAAATGTCTTTGGCACATAAGTTGAGGCTTTGGTACGTAAAATAAAGCTTCGATGTGTGAAGGGAGGCTTTGGTGCGAAAAAGGCGGTCCCGAGGTGTTTATTGAAATTTGGGGGCATTAGAGGAGGTTTGGCATGTGTATGGGAGCAACGACGTGTGAAAAAGGAGGCTTGGTGTGTGATAAACTAAAAAACATATAAATGAATAGTGGATCTAACCATTCTCTTCAATCCAGTAAAGTCCAGAAAGGTTTTAGAGTACAGTAGAATTGAGGCCATTTCTGGACCTTCCGTCACGCCTCATCCATCGTCAGAATCCACCGTTTCTTGCTAGATCTAGTTTTACCCGACTGCCACAAGTCCGGTGGTACCGACTAGAGCTTCCACCGTCTCCTCCTTGCTCCTCCTCAAGCTACCGGAATTTGGCTCATTTTCTACCATTTTGGTCATTTGGAATGTTGGAGCACTGTTTGGCAACCGCCGTGCGCCATTTTCAGCCGGCCACCACCTCTCTACCCTCCTCCAATCATAGGCTTCCTCCCCATGCCCTTCTTTCTCCTCTACGACCTTCCTCCCATCCACCGGCTCTCATTTTTGCACCCGAAAATCACAACCGGGACATAAAAAGCTTGCTTTCTGGTGGTCGTGGCTGGCCACCGTCGCCTTGTTTCACCTCCTCAACTCCCTACCTTAACCCATGTCCCTCTAGCTTATCTACATGAGTTTTGGCCTCCGGAATCATGATTGTCGACCTCTACCTGGAACGGTTTTTACTTACAATGATTCGCCACGACGCACGGTGACCGACGGTGGAGCTAGACACCACACAAAATTTGGGTTTGCATATCAGCCCTTTTGGGCATCGTGTCCACCCCTGACCGCCTCTTGTACGCGTCGACGGGAGGCATCGAGATCGATGGGCATTGAATAGGGACTGGACCATTCATAGAGTAAACCCCCGGCAAGCCTATGGCACTTTCGCACCTAGGGGCAGCTCATTTTATAGAAAGTGACACTTGGGTTTGCCAAATTTGTCACTGACATTGCCATAGCTGTGTGCTCGGACATCATTCGCACGCTCGGAAAGCGAGGTTGGGGGCTTTGAACTTGTAATTCCAACGTAGCATGCTTGGTATGTTAGAATGCATGCTAGGACCAATATAATTACATGTTTCATAACGTGTAATGCTATGGTCATCGGGTGTAATGATATAATATTAGCTTATGCGAATGCTAATTAAATGACATGTTATTGGCTGACGAATGATGGATTGTACATGTTTGTAGTGCAATTATTTGCATGCCTATGTAATGGTTTATGCATATGTTGGATGTACTATAATTGTAAGTAATGTTTGGTTGGATGTGTGTGGATTGACATGCGGAATGGTGATATGTGTATGCTTGATGGGCTAAAGTTAGTTTGGATTGGATCGGGCTTTGATGCAATGAGTGGAAAGCTTTAGGGTTCAGGGGCAAATGGACGTAGTTTCGAGTTTACTAGGAGACAATATGATAACATGATTTTAGAGGAAAATTACACGAGTATAAAGTATTTAATTCAAACTAGAATGTTAAGTAACAACTAAAATGCTAACCTTGTGAGTTTGAGACTTTAGTAGTTCGACGGATTAAGTTCCGTGGTTGAGCTAGCCGGTGATTAATCGAACGAGCATTTCTCATGTCTAGCCATGATATGTATCCTATGGGAGTTTTCTGTATGCTGTATTTTAAGCCCAAACATTTGATGCTCTATTGAGAGCATTGTATGATTCTACCCAAAAGTGGCACTGGCACCATAAGACCCCTAAAGTGTGGGCAATTGTATGGCCCTAATGTGTGGCTATTTATATTTGCGCGCTCAGGTAAGTAGTATCATGAAACTACTTTTACCTGTTTAATCTCGTGCCCCATGAACATATGTGTGTCTTGCCTTCGAAAAAGTCTATAGAGTCTAGTACTCCATGGTGGTTAAGGTGACACCTTGGTATCCTTTCTATCGACATTGGAGCTAATTAGGTTGATAATGAGCTCTAGTTGTTGATAGTAAGTGTTTGTATTGAGTAAGATTGTAAGAGCAGGATTGTGAGTATAAGAGTTTGAGTAAGACAATATGAGTAAGATGGTAAATGTTTGTATATGTGTAGGATTGTGTGGTAAGTGGGACGAACATGAATTTGTGATACGTGTGGTTATGAGTATCATTTTTTGAGAGACTTTGATTATTCATGTTTTACTATTTCATGTTATATTTCATGAATGCAACTATGTTTGGACTTACAAGTTCATTGTTTAGAACTCCCCTACTAGGTATTTTTTACATACTGAGTATGAAGATACTCATTCTCCCTTCACTAAATTTTAGATACTCTAGTGACTTCTGCGAGTCTTAGCACGAGAGCTTCGTAAGCGGGACTTAGTTTTTGGAGGAGAGGACAAACCTTCATATTCAGGTCAATTTTTTACTATTTACTTTCTTTTGTTTAGTTATTCCACGATCTAATGTAATTTTTTAGTATACATATATTGGGCAAGTTGAGAGCTTATGCATGTATTATTTTAGACTTATATATGTATTGCTTACATTTGGATTGTTATCAAACTTGTACTCGGCTATGCCTGGGAGATGTGTATTTAAGCCCATGCCCATGACACTCGTGATTTTTCATGTGTTTGTTCGATCTCACGCCTGGGGTGACTAGTCAATGTATTTTGATGATTTGAAAGAAAAATTCAAGTTGTGTAATTTTAAATCGATTATGTGTGAAAGATAAAATGTTTTTACAAGTTTTGATTTTTGTCAATTTTCACAAATTACAGCCATTATATTACAAAAAAAATTTCATGAAATTTCTAAAAAATGGTTTGAAAAACCCAAGGCGTGAGAGGAGAGAAGAAAAAAAGTGTGTGAGGACAATCATGGTGGGAGAAGAAGGGGAAAGAGAGTTTTACTGAAGAGGAAAATGTGCATATGCAAAAAGGAAAAAAAAGCAAACAGTAATTATGGAAAAGAATGATAAAAATGTCAACTCGTGATATTTTTATTTTTTTCTGATATGCTTTTAGCCTAAAACTCCTCAGGAGGAGAGTTAGGTAGAAAGAGGTTAAAAAGTAAAAAATAGGTCAAAAATAGGGCTAAAGATATTTTTGAAACAAAATGAGACTTTTGGTTTAAATTGCCTATATTAATCAATATTCAATTGATTGGTTCGAGGTAAATTTTGGGTCTTTTTTTCATCTCCGATCATTTGCCCTCATTTTTACCTTGAATTGGTCAAAATACGCAGAATTTCATACTTTTCGTGGAGGATTAGATACACCAAACATGATTTACATGCAAAACAATGAAAAACGGATAGAAAGCAGTTGCAAAGCATCATCCAAATAATGCCTCACCAAAATTTCCAAATCTAGAGAGCTGGGTTACGTCCACAAAGTAGTTAGGAGGTTAGTTTTAAGGTCATCAAATAGATCTCATTCTTATCAAAATATTTTTTAGAAGATATTGTTAAATATACCCTTTTTAATACCCCTACTTAATTATTTCCGAAATTAATCAAAGAAAATAGAAGAAAGAGAGAGATGGGTCGGCCAAGAAAATAAAAGAGGAGTTTGGGTTATTTCGGGTTGGTCTAGACCTCGGGTCAAGTTATTTATTTTATTATTACTTCCAAGATTATACATATACCTTCTAATTACAAATTTTGAAAAGAAAATTCTTATCATCAATGCAAGACCTAACTAGGGTTCCCAATACCCAAAGAAGAATACATTATTATTTTTCTCTAAAAAGAAAATTTAAACATGGCTTCCAAATATAAAATTGGTGAATGCTACAGTAAGGCTCCTTCCTCTCGGGTAATAATGACACTAGTACTAATATTTGTCTTCTTAAAATATAGGCACTTAATTTCTTAGTATTGAGAAGAATATATTGTGAAAATTGTTGCACATGGAGTTAATAGTTATTATAATTGCTCATGTTTTTTTAGTCTTTCCATAAAATTTACTTCAAGACCTTTGAATTATAAGCCTAATATTTTCATAATGAGGGGAAAAAATTTAAAGCTTCTTTATCTTATGACACCTTCTACCAAAAATCCTGCATCCACCCCTAATGCGTGTGCACGTTGTTCACTTACCATATAAATCGTTCTAAATGCTCTACATTTCAACTAATCTAATTGAATTTCGAAAGGTACCTGTGCTATAAGTGAAAGAATTTAAGTTAAAAAGAATGTCCATCTTTGAACTCTTCAGCAGATACTGTACTTAATTAAAATGATATTAACCCAGATAATTCTGCTCGCTGACATATAATCCATATTAGGACCACATTTTGTTACTCATGAAGACTCTTTACTTCGATAACAATAACATGATACATTGTTAATTTGGAGTGGGCCCAATTATATCAACTATAGTTTTATTCCATGCAAATAATCATAATAAAGGATGTATGCATCACCTCTCATGTGGTGTCATGAAGGGCCTGTATTCTATGAGGTCATGGATCAGACCTTGACCGGATCCCACTGCAGCTCCTACGGACACAATCAGGCAGACTCCGCTTAGAATCTTCAGCCATGTCCAAGTGCCCGAATACTTGGGAATTTTGCGCTGGGCAAGGTACATTTCAACTGGAAAGTAGACGGTCAGTGGCCAGAAGGCGCAGGCGCCTAGCAGGCCGACAAAGCCGTTGAAGAACGGGAAGATCATGGCGACGATGGCGGTGATTATCACGTAGATTGTCCGCCACACAAGGCGGAAGAAATTAACCGAGTAGTGGATGTTGAAGGGTAGGGGAAGAGCATGTTCGTTCACGAGGAAGCCACTGTTGGGCCATCGGGTCTCTGCCCATTTCTCAAAAAACTGATAGAGGGGTTGACAGAAGACCTGCATGCCAAGTTAACTTCTTAGACGGACCCAGAGCTCAATCCGATAAAGAGTGTGGAGCAGGACTTGGTTTCATATCAAAAGGAAAATCTTTATACAACAAAAACTCTCTTATGAGTTTTGGTTGGATTTAATAAGTAAGCCTCACCTGGGCCACTTGTTAGGTCCAACTAAAACTCATGAGAAAGTTTTTGTTGTATATTTTTGTTGGGTGAATATCACCCATATCAAAGGCGTGAAAAAAATGTAGTAATCAAGGAGTAAATTGGGGCAAAAGCATGCTCAGTAGTTTCGATAAAGATAACTGAGAAGGCCAGTGGGTAAGGACCACCTAATTGATACCATTGGACATGATAGATAGGAATAGAACGTGTCTAGCCTCACCTGGCTCCATAGTTCCTGACCATGGTACATAGGACTTCTGGCATAGTATATAGAGGCCTAACATGATTACATATTTGTATGACATGTCTTATTATGGTCCCCGGTAGCTATGTACTATGTTAAATCTTTATCTACCAAGCTCCAACCTTTACGTACTATGAATAGGTTGTACCATGTAGCCATGCATATGTCTATTAATGCGTAAAAATTATCTAAACATGTCAAACATTAAATGAACATATCTACCGTGGCCATGGAACAGTTTTACTCAATAATTTTTTCATAAATACAAATTTTGTTATGCAACTTAGGTCAAAAAATATTTTCCATTAAAATATTCCACTAAAAGAGAATGTGATCTGGACAAGAGAGTGTACCTGGTATGCGCCAATGAGGTGGATGGCAATAAAGAGGTTGGCCAAGTCAACGAGCCAAAAGGGCTCATAGAAGCCAAAACCGGTGAGGAAGTTGCCTGGAGCGTTGTTGCCAAATGCAGCATAGCCCAAGATGCCGCATAACATATAGAACATCGTTGTGGTGGACACACCAATTAGGGTTGCTCTTTTCATCACCTTGTTCTCCGGGGGACTTGATTTTAGTGTGTCCTGCAACACCCATTCTCCCATTCATGACATTATTGTTGTGATGATATTTATATGAGTGCACTCACAGAGTTGGCGGCACTCAATACCAATGGCATGTGAGAGCCTAATTAGTCGGATACTGCAATGAAAATGCGTGTATATTTGGGACCTAGTTTCATGCTTTTCACAAACTATCTCTAGCTGATTGGGCACGCCAACATTATTGGTTGTGGCCTATGACTAGGAGTGCCTCACACCGATTCAAATCACCCCGAATACATTGCCTAACAGCCGAAGAAGGCATTGGATCCGCACTCATACGTGAGTGCTCTCACAACAGCCTAATATGTTACCAACACTCAACACAAATTTTATGGCATGTTAGGCAACCATGAGAGCACTCACATGTGAATGCACCCCAGCAAAACCGATGCTCACACTAATTTTCATGGCATGCGAGGCAACCATGAGAGCACCCACAAGTAATTAATATATATATATATATATATATATATATATATATATATATATATATATATATATATATATATATATATATATATATATATATATATATATATATATGAGACCTATTTATATGAGCCCGGGCTCATATAATCCTACGTGAGCCCGGGCTCTATGGGCCATCGGATTTACATCCGGCGGCTCATAATACTCATGGGTTATACTAATTGGTTAAACCTATGAGTATTATTATGGGCCACCGGATGTAAATCCGATGGCCCATAGAGCCCGGGCTCACATAGATTTATATGAGCTCAGGCTTATATAAATTTTTTTCTATATATATATATATATATATATTATTTTAAGTTTTTTATATACATATCTTAAAAAATAAAAGTAAACAAAATATGTGTCTGTTACAATTATATGCACATATTTATATATTTGTAATAACATACATTAAATTGGTATTTGGAAAAAAATAAAAAAATGAGTAATTAAAAAAAAGATTTATTTGGTTAGTGAAAATAAAGACACCTGCGATTAATATTGGGAAAAGGGTTGTAAATCGTGAGGGATTATTTTTGCTGAAGAAGTGTTTTTCAAAGAAGAAACTATATCAAATCTTAAACAAACACAAAGGGGTTGAGAAGTAGAAATAAAATCTATTACAAAGTAGCCCCCTTAAGTAAAATGATACTCGCACTCGTGCAACTAGGGCGGCTCACTGCACATGTGCCATGATGTAGGCCTAGGTTAGGCATGGACCTTCACATAGTGCCTATATAGCATGTCTAGGGATGTCATGGTCGGGTTTGAGTCAAATTTTGTAAAACCTAAATCCAATACTATTTAACAAATAGCAACCCAAACCTGACTCGACATGTTTGACCCATTTAGAATAAAAAAATATTTTTAAAATATTTTAGTTTTTTTAAATCACTTATCTATTGAAAAAATTAAGAATTATTTTTATTAAAATACAAATAAAAATATTAATATTAATATTTATAACTTTAAAAAGATCAAGTTGAATTGAATTACCTAAAACTCGAACACTCTCGAAACTATTCGGGTTGAATTTAAAAAATCAAACCCAATCTATTAAAAGGTCAGATCAAGTTTTACTATATACCCACCCTTAACTTTGCATTACTCAAGAAGTAATAACGTGTTATGCATATTAAAATCTTGTAATCCTCCAGAATTCCATGTTCTAGTATTTCTAAAAAGCTATACGTGGGCCTAAGTGAATTATTTTGACCTAAAAGGAGAGATGTAGAAGCACTCACATATGACTATGGATGGATCATACAAAGTTTCCATCCATTTCCATCTTTGGGTGCTTTTTATCTTGGCATTTGAGTTTCGACCCAAATCTGACACTTGAAAAAGACTATGGTCCATCAAAACCTAGTCGACCCCATCCTTGACCTACACAGATAAACATAGCAATGCTTGTTTGATTTGATAGGTTGGCCTTGCAGGCTTAGAAAGGCAGATAGGACGAGAGGAGGCCATGCAGTTTAGTAGATGGCATGCGAGGGACTGGTACGAAGAAGAATCCACAGACCTGTATTTCGACAAGGACGGTGGAAAAGGCGTAGGCAAAAGCTATGTCTCCCAGCGCTTGGAAAGTCCTCCACACCTTCTCGGCCCCCGTTACGTCCACACCCACCGTCACACCAGTTAAGGTGGTCCTCGCCGCAGGACCGCCACCTCCTCCTGCAAAGTCCCCACAGTTCCACCACTATTAGACCCACACCTTTACCCACATAAAGCTAAAAAGTAGATACCAATCATTGAAGTCTAAGGAGTTTTGGTTGTTAAAAGATTTTGGAAATAAAAATAAAATATTTTAAAATTAATTTTAAAAATTTACTGTTTAGTTTAAATTATATTTGGTAATAAAAAATTTTAAAATAAATTTAAATATTGCGTTAAATCTAATTTTAAAATTTTAAACTAATATAACTCTCTTTCTCAAAATTAAATATATACATTCTTGGTATTATTATATTTTTAAAAAGATCTTAAAAAGGTACGTAATTTTGAACTTATAAAGTGAACCTAGCCTATATGGTACGTATATTTTTCAAAGCTCAAATTGATATGAGATATAGCTGTTAAAAAATAATAAAATCTGTAATTTTTAAAACGGGGGTTAAGAGCCGGAATCAACGAATAATTTTAGCTCAAAATGGCTTAGAATTAACATTTGTGCAAAATTTTTAATTTCGCCTATATTTTAGACACAAAGATAATTTCGATAATTTGAGCTAAAATTGAGATAAAAGTAATAAATTTTACAAAAATTCAGTACCCAAAGAGTCATTTAATCAAAAATATTTGGGTTAATTTTTCCTAAAATAAATATGTTATTTATTTTTTAAAATTAAATAATATTAATTAATTTTAAAAAATTAAATAAACTATTTTCTCTATCTTATATTAATAGTTATATCTAAAAAAATAATAATTTTTATTGAACGATGAAACCCATATATTAGAAAAGAAAAAACAAACTTATAATATATTTTTTTAGGTACCCAACTACTTAAATTAAACAAATAAAGTTATTATATGAAATAAAATTTTTTATTAAATAGAGTTATTAATTTAGAAACGGAGTATTTGTTATAAGATAAAATAAGTATAATATTTTTTTTATTTTTTTAACAAAGAATATTTTAATTTATTTTAAAAACTTAAATAAAATATTTATTAAAAATGAAAGAAGTATAATAAATTTTATATTTTGTTATTAACAAAGAATGTCCACATTGACCTGACCAGAGGGGCATAATAAACTCTTAAAATATAAATTAGATATATAGATAATTTATTTTTAACAGTTTAAACTTTTGTTAGTGATAATTATCTAACATGGTATATATATACAAAGTTTGAGGTTCCGAGAGGCCTTGCGTGTCTACGTGCCATGAATATTTGTATGGGAAAAAGAGAATTAAAAAATAAAAGAAAAAAGGCAATAAATTTGTTTTTGTAAAATAGCTCAAACTTATAAGAATAGCGGACCTACAGGTCGGGCCGGGGCTCCGCGGTCTTTCTTTCTGTGTGGGAGGACAGTTATATGAAACAAACCCCACACACCATATGTACCGTATAAATTTGAATATAATTTTATAAGGAAAAATTTGTATGAGCCTCAGCTCACATGCGTCAGCCTAAATTTAGGCATCACGGGCGACTGCAAAGAAGGCATACATCACTTTATAATTAATGTTATCTCGTACCTGTAACTTTGGCCAAGGAGAGGCTAAGGCCAATGGAAGAATATGCAAAGGACATGATGGCTGCGACAATGGAGAGAAACCAGAGCTTGTCGAAGTTGGGTATCTGGGAGAGGACAATCTGGATGCTTGCAAATATGATCATGAATGGGTTGTTGGAGGTGTAGCACTTGGCGTGATGGCCGTGCTTATGGTAGCAGTTAGACTTGTAGATGGCCCTGATCATCAATGAAAGAGAACAAATAACAAAAGAATGAGGGGAAGATGGTTCAGTGTACAAACGATTTACACAAACCATGGACCTTGTACTTTGTTTTTGTTAAGAGAAGTTCTTGGCTTAGCTTACGCCATACTGATAGATGCTGTAATGGTGTAGCCGATTGTGATTCCTATAAGGTTTCCATACTGGGCTATGCCACACAGCTTAAACTTCGTCCCTCCTGCAGTAGTGCAGTACAATATAGCGGTCAGGAAGAAACAACTTATCACTGTTCATTCATGACCAAAGGAAAGAGAGATTTAATTTTTGTTTGAATGTTCATAAATGAGTTGCAGTTAACGAGGTGCAGAGAACTTCTGTCTGTCTGTTTAGAGGCACAGCTAGTAGGTGTCATGGCCTCGGTTCAGCCTCAACATGCAGCATTTACAATGAGCAAAGGGTAAATAAAGCTTGTCATTTGTCAACAATGGTGGACTAGTGTGGGTCTGCACCTCATTGACTCAGTTTTTCTGAATCACTTCCAAAATGTATAAAAAAATGATCCTACGATATAAATGATTAAAACAATTTCTACATCTGATTCTACTTAAGTATATTTCAATCTGTGCTATGAATGATTTTAGTAAGAAAATGAATTCCCTCATGCTCTAGCTAGTCTCCTATTATTTGCTTACCTAGGTTGGCTCTAACAACATCCATGTAAGTGTAGTTTCTCTTCCCGGTGACTGGGTCGGGAGATCTATAGCAATCTGCAAGCAGTGTGGACATGAACCAGGTGATGACGGAGAAGGCCATGAGAACAACAGGGCCAGCCACCCATCCCAGCTGAGCAATAGCCCATGCTAGGGAGAGCACTCCAGATCCAATCACAGCAGTTATTATGTGAGCACTTGCTGTCCACAAAGTCCCTGCACAAAACCATTCACAATCAAGCAGCTCATGCACAGTCCTCGTCAATATCTCCATCAATATGTACTGAAAAACCATTCGGAAAATAAAATGAACCTGTTCTCTTCTCTCTTCCATCATCATCAACAGCTTCACGGTCATACTTGGGCATGGAAATCTCCATGGCTTTCTGCATAGACATGGCTCGTGCTGCGTGGATCACTTCTGTCACTTGCTCTTTGTGAAGATGATTGTGGGTGAGACTTGGGGCTCTTTTAAAGAAGAGAGGAGAAGGAAAAATGAATGGTGAAAAAATTTAAAATTGGAGGGGCAGTTTTGGCAGGGGACAAGGGCCAAAATTAATGCAGAGGATGGTTACAGTGCACCTGAGCCCATGTGAACACAATCCGGCCCTGTCTTGTGTGTACTTGTTGGCAGGATTGCTGCCAATGCAAGTAGGCCTGGCTCCACCTGCATAGGGTTTTGTGTCTTTTCATTAGGAAGAGAGTCTATACTTCTCTTTGAAGATTCGAAAGAGATTAATTAAATATGTGTTAAGGTAATCATGGTGATTAGGGTAACAAGGGGAAGTTACATGCATACATACGGACCCATTTGTAATTACCCTAGATGTTGTTGCACCATCATGAAATCTACTGAAAGTTCAGTTAAAGGATATACTTAATGCACTACCCAACATACTGTCAACTGGTTTTAGTTCAGTTAAGCTCACATATTCTGTCCAATTAAAATTAAGAAGATTTGTTAGATAATTATCGTATTTTAAGTAAAATGATCTAGTTGGTCTATCTTGAATTTAATTTATGACTTACCAATTATTACAATTTTTGTTCCTATATTCAATAAAAGATTTTCTAGTGAAATGTTTCTACGCTGTTAATACCTTGTGGTACATTCAATTGGGTAACTACTTATTCTTGGTGATAGAAGGCATTAATTACCATAATAGCAAAGGCAAAGCATCTAATTAATGCTCCTTTTTAGAAGAAAGCATGAAAATGCTTTTTATTATTAAAATGAATATTCAGGGCTCATTTTGAGTCATTTTATTGTGTAAAATGTATCCTCCTCACAAAGAAAGTTCTGGTGAAAAAGTTATTTAAGCCATTTTCCTTTCTTATTTAAACAGGCCTCTAATTAAGTAATATTTATAAGCCTAAGAGGATAAATTATTTGGTGCTTTAGGAGTATCATATCTTCGATGTGTTATTCCCAAACAATAGCCATCCACCACCAATTTCGCACCTTGGGATGTGAAAAAAAAAAACACCAAAAGATCTGAAACATGTGGCCTAATATGTCGTTGAGATACGTCGCATTGTTTCACAAGTGGTGCATGGCCATTGGCTTGGGATAGTGCTCATGTAGCCTTTTTCTCGCCTAAGAGAAAGAAACTTATTCTCATGTGAAACCACAAGATTGGAGAGGCCAAAAAGGATATGTCAAGCTGAGAGAACATAAAAGTGTATTGCTAAGCACCACACCTTACTTGGAATTTACTTTTTAAATGTGCACAACCTATTGTCATTTAACTTGAACAATGCATTTAGATGGCTAGATCTAAGATGGCGATCAACAAAGATATATATTGGAAAAATATTTTCTTGACCACACTAGACTGTATGACCAGTGGCAGTTATGTGGTGGACATGAGAATTATTGGATATATTCCTAATTTTCTCTCTCATCACTTTTTGGATGGTGACATTTTCTCATTATTGGTTATTAAGTATTAGTCATAAAAATTGGTTAATCTAAACAAGTCTTATACATTGTAATAAAGGTCTAAATTGAGGTTTCCTTGTAAGAAAACCTACTAGTTATAAAATAAAGGAGGAATTTTATTATCATCGATTTTATTGATACTCCTTTTGTCCTAAATTAATTGCTTTATTTAACAAATTTTTTTATATTAATAAATTTATTTTATTTAATTAAAGTGACTGGGTAATTAAAAAGGGTATCATAATTTTATTTTCCCTTCTCATATATGTGGGGTTTTACTATTCAATAAAAATATTAATTTTTTAAATTTAATTATAAATATAGGATGGTGGGAGTAGTCTTATATAAACTTCATTACTAATTTAAGATAAAATTTTGTCATTTTACAAATCCCTCTTCAAATTATCAGTGAAAAGAAGTTTATATACATGCACGTAGATAGTTTATACTCTTTATATTCTAAATTAATAGTTTTATTTAATTTTTTAAAATAAAATAAAATTAATTTATTAAAGTAAAATAAAATAAAATTATTAATATAAGACAAAAGGGTTGAAAAAAATTAAATTTCATATAGCAATAGAGGGTCCACTTTTATCCCCTCAATCAAAATACGTTTAAAAAGTTTTAAGGGGAATCTTTCCCTTCTCAAAAATGTCTAGGTGTACATGCCTACGACTCGCCACATTCACAGAGAATGACGAACATACCCTCATTAACTTCAAATGGGACCCACCTTTTGTGATGTTAACGTACCAGTAAAAACATCTAGGCCCACATTGGGTCCCACAAAAGAAAAGCATTGAAATGCCAAGTCAAAAAGCTTGACCTTATCTGTACAAGTCAGTACAAAATAGTGGGCCGAGAAGTTTTAAAGGCCCAAATGGTGCCAATCAAGTAGTTGATCCATGAAGTGGGCCTACATGGACATGGATGGTCTGAAATTTTCCCTTCCACGTGACTGGGCCCACATGATGCCTGACTCAAAACCTTTTAGTGAGTGGGACAAAAAGAACGGTGGCCCGTGCTTTGTGGCCTGGGTCAAAGGAAGCATCCTCAAGAATAAGAACCATCATTTCATAGTGGTATTTGATAAGGGATCATATTATCACTATAAGTGGAGTAAGACCTGATTTGTTCCACTCTTTCTCAATGAAATTGAGTAGTGTACGACCGGCCCTTCAAGAGGCACATGTCCTATTAATCAACATACTTCCTTTATCTCATATTAAGTGGCTTCCCCTTCTCCTACTAATTAGAAAACTTCTAATATGTTTCTTCTTGTTGTTGTTAAAAGTAAGAAGGAATCAATGTAAAATAAGATTTAAAAAAAAATTATCATGAAAAGATGTTAAATTAATTTTTTTTTTATCTTTTTGTGGTCTATGATGCTTTTCAATTTTATAAAATATGCACGTTTTACAAATAAGTGGCTTTATATAGAACAGTGGGAGTATTATGTAAGTCAATTTAGCTTTAGTTGGGTTAGTTTGATCTCTCGGATTTAAGAGGGTCCCAAGGTTAATTTCTATTGGCACACATTGTGTAAGTGTGTGTAGGACTTACCTATAATAATAAAAATTATACTCTTAAAAATTATGAACAACCAAAAGCCCCAAAATCCCTGGAGCAATTTAATTTTGCTAAGTATTGATTTGACCATCAATAGCGATGATAATTAAAACAGCCTCATATGTTAGGTTGTGATTGTGATTGCTCTACAAAGATAACCATGAAATTTGTGTTATGCAAATGAATTCCCAATTAAGTAACAGTATGGGAAGTCTAATAATGGATGAAGGAATCTTGTGGAATAATGAAACAAGGACAAAGCAAATAGGGGAAACAACTCGTATCACTAATCACTAGTATTGCCATGTGCTTAGTGGGGCCCACAAAGCTTCAGCTCACCAACCCTTTGGGGCAATGCTGAAACATTTCCAACACTTTGAGAGGACCCAATTGGAGTGTAGGAGGAGCTTGTAGACATGCATTGAATATTGACTGCTTATTGAATGGCTGGGGATAATGTTTCTCAACATTAAACGAAAACATAAAGTGAGGGAGGACCACCAATGTTTTGGTGTGTTGATAACCATATACCAAATTTATGATTTATCCAACAAAACTTTACACTTGCGCTTTGATTAGAGTGAGAAAATGGTCTCACATAGCAATACGAGGCCCACTTTTCTATGTCCAATCAAAACTTTGGTGTAAAGTTTTGTTGGACAAATTGGGTGTAAGAAAATCATTTCCCATGTTGTGGAAGTAAAATTACAAGGGCATTATGGAGTAAAATGGGGTAGAAGTGAACAAGATTTGAAGACTTCTTTTGAATAGCATTAAACGTATGTAGCAAATTTCACATACCTGCAACTGTAGTAAATTATTTACATGTAACTGCCTAATGTTATTTTCCTATCACCTAACTTCTATTAGAATTTTTAAAATTTTAAATAAAGTCATCCTACATCACTAATCGTAACCTTTTTACATAAATCCTAGAACTATCCTTCCTCCTTTATCCACTTCCTCCACACCATGGTTAGCAACAACATCCAACAAACCCACCGCCAACTTCTTCAATGCCGCAAACGAGGGATAGCTCATGCAGTGGCCAAGGCAAATCTAGCCCAACCAGCTACTGTTGCGGCCTGGCCATGGCTGGGTAGCCAACCCCTATTTTGATTGACGGCCTGCCCCAGGCTGGCCGGGCAAGGCCACACCAAGTTATGCCAAGAGAAGCTGCGGCTGGCTGACTAGATTGTGGTTAGCTTTGGCCATTTCCCAGAAATAGCACGATCACGTTGTTTCATGAAAATAGCATGATTGTGCTATTTCTAGGACTGTTTTCCCATGGGAAATATCACATTTATGGTGGCATGGATTACCTATGGTGATATTCACTAAATGTATACATTTTATATACCCTTAGATTGTTAGCATAGTTTTACGTAATTTTTGGCTTGATTAGGTTCAATTTGCATTTCGTGAGGAGTTAGGAATTTGACACATATGTAAATATTGTGCCCAAATTGTTGAGTTAGGCATGTCTATGTCTTACTTTGTATTCATTAATGAATCATGTTTAATTGTAGATAATTTTGTTTTGAATATTGTTAATTCATTATTTTTTTATTACTCTCTTCCCCCATGTGTCTCCCCTCATTCTCTTCTTATTGCCTCATTTATCACCCCTCACTTCTTCTCTTCCTCCTAGCCAACATCGTTGCCGGCCACACTTTTGCCCCCAGCCAATTGATTGTTATAAAGGAGGAGAAGAAAAATGAGGAGGAGATGAAAAACACTACAACGAAAAGCACTATTAGTGACACAAAAATAAGTGTTGCAAAAAACTACTAATAGCGATACATAAAAAAATGTCACAAAAAAATTCACTATTAGCGACACTTATATTATACATCGCTAATAGTCATATATTAGCGACGTTTAATATAAAACATTGTTAATACCAATCATATTAGCGTCGCTTTATATTATGTATCGCTAATAGTTACATTATTAGCGGCACTTTATATTATGTATTGCTAATAGTTACATTATTAGCGACGCTTTAGACAAGCGTCACTAAAATAATTACGTATTAATTTTTTTTAAAAATTTTTAAAACTATTAGCTACGCTTTTTCTTAAGCGTCGCTAATAGTTTTAACAATAGTGACGCTTATCAAAAAGCATCACAAATAGTTTTGAATTTAAAATAAAATTTTAAAATTTAGAACTAATAGTGACGCTTATTGAAAATAGCAACGCTTCCAGACAAGCGTCACTAATATCTTTATTAATTAATTTTAATTAATAAATAAAAATTAAAAATAAAAATTTTAAATATAATATATTTTCTTTAATATTGACTATTTATATAAATAATAAATAAATATTAAATTTTTAATAAAAGGTGGTGTTAATAAAAGATTGAACTTTCACTATTTAAATATAATATATTTTATTTTCAAAATTTTCTTATTAATTTTAACATATAATTTATAATAAAAGAGAGAGAGTAAAGAGTGAGAGTGAGAGGAGAGAGTGAAAGGAGGGAGGGAGAGAGGGGAAGAGAGAGAGGGAGAAGGAGAGAGAGTGGAAGAGAGAGAGAGGGGGAAAGAGGGAGAGGAGGGGAGAGAGAGAGGGGGAGAGAGAGGAGAGAGAGGGGGGAGAGAGAGGAGGAGGGGAGAGAGAGAGGAGAGAGAGGGGGGAGAGAGAGGAGGAGGGGAGAGAGAGAGGAGAGAGAGGAGAGGAGAGAAGAGGGAAGAGAGGGAGAGGAGAGACAAAGAGGAGGGGGGAGAGAGAGAGAGGAGAGGGGGGAGAGAGGGGAAAGAGAGGAGAGAGAGAGGGGGAGATTATTTTAAATTTTTTTAAAACTATTAGCGACGCATACACGTATGCATCGCTAATAACTTTACGTATGTATTGCTAATAGTATAGTGTATTAGCAGCGTAAATTTTTATACATCGCTAATACACTATACTATTAGCAATGCATACATGTATGCGTCGCTAATAGCATTTTTTTATTTTAAATAAAATTGAAATTAAAACAAATAGAGAGAGAGAGGAGAGGGAAGAGACATAGGGAGGGGAGAGACAAAGAGGAGGGGAGAGAGAGATGAGAGAGAGAGGAGGGAGAGGAGAGAGGAGTGGGAGAGAGAGGAGAGGGAAGAGGCAGAGAGGAGGGGAGAGAGAGGAGAGGGGGGAGAGAGAGGGGAAAGAGAGGAGTGAGAGAGGGAACAGAGAGGGGGATATTATTTTTTTTTTTAAAAAAGCATTAGCAATGCATATACGAATGTGTCACTAATAACTCTAGGTATTAGCAACACATACGTATATGCGTTGCTAATAGTATAGTATATTAGCGGTGTATAGAAATATAGGTCGCTAATACACTATATTGTTAGCGACACATACAAGTATGCGTCGCCAATAGCATTTTTCTTATTTTAAAAAAAATGAAATTAAAACAGATAGAGAGAGAGGAGGGGAGAGAGAGAGGAGGGGAGAGAGAGAGGAGGGGAGAGAGAGAGGAGTGGGAGAGAGAGGAGAGGGAAGAGATAGAGAGGAGAGACAGGGGGATGGGGAGAGTGAGAGGAGAGGGAGGGGAGAAAGAGGAGAGGGAAGAGAGAGAGGAGAGACAGAGAGGAGGGGGAGAGAGAGGAGAGGGGAGAGAGAGGAGAGGGGAGGGAGAGGGGAAAGAGATGAGAGGGGAGAGAGAGAGGGGAAAGAGAGGAGAGAGAGGGGGGAGATTATTTTTGATTTTTGAAAAAAAAGTATTAACGACACATACGTATATATGTTGTTAATAATATAGTATATTAGTGACAGATAGAAATATGCGTTGCTAATACACTATACTATTAGTGACACATAACAATTTTTTTATTTAAAAAAAATTAAACTAAAACAGTTAGAGAGAGAGAGGAGAGGGAAGAGATTGATGAGGGGAGAGAGAGGAAGGGAGAGAGAGGAGAGGGGAGAGGGAGAGAGGAAAGACTAAGAGGAGGTGGGAGAGAGGAGAGTGAGTGGGAAGAGAGAGAGGAAGAGAGAGAGGAAGAGAGAGAGGAGAGAAAGAGGGAGAGAGGGGAGAGAGAGGAGAGAGTGAAAAAGGGGAGAGAGGAGGCAGGAGAGAGAGAGGAGGGATATTATTTTTTTTAAAGTATTAGTGACGCTTACATCTATGCGTTGCTAATAACTTTAGGTATTAGTGAGTATACATGTATGCGTCGCAAATAGGATAGTATAATTGCGACATATAGAGCTATGTATCGCTAATATATTATAGTATTAGCGATGCAAATAACATTTTTTTATTTTTTAAAAAATTAAAATTAAAATAGATAGAGAGAGAGTGAGGAGAGAGGGGAGCGAGAGGAAAAGAGAGAGAGAGAGGAAGAGAGAGGAGAGGCAGAGAGGAGGGGGAGAGCGTGGGAGGAGAGAGAGGGGAGAGAGGAGGGAGGAGAGAGAGAGGGGAGAGAGGAGGGAGGAGAGAGAGGAGAGAGAAGAGTGAGAGAAAAGGAGAGAAGATATAAAAAATATATTATTAGCAATGCATAAAATATGCGTCGCTACTAGGTTGCTTAATAGTGACATATAATTTTATACGTCGCTAATAATCAACTTAGTAACGACGCATATTTTATGCGTCACTACTAGTTAGCTTATTAGAGATGTATAGATCATACATCGCTAATAAGCTAATTTTTTCGGGCCACGCCCTGCTGCCACCCGTCTCCCCCTCGATGATCCGGCCACGCTCCACCACCGCCCGCTTCCCCCTTCTTCTTCCTCCCCCCTCTCCCTTCTTCTCCGCTCCGGCCACCTTCGGTCGGAGAGCTCCCTCCCCCTTCTTCTCTGCTTCGGCTGCCATTGGCTGGAGCCTCGCCCCTTCTCCCTTCTTCTCCTCTCCAGCCACCATTAAGGGCCCCCCCCCCTTTTTCTTCTCCTCTCCCTTCTTCTCTGCTCCTACAGCAATCGGCCGAAGCCTCCTCCCCCCTCCCTCTTCTTCTCCCCCTCTCTCTTCTTCTCCTCTTCGGCCGCAATCGGCAGGAGCCGGTAGTTTTTTTTATTTAGTATATTAGTATACTTAAAAAGAATCGCTTCATTTTTTTTATTTTATATATTTGTATTAGCGACACTTATACTTATTAGTGACACTTCTAATAATTTTTATTTTTAATAAAAATTTTCTTTTTATTAGCAATGCTTATATAAATGTCGCTAATAACTATATTTTATTTTTCATTTTCACAAAATTAATAATTGATAAAAAAATATTTTAATTTTTTAAAAATATTTTAATATTAGCGATGCATAAGAAACGTCGCTAATAACATATATTAGCAACGTAAGTCAGTATGTGTTGCTAATAATGTCTTATTTGCAATGTTCATTTATGAGTCGCAAAAAAAATGTGTCGTTAATATTGTACTATTAGTGATGTTTGATGTATACGTCGCTAAATAGTAGTTGCAATTATACTTTATTTTACGCTAATGGCGACGCTTTGTATGCGTCGCTAATAGTCATTAGCGATGTATATGAGACTATTAGTAACACATAAATGTGTCGTTAATAGTCTTTTTTGTTATAGTGAAAGGAAGAGGTGAGGAAGAATGAAGACGAGAAGGAGAGGAAGGGACACTCATGGCCACATTGGGTGGCCATGCCAGATCAGTGCAGCCAAAAAGGAAGGCTTGCCACGACCGTGAGCCAGCCGCACCTTGGCTTGCCAGCTACTAGATGGCTTGCCAACTACTATAAAGAGGAGGAGAAAAAGATGAAAGGAAGAGGAGGAGATAAAGATGAAAGGAGGAGGAGAACAAGAAGAAGAAAGGAGGAAGAGAAAAAGAGAAAGAAGGAGGATAAGCTGGTGGTAGGGAAGGGTGGACTAGGAAGAGGATGTCGGTGCAACATCATGCCTACGATGGCTCCAACAATTGTTTGGGGAAGGAGGAATGTGATGAGTATGTGAGATATATTTATTTACTGGGGGAAGGAGTGGGGTGGGTAGAGAAATTTTATAATACTTGACAAGAGTGAGTAATGGGGAACTGAGACATTGTAGGGGTGGCAATAGTAGTGTTCTTTTGTTTTTTAGGTAAATCATGTTGAAGATATAATCATGGGAAGCTTGGGCATGAATATGGATGTGGATTAAAGTGAACTGTATGAAACAATGAGCAACAAGTGAAGAGGACAATTCATGTGACATCATAGAATTTTTGGAGAAATTTCTAAAGTTGGTAGAAAAGAGAATCGAATATTTTCTAAAGTTGAGGGGTTGTCAACACGATCCTCGACATGTCGATTGATTGGGTGAGAGGTGTCCATTGGCTTGCAGCCTCTTTCAGATTAATGTTTATCACAAGGACATTTTACTAGTCATTCGACATGAGCTCTAACATGTTGGCTGTTTGGGTAGCTGGTGTCAACATGCTTGCAACTGACTTGCAAAGGTGAAACTTATCTCAAACGTCACTTCCCAGTGGGTTTTATGTGTATAAATAGGTACTTAGCGGTGGGAAACTTTATTCCTACATATCTAGAGGTAGTTTGAACTCAAAGGAGAAGCACCTTTCGCTGGGTGGAGAAGCAGAAGCCTGAAGTGTTGTTGCGTAGGAGGCGATTAGCGAGCTCGAATATTTGTAGTTTTTGAGGCAGGATCTACGGATTTTAGTACACGTGAATTGCATCCCAACAAATGTATCAATGACATGTAAATATTCTTCATTAAATTAATAAACATTTTCAATAAAAAATCTATTAACCTTATAAAGGTTAAGCACTTAACTAAATGCAATAATATCAAACAAACAAAGATTTTTACATAGAACACCTAATAAGGGAAAAACCATGAGAGCCTACTTCACCCAAAAATTTTACTACGATGAATCAGTTTACAAGATTCACCTTTCTGGACAATGGATTTCACCAAAGTACTATGAGGATTCTTGTACAAGTATCCACATTTCTATGTGCCTTTCACTTTATGATCTTCAAGTTTTCTTCGTAAAAACATCTTTTTATTGCATTCCAGTAACTCTTCAAAGGATTCCATGAGAAGAAACAAATATAATTGTTTCCTAAAAACTAGATCATAGACTAGGGTTTTAAAGCAACAAACTTTAGAGTTTATACACAAACTCTTATCAAGTTTAGAAACTCAATCCTTAGGCTGAGAACTTGACTAGATTAAAAATAAAATAACATGATAAACCAAAGATGAATCAAGAGTTTATTGTTCTCTTTGTCAGATGTATGAGTTTTAGTTGAGATAGAATCATATCAAATAAGATCTTTCCTGTTTTACAGCAGTCAAATTTATATATACCGTTGAGGTTGAACATTCCCTTACCTTCAGTCATACCTTCGACTTTAAAAATGAGCTGCAACAAGAAGTTGTTCTTAGTTGCATGTTTGATTTCTAAGTTCTATTGTTTGATTTCTTTTTTGATTTCTAACTACACATATTTTTTTGGTTTCTCCCCTTTCACTTGAACAAGAATAGGAGCATTGACAGTAGTGGGGATTAAGACTGAGGCCATATTGATATCCTCTGGAGCCATTTCTATTCCAATCAATAGAAGGTAATCTCAATTTCGAAATATTTAGAACATAGTTTCAAAATACTACTCACAACAGTAAAGTACAAAAAGAAAAAAAATAGAATTATATTTTAAGATTGTTAATTTTTGTACCTTAATAATTGTTGCAATGAAAGAAACTTACAAAGAAGTTGATCAAATCAAGCATGTACGATCTGTCTTTAGGACAGAATTCGCCTTCCCTACTAGTGCTTAAGAATAACTTAGGTGTCTGTCTCTTAGGATAAGACGATCCACCAAGCATTATAGAAGCACCTTCACACAACGTATGTAGGAACCAATGTTATGTACTTGCTCTTACAAAAGACAGTGACGAAATCCAGTAAAGGATTGTACAGAAGTACAATTTTTAGTGTTTTACGAAAAATCCCGTTGAAGACAACCCGTCCCTTCCAAACGAATGTGTTTACCCATTAACAAACGCATTTTGGTGAAAAGAAACCAGATGAATTTGTCCCAAAAATAATTAACCCAACCCAGCCAACCGCGTGTGTGAACTAAACCAAGCCAAAAGGCGACGGAGGCGCGCGCGCATGTGGGTTAGCGCACCTGCATGGGTTTAATATGTATCTCTCCTATAAAATTGGAGTTGCCCAAGGGCCTTACTTGAAAGATCAAACTTATGTCTTATATACCAAACATCATCACCATTTTCTAGGCAATGTGGGACATCCTTCAACTAATTTACATGTGTAATTCTCATTCACTTGAAAGTAGGTTTGGACTCTCAATACCCAAATGAGCTTAGCCCATATACCCACTTCTAACATTAGGATTTCATTAGTGGAAGAAGGATCTGAAAGTGAAAGAAGGCAAATCCCTTGGAAACTTTGAAAGTGTTTAACACTGCGTGATTTAGGAGATTTTGCTGGAGATAGACTTAGGAAGGAAGTTTGAGATAAACTTGGAAGGTCTACTATGAGCTCATCTCTAAATAGGGCTGTTAAAACTTGACCCACAGCTAATTGGCACAATTCGATCCGAACCCGGTAAAGGTTAGGGTTTGAAAAACATAGCCTATTAATATAAGGTAATTACCTAACTAATTTACCTAAACTCACTAGACTTGTTTATTTAATGTGTTTTTTTTTCATTTTCTCAATATATCTCGAGTTGTGTCTCGTGAGGATTTGTTATCTCGCTCTTCATTGGTCTTCCTCCATCCGCTAAATGTAAATTGTAAGATCTCATATCCGCAATCCTTCTTAGAGTCCACAACCCAAAGTAAATATACATAAGACATTCAATATAGGTATGACCATTTAAAGAAAATAGTGAGATTTGTTGTAAGAATGAGTAGTATGTCACCCTCTGTTTTAGCCAACCCACCCGCCTACAAAGTAGGTGGATATCTACTGTTTAGATATACACAAACGGTAGATATTCACCAACCATGCCAAAGGGGTAGGCAGGCTAAAAGAAAGGTAGTGAGCTATTCATCTTATTATAACTGGATTGTCCTTTTGGCAAATTGAAGAAATTTTTTAGTGGGTTTAATGCATCAAGAAAAGAACCTGTTTTAAGAGAGTAATATCGTGTGTGCTACACATATCAAGGCCAGACAGTTTTGGATCCCCCTTCCCAGCAGATGATGCATTGTACTAGCACCCAACACATATTTTAAGGGCGAGCACCCAACACATATTTTTAAGAGCGGAAAAACTTTTTCCACTTTAAAAACTGGCACTACCACTGAGAATGAGGGGTTCTGACTCTCTGGACCACTGGGTTGGGTTTAAGTCCGGTTTTACCACACATGAACCCGATATTATTTAAAAAATTATAGTTTGAACCGGACCTAAATAACTATTTAGGTTAAAATTAGAAACCCAAATTTGACCTATTAGAGTCGGTCACATCGAGTAAAATTTTATCAAAATATAAAAAAAATATTTATAATTTTAATTAGGCCAGATGAAGTTGAATCACCGGAAACGTAAACCAAACCCAAATAGCTGTCCCACATAAATTTAAAAACTTAAATTTAACTTATTAGAGTTAGGTTAAACTAAATTTTTATATATACTTGACCCAAGTGAACATCCCCGGGGACAGCAGGCCATAACTGAAAAGAGGTCGGGTTGGGCTTCACGCATTTGGAGCGAAGACCTCCACTTTATCCATCCATCCCGTGGTAATTATCCGTTGGAACTTTGGCTTAGGAAGTGGATAAGTGGTCAAAGTTGTTAGAATGAAAATAGGAGTCCAGCCCAGTCAGAAGCTTTCCAGTTCTTCTCGTACTCATCTTTGGAAGCACACGCTTCTCTGTTTCCAATCAGATAACGACGCTTGACGCCTGAAAGATACGCAGGGGCCGACTACAGTGGTGGTAGCGGCGACGACAACGAGAACCCATTTCACTCCTCCCTCCTCTGGTACGATGTTCACATCGCTCTTCTCTTGTAAGATGAATATAGCCGTACTCTAGGCGATTTTAATATTTTTATTGGTTCTTGATAATTTTACGTTTGGGGTTTAGGAAATTGGAATTCTGGGTCTGTGATGGATTACGCCCTGCCGGAGGATGCACTCTTTCTGGGTTTCGACAGTTCTACCCAGTAAGTCTTCTTTTGTTAAGTCGTCTCATGTTGTGTTTCAATTGCACGTATTAATTCTTCTTTGTCAAGTCAACTTATGTTGTGTTTCAATGCACGCATTGTTTTTTCATTTGTTATTGGCTGAGTTATGCTTCATGGAGTAAGTGTTTTGATTGATTTTTTTTCTTTTTGTGTTAATTTAGTGCTGCCCTCTCCAAAACATTTTTTCTTTGTTATAGATTAGCTTATGATCTGTCTACTTTTTCCTATTTGGTAATCGAAGCACAGCCAGCACTTCCCTATTGTCTGGATGTCATTATGTCAATATCTTTTGTTTGTTTTTATGGCTACATTTGTTGATTACAAACAAACTTTTTACAACATTTGGAAAAAGTGGCATCTATTTATGCTTTGTTTCAGTTCATCTTAACTGGTGTTAGATGCCTTCATTCATTGTCGATTGGGATTAATGATTTATGGCATAGTTATAGTTTTTTCTTTTTCTTAAATTTAGTTTGAATGTTACACTCTCTCTGTCCTATATTAATAGCTCCATTAAATTCATTCATTTTGAAAAACCAAATGGAGCTATTCATATAGGACAGCGGGAGTAATAAATTTAAATGCTATAATGCACACAATTTAAACAAGTGTTATTAGTTTTAAGAAGCATCCTTTAATCTATTCTGGAACTAATCAAAATGTTATGTAATCGCAGATCTTTGAAAGCAACTGTCTTGGATTCCAACCTCAAATTTGTTGCTTCAGAGATTGTTCATTTTGATTCTGAGTTGCCGCACTACAAGACAAAGGATGGAGTTTACAGGGATTCTTCTGACAATGGCAGAATCGTCTCACCAACTTTGATGTGGGTTGAAGCTTTAGATCTTCTTCTGGAGAAATTTGTTAAGTCAAAGTTGGATTTTGGCAAAATAGCTGCTGTCTCTGGTAGTGGCCAACAACATGGAAGTGTCTACTGGAAGAAAGGAAGTTTGGCAAAACTCACTTCTTTAAATCCTTATGAAACATTAGCAACCCAATTGGCTGATGCTTTTTCAACAAAGGAGTCTCCTATATGGATGGACAGCAGTACCACTTTGCAATGCCGGGAGATAGAGAAAGCTGTTGGGGGTGCATTGGAATTGTCAAAGCTTACTGGTTCACGTGGTTATGAAAGATTCACAGGTCCACAGATTAGGAAGATATTTGAGACAAGAAGAGATGTGTATGAAGGGACGGAAAGAATCTCCCTTGTTAGTTCTTTCATGGCATCTCTTTTTATTGGCAACTATGCCAGCATTGATGAAGCTGATGGAGCAGGAATGAATTTGATGGACCTCAGACTACGAACTTGGTCTAAGATTGCTTTGGAGGTTGGTACCAAATGGCTTTGGTATTTAGGATATCCAGTTTCCTTCTAATAATTCAAGCTTATGTTTTTAGGCTACTGCCCCATGTTTAGAAGAAAAGCTGGGAAAACTTGCACCAGCCCATGCTGTTGCTGGTGTGATTGCTACCTATTTTGTTGAGAGGTCAGTTTTGTACTATCTCTCTGTGTCTCTCTTTCTGTTTCAAAATATCTCATGGTTCATTCATTCAGCATTTTGCTTTCTTTTATTAGAGTATGATTTAAATTATAATTAGAGTATGATATAAATTTATAATTTATAGGAGTTGAGTTGATTCATATATGAACGCTTTAGCCTAAAAGTCACATTACATTACAATTATAATTGTCTGGGAATTTTTATATCAGGTTCAGGTTAAACATTCTGTGCTTAGTTTTCAGATATCCATGTTTGCAAAGCAGTAGTGTCATTGGCCAGGAATTTTATATATAGGGTTTAGCTTAAATATTCAGTACTCCATGCTTAGATGCCCATGTTTGCAAAGTAGTAATTCCTTTTTATGAAACAAGTCATCATGAAAAAAAACTTCTCCCTGTACATTTGAGTCCTATTTCAAAGAAAAAGTCTGGTTTATGAAAGCATGACTCGACTTACTTGTGGGGGGGTCATGAGAATTAAGTTCTAGTTGTTTAGGTAGAATGCAAGGCTATTTCCATGGCTCTATGATCAACTGCATCACTTACAGTTGTATGGCGTCATCAACATGGATTCCCACCTGCCATTTGGCCCTATCATATATTATATCCACACCCAACTTGCACATCCTGATTTCTACTTCCACTAGCACTTATAAGTCTTCATCGACCATCCTCACTTTCTTATATGTGCCTCTGCAAGACAAAAAAGTGTCCCATAAACTTCATTCAAGTAAATGTGTTTATCTCTTGTATTTGAGTCTGGTGTGTATGCACTAGCGTATAATCTGATCCTTTGTCCTAGCTGACTATTTTGGGTTCTCAGACAATTAATCAGTCTTATCTGTACTATATATATCCCAACTATATAGTATAGCTTCAACCACAGTTAGGGCGCAACTTGCCCATTAAACTTATTGCTAGGTTCACTAGCTGTAATAATAAATTAGCCTGACTACATCAGTAAATTTACAAGAACAATGTTAGAGACTAAATTGGATAGCAGTTTGTCCTTTTATCCTGTCAACCAGTGGTCATGAGCTCTTCTTGCAGACAACAAGAGTTGTTTGACTCTGGTGACTTAGAGATGATTCAATATCTGCTAAGAGCTATTCCCCCATAAACAAGGTGATTATAAACATTGCCGCCTTGCCCCCGGTTACGTTTATCTCTAATTTTTTTCTGTAGCAAGTAGTTGTCTGCAGTTAATGGATGTGTCATCTGATTCATTGCTGCAGTTTTTCCGTAAGTGTTTAGTGAACATGCCCATGTTATTTGCATGGTTTCCTTCACCTTATAAGCTTTCAAGGATACTCCTATGTCTGTTAAATTTTTTTCTGTGAACTGCTCTCTTCTTTCAAAGTATGAGCAACTTGATTAACTCAGAAGTTGGCTTGTTTCAATGCTGATATTTTGTGTGTATCACGGTGATATATGACTTAGAATGGTCAAAGTTGGTGGGCTATATACATAGTTTCTTAATGGGATCTTGTTGGGCCCTCTGTCAAACATGCTGCCAGGGCAAACATCCTTTCTTACATTCTCTTTGGTTTAGTTGTCTCCATCTTGAATATGTGATTTCTTTGAGTTTTCCTTTCGGATACCAGCATTCTCATTTTTTAGCTGCAATTTATTTGTCTATGTGATTGCATCATACATATAGCTCAAAGCCTACTTGACATTTGAGATGCCAAAATTCACATACCCAACATCAGTGTTTTTCTTCTCGAGATGTTAATTAATTTTAATCACACCAACTCATATTTTTGAGTTAAAAGAAAGAAAAGAGACTTATAATTGATAGTTTTTTATTTATTTTTGTGTTAAAATAAAAGAAGAGAGACATAATTGATACTTTTTTTTTTCTTGTTTGAGTTTGTTTTAGGTTTCATTTTAGCAAGAGCTGTTTAGTTATTCAGTGGTCCGGGGACAATCCTAACAGCTTAGCAGGTACCTAAAAGCAGTTCACTTTTCATATCTGTTTGTTGAGAAGTTTCTTCATGATAACTCTTAATGATCTGTACATATTTCTATTGTTTCTGCAAATTTTCTTTACTCCATCTTCTTTTATCATCCCAGATATATTTGGCCATTTGAAGATGATTAGGAGACATTTATATCCTGTATTACTTTAATTTTTTTTGGCAGCTACAAAATTTCAAGTATGTGCTAAAAAAATTGTCTGCTTTGTGTAAAGAAGGGGGATGTGCCCTATAGTAATACTCTAGTGTTACTAACTAAACTCGCATACACATTAAACCCAAGTAATATTATTCTTAAAATTTTGGCATTAGAAAGAAAGGACAGAAAGTTGAAAAAAGACAACCATCAACTATCATTAATTTGGAGAATTATTATGCTTATGTTGAAGTTATAAAAACCCTATAAATTACAAAGCTATCGAATTAAATAAATTTAAAATACGAAAACAGTCAAGATGCAATTGAGAACTATATGTTAGGAAAGATTGTATAGCTGACTTCTTTTAGAAACTCTGCTAAAGTGCATGAGTGACAAGTATAGCTTACCGTTCGAGTTGATTATACCTGCATTCCGGTATATGCTTTGTTTTCTTTTTATCTGGATAGTAGTTTTCATCTCTTATGAAAGATTAATGCTAAAATAGATAATGGCAATATGGACATATAATACAATACTATTAACCTTCAGATATCAAATAATATAAAGCTATTTAAGGGAGGAAGCAACTGATTTTATTAAGTTTTTTATTTCATTGAACAACAAATGCTAGACCTCATTATGCAAATCTGTTTTGTAAGTTAAATTTTAAGGAAAGTTGATTCAATATTGACTGATAATTAATGTTCAGGGATCATATTTAGCTGATCCAATGGCAAAAAGGACTGTCTGTATAACAAAGGAACCAAAAAGTGAGCTAAATTTTTACCTGATATTTATGGACCTATAGTCCATTGTTTTTTTGTGTGCATGCTACTCTGTCTTAATAGAGTTTATTTAAAAACGTAATAACTCATCGAGACAGGGACAGGGTTGTTCAGCGACCAGGAAGACAGATGGCTCAGGGTAGTTGCCTTATAAACTTCCCAAAGTAAAATATATTTTTTCTGTTGCGTAGAGTCTCTTCTACATATATACTGTAATTACCTCATTATTGGAGACAAATAGTTGGCACAATATACTAAATTTTCTTCTGTTCTCGAGTTTCTTTCTTTACCTTTGTTCTTTTGTAACATTCTACATGTCTGGACAGGTTTGACCCTCAATATTCCAGGGGATCTTGCCATTAGTCTTGGCACTAGTGACACTGTGAGTAATGCATATGAAGCTATGTACTTATCATGGATAATTTTTGTGAAGCAATTTCATGGATAATATTTTTGCTTTATAAAAAATTATGGGTTGGTTATATGAGTATTTTTCACTCAGTGTCCTCCATATGTTTGCTCAGGTGTTTGGCATAACTGATAACCCTCAACCTGCACTAGAAGGCCATGTTTTCCCAAATCCTGTTGATCCTCAGTGCTACATGGTAATGTTATGCTACAAAAATGGGTCCCTAACTCGAGAAGGTGATGCTTTGTTTGCAATTTCAAGTAAATCTACGTTCTGGATTTAATAGCTTAGAAATTTCCCTGAAAGATTTATCTTACAGCAGTCAACCTGAGCACTGAAACAACCGCAGATTAGGTAAATATTGCATGTCTTCTAAAAATGATTTTATGTATGGTGTCAGATGTTAGAAACAAATATGCAGAGCAATCCTGGGATGTTTTTAACAGACTTTTGGAAGAAACACCTCCTTTAAATGGTATGTAACTTTGCTTTCAGAATTTTATAGTGATAGTGTATTTCCAACATACATATTTTTGGTCTGATGCCATGGAATCTCTCAGGTGGAAAATTGGGATTCTACTACAGGGATCATGAAATTCTGCCTCCTCTTCCAGGTATTTTTGAATTTTAAATAACTTTATCCCAACTCTTGATTTTCATTTATAAATTTAAACAAAAAATCTACTGATCTCATCATGTTGATTGATTAGTTGGCTTCCACCGGTATGTGCTTGATGACTTCACCGGTGAATCTGTGGATAAATCACAAGAGCACGAAGTGCAGGAGTTTGATGCCCCTTCAGAGGTTAGCATACCCTTGGTGATGCTTGATTATCATTCTGTGTCCATCTATGGATGTTTACCTTCCATTTTAGGATTACTGAATTGTGTTGTTGAGAATTAACTGACCTTTTCCAAAGGTTCGAGCAATCATTGAAGGCCAATTTCTTTCGATGCGAGCCCATACAGAGAGATTTGGAATGCCTTCTCCTAAACGTTTAATAGCCACTGGGGGTGCCTCTGCCAATAAGAGCATTCTTAAAGTGATTGCCTCCATTTTTGGATGTGAAGTTTATACAGTGCAACAATCAGGTACATTACTGTTACTCATCTTTGCATTTGAAAATTTTTAGCTAATCAATTCTTTCCCAACAAGTTATCTGTGGTAGCAGATTTTTATCCAGGTAGCGGACTATTCTCCCCACCATTTTGATTGTATATGATTTGAGGGAATTATACACTAGAATATGAAAAATGCTTGTTGAGCTTTGCTTTTGCAATTGGTTTATCGGCTGAATTGCACAGGTATTTGGGTATTGGTATCAAACTTACCTTCTAGTTCTGACTGCAGACTCAGCTTCTTTAGGTGCAGCCGTAAGAGCAGCTCATGGGTGGTTATGCGGCAAGAAGGGAAGTTTTGTTCCCATATCCCTCATGTATAAAGGCAAATTAGAGGAAACAGCTTTGAGTTGTAAACTCTCCATGCCTGCCGGAAACCAAGCACTCCTCCATAAATATGCCTTGTTGATGAAGAAAAGAATGGAAATCGAGGATCGGCTCATTACAAAGTTGGGTCGTGTATGAAATTAATGCAGGATTAGAATGCGAGTGACCATCATTCTGAAAAGAATAAGTTACCATTGTCTTATTATTTAGTGTTAATAAAGCTCATGAGACTTATTTAGACTGTTAACGTGTCTACGAAATGAAATAAGGTTCAATGAATGAGGAAAGTTCAATATTGTTACTGTGTCAACCATTAGAACAGGACATTATAGGAAAAATGTGCCCAAGCCACTGCCTTCTCTCCTATTTTTCCCCCTTATATGTTCTCCATGAGCATAAGAGAGATAATAATATATGGAAGATTCAAACCCTTTCTCTTTCTTGGAATGCATGGAGCTCACGCCATCAATCCGAACGTGTGGCTTGAAGGGGATTGTGTCGTGAATTTACCGTGCTGGTTCAACTATTGAGGTAAAAATTTATTTAGACTAGGGTACTGCCACGCGTTTTGACCTAGTAAATATCCGCACACTTCGCGTAGATTTGCAACAGTTTGTGTTGCCAAGAAGCACATATTTAATTACACACAGCAAGACTGAACTTCTCATGTACCCATAGCAGGGTTGTCAACTTCCAAAGTAATAAGGCCCATTGGTCTAAACTCCACAGTCCAACTCTGCTCCAGGCCCTCCAAATTACATCTATAACCACGCTTTGGAAGCCAAATCAGAGGTCAAACTCGAAAAATTCCCACGTCCAGGGTTTCTTTGAGCCGGATAGGAGTCGGGACCTGATAAAAACACTACCATCACCTTTAGCTATCATCGATTACCTGGCAGATATTTTAAAAACTTGAACCCAAACCCCAAACCATGTTCCCACAATTCATTTCAATTAGCAGATTATAGACTAGGGAAGAAGCGCTACACAAATGTTATAACGCATTTGATGATAGAACCTAACATATTGCACCATTCAAGCAAGTACTTGGGATTATTAAACGGAAAAATAACCACGGTTCAGCCGTACCAAACACAACCTAAAAGCAAACAACACCACGCAACAAACACCAACAACCAACTTTCAAGACATTTCTTGAGGCAGAACACAATAAGAGACTTCAGCAGTACTCATCACCCTCGTCATCATCCTCGCCTTCAGCAGACTCAGCACCAACCTCCTCATAATCTTTCTCCAGCGCGGCCAGATCCTCTCTTGCCTCTGAGAACTCTCCTTCCTCCATGCCTTCACCCACGTACCAGTGAACAAAGGCCCGCTTTGCATACATGAGATCAAACTTGTGGTCAATGCGGGAGAAGACCTCAGCCACACTGGTGGAGTTGGAGATCATGCACACAGCCCTCTGCACCTTGGCCAGATCCCCACCTGGCACCACTGTGGGAGGCTGGTAGTTGATGCCACACTTAAACCCAGTAGGGCACCAGTCCACAAACTGGATAGTCCTCTTGGTCTTTATGGTTGCAACCGCAGCATTTACGTCCTTGGGCACAACATCACCACGGTACATGAGACAGCAGGCCATGTACTTACCATGGCGAGGGTCACACTTGGCCATCATGGAGGATGGCTCAAACGCAGAGTTGGTTATCTCTGCGACAGACAGCTGCTCATGGTATGCCTTCTCAGCAGAGATAACTGGAGCATAAGAGGACAACATAAAATGAATCCTCGGATAGGGGACAAGGTTGGTCTGGAATTCGGTGACATCCACATTCAGTGCACCATCAAACCGGAGGGAGGCAGTCAACGAGGAGATGACCTGAGAAACCAGCCGGTTGAGGTTGGTGTAAGTGGGGCGCTCAATGTCAAGGGAACGGCGGCAAATGTCATAGATTGCTTCATTGTCCAAAAGGACAGCCACATCAGTGTGTTCCAAAAGAGAGTGTGTGGAAAGGACACTGTTGTAAGGCTCAACAACAGATGTAGAGACCTGGGGTGAGGGATACACAGTGAAGCCGAGCTTGGATTTTTTGCCATAGTCCACTGACAACCTCTCCAGAAGAAGGGAGCCAAGACCAGAACCAGTGCCACCTCCAACAGCATTGAATACAAGAAATCCCTGGAGACCAGTGCAGTTGTCTGCAAGCTTGCGAATACGATCTAGGCAAAGATCGACAATCTCTTTCCCAACTGCCATCAATCAACCACATACACCAAAATTAGAAAGGAATTGTTCCACATAATGTATGAAATCAATTTAAGATATTAGCAAATTACTTGTATAGTGGCCACGGGCAAAGTTGTTGGCAGCATCTTCCTTTCCACTAATGAGCTGCTCAGGGTGAAAGAGCTGGCGATAGGTTCCTGTGCGGACCTCATCAATCACAGTGGGCTCAAGATCAACAAAGACGGCACGAGGAACATGCTTCCCAGCACCCGTTTCACTGAAGAAAGTGTTGAAGGCATCATCTCCTCCACCAACAGTTTTATCACTTGGCATTTGGCCATCAGGCTGCAATTCAAATAAGAATCAAATGAATGTCTGTTGAGACTAAAGCGGTCCACATAAACCTGCGGACATCACCTTGGCTACACACACCCACCCAATTCAGGAAAGAAATGTCCCATGACCGTCGAAGATCATTAAAACATAATTTCCAATGTAAAAGATAAAAACACTTTCCATAAAATAAAATGTACCATAAAAAACTCTCATTTCTATGTAATCAACAAAATTGCAGAATAGCTCAAAACTTGTTAAGAGCACAAAATGGCCAACTAATAAATTCACAACTTAGAAGATTCCAGAAGAGATATAGCTGATATATACACTATCCAAGTCATTACACTTAAAAATATCAAGGAAATGTTACAAATCAATACTCAGACTAAAAACACACAGATCTGGTACCAAGCTCAACAATCTAGATCAATACAAGCATATGAACATGATCATGTTGTAAGTTCCCATCTATCCAGATTCAATAAGATGTGTAGAGGACCATCACGTTATACATAGATCCGAAGAAAACATAAGGAAGATACAAGGAACTCAAATGTAACATCCCAGAAAAGTTCAAAACCTACAATCGAAAGACTAGAAACGGGTAGATCTGGCAATTAATTCAACAAAGATGATTAAAACAAACATAAAACATTCATATCCTTCAAAAATCTCAAACGTCTTCATCTAAAAAGCATATAAACTAGCGAGATTCGGGAATGCCGACGAAATCTGCATCGATCTGAATGAAATGAACTCAAACAATACAACCAAAACCCAGATCGACACATATCACTAATCAAAGCGAAAGAAAACCTCGTACATTTCCCGAATCTGAGCCAAAACACACAATCCCTCACAAATCCACCCAAAAGAACGCCGGCATTGCTCAGATCTGGCAACCAAGAGGCGCAAATGCAAACAATCAAGAGGGCAGACATTTCGGGAAAATAATCAAGCAAGCAACAGAGATCAGATCTTCCATAGAAGAAAAAACAGATCTGGATGCGGACCTGGATACCGTGCTCGAGGCAGTAGAGCTCCCAGCAGGCATTGCCGACCTGGATCCCGGCCTGCCCGATGTGGATCGAAATGCACTCCCTCATTCTCGCGGGGAAGCCGGAAACCTAATTTCGAAGGCGAAGGAGACGGAGGAGATCGGAGGGAAGGGGCGGCGTTTGTAATGACGCCTTCTTCGGATGGAATGGCTTCGTTGGGGGCGATGGGGTTGGTTTTTATAGGAGAAGAGAACCCGGGTTAGGTTTCGTTTAACCAGGGTTATGGGCCGGCTGCCGCCAGCAAAGAAGGTGAGAGACCAACGGCCAACGGGCACGACCTATACTAACCATGGTTAGCGAAGTATGTGCGTATTTGCTGCTTTTTAAAATTTTGAATTTTGCGGTCCGGCCCTTGATTACGATGTATTTACTCTTTCGAAATTTTGAATCCGCGGTTGGGAGTGCGAATTTCCGTTTTACGAATTTGTTTTTAAAAGTAATTTATATTTGAGGTTCTTCCCAAACAACCCAATTAATTTACTAATATATCAACACTAAAATTATATTATATATAATAATATAAAAAGTCAGCCTAAGGATCTTTCATAAACTAGACTTATTATAAAGTAATTCTTCTTCTCTAAAAATATTAAAAAAAAATTTATGAACTGATATCTACCATAAAAGGTTTTATAATTAATAAAAAATTATATGACGGTTTTTTAACTAAGACTTATTGATTATGTATATTTTATTATTATTATATATAATATAATTTTATTATAAACCTATTGGTATATATGGACGGGCAGTTCTTAGTAAGAATTATTTATTTTTGTAACTATTGCAAGAAGAGGTTACTACTGATCTTAAATGTGAACAAGGTAGTAAGCTTCCCGCGAACTCATCCATCCCTACAATATATGCAATAGAACAGCAAAAAAACTTTTTTACTTATCTAACTATGATCTACCAAATCTGAGTATGATGGCCGTGCAAACGAAATTGCAAAGCTTATGTCTAATGCACGCATATTCGCATGCGTTATACTAGTGGATATGATGTTATGTGTATTAGGAAGGGTCATACGTATCTCACGTGAATATGATTCTGGCGCCCAATTTGATGAAACCCAATCAAAATTCAATACCCTGATAACATGGTGTCATATATATTACTTAGACCAATCACAGATTTCATGCTAATAATTGACTATAACTTCTCTTAGTTAGAAATGAGATTGATATAACTTGTATTTACCATATTTGTAGCAATCTATTGTAACATCAATTGAGATATAATCAAATACTAAGAACCCCATGTGGTTAAGGGAAACTGGTTTTCTTTACATGGTATTGGAGCCCTACCGAAACTAGTTTTTACAGCTGCTCCTTTGTTCGCATCTTCTTCCATCGGCATGGCTACCTCTATGCAAACTCATATTTTTGCGCTATCACGTACCATGTTTTGAATACCCTATCAATTCTTTTTTTACTTTACTTATATATATTTTTATTTATTTCTTTTTATTTATGTTTTAAGGTGCTACCATGCTAGTATAGCCACTTTGGCTACCACTCCAGTTACATGTAATAAATCTTCTATGCTATATAGGGGGAGGTAGGTTGTTAGTGTTGTTGGTTAGAGTGTACGTAGTTAGGCTCCAAGCTTGTAAGCATTGCACGGTTGGCTACCCTATGAGCACGTCCATGACAATTGGTGTTAGAGTCAAAGAAAATATCGTAAGTCAAGCAACCACTTGCAATGTCGAAGTTTATGGCAGGCAAAGCCAATGGGGTCGAGCAAGTGGCCCTAGACTAGCAACAGAAATCATCCAAATGGGAAGACCATGCTGAAGCCTTGGAAGAGCAAGTTGCCCCCTTAGTAAATAGGTTTTTTGCATTGGAAGAAAAACTAAAGTCCCTTGAAAAAGTAGAGAATCAGAACCATGAGACAGGATCACAAAACCACAATGCCAAAATAGAAAATAGCATTATAATCAAAGAATCACAAGTGGAAGATAAAAAATTGTTAGAGGAGGTGCAAAACTTGGCTACACAATTGAGCATTCTCCTATGCACAATGGTTCAACAAGAGCTTGTTGGCACCACCAATCACCCCAAAGTGCCAAAACCCAAGGCTCTTGAGTGCTAGATGCCAAAGAATTGAAAATTTTTCTCTTCGAAATATAACAGTACCTTTGAGCTATTCACCCAGAATTTGAAGAAGCTAAGGTCACAATGGCTACTATCATAGGCATAAAGTTGATCCTAACGTTCGCACACGTGATGGCCTAGCTGCACTACGCAACCAGCAGCCTATCCACCCTTTCACCCAAGTATATGCATGTCCAAAATAAAGCACAACACAGGGAAAGATAAGGAAAAAGGAGGACCGCCTCCAAAACCTTTTTAATTTAGCACACAATTTACACTAACAAGGCCCCTACCTTGCTCCCGAACCCAACATCATCTCAACTATCTTGCAAACCAGTCCGCCCCTTGGCTAAAATTTGCCTCAAGCCATAATGAGTTGCTGAGTATGGTCCACCCTTGGTTGAGTGCACTCCCAGCAGCTCCTCCAATTTGCCAATGAAATGTTTGCTACCCAACAGTCCTCTGGAACTGTGGCCAAAGCTCTCAATCCGACCCTTGCAAATTTCTAAGTTCATTGAATGCTTGAATCTCCCTTCAACCTACCATGACGCCCCTTTTATATAGAGGAAGGGTTGGGAAGCCTAGTACTACTAGGACTAGCTTGACCTTAGTTACAAATTCAGAATCTCACATTCTTGCCTATTACAAATAGGAAACCAGCCAATACACATGCCCAAAATAATCCCAAAGGTGCCCTAACCCAACTAGAAATATAGTTGAGCCCTCCTTCAAGTGACCCTCTGTAAGGTCCCTGATTTTTCTACGATTTTCTGGGATTTTTCTGCCATTTTTCTGGTTATTTTCGGCAGGAAAATGTGACGTTTCAGCGTATGCATATCTGTGTATTTTCCCCATATTTATACCCGTAGAGTCGGGTGTGGGGCTTAGTTGCAGGCCACGAGCCTCGCTGCGCGCTTACGGCGCAAATTTTGGAGGTTCGACACGTAATCAGTGGGTTAGCGCGCGTTGGGGATACGTTTGGAAAAATAAAAGAAAATAAAATAAAAAAGAGGGATCGGGATCACGATCCCGATCCACTGGTTCGGCTGGATGAACAGTACCGCCGCCCCCCATTTTCGTCTGCTCATTGTGCCCGGTTCCGCCTCCGCCCTCCCTCCTTACTCCGGCCAGTACGTTTTATCGTACGATTTTCCGGTGGGTTGTCGCCGCCATCATTGGCGGGTGAGGGTGACTTGACCACCGTGGGCTCCGCCCCGGCCTGGTGATGGCCCAGGGATGGCCCCACCCACCTGGACCGATTTAGCCTCTGACCCCATGGCCGCTTCGCCCTTATGGGTTTTCTCCAGTCGTCCCCTATTTTTGGTCTACGTTCGTTTTGGACGTTGTGACTGACGTTATCAGTCGGACGCCGGATTTGATTTGGTGGACCTTAGTTCGGCTCCGCCCCGACCCGGTGATGCCAATGGGCCACCCCTCTGGGTCTTGTTCAGCCTTGCGGCCCGTAGCTGCAGCTAGTTCTACCTTACCGGCATGTGTGCCATTGGCCCCTCTTGCCCATTTTACGCCGTCGGTACCGGACGGCCTCGGGCAAGAATTTGTATGTCTTACCTTGACAGAAGGTGGACGAGTTCATCTGCACAGGCCTTGGCCAGTGACGGCCTTATAGCCTTTGCTCGACCGTGAACCCTCCCCTTGCTCTCTGTCGTGCGAGATGCACAGCCGCCCGCACCATGGGTATTGGTTGTGGGTGGCGATCGGTGATGTCGCAGCTTAGATTGGCCACCACTAGGGCCTTAGCCCTGTTGGCTTTTGTGGGCCTTAGGGTCGTCTCTGTTCAGCCCTCTCCCCCGCCCTTTGGGCTGCGTGCGCATGTAGCCACGCGTGTATTTCTGGGTTTAGGCACCGCATTCGTGCCGCCTAACCATCGGTTGGCTTTGCCACCGAGTGGAGTTGACCACTAGAGCCGTCCTCCACCTCTTCTTTGGTTCTCGAGCGTTGCCCCACGCTCTCCGCCCATATGTGGGCCTTTGTTGACCGGAATCGTTGCCGTTGGGTGCTGTCCACGGCCGATTTCGACGTCTTTGTGGCCGACTGAGCATGTCTTAGCCATCGGCCGATCTTCAGTGTACACCCTTGACATCTGATCACACCGCCACATGTGTTGGCTTGACTTTTCTCCCGGCCGCCCTGGTGTGCCGCCGTGGATCGCGGGTTTTACCGCATTGAGTTCTGACACTTTGTTTGGCCGTGATAGTTCCGGCGCATCCTAAAATCCTCGGGACAGAAGCTCTCTCAGCCAGGCAATGGTTTTGACCGCCAACTCCGCCGCCGACGCCGCCGTCGTCGTGTGCTCGCCATCGAACGTCATGATTACGAGGTAGGGGAGCTTTGAACTCGTAAATTCATGAAGCATGCTTTGAATGAGTAGCAACATGCTAGGATTGTATGATTCCATGCTTGGATGTTAAGTAACGATCCGATTGCATGATGTGCGTGTAAGCATGATTGTATGGTATGATTGATATGCATGAGACGTATGCACGTTTTATGGATGTGGATTATGTATGCGCTAGCGATGGCTAGCAAATATGTCAGTATGCTATGTATGGATTATGCATGTGCTAGTGATGGCTAGCGTGCATGTTTGGAGTATGTATGAATGTCTGTGCATGTGCTAGTGATGACTAGCGTGTACGTTTGATGTATGCATGTGCTAGTGATGGCTAGCGTGCATGTTTGACGTGTGTATGCATGTGCTAGTGATGGCTAGCATGCATGTTTGTATGTTATGTATGTATGACCGTATGTGTATGTTATACGTATGTGTGAGACATACGTATGTATGATGGCTTTTGCCTATGATACGGTTATGTGTAAGTGTATGTGGGCAGAGGTATGGGCGATGGACAATAAGAGGTGGCAGAGACTTTGTCTGAATTTGGATACGGTTGTGTAAGCGTATGACGGAGGATATGAGTATGACGGGCAAGGATTAGAATGGATCAGTTGGGGTGGATTGTATGTTGGGCGATTGTCAGACAGTAAGAGTGTTCATAATTGTACAAGCATAACGTACAGATTATAAAGTGAAAAGTAAGTATAATAAGTGAGATATAAGTAAGAGGGCGACAACTGGGTTAGCTCTGAGGAGCGATATTTGAGGATGTCAGTGTAAGAGGATTTGGTCATAAGATGGATGGCGAAGTATGTAAGACTGTAAGGGTTTGGTGTACGATGAGTTTTGTCCATGATGTGGATGGGTAAGTGAAGTCTACTGCCTTGACGAACTGGGGTTTCGATCGGGCTCAGCTTCAGTTTGATCAGTTGAGGACTGTGAGTTTGTGTGGCATAATTGTACCGCATAATATACTTAATTCAAACTTGAATTATAAGCACACCTAATGATAGCGTTGTGAGTTTGAGACCTGAGGGTTCGACGGATTAAGTTCTGTGTTTGAGCTGGCCGCTAGTGAGTCGGCTGAGCATTTATCATGTCTTGCCATGGTGTTTATCCTGCGGGATATTGTCTGTGTGCTGTGTAGAGCACCGGACGTCTGATGCTCTGCTGAGAGCGACGTTGTTTCTGATTTGGTCTGCGTGCTGTATCAGCCTAGACGTTTGATGCTCTGTTGAGAGCGATGTACGTTTCTGACTTTGTCTGCGTGCTGTATGAAGCCCGCACGTTTGATGCTACTGGCCGAGAGCGACGTTGTTTCGATTTGGTCCGCGTGCTTGTATCAGCCCAGACGTTTGATGCTCTGTTGAGAGCGATGTACGTTTCTGACTTTGTCTGCATGCTGTATGAAGCCCAGACGTCTGATGCTCTGCTGAGAGCGACGTTGTTTCTGATTTGGTCTGCGTGCTGTATCAGCCCAGACGTTTGATGCTCTGTTGAGAGCGATGTACGTTTCTGACTTTGTCTGCGTGCTGTATGAAGCCTAGACGTCTGATGCTCTGCTGAGAGCGACGTATGTTTCTGATTTGGTCTGTGTGCTATGTAAGCCCAGACGTTTGATGCTCTGTTGAGAGCGTTGTATGTTTCCGCCCAAGAGTGGCACTGTATGTTTCTGCCCAAGTGGCACTATATGTTTTCTGCACAAGAGTGGCAATGGCACTATAAGACCCATTATGGTGGGCAATTCTATGGCACTATAAGACCCATTATGGTGGGCAATTCTATGGCACTATAAGACCCATTATGGTGGGCAATTCTCTGGCACTATAAGACCCATTATGGTGGGCAATTCTATGGCACTATAAGACCCATTATGGTGGGCAATTCTATGCCACTATAAGACCCATTATGGTGGGCGATTCTCTGGCACTATAAGACCCATTATGGTGGGCAACTGTATGACCCCTTATGTGTGGGTGTTTATGTTTGCGCGCTCAGGTAAGTAGTATCATGGATCTACTCTTACCTGTTTGATCCAGTGCCCCATGAGCATTGGTGTGCCTTACCTTCGGAAAAGTCCATGGCGTCTAGTCACTCCCCGGAGGTTAAGGTGTTGCCCCAGTGGCATTCTTTTCCATTTCGACGCTGGAGTTTATTAGTTGTAATGAGCTTCAGTGGTCGTTGATATGTGTACGATTATGTGTACGAGTACGACTGTACGAGTGTGAGTACGACTGTATGTGTATGAGCAGGACTGTAAGTGTATGAGTATGAGTAAGACTGTAAGAGTGTGTATGAGCAGGACTGTAAGAGTATGTATGAGCAGGACTGTAAGCGTATGAGTATGAGCACGACTGTAAGAGTATGAGTACGATTGTGAGAATATGTTTCTGAGTAAGACAGTAAGTATGATTTTGTGCAGACTGTACGAGTGAGGTCGTACGAGTCTGATTGTACGAGTAAGGTCGTACATGTATGGGTAAGCTGTATGAGTGAGCATACGATTGTACGAGTAAGGTCGTACAAGTATGTGTATGTTGTATGAGTATACGTACGGTGGTACGAGTAAGTTTGTATGACCCTGGATAAGGGTGTTTGTGTAAGTTGTTTGGATATTATGATTTTGGCACGATGGTGCCTTCGCTATGTCTGTGGCACGTTGGTGCATTTGGTATGTTTGTATGAGTTTGAGCATGATATTGATATGTTTCTGCTTCATGTTTGAGTTACATGACGCATGATTTATGAACTTATGGAGTTCACCGTTTGGGATTTTCCCCTACTGGGTATTTTCCTACTGAGTATGAAAATACTCACCCTACTTCTTTTTAGCCCTGTTGTATGGGAGGTTTTGCAGGTTGTGTGGAGAGATCCTAGAGATGGACGCTCGTTTCAGCGGTGGATTGATTCCCGTTGACTCAGGTATCTGCTTGACTCTTTGCGGGTTTATTTGTGCCACGATCTCCTGTATTGAGTGAGATGAGACTTTAAGATGTTTATTCTGGACTTTCATTTGGATCAGTCTGTGGACTGTTATGGGACTTGTACTCAGGGATGCCTAGGAGAGTGATTTGTATTTAAAAGTCTATGATCATAGCAATTTATTCGTACGTGTGTTTTCGAGTAGCGCCTGAGGATATTTGATTTGACAGTACGATGTTTAACCGTATGATGTTTAAAATTATAAAATGTTTATACAGGTTTTGATTTTGTCGTTTTGACTCCGATTTATGGAAAAAAAATAAATTCTATGAGTTTTAAGAAAAAGGGATGAAAAATCTCGGGCGTTACACCCTCCTCACCTAGCATTCCTCGGACTCCTACTCTAGCTAGAAGTCCTCTGCTTGCATACCTCCTGATTTCAGTAGAGTCTTGGTTGCATCTTCTTCTCGCATGGAGTCCTTGTCCATTTAGGATTCGATCGTCTTAAGGAATCCGACTTGCATACAACTCCTTGCCCGGGCTTCCTACTTACATTAGGCCTCTGAGGCACTAGAAAACATGGGAATGAATCAGCAACCATCTCTAGCGTCTCTCCTACTCCAAAGAGGAGTTATCCATGAGAGTCCCGGCCTGCCTAGGAACCGTCCTAGGTGATGGCACCCAGCCGCCATCGAATCCTACTACTAGTAGGACTTGTATATGAGTTCGCCAATGCACCAACACCGTCGTTTCTCAGCTTTCCCTTGGCTGTCTGCTCGCCAAGCTGAAACACATCTACCCCTTAGCATATTCCAAAGCTAGGGGTCTAACAGGCCTCCCCCACTTAACTCCTTCGACGTCCTCGTCAAAACCCCAATTTCCTAGGTGTACCGATTGAAGCTCTTAAGCCTACCGCCTTGCTGAACCCATCAAGCAAGTAGCTAACACTTCCCATCACACCATGCCCAAGTCTGAATCTGTTTAGGCCAAAGTCCACTTCAGCCTTAGTTGTTTTCTGGTAGAACTGTCTGCCACCATCTTCGCTGCACCTTGCGCCAACAAGGTACCCACTCAGCTGCCTGCTCAGCTAAGTTGTGTTTCACCTAGCCTAAGTTTGTCTTCAGCCAGGTTTGGATGACTCCAGGCACCCCTATATCCTGCAAACTTCTCCATCAGTCCGCTCCTTGGCTGCTTCGATCAGCCAAGGTTTGGGGAGTCCGCTCCCCTCCTCCACTCGAGTCCTCAATGACCCGAAGTTGCCCCCTTGGACTGGGACTTCACCAACTGAACGCACCCAATTCGCTGCATAGGATTCATCCATGCTAGCTCCTCATGATCGGATTCCTCCTTTTCCTCCTTAGTGACAAGATCATTCAGCCTTTGCCATTTTGGAGAGACCTTTGCATGGTACGACGCTTGTCATATGAAACAACCAGTGCCTTTAGTCGGCCTGACCAGCTGCTCACCCTTGTCCTTGCCACTGTTGCAACCCTTGCTACCCTCCTTATGAATTTGGTGATGCCAGCCACCTCAATGCCCACGAACTGCACCAACAGCCCATCCCTTGGTTGCCTCATCCAACCAAGTAAATGTGGGGACCGCTCTCCCATGTGTCTTCATGATGTACCAATAGCCCGCTGCTTGTCTGCCTCCAGACAACCAAGTCTTTGATGATTGTCGACCAAAGAACTCCCCTTCAGCCAGCTTCATTGTTGACGGCCCAACCGCCTGTGAACCAGCGAATGACCCCAAAAGAATGCTGCTTGGCTACCTCCGGACTGCCAAGTTCTTGGGAGGACCGTCCCCCAAGTACAAGTTCACTCAAGGACCTGCACATCGCCATGTTGCTGATCCTGGAATTTGCCTCAGCAAGGTAAATGCCATCTCCCAACGCCTCAGCACCTCGTTGTCCAACAAATCTGCTAACGACCACGCAGCAGCCAGTCAAGAGCCCTCTAATCCTTCATGGATTTCTAGTGCCTCAGCAAAATATATGTGACTTGCCTAGTGCCTAGCCCGTCAAGAGCTTACACTTCCTTTCAAGTGGTCTCAGTGCTTCAGCAACTTTAGCTAACTCCTTCGCCAAGTCCGTACAAAGCTTTCATCTCCTTCAAGTATCCCGGCAATGGAACCAACTGTCACAGGCACAAAGTTGATCCTAATGTTCACACACATGATGGTCTGGCAACACTACGCAACCAGTAGCCTATCCTGCCCTTTCACCCAAGTATATGCATGTCCACAATAAAGCACAACGTAGGGAAAGATAAGGAAAAAAGAGTATCGCCTCCAAAACCTTTTTTATTCAGCACACAATTTATACTAACAAGGCCCCTACCTTGCTCTCAAACCCAACACAGTCTCAGCTATCTTGCAAACCCATCCACCTCTTGGCTGAAATCTGCCTCAAGCCTCGCTAAGTTGCTGAGTATAGTCCGCCCCTTGGTTGAGTACACTCCTATCATCTCCTCTAAGTCACCAACGAAGTGTTTGTTACTCAATAGTTCTCCCGAACTGTGGCTAAAGCTTCAAATCCGATACTTGCAAATTTCTAAGTTCTTTGAATCCTTGAATCTCCCTTCAACCTACCATGACACCCCCTTAATATAGAGGAAGGGTTGGGAAGCCTAGTACTACTAGGACTAGCCTAACCTTAGTTACAAATTTGAAATCCCACATCCATGTTCCATTACAAATAGGAAACCAGCTCATGCACATGCACAAAATAGTCCCAAAGGAGTCCTAACCCAACTTGAAGTATAGCTGAGCCCTCCATCAAGTGGCCCGCCTCTCCTAGAATTCTTTGGACTCCTACTCTAGCAAGAAGTCCTCTGCTCATATGCCTCCTCATCTCAGCAGAGTATGGAGTCTTTGTCCCGCTCGGATTCCACACAACTCCTTGTTTGTGAGAGTCCCGACCTGCCTAGGAACCATCCTAGGTGATGGCACCTAGCCCGCCATCGAATCCTACTCCTAGTAGGACTTGTATATGAGTCTGCCAACACACCAACACCGTCGTTTCTCAGCTTTCCCTTGGTTGTCCCCTCGCCAAGCTGAAACTCATCCGCTCCTTAGCCTATTGTGAAGCTAGGGGTCAAACAGCTACCATGTACTTGTCTGACTATGCCAAGCTTTGATGGTGGATGAAGTACAAAGAAATTTTAAATAGTCGTCTTGAGGTAAATACCTAGGAAGACATAAAGGGTCAATTGAAGACCTAATTTTTGCAAGAAAATGTAGAATACATCGCCCGACAATCTTTGTTGCCTCCAACAAATAAGAACCATTCAAGAGTATGTCAAACAATTTTCTACCTTGATGTTGAACATTTAAGATATGTCTAAAAATGACGAGTTGTTCTACTTCCTCGGCAAAAGGTGTATGACTTATCTGCAGCTAACACAAAGGCCGAGTGCCTCACTAATTTTACCACCCACGACAACATAAGGAAACTGGGATATTTCCAGAACCAAGGTCCACGGCAAGGTCAATGGGAGCAAAACAACCTTATTGATGCTCAAAACAAAGGCAAGGGCAACTGGGAGAAATGAAACCTTTTTACAAAGACTTTGGAACAAAAGTAGATAGTTCTACATCTTCCACATAATCTTAATGAGTAACTAATGTAAGCCCATCAAAAATTTGATAACAAATTTTAAAATAGATCTCATTTTAACGTCTTTATTAGCCATTATTTTTTATTATTTTATATTTATATTAAGAACTTTTTTATTAATTAATCTTAAGAAATTTATAAAAGGATAAAACTTTAAAATTAAATAGATTTATAATCAAAGTTGGATTCAACTAATTCAGCTTTAGATTTAGATAAATTAGATATTTAGCTGAAAAAATGGACCCTAAGTAAAAGCATGTTTCATGTGCTACATTTTTGTTATAGACCATCGTTAAGTCCCCCTTTTTTGCCATGCACTACATTAAAATTTCTAGCTTTTAAAGGATCTTATGATGATGGCTGGTGTAAGGCATTCCAAATGTCAACCATAAGGATCGTTTGGTAACGTTCTCAATTTTTATTATCTTCTTAGTGGGTTCCATAAGTGGAGTCATTATCTTTTTAGCGGTCAACATCTAGTATCAACACAATGCATCCTTGCTAAATTAGGAAACTCGAAAGCTTGAAATACACCATCTATCCTTTTTCCTCCTATTAGAGCCTAATTTTTGGGAGAGGAGCCCCAACTTGAGATAGCCCCACTAAAAGAGGTGTTTCAACATGTGATAGCTCTAGATGATATAGATCGTTAAGTTAGCCACTATTTATTTGCTAGAGATGCGGTTTTAGCTACCATAGTCTATCGAACTCCATCACCCCCTAAGGCCGCAATACATTGATGTGTTCCTCCCTTCGTAGCATTCTCTTTTGTTATACCTTGACGGCTTTTATATATTTTTTTGTTTTCATGTATCTTCTCTTTGCATTCATATCTTCGTAGGGTAATGTCATGATGTTGTAATATTATTTATAATTATTATAGAGAGGTAGGTTTATCTAGTATGAAATAAGATAAGTGAAGTAGTTATCTATCTTATATTATTAAAATTGCCACTTTGGATGGTAGGCATCAATTTGTGATGCCTCTTTTGATGGACTGAAGCTATTTGCGATGCCACTTTCGATCGTCCGCATTAGTTTGTGATGCCTCTTTTGATGGCCTGAAGCTGTTTGGGATACTACTTTCAATTCTATTTTCGATGGACTGAGGTTTAGCTCAATAATAAGAACTCATCTTAGTGAAACATGGTCAACTACAACACACATAAATTAAGAAAATGAAACTACATGTCATACATAAGTAATAGAGTATTAAAGAAATCACAGGCTCACTACAAGTTGATTGGAACTGTGCAAGTTAGGTGGTTGTGGCCAAGGCCATCACACGTACCACACTGAAATGGACTTGTTAGACACCTTTGAGATTCAATCCGCTTTTTGTTCTGTCCATCCCATGGCCTTTTGATGTAGAAGGAAGAATGGGATGATCATTTTCAAGAGTAATAGCCCTCACTAGCTTGTCATCATAGGGTACTGGAAAAATAATTTCTTTATAAGTGCTCCAATAACATTTAGTAGTCTAATAATGTCCCCTATAATAGTCGGCTATCATACCCTCCATCACATATATAGCAACACATGCATGCCTACATAGTAGCCTCAAGAGTTGTCACTTCCTACATGTGCAAGTGCACTCATTAAGCTTGACTATTAAATGTCCTTTGGCCTCCATGATAAAACATGGATTTTATTCATTTTACCTTATTTGATAGCATAGGATTAGATTGATTTAGGGTTAATTATGGTATATTTGTGTTAGGACAGAATTTAGTATTTTAGTTTAATTATTAATGAATTTGGGCGATATTAGTAGTTTAGGTGTGTATTTGAATCAAGTCGAGACTTTATTTATATATTAAACATCTAAAATGTGATTCTTTTATTGTTTTGTAGATAAGACACACTTCTTGAGGCTCTTGGACGATGTGCAAAATATTTGGAAATACTCTTGATGCATTACAAGTGATTTGACAGCTTTTTGGAGTTATAGGTACATTGAAAATGGATATGGACATGAACAAAAAATCTTAATAAATAGAGTAGAAAACTAGACAGTCCAATGAACAAGAGTCATCTTTTCAAATATGAATTCGGACAATTAGTTTGACAAAACTATCCAGATTGCAAAAATGTGAAGCAATGGGGAAATGATGAAACTGAAGTCTAAAGAGTCTGTAATCACAAAAATTGACTTAGGGGTTTTGTTTCCAACTCAATTCCAGACAAGAGGGTGGTTTCAAAATTTATTTGGAGAGGTAAACATTTGGAGTTGATAGTGATAAGGAGTTTTGAGCCGCCATTAACTGGATTAGGAAGAAATTCTCTTAGATTTGTTTGTGTTTATCTAAACTAAAACTAACAAATTGGAGGATTTATCAAGAAGAGTCATGATGTTCAAGTGGTCTTCATGATTGGCTGAAAAAGATTAGATGAATTGAAGTGGACAATGGACTCTTTCTAATTGGCCAGGAAATGAAGATAGGAATCCAAAACTGATGTCAAGCTGATATGAATAGAGGAAATTCACATCCAAAATAGGGAGGCGGAGCAGCAAAGTAGAGGAAAATAATTTCAAAGTTTGGGTACTGTAGCAATAACTGAAGGAAGAAGACAAAATATTGTAGCAGCCACTATTCATAGTTAATGTTGACGGCACTATAGTAGTTATTGTAGCAACCGTGCACAAGCTATTTTCCGACGGGTTTTCAGTGGAGAATTTGAAAAGGACAATATTTATTTTATTTTATTTCTCTCTCCATGGATTCAATGCTTAATGTTGTAATTTTCATCATCATGGGGTTCTAAACCCTAGTAACTATGAGATGAAGTATTGATGAAGCATGTATTAAACCCTAGTTTTAATCTTTTTAATTCTACCTTGTGAGTTTTCTTTTAATTATTGTGTCAAGCACATTCATTCATTAGATTATCATTATGTATGAACTATAACCTATGTGTACGCGTATAAAGAATTGATCTTTGATTACTCGCACTCTCCAGATATGTGTAACACTTAGACAATTAATAAAATTTGAGGTTTTCTTTAATATTACTTGAATTTTGACAAGGGTTGGTGATACATGTGGATTTAAAATAGTTTTGATGTCTTGGCTTAATCCTCTGTACGATTTTCTTTGAAGTTTTTGGTTTTGTTTCTTTACATTTCAAGTAAGAATTATTTGAAATCTGATGTTGATTACTTAGAAGACACAACTATTGATTTTAATTTTCAACTATATTTCTCGAAAATTAGAATTCCTCGTGGGATCAACCTTGGATTCACCGAGCACTTTATTACATTGCTACCTACGCTTAGGTAACATATTTTAAGTTGTAGCACTCCATTACCTCTACCACATTGTCATTAGCATTCAAGATGGAAAGTGCACGAGATGTGTTGATGATATCATTCAAATTTTCATTACTTTTTTGAATATGATATGTCTCCTAGTTCTCACAAACATACCTGGCCTCATGCATCTTGGTAATTATTATCATGCAAATCTCATCAAGCAGCCCAACAATCGGCAACTCCCGCTCTTTCCTCACCCAATTATTGAAGCTTTCCACTATGTTATTCAAAAGGTGACCATATTGTTGGCCAGTTCATGTGCATCACGCCATCATTCCGGATCATTTTTGTTGTACCCAAATGTATGCCACTTCAAATGCTTGTCGAAGCTCCAGTAGTGTCTTCTCATACTTATGCATATTGGACGCACTTATAGCATGGTGGATCATCTTCACCACTTTTGTTTTGCTTTCTTTACGACCCCTGCTTCTCAAGTCCCTATCCCAAAGGTTGTGCTCCAAGTGACAGATACAATAGCCATGGAGAGCTTCGGGGAATACCGTGGTTATACTACTAATAAACCCCTTGTCCTTGTTAGAGACAAAAGTGATCCACCTCTTTTCCCTTACAATGTCCTGTATTCGCATCAAGAACCACTTCCAATTAGCCTCATTTTTTGCATCTACAATAGCATTCCCAAAAGGAAATATATGATCTCCCCCATCAACAGCACAAGCAGCTACAAAGGGTTCCTTTTTGTCCGACTATAAAGATGTGTGTTATCCAAGAGCAATAAGGGTCTACAGTATGTAAAACCAACAATAGATGCACTTAATGAAATAAAGCTATGCATAAACCTCTTCTTAGAAAGATTCACCTGATAGTTTGCATAACTCCCAGGGTTTGTCATCCTTTGTTTATTGCAATACCATGGAATATCATTATAAGAGTCCTTATAATTATTGTATATCATGCATGATGCCTCCTCTTTAGCATTCTATGTTTTTTTATATGTGATGAATATGTTTTATTCTCACTGCATGTCCTTCAACACTTCAGTGGCTCAATATGTAGGTGTCCCGCGCAATCTATCAACAATGAGCTCTGAAATGATACTCTCCGATGCGTGAGGTTGGTACTTTTTCCACATTCCCCCGGCACATGAATGTTGTGAAACATACTCCTTCACCTCAAAATGATATGTCTTCACCTCCAATAGTACATGAACTTTCCAACAACAACTTGTATCTTTACATACAGTTGTAACCCTACACTTCTCATTCATCACATATTTTTAGCTACAATTGTTAGCAATTGCAAATTGTTTCAATGCCTTCCAAACTTCAAACTAATCCTTGAATTGTTACCCAATTCCTATGAAGTTGTTCTCCCATATGCTAGACCACAATGTTGTTGCTTGGCTATTTTCAATCTTCAAAGCGTCATTTGTCAAAAAGCCATTCTCATACACACTATCTTGCATTTGCATTAACCACCAAGCTGACTAAAAACATCTACCATCTCCACCAATCCAAGGTCATTTGCAAAAACTATCATGTTATCAGCATTAGGGTATATATATGTCAAACACATTCACATGGACAAGATTTAAAGATGTGGCCACCTATTGTACAAAGGAGGTATGAGTATCACCTCGCTAAACATAATAAAAATGATTGTTCCCTCCAACAATCTTTGATTTCTCATGGGCATTAGACTCAATCACACCACCAAAGCATGCCAATACTCTAAGCTTAGAGGACGGTTCCTGGAAAAAAAATTTATCTTGTCATCATAAGCATATTTTCCTAGCTATAACATTTTTCATATGGGCTACTAATATTCAATGGCCATTGCCTCCTTCCATCCCAATTTTGATGCCCTTCCTTTTTATAGTCCAATACATTCAAATGTCCATTGCAATTTTGATGCCTATTTCCATCCAATTTCAATGCACTTCTTATTATATTCTAGTACATTTTGATAGTCATCGCAATTCCCGTCACAACAACCATCACAATGGCATTGCAATGTATGCCATTGAAAGAATGTTCATGTTTCAAAAGTTACCAACATCGTTTAGCTGTCAGAAGTAAGGTGCGGAGGCTGAGTTAGTTGCTACAACTAAGGGTGGGATGCCGATTTATCCATCGGAACTGAGAGGTTGGCGGCCAAATTGATAGATGAACATGAGGCCGAGTCACGGAGCTAAGTGCAGAATGGAGAAAGAAGACAAAACTCATACTGTCATGCCCCGGCGATGCCCGACCCGAGCCGAACCCGGTCCAGGAGCCGGTCAAGCACGTGGGGGCAACGAGGGGAAATTGAGAAACAGTTTAGCGGAAGACTTAACCCTAAATACGGGTAATCTAATAGAATTACGGAGTACGCACATTCCTTTGAGCAAGAGTAAATAAGTAGAAAAGAAAGAGAGTCGCTTAATTCAAAATAAACGACTAGTCTCAAACCCACAAGCTTAGTCAACCATAGCCCACACTGGCTCTAAAATAGGTCTTAAGCAACATAAATGTATAAAGTAGCATAATTCAAAACAAGAACCATATACAAAGGTTCAAAACATAAGGCATAAACCAGAAAAATAAGTCAGATAAGAGGACTCCACGATCACTCCCAAGTCGTCTCTGATCTTTCCTCAAAGAGGAGATCCTGTCTATCTGTGTGTCGCGCCACGCAGCCCCAAAGCAAAACATAAGAAAGAGGGGTGAGTTTAACAAACTCAGCAATGGTTTTTAATATAACTATAATCATTGGAAACACAATAGCATAACAATATAATCATTCAGATCAAAGATTTACAAGATGTAACATTTTCTAATCACACATACACATCACCTAAACATGCATCATAATATATAATCCACATAGTGCCATTCACATCATATCAACCTCCATGAAATGTATCTCTAACATACATATCCAATCATGCATCACATTATATCAACCTGCATGAAATGTATATCTAACATACATATCCAATCATGTGTCACATCATATCATCCTGCATGAAATGTATCTCTAACATACATATCCAATCATGCATCACATCATATCAACTTGCATGAAATGTATCTCTAACATACATATCCAATCATGCATCAACATTCTCATTAATCATGCATGTATGAACGTCACACACACACTAGTCCAACATGTACATCCATACACATAGAGAATAAACTTGCTCTTCAAGGCCAGAGCCCTCGAGCAAACACTTATCAAATAGACATGCTCCTCAAGGCCAAAACCTTCGAGCAACCACTTATCAAATAGACATGCTCCTCAAGGCCAAAGCCTTTGAGCAACCCCTGCTTATCAAGACATGAAGTCTCAAGCAACTCCTGTTCCTCAAGGCCAATGCCCTCGAGCAACTCCTGCTTATCAAGACACGAAGTCTCAAGCAACTCCTACTTATCAAGGCCAACTCCCTCGAGCAACTCCTACTTATCAAGACACGAAAACTCAAGCAACTCTGCTCCTCAAGGTCAACGCCCTCGAGCAACTCCTGCTTATCAAAACACGAAGTCTCAAGCAACTCCTAATTATCAAGACCGAAGTCTCAAGCAACTCTTGCTTATCAAGACACGAAGTCTCAAGCAACTCCTGCTCCTCAAGGCCAACGCCCTCGAGCAACTCCTGCTTATCAAGACACGAAGTCTCAAGCAACTCCTGCTTATCAAGACCGAAGTCTCAAGCAACTCCTGCTTATCAAGACACGAAGTCTCAAGCAACTCCTGCTTATCAAGACCGAAGTCTCAAGCAATAATACCTGGTGAGCTGGTGCACTCAGACAAACCAACTGGATTCTCAAGGTCTAGATAATCATAATAATCTCAATCCGCAAGACAAGTACACTATTTGTCCCTACATAACTCCATTTAACTAGACTCAACCCAGGGAGTGCACATGTTCCACACAGGAACTCAAATCAAAACATGTCCTTTCAGACCAATCAAGTTTCAATTAAGCCACGACCGATTAAATCGGCACGCAATTTCACCACATTGCATCCAATCGATCAAATTCGATTAATCTCGATAAAGCCTCAATTGGAAATACATTTGCATCCACTTAACTAGACTCAACCCGCCTCAGAGTGTGCACGTAAAAATACTTCTATGTCGACTCTAGTCCTCACGTCCCATACCATGAGTATTCGTGATGCCATAGAAGCAAATTTAACTAAGCACTAGCGCAACAAACCTTAGAGCTATCCATCGACATAATGCGTCCCATACTGCAAGTGTCTAATGGTTTCTCTTCGGCTGTCCCACACAACCGATCAATTCCGATTAACCAAAGGTAAAACTTCAATTGGAAATACATTTTCATGATGCATGCAACATGGTACAAACTTCAATTGGAAATACGTGGGCAAAGCATACATGAATTCTAATTCGTTATAGGTGCTCTCATCAGCCCTTCATGCATCATTCATAATCATAATAGCAAACCTCATCATCACCATTAAACCCCACATGTGTGTGTGTACCTAGTAGAAGCACTTCACTCAATACATATCAACATGCTTGAAATTAACTCACTACCACACTACACATGTGAATTAACATCTAATCATGAATTCCAGCGAAAATCATAGGAAAAGAATCATTGAAATCATAACTCAAATCAAAGCTCAACCACAAAGGCTAAACACATATAAGATTATTCACTTCATCTTTAGGCCATGACATTCACTAACATCCACACATCCATTAACCACATCATATCATGACAAATCAGTCCATTAGTAGGCTGTAGTTCTACTGAGAATATACTTAACCATAGAGAAACGATCATTCATAACTTCAAGATGACAATTCCAACATCATACCACAACCCATAAGTCATTCCACAAATCTCTAAATATATATCCCAACTTCATAACATCAATAGTATGCCTTTTCAGTAGTATATTTTAGCTAAAAATACTCCACATTCATATGAAATTGGCAAGTTAAAGTGGAATTACTGAAATAAACATCATGCAAAAAGAACAAAAATCTGTTGTGTAGTCTTTTGAACGCCCAGAAGGTCATTCGATCGGCTAAACAGGAAAATTTCGAATTTACAGTATTGTCGTTCGAACGCCTAGGAGGGCCGTTCGATCGGCTAAACTGAAAATCTATCGATCCTACAGTGTTGCCATTCGAATGCCCAGAAGTCCGTTCAAACGCCAACAAAGCAAAAACGACCTTCTTCTTCCTTTCGCATTTTCAAACCGAAACTCCATTGATAATACTCCAAATCACCATCTAACAACCTAAATGCCATTAAAAGTCCACCATGACTTCCAGAATGCTAAACCACATCATAACAAGATAAAACCCTATGAAATCGGGATTAAAGATTACCATTTTCTAATCATGTCATTAAAACACTAAATCAAGTAACTCCATTCAAAATAAACCACAAAATCAAGAGTTTTACCATAGGCAAACTGAAATTTCGAAAGTCCATTACCTTATCCCTTGATTAGGCTTGGATTTGATGGCCACCCTTCTTGAAAACCTTATAAAGACATAGAGTTTGAAATAAACTCCATTAAAACCGATTTAACAAAGAAAACCCTAATTAAAAACTTAGATCTAGGGCTTGTTGAACATAAAAATCAGATTTTGAGAGCTAGGGTTTGTAGTAAAAATACAAATCAGTAGTTTTGATGTTTAAAAATGAATCAAAACAAAGGAAAAATGGTAGATCTAAAAGGGATTGAGAGGAAAGTTAGGATTTAATGCTTAATTAGAATAGACTTACCTTAGACACCTTCTAATCCGGGCCTAATTGGGGATTAGGCCTAACCTCTCCTCCTCAGCCTATTCCCAAAATGGGAATGACTTAGGTTTGGCCTTTTATAGTAAGCTCTTGGGTGTGTATGGGTAAGTTGTGGGGTATAAATAGAAAAATAGGCTAAAAATAGGTATTTTACAAATTTGAGCACTAATTAAATATGAGAAAATTCTAAAAATTTTTGTATAGGCTAAAGTTGATGTCTGGGTTCATTTGACACAAAAACCAAAATTTCAACGGTGGGGCCCACAGGGGTCCCGCCAAAACCCTAATTTTCAGAAAAATAGTAAAAATTCCAAAAAATACCAAAAATTCACATTTGATTTAAAATCACTTAAAACCACTAATTATAAAGTTAATTTTGATTAAAACCATCATAAACACCATTTATCTTTGAAACCACCGAATAAATCAGAAAACGTGTTAACCTCACGATAACCGATAATTGAAGTGAAATAAAAACCTGTTTAAGATAAGAGATCTTACACATACAAGCTGAGGCGGAGGGGAGGAAGAAGGCAGCCGATGACAAAAGGGAGATATCTAGCAGTTGTAGCCAGAAGGGACGGAGACACACAAGGCAAATGAAAGACAGGGTAGGATCTGTAGCTAGAGCTATTAGAGAGAAGGGAGGGCAGTGGTAGCGGAAAGCAAGGATGAGCAAAGTGGAGCTCGCCAAAAGAGATGAAGGAATGAGCAAGATTTGTTGACATAGCTGATAGGCAGAGAGATGGAGGTGTCAATAGATGGAAGGTATGGATGAAATGGAGTTCCCTTGAAAATAGGAGGAAGGGGCAAGATGGGAGTTTACAGTGAGAAGGGTAAAAATAACATTTTACATATAATCCCATTCTCCTTATTTATAATTTGGGCAGGTCATATTTACAAATTGGTCACCTACCCAATTTAGGTAACTTTTCTATATAATGCTCATTTTCTAATTTCTTAAAAAACTGTAAAAAGCCCTTACAAGTAAGTAGGGCTGTAAATGAGCCGAGCTGGCTCGTGAGCAAACTCAGCTCGGTTAGGCTCGGCTCGAGTTAAACTCGACTCGAATCAGGCTCGACTCGAACTCGATTCGAGCTTGAATAAGTTCGAGCCGAGTTTGAGCTGACCCCTGCTCGACTCGCCTCGGCTTGAATAAAACTCGAACTCGATGCTACTTGGCTCGACCTCGAGCTCGAATATAATTTTAAAATTATATATAAATAATATATATATATAATAAATAATGTATATATATGCATATTTTATATAAACATAATTGTTAATTTAAATATATATTTATAACATACTCCCTCTATTCTTAGATTAATAGTTTTATTTGATTAGTTTATTTTGAAAAATTTAATTGAGTTATTAATCTAAGACAAATGGAATATATAAAATAACATATAATCACATATTTATATACTAATACTATGTATCGTATTGATATATGAGACCCGTTTATATGAGTCAAGGCTCACTCACGACTATGTGAGTATAGATGTCTTCTTGTGTTAGGCTCGGCTCGAGTATAAGAACACACATAACTCGGGAGGTAGATTAGTTTGTCTTCTTGTGCATTTGGATCTCGATCTGATGGCCTATGATGTCTTTGCTCATATTGACGTACGAGACTCTAAACTCATATAAAAAAATTTCATGATATATATTTTGTTAAATTATAATGGATATATAATTTATATGATATATATTTTATAAAAATAAAAATATTGAAGACGCAAACACTAATATACTCTTTTTGTCCCAAATTAATAGGGCTATTTGATTCTTGAAGATGAACTAAAATTAGTTTAATTGAAAAACCAAATGAAGTTATAAGTATATGACAGATGGTCAACATGATATCACACTAATATACTTAAAAATAATTATAAAAGAAACATGATATTTGTGGACCAACCTTAGTTTAGAAAAGAATAATTAGATATTTTTTTAAAAGTTGAAGCATGACATTAGGACTATCCTCATCTTACAAAATGTATATCTTTTTACATGTACTTCAGAATTTTTTAGAGGCACACTAAGATTATAGAATAATTTTTTTATTAGTGATTTATAAGCATGTAAAGAAAAGAAAACACAAAAAAGTAGATGACAATGTTGCCTAAATAATTTTTTTATTTTTTACATCTTTTTAGTGATTATATGTACATAAAGAGAGAAATAATAATGTTATATTTTTTTAGCATATATAACTAAAACTTATTTGTCATAGTTTTCTTCTTTCATAGTGACTATAATCAAATATTCACGGTGTAGTCGTAATACTTGTTGAAGTATATTTATTAATATTTAATACTAAAAGTATATTATTATATGTGATACTTCATATACTTTATATTTATATATAAATTATTTTTATTTTTTTAGTTTGAGCCCAGATCGAGCCAAGGCTTATGATTCACTTATTCAAGTTCGAGCTCGAGCTCAAGCCAAACTTTTGATTTCTAATTCGAGCCGAGCTCGACCTGAATGGTTCGAGTTTATTCGAACTTTGAGCCAAGCTCGAGCCGAACTTCAGCCGTTTAAGTTCGAGCCAAAACGGCCTAATACTCGGCTCAGCTCGACTTGTTAACACCCAAAAAGAAAAACTCACTTTCCTACTTCCCAAAAGAAAAACACCCCGTGACACCTTCTCCCTACTATACAATGAAATTAAAGAGTATCTCTCAATTAGAAAACGCATGACCCTGTATAACATCTAATGTTCGTTCACAAAATTAGGCTCAATCCACCTTCAGAAAGCTGAAATTTTTTCTTATGCACCCTGTATAACATCTAATGTTCGTTCACAAAATTTTTTCTTCCCCGTTCTCCCTTCCAAGCCTTTGCTCAGTTCGCTTCCCGTGGTCAACTTCTCAGATCCACCCTCGCATCTCTTCCTGCCCTTTTTCCACTCGGTTCGGTCGAGGAATACGGTCGGTGGAGTGCAAGGCCGTGGGGCAAGGTTCTCCTGAGACTGTCAGTGCGACGGTTTATCAGGGAATTTATGGGCCCTGGATAGTGGATTCTTCGGACGCTCGTGAGGTTATCATTTATTTCCTTGTCTCTTCCTGTTGCTTCTTTCACTGTATTTTGGTAAATAAATAGGACAATTTATGTAAATTTTGTTTTGGGTTTCATAGTTTTTCTTGAGTCTTTTGAATTTGAGCTTGTCCACCATTCATGGTGTTGTTGTGGTGGGCAAACTGCTTCCAGAATTTGTGCAGCTTGTCCCCTAGTTATATCTGTTGTTAAGTCCACAGATTGTGGGCAAATGGGAAAAAAAATACCATAGCCTAACTGGTTATAGGAAATAAAGTAATAAATTGTGCAATCATTCGTCATGGGCTTGCAGTGATTTTTGCTTACAGGGCTGTGAAAACATTATCTACTAAATAAAAAATTGGTGAAACTAGACGTGTGCTCTGTGGGTGACTAAAATCAGCTATATTGGTAAAAATGAGTGTACATATTATAAAATTGCTGCAGCAATGGATGAGCCGATGAGGTGAAGACTGCTTATAGCTAAATGACTGCATCTGAGAGAGAGTTTTGGGCAATACCAATACGAAATACAAAGTAAAGAAAAGTTTGAGCATGAGAAAGAGAGATGACAGTGCGTAATGCTAGAGTTGTCAGTGTTTTGTTGAGGATCAAATTAAACTAGAGGGAGGCTGAAATGTATTGTTGGTCACTTACTGGACTCAACTTTTGTGATCCCAGTATGCAACTCATCTCTTTCTCATCTGAAATTATCATTTGGCTCACTAATTATCTAGTAATTCTTGTAGGGTCCAGTGCAGTAAATTGTATTTTATATCTTATTGTGATCATAGCCTATTGAGGTATGGATTATAGGCAGAAGAGATGGAGGTGCCAATAGATGGAAGGTATGGATGAAATGGAGTTCCCTTGAAGAGACGAGGAAGGGGCAGGATGGGAGTTTATAGTGGGAAGGGTAAAATTAACATTTTATATATAATCCCATCCTCCTTATTTATAATTTAGGCAGGTCACATTTACAAATTGGTCACCTACCCAATGTAGGTAACTTTTCTATATAATGCTCATTTTCTAATTTCTTAAAAAACTATAAAAGCTCTTACAAGTAAGAGAAGAAAAACCCATTTTCCTACTTCCCCAAAAAAAAACACCCCGTAACGCCTTCTCTCTACTCTTACAATGAAATTAAAGAGTATCTCTCAATAAGAAAACGCATGACCCTGTATAGCATCTAATGTTCGTTCACAAAATTAGGCTCAATCCACCTTCAGAAAGTTGAAATTTTTTCTTATGCGTCACTTTTTCTTGAAGCCATCTCTGACACATTTTTATGCTATTATTGAACGCACAAAATGAATTGAGTGTTGCAAACATAATGGCATCTTTCTTGAAATCTTTTGTAGCGTAAATAAATTACTTCAATTGATAAACCATGGACTATTTTTATGCAATAAGCAGATTGCTCCATCAAACAATCACCAGCTAAATGAAAGACTAAAATGACTAAATCATGTACTTTGGTCAGATTTTTAAAAACGGAAAGTAAATTTGATGATTTAGATACACTTCCGGCGTTTTGTACATTTAATTAAGGATGATTAATTGCGTAAACTTGTAAGGGCATTTTTGAAAATAAAATGTGATGGAAAGGGCAAGACCGCGTGTATCATGTCTTAGTATTAGCGACCGGCAAATCGAGCGGTACGCAGACCAAAAGTTAGTTACCTCCCAACGATCTCTTATTGTGTTTTTTTCTCAACGGCTTCTGTTCCATTGTTGGGACAGCCGCAAGTAAAGCTCCTTCCCTCCCTTCTGCCCTTGCCCTCCTTCCTCCCCCTCTCTCAAACCGCTCTAAGTACTTCCCCTAACCTCTCTCACCGGACCTGCCTCCCCGATGGGGCACCGAACAATGGCGCGAGCCGCCGCATTGCTTTGGGCCGCCTGCATGGTGCTCCTCTCGGCAGATGCCGCCCTTGGCGCCAGCCTCGGTGTCAACTGGGGTACCATGTCCTCCCACACCATGCTCCCATCCAAGATTGTGGACATGATCAAGGGAAATCACATCAAGAAGGTGAAGCTGTTTGATGCAGATTCTTGGACGGTGAGCTCCCTGGCTGGGAGCGGAATTGAAGTCATGGTAGCAATCCCAAATGACCAGCTGCGCCGGATGAGCAAAGATTTTGACAATGCCAAGGATTGGGTCAAGGAAAATGTCACTAAGTACCTCTCTGATGGTGGAGTGGACATCAAGTATACATGACAATTCCAATTGTTTTTTTTTTCAATTGTATAGAAATATGCTTAATTCCATTATTTTTGTTAGGATAAGCATACTTTTACTTGAAGAAAGACCGAATGACTAATTGTGTATGTTCTTCTCTAAGGTATGTTGCAGTAGGAAATGAGCCTTTTTTAAAGAGTTACAATGGCAGCTTCTTGAAGGATACACTCCCTGCACTGCAAAACATCCAAAAGGCCCTTGATAAGGCTGGTGTTGGTGACAAGATCAAGGCCACAGTACCACTCAACGCCGACGTCTACAACTCGCCCGCCTCTCAGCCAGTCCCCTCTGCCGGGAACTTCCGATCAGATATCCGGAGCCTAATGACTGACATGGTGAAGTTCCTCCATGACAACAAGGCCCCTTTTGTGGTAAACATCTACCCCTTCCTCAGTCTCTATGAAAATCCTAATTTCCCCATAGACTTCGCCTTCTTCGACAGCGGGGCGACTCCGGTGAACGACAATGGGCACCAGTACACCAACATGTTTGATGCCAACTATGACACACTCGTCTGGTCCCTGAAGAAGGCCGGGGCAGGGGACATGAAGATCATTGTGGGTGAAGCAGGGTGGCCAACAGACGGAGACAAGAATGCAAATGTGAAATATGCTAAGAGATTCTATGATGGGTTTTTGAAGAAGATGGCTGCCAACAAGGGGACCCCTCTGAGGCCGGGGCCCATGGAAGTGTACCTCTTTAGCTTGATTGATGAAGACCAAAAGAGCATTTTACCAGGCAACTTTGAGAGACACTGGGGGATCTTCAGGTATGATGGGCAACCCAAGTTCCCAATGGATCTGTCTGGGCAAGGAAACGACAAAATGCTGGCTGGGGCAAAGGGTGTGAAGTACTTGGAAAGGCAATGGTGTGTGCTCAACAAGAATGTGAAGAACTTGAGCCAGTTGCCGGGCAACATGAACTATGCTTGTTCACTGGGGGACTGCAGCGCTTTGGGATATGGGTCTTCATGCGGCAACTTGGATATCTATGGAAATGCTTCATATGCTTTCAACATGTATTTTCAGATAAATGATCAAGATGTGGAGGCCTGTAATTTCCAGGGCTTGGCTACCATTACTACCAAGAATGCCTCAGAAGGGACTTGCCTCTTTCCCATACAGATAGAGAGTGCAAGCCATAAAGTCGGAATAGCATTATCTAGTTTTGCATTGAGTGCCATGTTGTTGTTTGCTTTTGTTTTCTGATAAGAGAAATGGAGACTTCAATTGTGGGTTATCAGTAAGTGATTGTTGTTTATGGAAAATTTTGATGGCCATTTCTACTATTTACGTACTATAAAATCATTCTATAATATCTGAATTTAGTTCTACATCAATTGTCTAAGTACCAGGTGTTGAAACATAAGCTAAATAAATAAGATTTTAATTTCCTAACAGCTTGAGCCTTTGAGAATAGCGATCATCTAACAATAAGGAAATTACAGAGCAAAAGGGAGAAGAGAAACTTGAAAAAGTAACATAATACCAACAGCATGTTTCTTTATTCATCTACCTGAACAGAATCAATCATTGTTAGATTGGCAAGAGGGCATTGGCACCTTGGAGTTCTTCGGTGAAGCTGTAATTGGGCATCAGCTCGTCCGAACGCCTGGCCATCTGACCAAGCCTCAATCACACCTGGCCGAGCTGCTCAAAGCTAGCCCGGCTGCACCACTGTCCTCTCCGCCATATCTCTCTCTGCAATATGCTTGATGATCATTGTATTATAAATAAGTTCATCACAGACTCTGGATGATCCTCAAAGAATTGAAACAACAAAAAATGGTTCTTCTATCTAATGCTGGCCAAAGTTGTCACTTGTCATTTACCAATCAAGTTATTTCATTACATTTATGAACGCATCTTCCCCCCATTTTATCACTAAATCCTAGTTGGCTTGGAAGACAACTAAAACGTTCTTTGAGAGTTTGAAGGTTCAATAAGAATGCACAAAACGAAATGAAAGAGGAGCATAAAATCAGTTAATTTTGAAGTGAAAGAGGAGCAAATCCTCAAAAGATGGTCGATCATATAGGAAGACCTTGCTGACCATCAGATACTTGAATAGTTGGTCACCCAGTCATCAAATAAGTACACGTCAATTTGGAGAAGTATCAGTCATGACTGTCAGAGCCACATAAGTAGATCATGGCCAGATTATACATACAGCCAAGACCATTTCTAAACAATACAGATATGGAGACTTCCATTACTAATCAGCTATGATATCTGTTCCTAAGCTTCAAAAGCCTTCTTCTATTAAACCCTGATTCAAATCCATCAAAACCACAGACCCTTGCGTATGGAGGTGTGCTTTGCAAAATTTTCATTCAGATGGACTTCAGTATAGAAGATCCCTATCTTAACTTAAAACCAGCCTACTAGTATTCATCTTTCCTGCAGAATGCTGCTGGAAGGCCAATATCTCTCCTGTCATTCAGCAGCTCGACAATCTTCCTCATGGAGGGGCGGTTCATGGGGAATGCAGCAGTACTGAGGAGGGCCACATTCAAGACCTTCACCATCTCTTCATAATCAGCAGAAGAAATTGTCATCCTTGGATCGAATAGTTGCCGATAATCCGCGTCCTCGCCTTTATGTTCTTGGGATGTTACCCCATCAGTTACCCATCTCACCAGATCCTTGTCATCCCCAAATGAAGGATCAATGGGCCTCTTCCCTGTTAAGAGCTCCAGCAATACAACTCCAAAGCTGTAGACATCGCTCTTCTCGTTCACTTTCAGTGTATAAGTATACTCTGCATAGTCAATGGATGCAACAGAGCACCAAATCAACAACGTCAGATAGCATTAGATGAATGGAAATAGCGAGGTAAGATTACAAAAACTAGTCTATGATAAGCTTAGATTTGTGGTGGTCCAATTTGAATGCCACCATTGAGGCACCGAGCAGTCTCTCTAGGGTGGAAAACACCTTGATCAATTGATCTAATTAACCGTAAACTCTCGGAGATCCCAGTGACTATTTAAATTGATGAGGACTAAAATATGAATTTTATGCATCTCTTATAAGTTACAATAACCGGTATATCAATGGGTGTTGATAACCTTACACCAGAATATGTCCAAGGAATTACACAGATTTGATTGGACAGAAAATAGTAATTAGACAGATAAAAGTTAACCGTTTGTGCAATCAAAATCAGGTGTAAGGTTTTGTTGGACGGAGTTGGTCCAAGAAAAGTATTTATCTTTTATAAATAAATTTCTAGGTAATAATAAATCTGAAATTAAACTAAAACATAAAAATGATGTTGGCGTCATCTGTTATCTTGCGTAGATTAGACATTCAATAAGCATTTAGCATTTCAGGACCACAAATATTTCCACCATCATTATCAACTTCTACAACTCAGGGATCATAAATTTATCAACTTCTGTGAGAATAAACTGAACATTTATTTCGTTGTAAAAAACAAATTGAACATGTTTCAACCAAAATGCATAAAAACCAATTTCCACCATCATTATCCCATCTTAGATTTTAGCCTGAGGCAATTCTTTGACAACTTCTACTAAACAAGTACCATTATACATTACCCTTGTAAATGCAATTAGATAATCCTAAACCTAAAAAAAATATTCCATATAAAGAAAAAGGTAAATAAAGACAAGCTAAATTGGCATGCTCCCTCTGTCCCATGCTAATTATCTGAATTTCAAAAAAAAAAAAATTGTTCTACTCCTCTGTCCTAAGTTAATAGCTCTATTTTATTAAATTTTAATAGTTGGGTCCTTAAAAAAATACCATAAACTTACTTTTTTCTTTCTCATACATGGTTTTTACTATTCAATAAAATATACTATTTGGAAAAATGTAACTATTATTATAAAACTGAGGGAGTATTTCTTACTATCCTGCTTATAAAGCTTAATAAATTAATTCCTTATATATATATATATATATATATATATATATATATATATATATATATATATATATATATATATATATATATATATATATATATATATATCACATTTTTCAGATATGAACAATTAATATACTACAGAGGCAATTTATCTTGGCCATATTCATCAATCATCAATCGGTTAAAACAAAAAGAAGAAAATTTCAAAAGGAAAGATTGTCACCGGGGGCGATGTAGCCGTAGGACCCGGCAACGCAGGACATGGACAGCTCGGACCCGCCCAGAGCCCGGGCGAGCCCGAAGTCCGCGACCCGCGCCCGGAAGTCCGCGTCCAGCAGTATGTTGGCGCTCTTCACATCCCGGTGCACGATAGCCGGCACGCAGTCGTGGTGCAGGTACGCCAGCCCCTGCGCCGCCCCCACCGCTATCCTCCGCCTCCTCCCCCAGTCCAGCACCTCCGCCGCCGCTCCCCACTTCCCCTCCTCCCCATCGCCTCCATGCAGCGCCTCCTTGAGGCTCCCGTTCACCATGTATTCGTACACCAGCACTTTGAACCCCTCCCCGGAGAGGCAGCACAGCAATTTTACGATATTGCCATGCCTCACCTTCCCCAATATATCCACCTCCGCCTCGAACCCGGCCGCCGCCCCGGTGGAAGCCGAGGGGCGGTGGATCTTCTTAACGGCAACTATCTGACCGGATTTGAGCTTGGCCTTGTAGACCTTTCCGGCGCCGCCGCTGCCAATGACGTTGTCCTCGGTCATGCAGGCGAGTATTTCGCCCTCGTCGGCGATGTCGCGGCCTCCAGCGGCGCGGTGGAAGGACGTCATCTTCGAAAGCTGGGGGGGCTTGCCGGCGGGGTAATCGGGCTGGAGGCGGAGCGCAGTGAGGGAGGCTGCGGCGGCAGCGGCGGCGAGGATGAGGGCGGCAGAGAGGGAGATGGCGACCTTGGCGTGGCGAGTGAGGGTCTTGGTCTTCTTCGTTAGGCAGGGCGGGAGGGGGCGGAGGTCGGGGCTGCAGAGGCCGGGGTTCTGGAGGAGACTGGGGAGGAAGATGGCGGCATCGAGGCCTGTGGGGACTTTACCGGTGAGGATGTTGGCGGATAGATTGAAGCTGTTGAGCTTGAGGCTGGCGAGTGCGGCCGGGATCTCGCCGGAGAGCTGGTTGTCGGAGAGGTCTAGATAGGTCAACACCGGCAGGGACCCCAATTGGCTGGGGATATCTCCGGAAAGCCGGTTTCTGGAGAGATTGAGCTCCGTCAGGGCTCTCCAGCTGCCCACATTGGTCGGAATTCCTCCCGAGAGCTGGTTTCGACTCAGGTCGATCTTTTCCAGCTTCCGGATCTCCACCACGCACGCCGGCAGCTCGCCGGAGATCCGGTTGTCGCTGGCGTCGATGGCTGAGAGGCTGGGCAGGCTGCAGATCTCAGGCGGGATTTCACCGGAGAAGTTGTTGCCAGAGATCAGCAATCGGGCCAGGCTCCGAGCTCCGGCAATGTTGGCCGAAATAGAACCTTCGAATCTGTTGCCACTGATTTCCAGATAGTAAAGCTCAGGAAGGCCCCAGAACTTTTCAGGCAAGTCTCCGGCGAGATTGTTGTTGAAAACTCGCACGTAAATCAGACTCTCGCACTGGCCATAACTCTCAGGCAATGCGCCGGTTAGCCGGTTGTTGAAAGCGACGAGCCGCTGGAGCTGCTTCTGAGCACAGAGGCCCGGCGGCAACTCGCCTTCAAGGTCGTTCCCGGAGACGTCAATGTGTTCGATTCCTGAATTGCGGCCGAGATCAGGCGGAATTATGCCGGAGAATTTGTTGTTGAAGAGCTTCAAGTCGACGAGATTGGGGTTCTTGTCCAGAACGGCCGGAATCTCGCCTTCTAGCCCATTGTCGTTCAAACCCAGAGAAGCCAAGCGAAGCCCCGCGAACTTTTCCGGCAATCTCCCGGAGAGATTGTTCTCCGAAGCATCAAATCTCAGCAGAGTCGACAAATTGCCGAGCCCATCGGGCAGCCGGCCGGATAGCCTGTTTCTGTACAACTCAATCTGTACAATGCTCCTCAATAGCCCGAAGCTCTCCGGGATTTGCCCGGAGAGGTAGTTATCGGAGAGGTCGAGGTTTGCGAGCTCGCCGAGATTGCCGACGGATTCGGGGATCTCACCGACTAAATTAGAGTACGGGAGCCAGATGTTGGTGAGCTTGGCCATCTTCCCCAAGTCCGGCGGGAGCCGGCTCGGGGCAAAGGGGTTGTAGGCCAAGTTGAACTCCCTGAGCTCTGTGAGGTTCGTCAGAAATCCGGGGATCGTGCCGTTGAGGAAGTTGGCGAAGAGGTTGAGCACCCGGAGCTTCGGAAACCGCCCAAAGCTCGATGGAATGTCGCCGGAGAAGTTGTTCTGCGAGAGATCCAACAGAGCCAAGTTGACGAACTCCGGAGAGAAATCCGGTAACGGCCCGTAATACTCATTGTTGGAGAGGTTTAAAGTGTAGAGGCCGGAGCACGGGGCGAGAGCATTGGAGGCGATGGCGACGGCGAAGTTGTTGCTGGCGAGGGAGAGGTTTTGCAGGGTCGGAATCCGGCAGAAGGCCGAGGGGAACTCGCCGGAGATTCCGAGGGAGGAGAGGTCGAGAGAGGTGACGGAGCGAGAGTAGGGGTCGCAGCTGACGCCAGTCCAGTTGCAAGGGGAGGCCGCGGACACCCAGTCAGCGAGGCGGCGGCCGGAGTCCCGGAGGTGAGCGGCCTTTGCTTGGAGGAGGATCTCTGCGTCGGACTCCGCCGGCGAGGTCGCCGGCCAACGGAGGAGGAGAAGGACGAGGAACGGGAGGAGCGGCGACCGGTGTCCCATGTGCACTATCTTGTTTTCTGCAACTTTGCGGCGGGATTTTTAACGTGTTTTAAAAAAGCAAGGAGAGGACAAGGCGGGAGACGGGGAGGGGTAATTCCGTAATTTCAGTGGCACTGCTGTCCAAGACGCGGCGACACGTATCGACAGGGCGATTGGCAGGGTTCGTCTCACGTGGAAAGTCGTACTGTGACTAATAAAAAGCCTTCAATGCCCTCGTCAATATCAATATTTGAGATCTCGAAGGCATTAGTAATGAGGTTAATAGAGATAACGGCAGGGGTAAATGTGAAATGATGTACTTGCGATTCACGCGACTCAGGCGGGGTATCGAAGGTTCGCGTGATTCGATACGAGAATGTGGGTTCTGGTGAGGGGCTACTTAAGACAATTTTGTGTCAGGAATTTAGTCTGACATTCGTCTGCTACGCGCAGCGTGCGCGTGGGAAACGAGCGAAGCATGAAACGCTCGCCACTGCAGTTTTTTACTGTAAACTACTATTTTTTTTACTGGTAACTCCGCTGATTAATTTGGGAATGTAGGTCCCACGGGGAGAGGTGGGCCCCCAGTGAATTTTGAGCTGGAATGGCAAAATTTTCAATAAAGAGTGACAAGTCAATAGTGACATTAGTGATGGGACTAGAGCCTGAAATATCAAAGACTTTAAGTGACAATCTGCCAAAAAAAGGCTACTTAGAGGGACACTAATCTCTAGACTATAGTTTTTTTGGCAATAATTTTTGTAATCATGCATGAAGGTTCAAGAAGAATGACAGTTGGTTAGACAATTTGTGTTGTCTTTTAATATTTCATAATTTATCCTAGAACATTTGATTGAACATGGGTGGACATCAATGAAACAAATTGGAAAATTTATCTTTTTTTTGTTTGAAACTAACTCATAGTTCATGATATTAGTGGTAGTATTAAAAATGATTTCTATTGTAAAGCAGATGAAAAAAAAGGAAGAATTAGCATTTAATTAATGGGAGTTGGAGAGATTGCAGTCAAAGTTTGATTTCAAATGATGTTTTTGAATTAAAACTATGAGCTGCTCGCCAAACCTTGACCAGACGCTCCACACCTGAGTCCATGGCAACAACAGGTTGGTAAGGAAGAATGGGGAGTAGCACATTGGCTTTAAGGGTGCTAATGAGCTAATTTTGAATCGGAGTTTTGCCTTAAACTAAGTACTGCATATGCCACTTTCGTAAGAACAAAATCAATCATTATATGTTAAAAAATCACATCAACATTATAAATATAAAAATATTATAACAAATAGCCATCATAATTCTATAATAATATCTAAGCATAATATTAATTATTACACCTCAATTTTTTAATTTTTTTTCATAAATAAAATAATAAAAAATATTTTTTTATTAAAACATTCATCTAAGATTTTTGAGGTACGAGTCACTTATGTTTTGAATATAAGAATATTAAACTAAAGTATAATAATAATTAAAGTCAAACCATATCACAAACTGAACAGGGTCATATCGCTAGTATATGTTTGAATACACCCATATTATGTGCCCATAATTATCTCTTTTATGTAAGATAACATGTCATGGACTTCTTAGAATTCTCGTTAGAAGTTATTAAATTTCAATTGCATTAGGATTAGTTTTCTTATTCAAGATTAATCTTGAACTTTTTTATAATTACTATAGTTCACAAAGGATTACAATCGAGAGAATTAATGCAACATATTAGTAATTTTATATCTTGTATTCTCCAATTTTTCTCCCCATCTATCTGATTTTTCTATGTAGATGTCATGTTTACATCATTAGTAGTTGAGGGTGTTCTTGTGCCCTATTGCCATGATAGCCTCGTAAAAAAAAATCCATTGTTTGAATTTCCTTTGCAGCAGTGGATTCATCACTTCGAGAAGTGTCTGCCTCAAATTCTTCTCCTACTTGTCTTCACTCACGGATTACACAATTGGAAATGAGAATGGAAAAAATGGAGCTTAGGAGGCCCTAATCCCCATGTCCAAAGAAGAAAATGTCGATTAAGGTAAAGGTTAGCCTAATTTTTCATTAATTACCTAGGGTTGCTCCTAAACTTTATAAATCTCATCTTTTGTCAAGGATTAATCTTGATTTTTACCTCTAAAACTTTTGATTTTGATCCCTATTTCGAACTTCTAATGAAGGAATTTCGTTTTTGAACTCAATAAACCCTAGATCTATAAGTTTTCAAGTGATTTAGGCATTATTAAGCAGATTTATGTAAATATTAACAAAACCCTATGGTGGATAGGAATTTGAAGAGGTGGGAGCGTCGATTTCGGGTCAAGAAACGCATTGAAGATAAATGATTTCTTCCAAAATTGGTCTATTATTTTGGATTTGAAGTTTGGTGAAGTTTTATGTGGGTTTGCATAGAGTTGAGCTTTAATGGTAGATTAAGGAAAGCTTAATTTTTTTTGCAATTTATTTATGTTTTTGTTGATAAATGACTAGATTTACTATTTCTTACACTTTGATTTCATTATGATGATGTTTGGGAATGAGATTTAAAGGTTTAAGATGGATGTATATATTTTTGGTTTTGGGTTCGAAAGGAAGAAGATGAAGCAAAATTGTAATTATGGCGCTCGAACAACAACACTGCAGTTCTAGTCATTTTCGTTATTTTGCTCATTTTTATATTTTTCTTCCCAAGTACCATTTCTTATGATTATAATAAGTAATTTATGCTAGGAAGAATTACTATAAGGGCATGAATTTGATGTTGGAAGCTATGATAAATGTTTAAGTATTATGTGGATTACATGTTACTCGGTTAAGCATATTGTGATTTCTTATCCTAAATCCATAGTTGAGTAATTCTTTATATTTTAATTATGATTTCAGCAAGTTTACAACATGAGAATGGATTTGTATGTCTTTACATATTATGATTAAATTATGGGTCAATGATGGTGTCATGTCTAGCTTAAAGCGTAGTAATGAACATGCTTACTTAAGTCTAGTGTGAGGTTGCATTTGATTTGAATGACGTTTTTTGATAGTTTTTACCCATGATTTCAGTAAGGAGCATTATGATATTAATTTGGTGCATCACTCCTTGATAGCCCTCAATCGGAAATCGGATTCACTGGAGCAGCTACTTGCTTGTTGATTTGATCACTTGTTGCAAGCCATCCTCCAACAAGAAGGGTGAATGCCTCCATCTTCACTAGACCTGTTGGTCGCTCACAAGCCACCCACATCCAACCAGTTGCAGCCAAAAACTATCATGCCGATGTCAACTTCATGTGAATCCCAGTTCGCAATAGCACCACACCCTCTATGATTGTCACACCCAAAATTTCTCAATTCATTTTTGAATGAAAACTAGTGGAAACAAAAGTTTTAGAAACTCATTTGTCCAATCCTTCAACAAGTATACTATTCCAAGGTGTGACTCACTTGTTTTTGAATATATGGATAATCAAACATCATGTCTTTATATAATTAAGACATAAAAAAATTACAACCAAATCTCAAAAGGTCTTGCCCATGTACATACCAAATAACAATACACACAACTATAGGTAATTGATACTCTTGTGACTATGTCTTAGACACTACACACTAACTAAAATTTATAATCAAGGTTAAAAAATCCTACATAGAACTAAGATCTTCACGTCTTTTCTTAGGACAAGTGTCCCCACATGCTTATTCCTCTGAAGAACTTGCATCAACAACAGATGTTGAGTATACGAATATATCCAATGGGATGGCTAAACAATAACCATAATACTTCAAGAATCATATTACAAAAACATTCCAATAAAATGAATATAGTAGCCAACATAAATTCCATTTCAAAGAGCATTATACTCCAAATCATCAAAAACATAACAATTAGGTATGCATCAACAATCTTTTCCAATATAATATGACTCTCACTTAGAAGTCTCTGACTTCATAAGTGCCAGTTAAGGTATACAACCTCTTAATCAATTTAATTTTTATTTTTTAATTAAAATTATAATTAAGCTCTCACACTCAAGACTCAAGATTTAAGAACAAAGTTCTCAATTTCAAGCTTCCTCCTCCATAAGTGGGCAACTCAAGTCTCAACCATTAAGGTCCAAGGTATACAATTCGAATTTAATAATTAGATTTTAATTTAATTTTCTTATTTTTCTCTTAGTAATTTATTGGTATCTCACTCCAACTATAATGCCTCCTCCTCACTCACCCTAACTGCCAATTTTTCCGAAGGAGGAATTCCCAAAATAGACAAAGTCAACTATGAAGTAATTTTACCAATGCCTTTGACGGTCGGGGAGAAAAAGAAGTAGCAACCCTCCATGGTGTGGAATCATATGAAGAAAATTTGGGTAGATGACCCTAACAACCCTGACATGTTCCTCCTAAAAGCCGAATGCAACTATTGTAAAAATATTCTTAGTGTGTGAACCGGAGAAGTAGGGGGTGCCTAGACATCTTCTTTGACATAATAGAACATGAACTACCAAGCATGGACTGAAGGACCTCAGACAAGAACAGTTAAGTGTCATGAACACCTCTTCTACTTCTCTTAATACTTTTAATTTTAATCAATATACAAATCAGAGGAAGCTCGTGAAGTACATTGTGAGCACTGAGCAACCTTCTCCTTCACCGATGACTCTTGGTTCGAGATATATGTGAGACAAGCTCTCAACCTAGCCTTTAACAAAATCTCATGCAACATTTTAAAGAGATATATTTTCAAGCTATACAAGGAGTACAAGGGAGAGCTTATGAATTTCAAGTAAGATTTCATTAACTTTTGATATTTGGACTAGTAACTAAAACATCGGCTATGCATGTGTTGCCACTCATTTTATCAATGAATCATAGAAATTAAATAAGAGAATAATATATTTTAACATAATATAATATACTCATTCCGCTTCAATTATTTAAAAATAATAGATTTTTGTTTTAAATGATACTTAATTAAAAATAAAATTATGTCTATTTCTTTAGATAATGTCTGTAATAATAATGTAGCGATAAAATTTTTTGAATCTCATTGTAATCACATTGGTCCAATAGAATCAAGTATGTTTCATATTAGATGTGCATGTTACTTAATTAATTTATCTATTCAAGATGGTTTAAATGTAGTTAATTCTCATCTTCAATTAATTTAAAATACTTTGATGCATATTACCTATTCACATATAAGAATTTAAAGACTTGTGTAGATTGCATGGTAAAAAATATAATTTTTTTAATTAGATGTTATTCATAGGTTGAAAATATCACATATTTAATGTTGAGATCTAGTGAAGGATTAGAAAGTTTAATTATAAGTTGGGCTACAAAAAAGTTACCTCATCTTGAACTTAATGAAGGTAATTTTGCAATATCTATTTGTTTGGTGCATTTTTAGTTATTTTTTAGAATATTACTAAAGATTTCTTCATAATTTATTATCCTACTTTTTATTCAATTCTAAACCACTTGTATGGCATAACTTATGCATTTGCAAATTTTGGAATAATGAAACATACGCACGTCTTGTAAAGGAAATAGAAATAAAATTTAATAAATATTGGTCTCCTACCCTGCAATGGATCCTTGGGTTAGATTAGAAGGTATACTTTAATAGATGGTATAGGTGACAAATTGAGTCCCTATCCGATAATAATGATACTTGGTATTAAACTGTAAAAACTAATTTAAATAAAACTTATTGGTCAATGTGTTGATGTATAGAGCAGAGTAAATTGTTCCCGAATTAGTACTAAGACAAATCCCTTAAAAAGAATAATTTATATAAAACTTATACATGCATAAAACTTTAGATTCATGTCTTCATAAGATAAGAATAATACTTACAAATCTAGGTTCATAATTTCAACTGAATAGTTTGATGATCATTATTTTTAAAGTCATCTCATATAAATTGCTCTATTATAGAACTATGAATTTAGAATGATTTGAGTAACGCATAATCTCCAAGATCATGCATTTTCCATCATGAAGATCATATAGGGTTCAAGGTTAACAATCTAACTTTTTTCACAAAAAAGAAATCTTTTCTCATGTGCGTTCACTGCAAGAAAAAAGATTATTATCGACACTTTTAAACGTCACAAATAGTCATAAAAAGCGTCACAAACAATCTCATCGTAATTAATCATTTTCTACGTATTTAAAAAAATATTGCTAATAATACTGCTATTAGCGATGCTTTTTTTTTTTGCATTGCTAAATTATTTTTTTGGACGCTTTATATTTGCATCATTAATAGTAAATTATTAGTGACGCTTATTAATAAGCCTCTTATTAATAAGTGTCACTAATAATATATTACTAGTGACTCTTTATAAAATACCGCTAATATAAAAAAATATTTTAAAAAAAAACTTATTAGCAACACTTTTAAAAGCATCACTAATAAGGCAAAAAAAAATTATTAGCGACACTTTTAAAAGCGTCACTAATAACAAAAAATATAGAAAAAAGCATCGCCCTCCTCTGACTGAAGGAAACTGCATGGGGATTGAGGGGGGGGGGCAGAAGGGGGCGGCACTGAATCTTGTAGTGGAGCTAGACAAGAATCATGCGGTGGAGTCGGGGCAAGATTTGGTGCCACTCTTCTCAACTTGCGCCGGGGGGGGAAGGGCAGGGGGAGGAGTTCGAACTTTAGTAGGACTAGTTGGAGCCCCTTCTCGAGCCAATGGGGAGAGGAGGGAAGGGAGTAGAGTGTAAGGTTAGGACAGTGAGGAGGGCGAGCCGGGGCGGAAGGCTAGGACAGTAAGGAGGGGGGAAATTATAGTCGAGGGCAAAATTCTGCTCGGGAAAAATTTTGCATGCGCTCTCCTTTATGTGACACTTCTTTTGAAGCATAGCAAATACACTACAAATTGTGACGCTTCAAAAGAAGTGTCACAAATAGTACTAATTTAAAAAAAAACTTATTTTATTTGCAATACTTTTTATGAAGTATCACAAATTGTAGTACTATTTGAAACATTTAAAAAAAAAGATCACAAATATTTAATTTTTTTGTGATGTTTTTTTAAGCATAAAAAAGTAGTTTTTCGTGATGTTTTTTATTACAACTTTAGAAAAAAATCGCTGATAATCTTTTTTGTTATAGTGGTTGATAGTCATTCCCATGGAATTCTTTCTCTCCCTTAATTGTTCTTGACTTGGTGTGCTCTTGATTTTCTCTCTTTTGATTTTGAGAAAATTTTGAAGAAATAGTAGTCTAAGGGGCTCAAAAAGGGTATTTACAAAGAAGAAAAAATAAAATTCTTGTATATAACCATCAAGCATGGCAATTTTTTAGCCCATCAGTGGAACTACCTTGACCCTCACTGATGCAGCAGTGTCACATATGTGAATATTACCACAATCCAAATTTAAATGGTCTTAACTTCCTCATATAAACTCTGATTTGCATATTTTTTAGTGTTTTAAAGATATTTATTTCTACTTTATAACTCCAAATTTTTAGACCAAAACTCTATCTACAAAAATGTTATGCTATTAAGAAAGTACAAGAGTCAAATGGTGGCATCGGTAGGTCATCAACAACACCTTAGGTTCAATGTAAGATGAACATAGCTTCTTCATCCATACTCTGATTCGTGCATTCTTTGAAGCATTTTGAAGATCTTTTCATTTACTCTTTCCCAAAGATTTAGATTGAAACTTTAAAAGTAAGCTATTTCACTAAGAATGCCCAAGGGTTAATTCACAATTTTCTATGTAGACTTAAAAAATTACTTGATATTACATCTACTATACTTCTCGGGCTCCAATATGTGTGTTTTTGTCACTTTTTAAAGCTCTCTGTTTTGTCTACTTTTTAATACTAAATTTTTAGACCTAAATTATATATACAGAAGAAGTAATTCTACTCCTAAAATCTAAGGGTTAAGACACACTATTTTCTACGTGACCAAATTTATAAAATTTAAAAAATTTCTAAGTTTTATATTAATATATAAGATTTGACATAAAATCAATTCATCAATCAATAATCCCACAAAAACTTCACTGGTCACCAAAAAAATAATCAACCCTATTCATGATTATCCATTTTGAATGAGCCACAAAAATTTACCCATCTCTAAAAATATATATAAATTTTGGGTCACCATGGAATCTCACCAAAATTCATGCAAGTTTTGAAGTCAAAACGGAGTTTTTGAACTATAACTCAAAATTTCAAATAGATGTGCACACGTATAAGGAAACCATGTTATCCAATGATTGATATATTGTATAGCTAAGTCTACACAGTATTATAAGTATTTGGCATCCTAATCCCTATATATATATAAATTATATATAATAGTACATTTATTCACTTGGGTTGAGTATCAAAATTGAGGCAATTTAAAAAAGAAACAAGACGAATATGCTTCGTTCACCAAGCCTATCTGGATCTAGCAATGGGTTGGCTCCTTGTCTTCTCCATTTGCATCTTCCACTACGTCATGCAGCTCTTCCACAATGCAACCTTGTCTCGTAATTGCAACCATGCATGTAATGTCAGTGGTGGTGGGCGGAGCTCCAAGTCTTCTTCTCGCAGCCTCAACTTGGCTATAATCTCAACCTTCCCGACATTTGGCTTCTCCTCTATGAAGGGCCTCCTGGTTGACAGGTGTTGGACCATGGTATGGGCTCGGGCCCGTTTAGGTTCAATGTTATCATGGTTCGGGTGAGCCGGTATAGGCCACGAGGTCAAAGGGTGGTAGGGGAGGTTACACAAACCCCACATGTGTCATCGCTATACTAATTTGGTTAGGATCTGCCTACGTCATACATATATACTAGGCATGTGACTAAGTTGTACATTTATACGTTGTGGGGCCCATATGTGCAAATTATGTGTAGATGGTGGGACCTATGGTTAGTGAGGGGTCGACCCTGTTATGGGCTTGGCCGCGCACAGAGGGTCCAGGCCTCCACGGGCTTTGAGAGACAGAGCCTACTCCTGTTGTCTATGACCCTCTAGTTAAACCAGAGATCTTAGCAGGGAAAGCCCATTATAAGAAAGCCCAAGTTTAAGCTAAACTAAAGGAGGAATGAGGAAGGGTATAAAAGGGAAAGAAGAGGGAGTGGAGTTCCCTAAGTGGTTCGCCCCCTCTTTTCTCCTCTCCCTCTCCTAATCCGGCCCCCTCTCCCTCTTGTGGTGCGGCCTCCTTATGTTTTTGTGGAAAACCTTGTTGGCCGCCCCTCTACACCCTCCTCTCTCACTCCTTTGGTGAGCATAATCAAGGAGAAGGCTCTTCTCCTTGTGTGGGTCGACTTGGTGGAGCATTGGGGCTTCATCCTTGCTAAGATCTACATCCATGAGCAAAGGTTTTGAGGGATCGACACATCTAAGAGGTAATCCCCTTCTCTATGCTTGTTTTCTTGTGATCTAAGAGTGCGGGCTAATTGCTTCGAGGGTGTGCAAGGGGTAGGAATGCCCAAGGTCAGTACACTATTGCTTCCAATTTGGTTTCTGATATGTATGATTCATGATCGATGGTTTATATTGCTCATTGATTTGATTTTATATGCATATTTGTGTAGATGAATGTGTAAAGCTTGGATTTTGATTGGTGTGCCACCCTTACCCACCTTGCTTCCGCTAGTCCGACCACTTAACAATAGGAACAACCTCAAGTACCATGTCTGCCTTGCGGAGTTCTCTAGGCAGAGTATGATAGCAGAGAGAGTGCCTGCTTGGGCAGATATGAAGCCCTCGCTGAAAAGTTCGATAGTGAAGAGAGTGGTCGGAGGCGGCTAGCTTGGCACAATCAATAGTGACCTACATACCCTATTTTGCCCATAGACCCCATGCCTCATCCAAAAAAAAATTACAAATTAAACATATTTTTTAGCCCTAAGTGCATCCTATATTTCCTTGTATTTTTATTGACCATGAGCATCCCATGCCAAATGGTTAAACTAATTAGGCCAAAAGTACCAAGTAGCTGATATGCAAGGCAACTGAGCGGCAAGATTTAGTAAAAGAAGAGGGAAATTTATTTTTATATACAGTAAACTTAAATTTTATATAAATCCGTATTGTAGAATATATGAAAATTATGATATTTTAGGTTACAAAGTTTTCTTCTTAAAATAAATAAAATTAAAATTTATTTATTTTATTAACAAAGGGTGTCAAGTCCTTAGGACTAGACTTAGAAGTCTAGGGAAACTAAACTCCTCTAGCATTGCAGCCCACCGCCAATCTCCTCCGGCACTCATAATGCCCACACATCATGTGCATTGGGTAACTTGAGCTACAATCATGTAGAATATTTAAGTTACTTATTACTTTGGCACATAATTTTAAGTTTTAGTCTATCTTAATACTCCCTCTGCCCTACTTTAATAATTTTATTTAATTTTTTAAAATAAATTAATTTTAATTATTTTAAAAAACTTAATAAATTTATTAAAGTGGGATAGAGGGAGTACTGTTCATCAAATTGATATGTTTCTTCTTTTTATTATAGAAAAATGTTTGTTCTTAGAGTTTGGTTGATGCTTTTTTTAGATTTAGTAGCACTATTTTTTGGCCAGGTCAAGATAAATAAACATAAAAAACTACACAAATATATTGAGGACACGTTTGACAACCCTTTGGGTGAAAATGTCTTTTCTTTCCAAACCCTCCTGGTGAAGGGTTGTTTACCAAAGTCACTTTCCTTGTGATATGATAATTTATATAAATTACACGAAAATTAATTTCAAAAATTGAAGTAGTTACTAAACATACCCTTAATTAAGAGAGTTAAAAGGAATATTAATATAACACCCAATTTTCTTTATAAGGGTTATAAGTCACTTATAGTAGAAGACAAAGACCTATTGAATTGGCTCTTCTCATTTTTATCTCTTTGAAATTCTGGCCTTTCTCTTTCTCTCAGTCTCTCTCTCTCTTATTCGTCCTTTTACTTCTTATCCTTCTAAATTACCTTATTCTACGTAATAAATGTGGTCCAATGACACTAAATGTGGGCGAGATTTCCACTAGCTACAAAATTATGATTGCACCACAGAGTGGTGATGCCCATCCCACCGAAGAACATTATACCAATGTAGTGTAACTAACATACACTATCAAAAATACGCCTGCAAAAGCTTATTTGTTTATTAATTTTATCTTATCTTAATTGCCTCATTTGTTAAAAGTCTTTAAGATTTATAGAAGATTGACCATAAAAAAATTAAAAATAATTCTTTATATTAAATTAATAGTTATATTTTTTTAAAAATACATTAAAATTGCTTCATCTTAAAAACTTAAATGTAACTGTTCCAAGGAGTATATAACAAATACGACACTTATTTTAGGGCAAAAAATTATAATTATAACAAATTAGATGCCCATGTTTTTTTCACTTATAAAAAAAATATTTTTTTGTCCCTTATTAATAGTTCTATCTAAGAAAATTTTTATTGAATAGTGAGACCCACAACTGAGATAATTGAAAATAACTTCTAAAATATTTTTTTAAATACACAATTAATTAAATTGAGCCAAATAAAATAATTAATATATGACAAATTTCTCTCTCCAAATGATACTATTAATATGCAAGGGATGGAGTATTAGAAAACCCTTTACTTGATAAGGAGAATTAGACATAAAATAATTAATATTAAATAATTTTTTTATAAATAAAATAATTAATATGAGATGGAAGGAGTAGTAGCCAAGCCGGATTAATTAAACTGGTCATTTTCTTAATTAATAGGCTTACAACTCATACGTTTGTGGATGATCACACACAACACAAATCTAAGTGGTACCAGGGCAGTCAGGATCAACATGAATATGTTACTGATTGAACATGTGCCATAATACGCACGCCCTATGCACAGTCAATGTTTAAATGTGGGCCGTATGCCTTCCTGGGATGGGTCCCACGTCGAGTCTGCACCATCGGTGAGAGCGCACTGCAAGCGTTGCACGATGCGAGCGGTGGTAAGGTTGTTGTTTTCGTTTACGATTTACCCGGTTACCCGCTTTTTAGAAAACGACAAATCTCTTACACGAGTGCGGATTTATGTCCAGCACCGTCATCCGTACCAGAGGAAATGACCAAAAAGCCCCTATTATATCTCAATTATGACTGCAAAGTGCATGCCCACATTTCGAAGCCGGAGGCCCGGAGATCGACGGGAATTGAGGCGATGACAAGACGATATGACAAAAGTGCCCACCAAGAATGGCCAAAGTGGTGTAAGTGATAGGGGTATTTTAAGGAAACATGCGTTGGGAGTTGGGGTGGCTTAAAGCCGTTTAAAAACCCGAAGCCTTGATTTGTGGCGAAAGCTACTTTACTTAAGTTCCAAAATTTGGGAAATTGGCGATTAAGTTCACACTCCACACCTGTTTCTTCCTCCTCCAAAATTTTACCTTTAAATCAATCTTCAGAACTTAATTTGTAAAGAACTAAAGATAGTTAGCTGCTATTTTTCTTAGTTAGAAAAATGTTAAATGAGAAGTGAGTAATGAAGTGTTTTTGAGTCTATTTGTAAACTCAATATGTTAATTTAAAATTATTATATTTTTTATAAAAAATAAAAGTATATATATTACAAAAATGTGCACAACGTTGTAAATTGGGAACTTCAATATGAGCCTGAGCTTACACGTGGAAAACTGTATCGTGGCCTAAATTTGGGGTTTAATATGAGACCACCCAATTGGCATGAGTTCGGGCAGTATGAACCATCCAATCGGATGACATGTTTTAATAGAGGGGTGGACATGCTTTGCAGCCTTTATACCTAGTTTATTATATATGAAAAAAAGGATAACTCTTAGCAAGTGACACTCTGCATGTGCTCCTATTGATGATGTGGGCCCCACGTAAGCTTAAGTGGTCTTAGTGTACTATATTATTTATATTTTATAGTATTTTTATTTTTTTAATAATAAAGAGTATTTGAGTCTTTAAGACAAAACTAAAAGGAGTAGGGCAACCAATCTCTTATACAGTACATATCATGTCAATGTCCTTGGTCACATGCAAGACCTACCAGGCTAGTATATATGGCCAAAGTCAAGATATAATCTTTAATGGTATTGGGTTTGAACATATGCTTCCTTAAGCGTGTCCTTCCATCCCACCAACACCGAGTTGGTTTGGCTCAAGGCTCAATTAATCAGATGTGGATGATTAAAATTTGGTGATGCCTAGACGAGGGACAGGATGCATGTCAACAGGTTTGGCTCCATCAATAATTGTATATGTGGGTGGTTAATAATGACGGAATGAAAGAGCTAGGTTTAGTCAACAACAAACCCTAATCCTGTTCATTGATTGAATCAGAACTGAGGAAAGGAGCAGTGGTTATTCCAAAGCAAAGGAATAATTAATAGAGAAAACCCCAAGTTTGTCACATGATTTTGTTGTCAATTATTGGTCTCTGTCCATCAAAGTTCAAACAGACAATTCTAGTCTTGGACTTTTTTACATACTAATAAGAATCAACATTATTGGTCACTTCATGCACGTATAGAGTTGATAAAGAGGATTACAAGAACGATTTTGAGGGGGGCCATTCTAAAGTTCAAGTGTTGACTGCATGAGACAAAAGGGCCTTCTATTTCAAATGGTTTGGCCACTTTGGTTAGGTTGGTGGGCTTGGACTTTTGGCGGGCTGTGGGGACTCTTCAAGACCAGGAGATGTTGGGCACTGCTGCAGCGCTGCTATCTGACAAAGGAGGGAAGAATTCCTGTCTTTGGGTTTCCGTGATTCTCGTGTGGAAAAAAACGGACGGAAGCAATTAGGGCTGTTTCCTGCAGACAGTGAGGGGGTGAATTCCTTCCATCAAAGCAACAGAGGTGTTGTTTTGGGTGCTTTTAGGGGGCTGTTGCCTTGTGGGGGTGTCTGTGACTTAAGAGCTCCTTTTCTGTGTGGAGACGTGTAGAACTAGATCACAAGTTCACAACTGTTGTTACATGAGTTAGTTGCAAAATGGTATTTTTTTCTGTTTCCTTTGGTATCTGGATATAAGAAAGATTTGAGCTTCAAGTATGAACACAGATTATTAGAAAAAGAAAGTACGAACACAGATTTGCAGGTTCATTTCTTTAGCAATTTGGGGTTTGCATTTTTCAACTTCATTGAAAGTCGAAAGGTGTAGTTGGTTTAAAGGTATTGTTGGTTTAAAGGTATTGTGACTAATGGCACGTTGGATTTCTCTTACCTTAAAGATGGATGAGAAGTCTCCCTCTCCTATTTTAAGCAGCCCCTTACCCTTATAGAGAGACCGTGGATAAGATATACACGTCGGTGTTAAGTGAGTGGGTGGCTAAAAGGGAGGTGAACTACTCATCCTTTAAACATAGTCAAGATTACAAATTGGACCCGACAAGGGCAAGCTGAATATAACTGGTGTTCATGTTTCCAACTTTTTTCCAGTAATCTTTGCGTATATTTTTTTATGTTCACCAAAAATTTCTGAAATAAAATGGAAATGTAATGTTGCAATAGTATTAGAAGTTCAAGTGAATCAAAAAATACAAAAGTAAACAATTTGAGAGAAAGAGCACCACTTATAGTCTCATAATGGAGATCATATCTGGTTGGGAAAATTGGATCCTCATGAAAAAAATTATCACTTCAGACAGTTGTTAGCTAGTTTCCACTAACCAACATAATTTTTTTTACCACAAATTTGAGAAAATTTGGAACCAATAAATGCATCGCCAATCTTATTAGGCTGGCTATTGTATGCAACAGTAGTGAGGATCTTCAATTTTGCCATACTGGCTGCTTCCTGGTGAAGGACTTGGGGCTATGTTGCCAACTTTCATGCAAACAGAACATCTGCTCAGTCCAAAGGAAGCCCACTTTGGTCATCAATTCAACATAGCATCAAACGCAAGGAGACCAGAAATCATCTAATAATTTTTGGAGATCTTTTAAGCTGTCATGTCATGCAGAGACAGCTAAGTAGCTATCTTTATGGGAGGAATAAGCCTTTCTTCATCTTTACAGCACTGCTAGCAATGCTCTCGCTGAAAACTAGTTAAACAGTGATCCCGCATTAATTGTTATATATTTTTATTTTCCAATTAGGAAATTGGTGGAATCAAATTAAAAAAAAAGGTATTTTTAAATAACTATTTGCCCTCAAAATTGCTAGTTATGATTTTTTAACCTTTTTTTATCTAAAGGTAATTTTCACCTTTTATAAAATTTACAACCTTTACATATTTTATAAATAAGACATTTAATATGGGATGAAAGGAGTAGTTTTTGGCATTAAGTAACAACTATTATGTTATAAACAGCGTGCTAAAGAACCTAGGTCAATCTAGTTTTGCTTACCTCAAGCTTGTCTCTATTTCATGCTTTAGCCAAGTTATGTCAAGCTCAATTTTTTTATACTCTCTGTCCCATATTAATAGCTATTTTTGAAAAATAATAATTTTAATTGAATGGTAAAATCCATATTAAAGAGAAGGAGAAATAAGCTTATGATACTATTTTTTAAGTACTTTACCACTTAAATTTAACAAAATAGAACTATTAGTATGGAATAAATATTTTTGCTAAATGGAGCATTTTTGCCAAAAAGAGCTAGTAATTTAAATTTGAGGGGGTGTTTGCTCAAACCCAAAATAAGTGTCCTATTTAGGTTTTTCCCAAATGAGCTAGTATATTTTAATATTTTAAAATAAAAATAATTTATTATTTATAGACAATCTTATTATCTTAACATAGAAAACACCAATTTGTATGAAGATGGAGCAACGGTAGCCAATCTGTTTTTCAATCCGGGCTGGTTTCATTTATTGATGGTTTACCACATTGCTCTTTAGTATCCATTTTTATAATACTAGGAATAGTGCACGTGCAAAAAGTACGTGAAAACTTTTACGGTAAACAATAGTGTACATAATGTTTTTTGTTGTATAATTATAATATAATTTACCACATAAAATATAAAATAAGTTCGACACATTTGATGTATATTTGAATTAAATTAAATATATAGAATACAATGACATATGTTTTTATAAACAAATTTTTTAGCGAAAGTGTGTAGAAAATATGTCTTAAATATAAGGGATTATAACTATTCTACGACTAAAATTGATAACTAATTACTTTTACATTTTTTTTATTCTTTGTATTTTATAACAAAGTTGAATAATGTAGCGTCTCTTAACTGAACATATAGACAAGGCCTAACAAAAAATAATGAGAGTAGGCATGTTATGGTCGTCGTTTTTAGTGCATTTAAAATGAAAACTATTGCATAAATAAAGATATAATCATTTTTTTCCTTGTATAAAAGATTAAATATTCTCACATGTTGGACAAACATAAAAGATATTATTGTGGTTAAATCTATATACTTTTCTAAATAATACATATATATTGCATTTGTTATTCTGCCTAATAAGTTTATTAAAAAACGACGTTAGAAATTACGTAGACCGATCATAAATCATAACAATCCCAAGTCTTACAATCTAATTCATCCAAATTAGTCAGAAGGGATATATAAGACAAACCAATATTTTATAAAAGTAAAAAAATAGCAAAAATTAAATAGTAAAGAAAAAGAAGGAGCAATTTATTTTGCCGAGGAATCATTGTCATCTTCATGTTCAATTGTGCCTAGAAATAAAAACCACACAAATATTAAAATTAAGAATAATCTCAACATAAATTATTAAACAAATGTGGGTTATAAACATTTGGGAAAACAAAAGGCACCCTTTTCAGTTGCAGTAACCGAGATACAGGTGGTTGACCTAACGACCTCGTCTGCAATAATCTTCTGATCTATTTTGAGGACAAACATAAACGATTTCCAAATGATATCATCTATAATTGTTTTGAATCCACGCTCATTAGATACCTTCATAATGTAACGAATGCATATATTAACTTTTATATTGATATGAATAAACATGAATTAAGTATATTATTAAATATTATAACATATCACAGAGGTTACCTTTAAATTATGCATTGTATCAGCTGAGTATCCAAACATTTTTTCTGCTTGTGTATCGAAAACAGTTACCCACATGTTACCAGTACTATTTCCTATATTTACTTGAAAATAAAACCTATATATGAATAATAATAACAAAACAATTATGAACATTGCAAAATAATTTTAAATATATAAGATAAATATGAAATATACCTGTGACTTTCACTATCGGAGTAACATGACATTTATCACACGCATCAACATTATGATGATTGCTAACTTTTTTGTTGCATTTTGAGCATGCAATGCACCAAATATCTTGATCCAAACTTATCTTTAAAACCCACGCATCAATGGCAACAAATTCAGGCTAAAGGAGGGCATCAAAGTAAAGTTAAATATTACAAACAACTTTATCTCTGTTTTTGTGTATATAAATATATATATATATAATGAAAAAATGATAATTATATATACGTTATTGAAATAACAAGTAAAATAACCTGTAGTAGGTTTTCTTTAATGTTCATGATATCCATAATTTGTTTTACAGGTCTTTGCAAACTGTTTCGACGTGACATCTCTGTGTCCACCATATTTGAAACTTCTGATATATTCTTAAAGTACCTAACATGTTTTTTACACAAAGAACAAATAAATTGAACAATTTAGTTTAAAGCAAACATTTTTTTTACAATGGGAAATATTTACATAAAACTTACCAACTTTTAAGTTCTACAGCCGCTTCAAACATTGGGTTCATGGTTATTTTGGTCTCAGTTGTCGATGATAATGTTAGTCGCTCTACAAATATAATAGTGAAATAATATTATACATAAAAGTTGTTTATGCAATACCTTAGATTGTCAACAAAATAAGTATACCTCGAAATTCTTGGACCGGCACAGCTGTTAAATAAATAATTGGCTAATCACCACGACATTCCTCAAGAATGAGTACATCATTTTCTACGATATCTCCCCATAAGGTTATTGAAATTGGCATTGTACACCTAGAAAGAAAACTGTTTAGAAAACCAACATTTAGTAAACTACGAAATTAGGTTGTGAATTTACTTTTTATCAATCAACTCAAGTGACTGACGATTTACTTTAGTTCCATTACGCCTGTGCACAATGGTTCGATTACCAATGCTAATTACAACTCCAAGTACATCTGCCAAAAGAAAGGACCAAAACGCTTACTCAATGCATATATGTAAAAAATATACTTTTCAAGTATGTTTTCTTACTGATTGTTTATTGTATATTTTTTGGGACTTGAAGTGCATCAAGACAAGTTATTCCACAATTGTCATAACTCATTATAGCAAATTCATCTGGTATAAGAACAATTGTTGTATGCTTTTGAACAATTATCTCATACTCGGTTGTACCCCACCGAAATCTTGGATTTGAACATTTGATCAACCCATTTGATATGAAGTACGTTTTACCTTCCAAGGTAGTAGTCTTCAATGATTCAACTAACTCATTAAAAACCAACAATTGAATTCTAGAACCCTATAAAAATAGACAATCAAGTAAGACTAATATCCATCAAATTTTTTTGTAACAACTTATTCAAATTTGGATAAACATAAATGTAAATTATTGCAAACATGAAGAACAATAACTATATGTAAGGAAGTTCTTAGGGACTAACCTGTTCATCAATAACGCGTATGTTCATAACGATTCCAGAACCCTTTGAGTTGTCAAACGAGTGTACTTTGGTCTTTTCCAATATTAGATATTTTATTGTCCATTGAACCTTACTTTTGATAGTTTAGATATTGGAATGCAAGTCATTGCCATTGTAAACCTATGAAAATAGTCAACAATGTAAATGCTATAACCAAACAATAATCTCTCTAATTCCATATAAACAAAAAGGAAGACAAATTGTTATACAACTCACAAGTTATTTGGTAAATACTTCTTTAAATACAACATTTCATGTCACTCCATATGGCATAGTCTTATCTAAAGAATGTTTGATCAAGATTTTTGTTTTTGACTTAGAAGTACCTCTTGACAAAGCAACATATAATTGGCCATGCGAAAAAATAGGTTCCGGTAAATACAATCCTACATTTTCAATTGTCTGACCTTGAGCTTTATTAATAGTCATTGCAAATGCAAGCATTATTGGAAATTATTTACGTTTAAATCTAAATTGACACTTTTCATTATCTGCTGACATGAGTGGAATCCTTGGCAAAAAAACATTTCTTCCCTTATATTCCCCGGTTACAATTTGAGCATGTGTAACATTACGATCAAACTTGATACAAATCAACCTTGTGCCATTACACAAACCATTCCTTGGATCGAGGTTTCGCAATAACATAATTGGGCAATTTTGCTTGAGTACCAATTTATGTGGAGGCAAACCATTTGGAATAAGTGTGTTCAGGAACTCATGTGGATAAAAATTATTTGTATCATCAATTGTCGTGTCATAACTGTAGTATGTTACTGCATTGCCACTGCACATTGAAACAATTCTTGAATTTATTTGATCAACATATTCATTTTTTGTTGTCAATATGCACCTCTCTGCCAAGTAACTTGATTCCAAAACTCGTGCTTCTAAAGATGGGAATATTTCCGAAATGAGTTTGCAAGTTCTATTTTCAAAATCTGTGTCTTCAATCAACATATCGGATGACATTTTGATGTAATCGTCTTGAACACACATTTCATCTCCATCGCCAATTTGAAGTAAATATGAACAAAAATCTGGATCATTCCTTGCTCGCATATTTTTAGTTAGAGGCAATATCTCAACAGTTTGCCAAATCTTTGAGTGCACCAAACATGCATCAACTATATCTTCTCTTGTACCTTTGGGAACCACCGGTAATACTTGCGGAAAATTTCCACCAAACACAATTACTTTTCCACCAAAAGGTTTTGAACAATCAAGTATATCTTGAAGCGTGCGATCTAATGCCTCAATTGCATACCTCTTTGTCATTGGTGCTTCGTCCCATATAATCAAAGCTGTTTGTGTAAATAATTGTGCCATCCCACTTTGTTTTGAAATATTGCATGAGCTATTAATGCCAATCTCAATTAGTATCTTAAATCTTGAATGAGCAGTACGTCCTCCAGGCAAGATTGATGCAGCAACCCCAGAGGTTGCTGTTGCAAGTGCAATCATCCCTCGTTGCCTAATTGTTGCAAGAATAGCTCTATACAAGAAAGTCTTACCCGTCCTGCCGGGACCATCAACAAAGAAAACACCTGTAGACCTAGCTTCCACTCGTGCAATAATTATGTCATATGCTTTTTGTTGATCTTCATTTAAAAAATTAATTGCTTCCAAATCTTGATAGGATATTGGAACTAATCCCTCCTTGGTGACCTCCCTTTCTCGGCTATATCTAAAAGAATCAATTTCAATTCTTGGTAAATCAAAATCTTCTAAAGAACGACCTAAATTTGCAATACACTCACCAATTTCTTTCAGAACATAAGCAACACATACGGTGTCTGAAACTCCTTTCGCAAGAACACAGTCATCAGACATATCCAAAAACACAGTATCCCATAATTTTCTTATATCAACGGGCTCACAGAATACTAAAATTGTTGCAAACAATGTTCTTAAAGAAGCCGGCATTGAGAACATTGATGCCTCTTCCAAACATAATAATATATCATTGTCATCAACCAAAAATCCCATCATATGTGCTGCCTCACGAAATGTATTACATTGCATGTTGTTAACACATAGCAAATGATCAAACGATTCTGCGCCACAAACATGATTCAACAAAAGCCTTAAATAATATCTCTCTCCTTCAACCGGATTTGCAGCATTTATTCTACCAATTGCAAAACCAAATTTTCGAGGATCCTATGAACGACCTTGACAACAATACACATAAAAGGTTGGAAATTCTCGGTAGAGTAACGTTCGAGCATGTGGATCAACCTTATTTATGTCAAAGTAAGCTGTCAACATTGTCTGGCAGCTCACCTCTTTATCAAGAAAATCAGCTAAATTTTATCCATTATAAAAAGAGACTATATGCTTATTTGGTAAGTGAAGTTGCAAATTGATAACAGCTGGACGATTATCACTAAGGCTGAATGCAAAAATTCGCCAAGCTGCTTCAGGTGGAAATACCCACCGTGCATTCTGATAACTCTCAATTTCATCAACATCATCAACATGTAAGTTGTTCATCAATTGCATAGAGATACGGTCATGATCCTTATATATATATATATTTGTAAAGGTATTTTACTACCTTAATACTTGAACATACCTCAACATTCATGTGACAATCATAAGGCTTCAACAAAAAAGGATTGTAAGGAACAACCCATCGATTATCCAATGTGTGACCACGTACATATACAGACGAACCATTGTTTCATCTCCTATATACTGGGTATGAATCATCACCTTCTATAGTGACATCTGTAAATCTTCTTGGATATCTAAAATGACAACCTCCTTGTGTCATACATGGTGAGTTCATTCTGGAAATCCCATAAGGTCCATGCATCATGTGTTTTATCACACGACTTTGTAATAATGCGTCTTCTTCAACTTTTGGAATCTCTGCACAAACAAACTTGTCATATGTATTTGCGCCCATTATCTTGTCTTCTTTTGCCATTATAACCAATAAGTGCATATGTGGCAACCATCGTTTTTGGAACTCTATAACATCTACGTGGGCAATAACTCTACCCATGAAACCTGATTTTATAATAAGGTCCTTCAAATCATCTATCTTGGCCTTAAAAACTCGGGAGACAATATCAGGTCTATTAGATGCAACTTCTCCAATTTTCAAATGACTGGTAATCTCAGGCCATTTTGGGTTGCATGTCATTGTAATAAACAAGTCCGGTTTACCATATGTTTGAACAAGAGCCATTGCATCCAAATATCTTCGTCTCATGTTACGTGGTCCACCAATGAATGACGCAGGTAACACAACTTGTTTACCTATTCTTCTTCCTTCTAATTCTCCATCAGCAACACTATCAACTACACCTTGGTAAAATTCTGCCCTTAAAGCACATTGATTATGTTGTATAAAGTTCAATCTATTTGTCTCAATTTTCACATACATATCAACTATATATTGTTGAAATAAATGCCCACCATTGATGTCATGCCCCGGCGATGCCCGACCCGAGCCGAACCCGGTCCAAGGGCCGGTCAAGCGCGCGGGGGCGACGAAGGGAAATTGAGAAATGATTTAGCGGAAGACTTAACCCTAACCACAGGCGATTTAACCAAATAACGGAGTACGCACAATCCTTTGAGCAAGAGTAAATAAGAAGGAAAGAAAGAGGGCTGCTTATCACAAAGGAATTCAAATCAAAACATGTCCTTTCGGACCAATCAACTTACGATTAGTCCACGACCAATCAATCCGGCACACAATTTCTCCACATTGCATCCAATTGGTCAAATTCGATTAACCTCGATGAAGCCTCAATTGAAAATTAATTTTTATGACGCATGCAGCATGGTACATACGTGGGCAAGGCATACATGAATCCTAATCCATGATAAGTGCTCTCATCAGCCCCTAATGCATCATTCATAATCATAATATCAAGCTTCAACGTCATCATTAAACCCCACATGTGTGTGTGTACCTAGTAGAAGCATTTCACACAATGCATGTCAACATGCTTGAAATTAAACTCACTACCACACTACACATGTGAATTAACATCTAATCATGAATTTCAGTGGAAATCATAGGAGAATCAACGTTGAAATCATAACTCAAATCAAAACTCAACCACAAAGGCTACACACATATAAGATCATTCATTTCATCCTTGAGTCATGGCATTCACCAACATCTACACATCAACTAATTACATTCTATCATGACAAATCAGTCCATTAATAGGTTGTAGTCCTACTGAAAATATGCTTAACCAAAGGGAATCAACCATTCATAATTTCAAGATGACAATTCCAACATCATGCCACAAGACATAAGTCATTCCACAAAATCTCTAATCATATATTTCAACTCCTTAAACTCAATAGCATGCCTTTCCAGTAGCGTAATATTGCTTAAAATACTCTACATTCATATGAAATTGGCAAGCTAAAGTGGAATCATTGAAAATAAACATCATGCATTAGAACACAATTCTGCTATGTAGCCGTTTGAATGCCCTTCAGGCCGTTTGATCGGCTAAACGGGAGAAATTCAAATTCACAGTTTGGCCGTTCGAACGCCCAGTAGGTCGTTCAATCGGTTGAACTGAAAATCTGTTGATCCAACAGTGTTGCCGTTCGAACACCCAGAAGAGCCGTTCGAACGCCAACAAGGCAGAACTAATCATCTTCTTCCTTTTGCAAATCCAAACCGAAACACCATTGATAACACTTCAAATCAACATGTAACACCCTAATCATCATCAAAAGTCCTTCATGACTTCCAAAATGTTAAACCATATCATAATAATGCAAAACACTAAGGAATCGAGATTAAATATTTTTATTTTCTAATCATGCCATTAACATACCAAATCAAGTAACTCCATTCGAAATAAGCCAAAAATCAAGAGTTTTACCATGGATAAATTGAAGTTTCGAAGATCCATTACCTTATCACTTGATTAAGCTCGGATTTGAGGGTCACCCTTCTTGAAAACCTTACAAAAACATAGAGTTTGGATTAAACTCCATTAAAAATTGATTTACCAAAGAAATCCCTAATTAAAACTTAGATCTAGGGCTTGTTGAACGTAAAAATCGAATTTTGAAAGTTAGGGTTTTTAGTAAAACACAAATCAGTAGTTTTTGATGTCCAAAAACGAATTGAAACAAGGGGGAAATGGTAGATTTGGAAGAGGTTAAGAAGAAAACTAGTGTTTAGTGCTTAATTAGAGTAGGCTTACCTTAATCACCTTCTAATCCGGGCCTAATTGGGGATTAGGCCTGACCTCTCCTCCTTAGCCTATTCCCAAAAATGAAAATGGCTTAGGTTTGGCCTTTTATAGTAAAGGTTGAGGTATGTATGGGTAAGTTATGGGGTGTAAATAGAAAAAGTACGCTAAAAATGGGTATTTTGCAAATTGGAGCACTAATTAAGCCTAAGAAAATTCTAAAATTTTTTGTATGACCTTAAGTAGATATCTGGGTTCATTTGACCCAAAAATCAAAATTTTGATGGTGGGGCCCACAGGGGTCCCGCCAAAACCCTAATTTTTAGAAAAATAGTAAAAATTCAGAAAAATCCCAAAAATTCATGTTTGATTCAAAATCACTTATAACCACTAATCTTAAAGTTGATTTTGGTTAAAACCATTATAAACACTATTTATTCACAAAACTACCGAATAAATCAGAAAACGCGTTAACCTCACGATAACCGATAATTAAAGAAAATCAAAAACCGGTTTAAGGTCAGGGATCTTACAATTGATAATACTCCATGACGGGTTAGATCTTATCTAGAATAAATAGGCATAATATTCTCTACAAGTCACATCAGTGCGACGCCTCTGAAGTTGGCCTTCAACCTGTAATTCTTGCTCAAATTGCTCAATGCTATTTGGATACACTGAATTGGCCAAACAACGACGTTTAATCCCAGCATGCCAACCAGTCTCTCCACTTGGAAACAACAATGGGTATTGCAAAGGGTCATAGCATCCATAATAAGGTTGAACTTTATATGATTCACCTTGTTTTCCATGAACAATAATATGTCGTTCTCGTTCACCTGTTACCTCATCTCCTTCGATCCAAATAGTAGCCACTTGAGATGAAGATGGTGCATTGTAGACACGTTGATCATGACCACAACTCTTTTGAATACCAATTCTCAGTTCACGAACATCCCCCATATGTCTAAGCTGTCGCAGAAACTGTGCATAAGGATTCATATTGAGAATATCAATAATCTTTTGTACCAATAGAGGGGATAAGTTCGACATTAAGCACATGCAATTTTCTACCTCATGATCTGTATCATAAAAATATAGCTGCAAGAAGCGGGGACCCAAATCTGTTGGTTCTAGAGAGTGAAGGGAATGATAAATTTGACCGTGGATTCGATATGTATATGTCCCAACTCTCATATTATTGACACTCTCATCGATCTCAGCACGAAATGATGTGAAAGAAAAGAGGCTATTATAACCTCTGACACAATCACAGAAAGCCCTACACTCATCTGAGGTTCCAAGATAAAGTTCCTCCAACTCTGGTGGAATTCCATTAAGATGAATCATAACGCCCCCATTTTGATAGCAAAAAGCCTTTGTTTCCGTCCTAAATTTTTTTGCTCCACAATATATGCAATCAACAGCTAGGTCTATATGATGGACCTTAGCCTTCTTTCTTATACTCTTTGTCATTGACGGCAATTCAAATGATTCTGTATCTAATAGATTGGGTCTAGTGTTAGTCAACTCCTCATTGGAAGGAAGACGATCATGAGTAGAAACAATTTGATCACCCACTCGGTCTACCAATGAGGAAGGTCCAAAAAATGTTATTCCCAAAATCAATTGCTAAAAATTATATTGGGAAGCTATCAAATATATAGTCAAGTTACCGTTATTTATATATATATAACTTGATCATCATGGCTGGTTAAAGCATCGATTGGATTGGAATCCACCAGCGAACTCAATGAAGACCTGTTTTCTAGATTCAATCGATCCTTTGCAGCAGCCTTATTTAAAGCCTTCTTCTTGCGTATTCGATCTTTTTCTGCAACTGAGAGTTGGGCATACCATGCGCGTTTTCTAGCATTGTTTGCTTCTTTATGTGATGTCAATTTATCTGACACGATCTAACACATTCGAAATCCCAAATAAAAAATAACCTAATAATATTCCAATCACACATGTTCTATGTAAATATCATTTAAAAAATGAATACACCATTTATATATGAAATAGCAACTATTTACTTCATTTATAATCAAGTTTTTGTTTATTCAATATGGGAATAATGTACGATTTGATTTTCCATATGAATGTAATAGAAAAAGATGTATAGAAATGTGTGTATATATATAAGTGAATGTAACCATCAAGACTTCAATTTTTAAAAAAGAACAATGTGGAACCTAATATAAAAAACGAAGGAACATATAATCTATGATAACAAGTAGGACAACAATATAGCTAAGAACAACTTAACAAAAAATAAATCAGCTTTGGGAGAAGGAGGAAAGGCTTAGTTAATTTTCATATACTACTGATTAATCTACATGTAATTATGAGCAGTTGCTATTACCATACGAACATAAAAAAAATAGTCACAAGTTTAGGAGAAAGAATAACCATATGAAGCTAGCATAGTTTTTGAACAAGTAATAACATAAGGGTTAAAAGAGAAATATTGCACCACCCTATTACATGTTTATATAATAAGTATGTCGATCTTGTAAGGAAAAGCTTTGGAAATTTCAAGAAGTTCAAAACATATACAATAGATTTATTTCGAGTTTGAGTACAATACCTCTTATAAGACACCAAAAGAAGCAAAGAAATCTGTTCCAACAAATGTGTAGAGGTGAAACTTGTCAGTTGTGAAGACATGTACCAAATGAAGAGCACATATATATGTCAACGAAGAGTTTTACCCTATTTAATTACCATAAATTTCACATTTATTGTATATCATAACTTATAACATTAATTGATGAGCAATTGATTGACATTGGATCATGGTGAAACTTTCCATGTTCCGTAATTAATAGCACGTGTGGTTTAGAAACTGTAATTACTATCATTTAATGTCTATTCATCAAATTAAATGATACACTAATTGTACCATTATCCAAAAGCTATTTAAAATAGTAATTAAAACTTACTTATAGGTATTACCAAATATTGGAAACTATTAGTTAAATAAGAGCATTACTATGATGAATTCTTTTGTAACGTTTCATCTATTAAATCCAATGTGTAACTATAACATGTATTTTAGTCCCACGCACACTTTGTATTTATATTAATTTCCCACCGTGAAACGTTCATAATAAAGATCATTTTTGAATTCAATATAATTTATTGCAACGCCAATTATGGTTCTATTATTTACGCAACGTTCATTGGTATTTAAGTACATATAGTAGTGGGCATTTAGAAAATTTAATCATTAGTGACAGAAATGTCTGTTCATTTCCTTTATTTTTCCTCTTGAACGTAGTTATATTAGACCTTGATTAAAGTAAAAATTGTTAAAATTTACAATAAAAGGGCACACTATACTCATGAAATGAACAATATATACGTAGAACAATTGAGATTGAATGAACTTAGACAACACTGAAAGGGGAAAATGCACAATGTGCTAATCGAGAAAGTCACTTACATGACGCAACACTTTTTCAGGGTGCAATTTTGCCTAAATGATCTTTTAGATGAAATAGGACAGTATTCTAATTGTGTAATTATTGCATACATAATTTGTATTTTCCAATTAGTTTTTTAAAACATTATTGTAGTCTTGCAATCACTTATATATACTGTCCTACTTATATATATATATATATATATAGTTGCTTTTGAATTAAATCATATTTTCTTTAATAGTCTATTGGTAATATATTATGTTGAACATATATTGAGCATTGAAGTATGATATTCGTCATGAAAAGAACCTTTTATATATGAATCTTTTTTCCCTTCAGTTCCATACCTTGAAGGTACATGTTTGTCGGTCCAATCTATTGCTCTTTGATTATGCTTATTTTGTCCTAGGTGGGTTGGTTTAGTGTGTTATTACTTAATGACAAACATAGAGTTGGACAGTTCATATTTGGAAGGATGCAACTTCGTGACTGCCACAATTTCTAGTTATCTAAATTTTTAGCACATAGATATTGTATATATAACTAATAAATATAAAAAATGACATATGCAATTGTTTATTCCATAATAAAAACCATTAATTTCAAAGAATGGCAATTTAGTCTTTATCAAACTCAATATAAATTGACATTTTTTGATTGATTTAAATTAGAATAGTAAATTAGAAAATGCAAATGATATTGTTCCATCTACCATTAGTTTAAAAAGTAGCATATGCATACATGGTCTATAATAGGAACACAAAATAATAATTTGCTATATCAAATTGGTAACAACTCAAATATTTAGATACATAAGCAACAAAAAATAATAAATGACAAAGTATCATATATTATACCAGTCTTTTTTAGAACAAAATAATTGTAAAGTACTTGCTTAGTATTCGGCATACATGGAAAAATAAACATACGTTGTGGAAAGAAACTAAATACTCATAACAAACACTAAAATAACTCGGGCCACCACACAAATTTCAAGTCCGCTCATCGTCTTGCAGACGAACAAGGACTCGATTTTCAACAATCCACCTGCCATTGTAGCTTGTTGGATCTTCACCACTATGAGGAATTGGATGGACGTCGTAATCACTCATGAAAAGCATAATACCAGGCTCTCGGAAAGAATACTCTAGTTTCACAGTTCTGATGCTTCTATTAATTACATCATAAAAGAAGGCCTCCTTTTTTGTAACCAAAGCAAATACATCAAACGAGTGGTATAGAATATTGTTTATTTCAACATTCTTAGTGACTAAATCTGATATATGAAAGCTTTGAACTTTGGCCCAACCCGATTTTTGCTGACAATCCAATGTATAAACATGCATGACCCCTCCAATAAGAGAGACAAGGTCAAGACGTCCCTCACGGCTCGCTAAAACCAAAATCTGATTCCCAACAATCCTTATGACATTGGTAGGTAGTTCAATATAACCACAATCACATGTGTCCATGTCAAAAACAAAAATCTTGGTTTCATCTATAAGCAAATGCACATACTTACCAACACATATGGGTGGTTCTGATCTAACTGAAGCGAAATTCTCTATGTTTGATTCACCAATATGTTTCCATCTCCAATTGTCAGAACTAAACACTTCGATAAGATAATTGTCATGCTTGTCAGATAAACATAATCTGAATATCTTATAACAGTAGCCATTTATATGATTTTCCATAATAGCATAAGCAATTGACATATACCTCAATCTAGGACACGGAATAAGAACCCAATCTCCAACCATTGGCCGAACAATGTAGTACCTATCTGTCCATTAAGCATCATTTTTACATAGAACCAACCCACTGAGAGAGGTTGCTAAAAAAAACCATGTCTTCAGGAAAAAATACTTCCAAATTATTATCTATTGCAAGTGAAGGGTGAAATGGAAGATAACTTCGAAATGCTTGCATATGGGTTAACCATTGAAGGAAATAACTGTATGTTTGATGATTAATAGAACACCACTCAACAATAAAATTGGAAATGTTCATAGCACATCTCCAACCTTTGCAAACCATCTTACAATGCTTAAAATTAAACCCTGCTATTCTCAACAAAATCTGAAGAGTAAGTGTTTCTAACAAAGACCGGGTGGGAAAATAATTTCCACATTCAGCTTGTTCTAAATACAGTAAGACTTGGTCCATTATAACCTAAAATAAAAAACAAAAATGGAGTCAGTTTACATGATTAATATGATACAGTATAATCGAATTACTAACTCATTTAAAAAAATGTTAAGACCAAGATCAATACACTACACCAATTTGGGCATTATCACCGGTATGTTAACTTATGATATATATATGTAGATACACACACATTAACATATCAATGAGCCTTATAAACGTATAACTTTTGCTAATAATTTGTACATGTCATCATATTTTATTCTACAAATGAACCATATGTAGATCCAATAGAAATGTAATAGTATATGATTTAACCTACGCATATTAAGCCACATAGCCACTGCATAAGAATGTTGCAGTAATAAAAGACAATAAAAAAAGTACTTTGATTCTATAAATGGTTTTATGTAATATCCTTGAATCTAAACTGAAACGATTAATATGATACAATATAATCAAACCAATAATTCTTTAAAAATATGTTAAGACCAACGTCAATACACTACACCAATTTCGGCAATATTGTGGATATGTTAAATTATGATGTGTGTGTGTATATATATATACTTAACGGATGACACTGCTTTATTCCATCTACTAAAAGTATTATGTTCGCTTTGTTTGTATTAGTAGCTTCATTTAGTTTTATAAAATAAATAATTTTAATTTATTATCAAAAACTAAATGAAGCTACTAATCTCGGACAGGAGGGAGTATCATACAAGCATGAGCTATATGTCTCATAAAATCTTACCTCTCAGCACACAATCTTATTTGTCTCACTTATTTGAACCAAATTTGACAAAAAAGGGCTACAAATCTTTCAGTTACATAATATATTCGCATAAGAATGTTGTAGTTAATAAAAAACTATAGAGAATAAAACAAATGAAAAAATTTATTCTAAAAATGGTTTTATTTAATATCCTAGAATCTATATTAAATAACATACAAATGACTAAGGATCAACTTAATTGTACAAGCCAAAACTAATTTTCATATATAGAAAATATGCAAAAAAAAATATTCCATCAATCATCAACACACTTAATATTGAGGGAAAAATTTATTCTTTTATTTTTTGTTGTTAAAATATGTTCTTAAGATATTAGTATGAAAGTAAACAACATATAAACACATATAAGTGGTCACTATATTACTATGTGCAAGCTGATAAAAGACTTCAATGAAAAGTATCCATTCTTTAACATAAGCGGTCTTTCTCTTGATCATATTTATGCGATCGTAGGTCATCCAAATCAAAGAAAATGGTATGTTCAAAATATTGTTCAACATCTTTCGAATTCCCATGGAATTGCTATTGTAAACTATTATATGAACAAAATCTGATATAGCCAACATAATGCACAAAAAAGCACAAATCATTTTAATAAAAAATTATTGGAAGTCAGGACGTTAATTAACAAACAAAGATTTAACCATCCAAAAACTTAAATTAATTAATTGTCTAGCTTCATGAATTATTGAGGTCATGCACACTAAAAAATGAATGTCATTGAAACACACGTCAACAGTTGTTATAAAACCTAACTTGCTATTTCTTCAACTTTTCCTGCAATATAAATGTAAGTAATTCTCAATCCGTCGTAGCAACCAGATGTAATTTTTGTTCTTCTTAGCGAAAATGATACTGGGATCTTTTCCACATCATGGTTGACATCTAACATTATTTCTAAATCTAAGTATTTTATCAATGAGATCCCTAAAGTCCCTAGACAATATATTCTTCTGGAAAAAATGAGACCGTATGTAAAATAGTTAAATTAGTACAAATTTAAATGATAAAGAAACAGAATCTGCCAGTGGATGCAACACCATGCTTGTTTTACACAACTGCCATAATAACTACAAATCCTTCCCAAATCTTCTGATAACAACCAGCAGAATATGAATTCTAAATTCTCAAACACAGTAAGGAAGATTCCAAAATTCAGCCAGAAAAAAAATCCAGCCACAAGAAGGTTTTAAGAGACGAGCAACAAAAGATAAAAAGGGTAAGCACAAGAATTGCTCATGAGATTGTGACAAAGCAAACCCTAATAGGATGGCCTGGATTCGAATGATTGATACATATATATATTAGAGGGGGGAATATGTACATCAGAGGCTATATATATATATATATATTTGTAAAAAATAGAGGGAAAATACCAAATCACACAAATGTAATGCTTCCTATCTAAATTGTTCAATATCATGAAGTTATTTTGATTTTATAATCCTAATTCCACAACATAATATCTAATAGTGAGAAAATAAACACCATACATAAATGAAATCTAATTACGAGATAAGCAAATCGTTCACATCCAAACAAACATGTATGGAAAATGGAATTAAAATTCAATCATACAGGGTGGAACGTTGAAGATAAAAAAATTCAACAAAATAAATAAATAAATAACGAGACACATGTACTTACCAGTTGATTCTAAATGCACAGATATTGAGTCAATCAAGGTGCATATGGTCTTCAATATGCTGAATTATCGATTGTAAGGCAAATGACTGATTTCGTGTTAGCAATATTTATACAATGAAACGAAATATGTTCAAGTATAAAATAAGTATATCAATCACGTGGAATCCCTAAATAGATACGTTCCCATATTAATTCACATAATTAATAGCTAGAACAAGTAAGACATTCAAATTAGGCAGCATACTTATTATTTTCCTTAAATAGTCACATGTTTACATACATGCGTAATAAACATTAGGACAAAAAATTCAATTTTAAGGTAAGTTATCTAAAATAAAGACCCAATTGTCATCACGTCACTTTTAATGTGAATATTTGCATAACTGCTAAGAAAAGAAAGTTCCATATTTGTAGCTCATTAACAATGACGGTTATCAATTTACCTGAAAGTTAGGTTTTGAAATTCTTTCTATTTATTCACCCATTGATTTGCTGCCATAAATAAACAGATATAAATACGTAGACTATATACATACGGTGCTAAAAATAATAATGGCAGTAATGTCATCCAATTAAATATTGGATTTATATTCATTTTTTTCTCAACTTTAATTTCCAACATTGACGCCACACAGAACGAGCAATTTTGTAGTGATAATAAAAATTTAATATTGGATTAAATTAATATTTATGATCAGATAATCGTAATTACTATTTTACGAGCTATAAACTATATTTAGGATATAATAAGCAAAAATAAGTCATATAACAATGGTTTTTGACCAATTCAAAAAACATAGTCATCGAATTCGAGATACACAATTTATATTTTTTATATGCAGGTCACGACCAATATGTACAAAAAAATTAAGAAATATTTACTACTGAAGAGTTGTGTAGGACTAATGATAACAGTTATGTCACAACTAACATAGCAAGGGTTTGTCCCAATACTGGTAATCCATATGCGGCTGTGTAATCTATCCTTGTTTTCATTGCATGAATTACATAGAATATATTTCCTTTATACACCTGATTTTTTAGGTCGATATTTTTAACTATGTTGGAACTATTTACATTAACAGTTATAGACAGTTCTCATTGTGGTGGTCGTGTATGCCATTTGTGAATATGATAAATCCAATATGGGAGGTCTTTAGATCAATGGATTTATTCAAGGCTAATCCATAATCATTCATAGCTTTTTAAAAAAAAATGAATATAAGCAAGCACATAAAAAATAGTGTAGTTAATTTATTGCTATTTAAAATATGGTTGTGTCGACGAGATTATAGTCGTTTGAAGATCAAAAATTATCTGCTTTATATGGTTCAAGGTGGTAGGTTTATAAAGTTTTTTGGTATGGGAGTAGGGGGAATCTAGAACCAATGGTTACCGTTACGTCTGAGCTGACAAAGCACATGTTTGTCTCAAGCCTGGTAATCCATATGGAAGTGTCTAATCTTTCCTTGTTTTTATTATATGAATGACACAGAATATATTTCCTTTATTCACTTGCTTTTCTATATCAATATTTTAGAGAGGATTCTCATTGTGGTGGTCGTGTATGTCATGTCAACATGACAAATCCAATATGGGAGGTCTTCAGTTCAATGGATTTATTCAAGCCTAATCCACAACAACCCCAGTTCTTTGAGCTACATGCTACAAAATAAGTTGACTATGAAATCATGGACACTTGTGCAATATAATGTTAATACTTCAATGGATCCAATAGTACATAACACGAGAAAAGTAAATTAGGAAAGAAATTGATACTCAAAAACTGCTACAAGGAAAACACGAACGAATTGTAGAATTTTTTTCCCTATAAATGCATGTATGAAAGTAGTCCCAAAAATCTCTCTTTTATATGGATTTGAAAACGAACAACATTATTCACCATCACACGAATCTAAAACAAGCAGTATATATATATATATATATATATATATATAAGGATGAAATTTTGTTTGTTAAAAACATCGGATAAAAAAGAGGAAACTACATAATGCATTTGATATATCAGAGTAGTCTAAACATTGATCAAGCTAATGGTACAAGATGTTGTCCAAAAATATGCAATTTTCTAGAGTAGCTGTTACGAGTATTTGGGTGACACGGTATTTGAATCGATGTCATGGCACTTTGATATCCAAATATATTGTCCCTTGCTCTGTTAATTCCACCTTTGTGAACCTCATGACATTCACTGGTCCCAACATTCCATACAAGCACATTATGAGTAGAAACAATGACAAATAAATCAATAGAATAACATAGCAAAGAAACCAATGTTGGAAGGACTGGCAAAATTGGAACCAATACAATACTAACTCCATGAACCCAACATTGTTGTTTCTCGGTTCTGAACATTGTGTAAATATCGAGCATGCCATTATGTAAATGTAATAGATTGAGAGAACCTTGCATGTTACCAAGAAATAATTTGCCATTCGTATATGGAAACGAACAATTGCTAGGTAACCCAATTGTAGCTGATCAAAAAGAATCCACGTCAAACACAAAAACTTTAGTTGAATCAACCAACATGAAAATCGATGATCCAATCACAATAGGTGGTTCTCTCCCTAAAGTAGATGTACACTGGAGGCATGAGACCCCAGCCCAAGACCAACACCAATTTGTTGAGTCAAAGCATTGAACAAAATAATTTTCAAAAATAGGTGAAAGCCAAATTAATCGGAGAATCTTATACCTCCAATTATCCGATGGATTGACAATTAATATGTATTTTACCGCTGAAGCTCGAATCGAAGGATAAGGAACGAAAACCCAATCATGTGTAGTTGGGCGGGATATATAATACCTTCTTCGAATTCCCTCAAACCTTTCAACAATACATAACCATGCAAAGATGAGGCAATCATTGAGACAGGCTCAGGTAAATCAAAATTTGATATATCACTTAGTTGTAGCATTAAATGAACAAGCACAAAATCTCTAATCGTTAACCCATAACAAAAACGTTGTAAGAAATACCCAAATGTACCACCATATCGAAGACATCGTTCTATGACATATTCTGATGTCCCTAAAATATACCTCCACTTTGAAGATACACACTTGCACTTAGAGACTGATTTGACCCTAATGAGAATTGTTAACAATATGTCATGCGGAAGGTTAACCCATAAATGATCATGGCTCATATTGACTAATCGAACTTAAACGAAAGATGATGATGTCAACCTACAAACCACAGAACAAGTAATAAACAAATAAGAAAAATATCCAAAGCAATCTTAGAAGCCATAGAATGAAACATTTACCAATTAACAATGATGTCTAATAAATTCTAATCAAGCATAATTTATACCTCTCATGGTACAACTATGTATACATGATCTACCATTTCATTAAGCACGAAAATTAGATCAGCTATGTTTTGACATATTGATGTTTATAAATGCTTAGTAAACAATTCAAGTTATTTTTTAGTGTGCAAAACTAACCAAAAATATCAATATAATATTAGAAATAAGTAGAAGAAAGTTTAAATTATTTGAAAATATGTACGATTCAATTAAATGTAACTCAAAAATTTATAAAAAACTAAACAATTGTTTGAGAAAAAACTACGAGGCATGTCAATAATAAATTAGGTTATTCTACGTGACTCCACTAAAAAACAAGGTAGAATTTGCCTAAATTAATATGAGAAGAACATACCTAGATCAACAATGAACTTATAGATTATACACGTGGAATCAACGGAATTGAATCAGCAATTTGGAACAAAGAGTACTAATCTCAAAATGTGAGAAGAAGCAACATATATAGGTCTCTGAAAAGTGAAAAGTACAATGTATTTATAGATAAGGAATTCAATTGGACGTGCAATATTAGAGCACGTGCTCAAATATTTAAAATGGCGGTTACAAGTTGTTAATGTACAAAAAATACATTTAATGCATTTCACTTAACTTAATTTAACATAAAGGCCACATCAACCAAAAATAACAACTCATATCCATCGTTACACCAACGCAAAGTATATGAAGAGTCAAGAAACCCACATTTCATGAATATAATTTAATGATCAACAAGAAATAACCAAGTCGACTTTATATTTTCACAAAAAAAAAGTAGTAAAATAATTCCTATTTTAATATTGACAATATGTCAGATAACAACCATTTGCTTTTATCCACGAAAACTACATAGTAGATTCTATGGCCTTCACATTCATGTGTCCACTCATTTTAATTTCTTTATGTCATTCTAGACAGAGTGAACAATTATGTATGTGAAGAAGGCGTATGGCTACAAGTACTTCTAAAATTGTTATGTTTTTAATTTGCAAAACATATCTACATAGAACATGTTAGTCTGGATGAACAAAAATATTTAAAATTTCAAATAATTATCCAATGGCTGATATGATTTAGCTTGTGCACCCAAATTTGATTAATTTCTTGGTAAAAGTAATATGGGACAATAGTGATGGATGTCAAAATCCATTAAGAACAGATTAATATTAATATATTATCAAGATTGCAAACCCATGCCACACACCGATATAATTAGAGTCAAAGACAAATAACAATAATATTTATGAAAAAATAAACTAAAAATAGTCAACATTCAATAGTTTGGAAATACATATAGAATAACTTAGCTTCCTTTTTTTTCCTTTACGGTACGTTGCACTAATTATGGTTAACCCAAAAAATGTTGCGTTACGCACATTGTTTACACTTTTGACATAAATATGTGAAGTATCTCATAAATAGAACATTACAAACAATAATTTAAATCGTTGATTTGATAAACTGACAAACTTGCAATTCGTAGCAACAAGTACTAAATACTTGCTTACAAGAAGATGACTATGAAGTCATATGAAGAAGACAACAAGAAAGTAGCTAAGCAGCCATGAAATATGAGACTTGTGATAAAAACCTATCTATACCACACATATGAAAACAAGAACATTGAATTAACTTATGACGTTGATGAATTCCCAGGCTCAAACATTTTAAGCCTATTACGTAAATAAGTTTCTTGCTCATCAAATCGTGCATTCTCACTTTGGAGTTCCTCCTTTTGCTGGGCCAATGCAAGCATTTTGGCATCTATGTCATTAAGCTCACAAGTGAATTCTGCCTTCTTCCTTTGAAGTCTAGCAATTTGAACAGCTAGTAATGTTGTTTCATAGCCTCTATCAACACCATGTAATCGACCATCATGCAACTCTTGCATACGTTTCTTTAGATGTTCCAAATCAAATCCATTTGCCTCCAACTCAGTCATTTTGGAAGTGTTAATATTCGAGATAGAATAAACTCCCATGTAGTTGTTTGCATTGAAGCTATGTACAATATTTATATAATCAAGCATGAGCATTATACCCTTGTCTTCACGGTCTTTCACATCATATAATATTAACGGTTCAAAATGCGGGCATTGTGGATTGGACTTGAACAGATCCATTGAACGAAAGACAGCCCAAATTGGATTAGTCATCATCACATGACATGCACGACCACTGCAACCAAAACTTTCTGCAACCACTAAGCCAGAGACATCAAAGACATTAAAAATATATTTATATAAAAAACAAAATTAGCAAACAAATATATATATATATATATATATATATATATATATATATATATATATATATATATATATATATATATATATATATATATATATATATATATATATATATATATATATATATATATATATATATATATATATGCAATATATGAAACAAAACTAATATAACATTAACCACCTGCACATGGATTATCAAGCTTGAGACAACCACGTGTTTCACTAGCTGAGACATAAGTGTTACCATTTGTCTCACACAGATCATCCTCTGAATCACTAATAACAACAACATTATCGTCTTGCTCGACTGATACTACGCCCATTGGGATTGAAGTATTGCCAGGAGATGCATTGGCTGAATCGTCTTGAGTTGAAGCATAAGTACTGATCATGCACCCAACATCCGAACTAATTTTTGTAGGTTCATTTGACCCAAGATCAGATCCGACTTCAACTTCAATAGAATTATAACTCGCAGTAGACATTGGTACGATGCTAACAGGTGCATTCAAATCAAAGGAAACGGACCGCAATGTATTCTTTTGCTCAGCTCTAAAAGTACGGACCATCGTCTACACAAACTATCAAGACTTTAAAAGCCATAGTATTCAGTTTATAACATAAAACACATACACAACATACTATTAAAGTAGTGAATGACCCATATAAGTGGACTATAAAATATGGGTAATTCAAGAACATATGGGACATAAAATTCTAACTGAACAAGAATATCCCATATATACGCAATCAGAGCACGTCGTAATAGGAAATTGAAAAATATTACCAAGAATATATACCTAGATTGGCGTGCATACCTAGACACATGAAGCAAATTATAATTAGATCGTGCATCTCATCTAGACAAATACGCACTTTATACCTCTTTCAAATGTCGACCTGGAAAATGAAAAGACATATGTGTTATTAATCAGTAAACATTTATAAATGCCCACTACTATATGTATTTAAATACCAATGAATTGTATATAAATAATGGAACCATCAATGTGCATGGCAATAACTTAAATTGGCATTGAAGGATGTTACTATTATTATTAACGTTTCAAAAAAGGTATAAATGCTATAAATACCATATGTGTTTGTGTCTAAATTAAATGCTATAATTGCTTATTGTATGTAATAGATAGAACGTTACAAATATTTTGAATTCATTCATTAAATATAAATAGAAAACTGCCAAAAGTCATTAAGCAAGGAAAACCAAGAAAGGAAGGTAAATTAATTGTACATCCATGCATTTGAAATAACTATACAAAAAATTATTAATTTGACGCTATTTAGAGAATTATCCATGAAATATTGTTTGTAAAATATATCATTCTAACTAAACTATTAATTATCAAAATATGCGTTTTCACTAAACAAAAAACTACGTCCCATATCCCAAATTTTTTTGGAGGTTATACCATATTCACGTTATTTTTATTTCCATGCGAATATAAAATTGATAATGTACGCTTACTTAATATGGAAATATTCATTTTATTGTAATCCGCAAGTTCATTGAGTATAATCAAAGTATTTAATTCAAAGAAATGAGTCATATTGAATATATTAAAAATGAATGGCACAAGTGGCATTTAGTATAAACAAGCTTCAAACATACTTGAAAATTCATTTAGTACAATTCATCTACACAATTTCAATAAAAAAAGACATTCAATATATGAATACGGATAACCAAAAGTTGTACAAACAATCAATATAAACTATAGAATAGAATCATACGAGAATGATATCATGATTTGAAGTATACGATCAACATACACATATAAGAGAATTATATAGCAATAATTAAGAACATTAAAAAAATGAAAACATTAATTATGTACTACATCTATATAGAATACAACAGGTTTGTAGGGCCTAGTAGAAGAATTTATTTTTTATTAAACGTTTAATGTAAAATTTGTTTAAAAGAAATATTTAACAATGTTGAAAATTCATTCCATAACCGAATAGATACGTTATCTGTATCAATAGATCGGCATGCTAAATGGATATGTGCTAAAGATCTCAAGCATAGATTTAGTCACAAGCCCAAGTAAAAACCATCTTATCGTGTAACATAAAGTTTATTCAAGTTGTCATATTCAAATATAGGGAAATCTCTTTCTACAGTTGCATACAAGGTAATTTGAATTTGAATACATTTGATAAAAATGATGTTTCATGGGACAGTGACAATGCAGTCATGGTCACACAACGTGTACTTGGCAATAATATAGGGAGTAGCCCATGCATCAAGGATGGCTTTCGTCTCAACAAAGTATCATAATACAAAAAACGCTTCACAAATAAGTTGCTGCAATTACCATTATCATAGAGGATACTAAAGCAATACGTATCCTGGATGCGGGTATTAGTGTTGGTACGAGTGGTAGTAGTACATGTTTCAAGCATACAGGATTTTATAACAAAAAAATGTCTAAAATAAACATTATAACAATACCAATGGCGTCGATATTCTGTATTCCATACTTGGTAACATGCACACGAAGGTTGACAAATTAAGGACAATTTTGTTAATGATTAAGCGGTTTAAAGTGACAACAAATGGCCTATCTAAACAATATGCCACCATGAATGAACGATGATGGATGAGTCAACAGTAGTGACTAAAATACAAAGGGCTATGGAGAAGACCAAAACATAGAGAATAATCAACTGACGTAAATATAGCTTCCAGGGAGCAGCAAAATCATTTGGATTTCCAAAAAAGTAAGTGATGATATTTTAAAGATATTGGCAAGAGTAACACCATTCAAACTATAAATATGCTTGCCATGAGGATCAAAGTCTGCTTTATCTCTATATAGCTTCAATTAATTAATCCACAAACTACATGAAGAAGTTGTTTCGATATTACAAAATTATTAAAAAATAGCTATATAACTTCCAACATGTTGAACATTGCAATAACAGAATACAAGTAACATGCTTGGTAAAAAATTGTCAAATAATAGAAATTCCACATTTTTTTTACACATGCATTTCTTATCTCAAATAAAACAAATGACATACTTATGTACTACTTAGTATATTGTCATTTACATGCTATTGTAATACAAACGAACAAAGCATATAAAGAGTTCAATCAAGTGGTTGAAGATGACCGTCTACTAAAGCCCATTGTGTGTAACAATTGCAAGGCTTGCGGCCATTGTGTTGAATAGGCGTGGTCGTCATAGCACTTTGATATAGGAAAACAGCAGAACTGAACCTCTTCATACCAACACCAACAACTTCAAATATCTCTTCTTTGACAACATCTCATACATAACAGTTTTGTAGTCCAAGCAAAACAATTTTATCAAAAGTATGAAATAAGAAGCAAGATACCCTGGGTACAATCGATGAAATTAGCTCCATCGAGAGCCTAGTAGTATGAGTCCAATGTCGACTGGGATAGGTAGATAGTGTATAGATGTCTAACACATTGTGACACACATATAATAGATCTAAAGATCCCTCTCTACTGCCAAGGAAAACTTGCCTACTAACTCTTGGAGGATAAGTCTCATACAACAAAGCAATAGAATCAAATTCAAGGTTTTGAGCATCAAACGCAAAGATCCATGAGCAACTAATAAGCATGTATGCAACTTGGCCAATGACAACAGGTGGTTCCCTCCCAAAAGAAGATGGCGCTCGAATGCTAGTTGGCTCAACCCAAATCCATCTCCAAATCCGTGAATCAAAGCACTCACAACAATATGACTCAAAAGCAGTATGCGACCATATGAAACGAAGAATCCTATAATGCCACCCATCAATTGGATTGACAATAAGTATGTATTTGGAAGATGTGAAACGAGTCGCAGGCCGTGGAATGACAACCCATTTTTTAATTGTTGGACGATATATATAATACCTTTTTTGAGCAATGAACAAAGATTTTAAGAGCAAATGACCATAAACGGACGATGCAACCAATGACACAGATTCTGGAATATTGAAATCGCAAATGCCATTTATGCGTAACCGTGGATCTATGGGTGTAAAGCATCTACTCATTGAAATTGACCTTTGTAGCTGAAGAAAGTAGCCAAACGTTCCAGATGAGCGAATACATCTTTCGACAATGAACATTGAAGTCGAAACTGCATGCCTCCATCTCCAACATATGCGCCGAGTTAGTGTGAGTGCATCCGTTGTCATCATTGTAAATATGATGAAAAGGATATCATGTGGAATTTTAAAACCCCCATAAATTTCATCCCAATTTGCTAGGAACAAAAGAGGGAGAACCATTATAACCTGATGAAAAAAAAGGCATATTGTCATAAAAGAACGTGTCTATCACGACATGGTACCATTTTGCTTGATAATCTAAAGAGTATAAACCCCAAAGAAACATGTACAAAACAAAAGAGGGCGTACAATAAAATGGATGAAAGCCCACATTTACATGAAGATGGTGTCACTGAACATACAAACAAGCACGAGCCGTGTGTACCCAAAATTATGGCTTGCACTACCGAAAATATTGGCCATACATGAAACAAAGACATTTGACCCGTCTAAAGAATTATATACTACAAAGATATACTATACAATTCAATTTAAGACAAACTTCCCATTTTAAATTTAAACTAATCTTATCAACAGAAAAAAAAAATCTGTTTATTATCAAGGACGGGGTTGAACTTGAGAGTCCTAACAAATCCTATCAGCACCATGTTACTAACGTACGACACAATTTTTTGAAAGGCTTTTTAAATTCCATTTTTTAATATCATTCAAAATGGCAGACTCTTATATTTATGAAGCCAACAATGATAAATTATGGGCGAAGACAATAAGTTTAGTCTACAGTTTCTATATATAAAAAGTATTATTAGGAAAAAAAATTAAAATATAATAAAATAAACAACAACGTTTGTTCAAATTTTAACCTATTGAATCATGTTACATTTCCATCACTCGAAAAAAAAGATTCATTCCTGTCTAACTCTTCAATTGTCAAATACAAGTCTTATTATAATTAAACAACTCTTAAGCCACTCAAACTTGTCACATCTAAATTTAATTGAAAAACCATAGGTAAAACTTCTTGTCAAACAGAAACAAAGATTATGAAAAGAACTTGGGACGAACCTTAAAAGGAGAAATCTTCACGAAATCTTAACCAAAATTGTACCACATGCAAGTGATTCTACAATTAGCTCGCCAACAGTAAGTGGAAGCTCAACAAATACTGAAGACAATGCATTTATACAAATCATTTATATCCAATGACATAATTATATATTTACTAATGGTTATTAATCAAGATGTGGAAGTCGAAAGGGGAACAAGCTCAAGTAGTACCCTATCAAGTAACTTACAAATAATGTGACTTTTCATAATGTCAAACCATAAATATTAAATAACAACCATATGCTTTGCATTAATGTGTTCTAATGGTACATATTTATTTCACATAGCACACACACACACACACTAATAACATATTTAGAATCATTAAGTCATTTAGCCGATATAAAGAATTATATACGCAAACATAGAGTACATATTTAATTTTAAGTCCGATTTGTGATTTAAATTTAAATTTATCTTATCAACAAAAAATAGTAGGTGTTATTAACAAGCACAAGGTGGAACTTGACAACCCTTAGAAATCATATGTACACCATGTTACTAACGTACGCCGCAATTTATTCGAATCGCTTTTTATGTTTCATTTGTAAATATTATTTAAAACGATCTTATATTTATGGAGTTAACGATGACAAATCCTGGGGGAATTTGATAGACGATCTTTTTTTAGGTTTCTTTCTTTATGTCAAATCAAGGCTTTGAATTATCTGTTGAGTTTCCTTTTTTATCTGGAAATTCTTTTGGGGATTCGACTATTTGAGGTTAAATTAAAATTACAATTCTAACTTAGATATCATCACTTTCCTTCATTACATATAATTTTGTACTATTTTAGTGGCTTTTACTGTAACTTAGGATAAAAACTTTTATTTAATATATTTGAAAATTCCCACAAAGACTATAAAGCAGGATAACAAACATCTATCTAGATTTTTTATATACATAAACAAATCTTAAAATAAAAAAAGTAATGTCATATTGTATTCCATAACTTCTTAATATATATCCCATATTAGTGAAGCAATAACCGAACAACTCAAGCAAGAATCAAAGGCTCACGTTAGATAAAGATGGATATGATTCTATGGATATGATTTTAGAGGTTAAAAAAAAGATCTACTAACCATATATAGCCTGGATTCAATGGAATATGAGCAGAATTTTAAAGACATATAACGAACAATTAAAAAGGAAAAGAATAATAAAAGGCATTATTGAAAACAAACAAGCACCTTCTACAATCCAAAAAATATATCTCTACGTCACTATGATTAGTTTAAGAAAACCAAAATCTAGGAAATTGATTGTGATATGTATAGAAAGGGTCCATATGAGTTTGGCTACTTAATATAATTACTTAGGTAAAACTACACCTCAAACAAATACAAAGATCACCAAAAGCAATTGGGACGAACCTTGAAAGGAGATAATTTTCTTGAAAGCTTAATCGTACCACATGCAAAAGTTTCCACAATGAACTCGCCAACAATAAGTGGAAGCTCAAGAAATAATTAAAATCCATGCATTTATACGTATCATTTATATCAAATGACATGATTATATATTTACTAAGCGTTATTAATCAAGATGTGGAAGTCCAAAGGGCAAGAAGGTAAAGTACTACCCTATCAATTAACTTACAAATAATGTGATCCTTCATAATGAGCAACCATTAATGTTGAGTAAAAACAACCTTTCGGTTACCATATATATTAAGTAACAACTATATGCTTTTCATATGAAACACATACTTATTATTTATTAGGTACTGCCTCATTGGCCTGGAAGTATGAGTCGCAAACAATCGTTCCCAACTGAGCTCGTCCTGCTTTGGATGGTCACATGGTTGTCTGACAGCCTTCCCTCCAAAAGTGGGTTGGGCCTATGAAGACCAATTGTCTACTACCTAGACCCAGCCCATATGGTCAACGTCCAAAGCTCATTAATAATGCTTTGAACACAATCATGGTTCATCCACCAGACTGTGGGGGCTGTCTCCTTAGAACTTAAGGATTCAAGTGTATGAAAGCTTTTATAGTGAATCTCGTAACTATTTAATAGTTTTCAATGCTCAATATACATTATACAATGAGTTATCTCGTTCATTCAAAACATAATTACAACGTAAAAAAATAGAATGCTTCCAAACATTGACAACGTAAACTTTGTGCCAGTTGGTCTCTTCCTTTTCAAGGACAAAACATATTTCAGTTAAGAATCAAATAGGTTGCACATAATCAAATGAAACTGCATCTATGGGTGTAATGCGCCTAGCTATTGAAATGCACCTTTGTAGCTGAAGAAAGTAGCCGAATGTTCCAAATGAGGGAATGCATCTTTCAACAATAAACATTGAAGTCGAAATTGCACGTCTCCATCTCCAACATGTGCGACGAGTTAGTGCTAGTGCATCCACGTCATCATTGTAAATATGATGAAAAGTATATTATGTGGAATTTCAAAACCCCCATAAATTTCATCCCAATTTGCCAAGAACAATAGAGCAAGAACCATCTTAACATTACGAAGACGACATATTGTCAATAATAAGACATGTCTATCACGACATGGTATGATTTTGGTTCATCATAAAAAAGTATAAACCCCAAACGTACACGTCCAAAATGAAATACGGGATACAATAAATTGGATGAAAGCACACATTTACACAAACAAGGTGCCACTCAAAACAAAAACAACCACGTGGCTTGCATACCTAAAATCTTGACTTGCACAACCGAAAATATTGAATATAAATTAAAAAATAACCATTTCGTCCGGAGCAAGGGGGGACCAATGGGAGAGAGGGGGGGCAAGCAGGGGTTGAGGAGCGGGGGGATGCAGGGGGAGAGGAGAGGGACGAGTAGGGATTGAGGAGGGGGGGATGCAGGGGGAGAGCAACGGGGGCCCCAAGAGTAAGTGGACGCTCAAGAGATAGTAGGAAAAATGCATTTGTACATATCATTTCTATCCAATGACATGATTATATATTTACTACTGGTTATTAATCAAAGTGTGCAATACCAAAGGGGAAGAAGTTAAAGCAGTACCATATCAAGTAACTTACAAATAATGTGGCACTGCATATTGAGAAGCTATTAATTTCGAATATATGAATTGAATCCCATAATACAATGGGTTTAAAAGACCAAATAAAATTAACCACAGTTAGCTAGAGAAATGTCCACAAACACATTGTTATTATTACAAGAATAAAGATAAGCTAAGGAATTAAAATACGCACTAAGCAAGTATCTTCCTAAGATACACTCCTGAAGAGTAATCTAAAAACTGCAATGCAAAACAAAATAAATTTAACACATCATTTCCACAACCTTCTCAGATAAAACAATATGATAATTTAATCAATGGGCTCCAAGTGACCATCGATTATATGCCAATCAACATTACAGTTGCAAGGTTTATGACGACTATGTGGCATCAAAGTATCTGTCATAGCACTTTGATATAGAAAGATATTAGAACTGTAGCTCTTTAAGCAAACTCCACTTACTTCATAAAATACTTCCGTGTATACATCCCACACATAACTGTTTTTTAGCCCAACCAATAGAATCCTGTCAATAGTGTGAAATAGAAAACATGTAACTCTAGGTAATATAGACTCAATAGAATCCATAGAAAACCTGCGTGGGACACACCATGAGTGGGATGGATAAGTACCCATTGTATAGACATCCAACACATTGTCCAAAGACCCTTCTCTACTTCCAATAAATACACTTCTTCCACTTCTTGGAGGATAAGTATTTTCAGGCAAAGCGATCGAGTTAGATTTAAGAATACCGACATCAAATTCAATAATCCAACAGTAATCAATCAATATATAACATAAACGGCCAACAACAATGGGCGGCTCTTTACCAAATGAAGAGGGTGCTTGAACACACGTTGAACTACCCCAACACCACTTATAAGTCATTGAATCAAAATATTCAAACCAATAATAGTTATTATCACAATCTGGCCAAAAAAACCGTATAATCTAGTAGCGCCATTCTTCAAATGGATTGACAACCATTATGTATTTAGCAGTAGGGTACGGTATACGTGAACGTGGGAGAACCACCCACATCTCTGTGGTAGCACGATAGACATAATATCTTGACCGCAAAGACTTAGTAGATTTCACTAACAATTGCTCATGTATAGATGATGCAACAACAACAACGGGCTCAGGAATGTTAAAGTTGCAAATACTTTCTACCACTAACCGTGGATCGATGGGAAGAAACCTTCTTGACAATGAAGAAGACCTATTCCTTTGTATAAAATTACCGAATGTACTTGAGTAACGAATGCACCGCTCGATAATAAACATTGAAGTACCAAGTGCATGCCTCCACCTCCATGATCCACACCGAATTAGTGAAATCCCATGAATATCCATCATAAAAAATATTAAAAATAATATATCACTCGGGATATCAACTGCCGTTAAAACGGGGGTCCATTCATATTCACCATAGACATCCAATTCCAAATAAAGAAGTGCCAACATTATTTAAATCTACAAAAAAAATAATTTAAACTAATATATTAAAAAGATAAATTAATAAAATAAAATTCAATGTGAGACTATAGAGGAAATAACAAAGTGATATTAATAAATGAAATATATCAATTCTACCATAAAACATGGTCAAATATGATATTCGAAATTAAATTGAAACTATCATTTTCTAACTGCCATACATATAATTTCAATAAAACAGGGACAAACTAAATTAATTGAAATTCTAAAACATACAACAATAGAATAGTAATTCTTATGACCATGAAAATCATAATTGTTGTCTATCTACTATAATAATATTAAAAATAAATGGTTAATCATTGTTATATCCGTACAACTACTTTCGCGAATTGCATATAATGATTTTGTGCATGTTGACTTGTTGGCATGTACATGGCGCCAACGACAATTGCTATGAGTGGAAAACTTCAAAGTTATCCACAAAGAGAACAATATGAGCAAAAATTAACAAGATTTTCTATGCTAGTATTTACAATTTTATGTATTATATTTTTTCTAGTGATATGCGAATTAAAGAAAATCGTAGCCAATAACATGACAAATTAGAATATATTTTTTTTATCATAATCATACATTGTGAGCAATATTTTATATTATTAAACATTTGTCAACATTTCATGGGGTACAAAGTCCAAATCACAATATATTATTAAGTATACCCAACCACAACATAAACTAACATGTCCTACGATAGTACATTTATGAGAATCATAATAAAACCAATTGAAAATAAATAGACATTAACGTGCATATAAACTTTTACACATAAGTCTAATAATAATATGTTGAATAAAGAACATTTTACATGATAAGTGACACGAAACTAACATCCTCGCCATACCTAACAATTACCCAAAATAAGCTCACTCATCCAAAGTATCTGTTCCACCTGAATTTTGAGTGCATTCTATTATTTTTAAGGTGAATGCCATACTAATCTAGCAGTGACACTACGAAGGTTGCTTTTATAATTTATAATATAATTATAGCAGTAAACAAATTGATAAATAATCATTAATGACCCATTCATTTATTTCCAAAGTGAAATGTCATACCAATGTCATGACAACATCAAGGATCTTCTTATTGTTTACCACTCTATAAAGAACCTTTATACTCTTATCAACTCCATCTATGCCACAAAACTAACACTTACATTGGCTGATGAACCCATGTAGTTGAAAAACTCGTCGCACCATTTTATTGAAACCCCACTCATTCACACGCACTGTGTAGGCGTTATATCTCTTTTAACACTATAAACTTGGTTGATCCTGAACAAAGGTCCTATAGACAACAAACCCTTAAGCTTGAGGGAGAATAAAACCTATCATTCTTTTTTTAAACCATGAACTTCCTTGCCATCGCTAAATGAACTTTCACTTGGGACTTAAATTAACACTTAGTGCTCATGGCCTTAAGGGTTAGACAATGTCACAAGGTGAACGCTAGTACCTTCTTTGTATTCCCAAACCTAGTGTCTAGTTTACTTTTTTCTTCACTTAACTTTTATGATGTGCTATAGCATTTACTTACATTGATAATAACAAAATAAATATTGTTTAATAATATTTGTTATTACAATTGGAAATGATTACTAACTATTCAAGTAATCATTTTTTATTTGCCCTTTTTAATAAATGAATTATTTAACTATCGTATACTTCTACCTAAGAGTAGTTTTCTTTATTTGGGCTTTTAATCCCTCATGTTATGGGGTTCAACTCCTATATATTGAATAATTAAATGTCTAAACAAATTTATTGTGAAAACACAGTTTATGAAAATGTGCAAGTTGACACAATATATTTCAATATTCCTTTTTAAGTTATCCTTATGAGAATTATCTTCTTCTTTCCTATATTTTGCCTACCAAACAAAGTCCCCCTTATTTTTTTCGAAGCCAATAAAAACCTTCCAAATCAATCTACTTTCACACAACTTTGTCCATTTTTTTAAACTGCAATAATCAAGAGAACACTCTATTTGTTTTTCCAAAACAACCAACTCTCCTATCTCTCACCCTAATTGGATTTTTACTATTTTTTCTTGTAAGCATGGAATTCAATTTGAAGATGTTTCCTTTGCTTTAAAAAACTTTTATAGTACAAATTACTACTAAACATATATATATATATATATATATATATATATATATATATATATATATATATATATATATATATATATATATATATATATATATATATATATATATATATATATATGAGTGTGAATATGAAGAGCAGAAACGAGTAGACACATTAACTCGATCACAAAAATAATGAATAGAGAATATAAATTTGAATATGAATATGAGAAGTATCAAAAACTTAAAGCTCATTATTAAATCAAAATAATATATAATATTATAGTTAAATTCAGAAAAAGTTTGTCCTATATTAATGGCCTTTTATGAAGGCAATTTGTTGTTATGTGTAAGTTCTATATATATATATATATATATATATATATATATTTACGCAGTCATTAACATAGGACAAAGAGAGTATCAAAGTAATTTATTTAAGATTTTTGTAAATATGGAATAAAAAATTGAGATCAATTTTTTTAATCGATGAACATAAATATCTATAAATATGGAAAAAGAATTCAAGTATTTATCAAGAACCATATTTCAACAAAAAAAAACATATAAAGTAACCATGACAATGATAGAACCCAAACATTTACAAAGTCATAATTACACCCAGTAAATTACGATAAGTTATATGTCATACCACTCATGTTAGAACTTAGAACTAAAGGAGCAATTAAGTCCTTCCCTAGATGCTACAAAATAACGTGACTGCAAAATCACGGTCACTTGTACACTATAATTTTAATACTTCGATGGATTCAATAATATAGAAATGTGAACTTTATATCTAATTTTGCATAGTGAATATTTTTCTTTAACCAAAGTTGTCGAAGGCCCCACTGAAATGCAATGACCAATTTTTCTACATGGAAAATTCATATATATTTCTATAGTATAGTTTGTTAAAATAAATTAACATTACACCTAAATGTGGCTACCAAACGCATATAGACAAACTTACCTTATGTGCCAGTACAATATATTAATGTTATGGAAATGTGCAAGTTGACACAATATATTTTAATATCCCTTTTTTAGTCCTCATCACGACATTATCTTCTTGTTTCATAGTCTTTGCCTACCATACAAAGCCTACCTTAATTTTTTCTAAGCGAAAAAAACCCTACTAAATCAAGCTCCTTTCACACAAATATCTCAAGATTCTTTTAACTACAAGAATAAAAAAACACTCCATTTGTTTTTCCCAATAAACCAATCATTCTATCTTTCTCACCCTTGCTGGATTTATACTATTTTTTCTTGTGACCACATATTTGATGTTTAAGGTGTTTCCTTTGTTTGAAAATTTTTTTAGAGCAAAAAAGTATGTTAAACATATATATGAGTCTCGATATGAAAAGCAATAATGAGTAGATAAATTGGCTTGATCACACAAATAATGAATACAGGATATAAGTTTGAATACAAATATGAGAAGCATGAAAAACTAAAAGATTTTTATTTAATCAAAATACTATATAAAAATATAGTTAAATTTGGAAAAAAGCTTGCCATATATTAATAGCCTTTTATAAACATATTTTAAATTTCCTTAACTATAGGTTTTATTAAATAAAATTATTTTATTATATAATCAATCAGACGAAAGAAGTTCGATTTCCCTATCTATTAAAAAAAGGTTCCATCTCCCACAATAATTTATATTGAATACAAGCATGCCAGCAACTTATCATTAACAAATTCTTGGTCAAGCTAGACATTTAAAATCAATTTTCTACCAAAGACTCAACTGTGGTTTGATGGACTAACCATGACATTACTAAAGTTTGAATGCACATCTAAATTTACTTCACATGGACTGGTAAAGTGTTAAATATCGAGCAAAGGTATGTGAATCATCCACAGATGTACCACACTTTCATTTTCTTCAATAACAGAGACAGTAACTATGAAAATATCAAGCAGTATGATATGGCAGATAGAAAAAGACAAACTACTCTTTGAAAAATAAGTTAATCTATAAATATAGCTTAAAATAGATTAATGAAATACAAAGAAAGAGCAAAAGAAGATGAAACTATTTTTTTCTCATAAAACTTTAGACAAACGTTGTCTTTCATTAAACTTAGCATATTCATTATCATATTCTTAAATCCCAACTATGTGATTGATGAGCTAATCAACGTCAATTGATGTCTAACATGTCCCAATTGAATCAAGGCATCTACGACAGTAATTGGAAAAAGGTTTTATTGGATAGGACTTTCATATTAAATATTTAGGTTTGTGTCTAATTTTCTGGTTAATTTTTTATTCATATACAAATAAACATGTTAAATAATATTGTGCATTAGTACAATAATATTCAACATTACTTAAGCAATATATATTGATATTTTTAATTAGTTTTTTTTTCAAACTAAGCTTATAACCAATGTGACGTGCTCATTTATTCATAAGCTCTAAATAAGAATTTTTCTCAAAAAAAGTTCAGACATTAAATGGTAGAAAATCCTAACCTCACAAACCAAAACAAACTTTGATTATATTGGTTGTCTCACAAGCGCTGCTCACCCAACCGATCGTTGCTTCCCGGTACATCCCACACCCCTTAGAATGATCGTTGCAAAAACTCTTTATCTAAACATAAACAAATTAACCTAATATGATCAGCAACTTTAGCATGTAGATAAGTAAAAACCAACAATATAAGTGTATGATCAGCATACACATATCAGAGAATTATATAGCAAGAAATAACAATATCGAAAAACAATGAAAGCAATAATATACGTACCAATTAATTAAACACGAGTTTGCTCAAAGATGGTGATCCATATGTGGGGGACGTTTCAAATAAGTGGTTCTTTGCCAATTAGCGTGATACTAATATAGTTTTATACACAAACATTTAGTACCAAATATGGAATGTTCATCTATAGAATAATCAGAAAATTATTCAACCCATCACGTTACACAGCAAACTGAAGCAAACCGATCCAATTCCCAAATTAATACACCTAGTTATAGTTAAAAAAGCAACATACTTAATTAGACCTTAAGCCACCATATTTCATCATATATTATGTTCCAAAATCAAGACAACTAATCAAATTTGAAAAAATAGCAATGAAGCACACCTAATATAGACACAACCCCAAAATCACGTCACACACTAAATTATGGAAACTAAACCCAATTTGAACAAATAGACTCCAGGGAATAAATCACAAATGTGTCTCCATAATTATGCCAATTCAAAAAATACATAATGTTACCTTAAACAAGCATATTTTCCCACATTACGTACCAAAATCATGGAAGCTAAATCATGTTTTATAACATATGAATGAAGAATACCTAATATAACCACAGCCTCAAAATCACGTCACACACTAAATTATGGAAACTAAATCGAATTTGAACATATAGAATCCAAAGCATAAATCATAAATGTATCCCCATAATTACGTAAATTAAAATAGAAAGTATAACTAAACGAAATTAAATCTATGTCTATCATATCACAAAACATTCACTGATTCATAGTTTTTAAATAAATTTGGTAATATTATATACATGAACACCTACTTATCATAACGCATAACTTCATACCATATTATGATACTTAACCTATGTCATAACCGTAGGGGTTCAAATATAAGTATCATACTTTCCATGCAACATCAAAGATAAGTTAGCATCTCAAGTTCAACCATCAATTTGTATCTATTGGAATGAATCAAATTTTATTAAAAAAATGGCAGCATGGCGTGGTTAAAAAACAGAATTCTATGTTTAAGTTACTTTGAAACCACGTGAAAAATAATTGTTCGCTTATTAAACACCATTGCAGTTCAAACTTCCTGATTATGCTGCATTGTATCCAGTTGGGAATGGACCATTAGTGAATATAATGACTAAAGTAGAAACTTGTGGAATTTTGACACACTTGATTGTTGTACATCTCTTTGGACTCCTGCAGGGCACATCTATTTCTTTTCAATTATGTGAACAACATTTTATAGAAAAATTGTATGACATGACCTCTATTAGTAAAGATTAATTGATATAATGATTCGTTTAATTAAAATTTTTAAATTATGGTTACTTGAATATTGAGTAATTGGGCACAATGACTTTAAGCGTTTCAAAGAGAAATGTAATAGAAGAATAAAGCCTATCATTCAACGTGTGAAATTCGAAATTTAAAGAACGTATGTTCAAATAGAGTTTTCCTTCTGAGATTATATGGTTCTTGCATATAATTATTCCACCAAATATACGAATTCCTACCTATTCAGAATCCAGGATCTACGAGCAATATATGGTTCTTCACCATTCTATAATATAACCACACTGGTGAAGGGGAATATGTTTTCATACAGTAATATATACACATAGATTTATGTATGTGTAATCCAAATTAGTTACAGACATACCCACTAACACAGTTCTAAACAGAAATACCACTCTATCATACATATCCGCCATGCCATACCCATAAGAAGGCTCTAGTACATTGGGATGTAGTCGTGTATGTACATTTGTTTAATAAATCTTTGACAATAAAATTTGAATATGTTTGATAAAAATGATGTTTCATGGGATAGTGACAATGCAGTCATGGTTACATAGCGTGTACTTGGCAATAATACAGGGAGTAGCCCATGCATCAAGGATGGCTTTCGTCACAAATAAGTTGCTGCAATTACCACCATCATGGAGGATACTACCAAAACAATATCACTCTGCACAACAATTTAGAACAAGACGTCGACAATAAAAAGCATACTGCATTTCTTACACTTGCACCAAGGCTTGAAGGTGCGTGCATGCTAGCACTGTATTTCTTACATCTACGGCAAGGCTTGAAAGGTCATGCTTACAAATGATTGCAAATTTTTTTGCCCAAACGCTCTGAAACAGCACTACGACCCAAAACACATATCACTATGCCCAACAATTCGGAACAAGATGTCATAAACAAAAATTGTACTGCATTTCTTACATCTGCAGAACGCCTTGAAGGTGCGGCATGCGAGCCATATAAAACATCGCATATCAAGTAAATCTAAGTCCCTAAGGGCTTCCTTTCATTGTCAATCACCAGGTTTAAACAAAATGAATGATACAAAGACCATATAGATAATACCCACCATCAAACATTCAGAACCTCTTAGCTTGTTAATTCAGCCATGTCTCTGCGCCCAATAAATTGGAACATGTCAAGTACAACAAGCATTATGGATCTATCACATTTGTGCCAAGGCTTAAACATGTGTATGTGAGCCATGTAACATATCACATATAAAGCAACTCCATATGAGCCCCATCCACAGTAATCCACATCAAACAAGAGCCTCAAGTTTGTTTATTGCCATCCATCTTCATCCTCTCTTCCAATCTAATATTGTACAGTGCATCCAAAAAGCTCAAGCATTAGTGTACTATACAATATGAGCAAAAACAAGAACTAAGATAACATAAATGCCTGAATATGAAAAAGTCAACAAAAGACAGAAGCAAAACCACTAACTGTTCTACGTTAAACAATACGGGGAGCAACTCCTGATATAGCAATAAAAAAAGATGTGTCAGTGGATCGGATCATCACGTTCCCATTGAGTGAGTACCAAAGTACAACAAATACAAACTATCCACCGCCCACAAAATTAGCAATCATAGAAGGAACACAATTGTCGCAACGTAACCCCCACCCGATTAAAACAGAAACTAACATGACAATGGCTGAACAACAAACACATACAAACTAAACCTGTTCATAATAAGGATATGGTAACCACAAATATTTAACACCATTTCAAACGACGAGCAAAGAATACCAGTAGTATGGTATTTGAAGGCAAGTGTAAGTAACGATAAAAAGGAAAGTTAATAAAAAAAACTAAAATGAATTCACTAATAACAAATTATATCTATATCACATAAACAACAAAATAAAATTTCAAACTTCTAAAGAGAGAATAATCAGCTATCTAAAACAACCACTGAAATTAATAGAGAATGAATCGCACTCGCTCATTCACGACCGAAACTTTCAGTGGAGCCTTTGGCAACTTAGGTTAAAGAAAAATATTCACCCTGTAAAATTAGATACAATATTCACGTTTCTATACTATTGAAACTATTGGAGCATTAAAATTATAGTGTACAAATGACTCCGATTCTGTAGTCAAGTTAAGGATAACCATGCTCTGGTCTCACCTTTTTTCGTCGCAGTAGCTAAGTCTTCGATCTAGGGAAGACCAACAAACACTTCCAACCATGCATTCACATCATCCTGGAGCCCCAAACACCCAACCTAGGATAATTAAAAAAACAATTATCACGAATAAAGGGCAAACCAATCAAATTCATGTGCACACATTAATCAAAATTTTCAATAATTGCAATAATACAACTGCCATTTTTACGACCCAGTATTTAAAAAACAGGGAGCATTCATGACAAAAGAAAAAGCGTAAATTACAAAATTTTGATGCAAGACACTTGTAATCACACTGGGCACTCAAGTTATAAAAAATAATAACGAAACAAAACCAAAGCTCCAATCCACCAATGAGCTATGTTATCATCAAGTACTTTTCACTGTAGAATTTATACTTCACAATGCCATTTTCTCCCAACTACAACCCAAGCTCTATGCAAATATGACATGAGTTATCTAGCAACGAACAAAACTTTCCTGCCGTTGTCTTCTAAGAATCCACATACAACATGGCATAACGAATCAACATAACAGAAAAAAGCAAAAGTATAAAGGATAACTATGCACCGGTCTCTTTCTCCAGGACCGTAGAAACTGGGTCTCCGATCTAGAGATGAGTAGCAAACGCTTCCAACCATCCTTTCACATCAACCTGCATCCCCAAACACCTAACTTTAGCATTAAAAAAAGTTGTAATCATGAATAACGGACACATCAATCAAATACCCGTGGACACATTAATCATGCATCATGCTTAATAGCGAATTGGATGTGTTGGCCTGAGAGTCTAAGAGATATAGCAAGAGAGAGAAAGAGAGAGAGAGAGAATCTATGTTGATACAGGGTCATGATTAAGTTAAACCATTCAAACATTAGCACACCTAGTTACACACACTCTTCTTCTCTTCATTTGAAGAGCAATTCCATAATTTACAAATCAAACTTCCACCATATACAGCTTACAAATCAAACTTCCACTATATACAGCATACAAATCGAACGTCCACTATATATAAGCGGCTCGTCAAAAACAAAAAATTCAAATAAGCATCAAATTCATGGATAATGAAGTACACCTTCTTATCATGGAAAGCATCTAAAGCCTGACAAAACCCAACAGCTGTAGGAAACTTTCCTCACCAAGAGGTGTGGAAATAATGCCTCCAACCACCACATAGTATCCATCTCCCGACTCTTTAAGCTCGCCAATCATAGACAGCAGAGTCTACAGCATCGTGCACACCAATTTTTGACAGGCCATAACCTATACGAGCAGTGGATAAGAAGATAGTAACTCCAAATAACCAATTCTCAGAACTTTAGATCACCGTCATTTACTGATCCAAACAACGAAGGTGAAATAGATGACAGATCAAGTGACAAACAGAAAATCAAAAGAACCAACTTTTCAGTTTTCACCCAACTTGGAGAACAATGGGGTGGACACCAATTTCCGCTAGGCCACAATCTATACAAGCCGTATATAAGAAGATAAAAAACTCCAAATAACCATTCCCCAGAACTTTAGATCACCGTCATTTACCGATTGCCCAACTTGGAGAGCAATGGGGTGCATTGGGCGGAAAAGAGTTGGACGATTGCCATACTTCCAGTCTCCGAAATCAGGAAAAAAATTTTTACATAGGAATCGCCATGCAGGGCAAAAAAATTCAGCCAAGTATGCGATGATGAAGAGAAGATAAAATCAAACAAGAAGAGAAGAAATGCATAGAAGAAAATGGTGCTACCTGGTTCGCATAATTAGATCAGTTCGGAGGCAGCGGTCAATGATGCTTTGATACGCAGAAGCACCGCAATCTCAAGCCTGAGAACCTGCTGCTTGACGAGCATGGCAACTTTAAGACATCCGACTTCGGCCTACACGCAATCGTTGCTGCTCATCTGATGAAGTGGGAGAGGCTAGAGGTGTCCATTGGTCCTAAACACCCAAACGCCGAACCATGAGAGCAATGCATCTCGCTGGATCTCACCAAGAGGTGTGGAAGTAATGGCCCCAATCACCACATAGAATCCACATCCTGACTCCTTAATATCGTCAATCACAGATAGGAGGACCTACAACATCATGCACACCAAAGAAGTTTATATCACTGTCATTTACCGATCCAATCAAAGAAGGCAAAATACAAAAACAGATCAAGAGGCAAACATAAAACCAAGACAACCAGGTTTCCAATTTTCACCCAACTTGGAGATCAAGGGGGTGGATTGGATGAAAAAGAACTGCGTGATTGCCATACTTGTAGTCTGCAAAATCATAAAAAAAAAATTACATAGAAATTGACTTAATCAATAGATACTGCTATAAAATTCAACAAAGTATGCGATGAAGAAGAGAAGACGAAATCAAACAAGAAGAGAAGAAAATGACAGAACAAAATCGTGTTGCCTAGTCACGCGGTTAATGATGTTTTGATTCGCAGGAGGGCCGCGACCTCAAGCACGAGAACCTGCTGTTCGACGAGCATGGCGACCTCAAGGTCTCTAACTTCGGCCTCTCGGCCATCATTGCTGCCCTATCTGACGAACTGGGAGAGAGGTACAAGCGTCCATTGGTCTTGAACACCCAAACACCGAACCATGAGAGCAATGCATCTCGCTGGATCTCACCAAGAGGTGTGAAAGTAATGGCCCCAAGCACCACATAGTATCCATATCCCGACTCCTTAATATCGTCAATCACAGATAGGAGAACCTACAACATCATGCACATCAAACAAGTTTATATCACCATCATTTACCGATCCAATCAAAGAAGGCAAAATACAAAACAGATCAAGAGGCAAACATAAAACCAAGTGAACCAAGTTTCTAAACCCAACTTGTAGAGCAATGGGGTGGATTGGACGAAAAAGAGTTGCGTGATTGCCATACTTGCAGTCTGCAAAATCATAAAAAAAAATTACATAGAAATTGACTTAACCAACAGATACTGCTATAAAATTCAACAAAGTATGCGATGAAGAAGAGAAGAAAACGATAGAACAAAATCGTGTTACCTAGTTCACGTGGTTAATGATGTTTTGATTCGTAGAAGGGCAACAACCTCAAGCCCGAAAACCAGCTGTTCGACTAGCATGGCGACCTCAAGATCTCCGACTTCAGCCTATCGGCCATTGTTGCTGCCCCATCTGATGAACTGGGAGAGAGGTACAGGCGTCCATTGGTCCTGAACACCTAAATGCCGAGCCATGAGAGCAATGCATCTCGCTGGTGTATCAAACTGGAAGGAGTTCAAAAGGCACGCACAACTGGGTATATGAACAATAGGAATTTGAAAAGGCAATGAACGTTCACCACTCTTAAACGCTCAACATTCTTAAATGCATCTCGTTGGTGTATCAAACTGGAAGCAGTTCAAAAGGCACACACAACCGGGTATATGAACAGAAGGAATTTGAAAAGGCAATGAACGTTCACCATTCTTAAATGCTGACCATTCATAAATTAAACCCAACGGCCCACCTAAGCTAAATTGGAATCTATTAATTTGCCACTAATTAGACGAACTTACAAAATTAATCAAAGCCCATAAAAATCCTATAAATTTTTGACAGCCAATAAAGGCGTCAATGCCAAAACTACCCAAAAAAAACTTTCTAATTACGAACACCATTATACTAATCCAAAACATATGTATCAAGGTTAGTTTTGTCATTCTCATTAATCGGCATTAAATATGTACGTCTCATCCACATATGCCCCTGGAATTCACAAAATTAACATCAAAACGAGTACGAAATAGAAGCCAATGAATAGAGGGCATTTTCGTCCAGATATGGCAAAATGAATCGGACGCCATTAATTTTACCCCTAAATTAATTAGACAAACCTACCAAATTAAACAAAGCCCATAAATATCCCATTAATTTTTGACAACCAGTAATGGCGTCAATGCCAAAACTATCCAAAAAAAACTTTAGAATTACGAACACCATTATACTAAACCAAAACATATGTATCAAGGTTAGTTTTGTCATTCTCATTAATCAGCATTAAATATTTACATCTCATGCTGATATGCCCCTAGAATCCACAAAATTAACATCAAAACAAGTACGGAATAGAGGCCAATGAATGGAGGGCATTTTCGTCAAAATAGAGGCAAAAAATAGAGGGCATTTTCATCCGGATGTGTCAAAAGGACTCAGACACCATTCATTTTGCCCCTAAATTCCCGGAATACCCCTATGAATCACATAAATTTTCATAGAAAGTACACTATATAAGTATGTAATTACTCGCTCATTCGTGACCAAAACTGTTATTTGTCCGTTGAAAAGTCAAGCTGGTCGCGGCTCTTTTTATAGGAAGGATTATTTCAAGTATCTACAATTTGTCTCTTCCTTATAAGAGTTTTTCCCATATTACCCTAAGAAGCTAATATTTCATATTTCCTTATTTTTAAATATAAATACCCTTGTCTTAGGGTTTAAGGTTTTATATTGTATAAACTTGTCAAACTATCACATTTATCTAGAAATAACCACTCGACTGGCGATTTCCAAAGTCCGACCAGTAAAAAAAAATGCAGTGGGATGTTTGATTTCTAACCCATATGACTCGCAATTTCTAAAAATTGACTAATGATAAGCGAAAACACCTTGGGAGGTTAAATTTTTGACGTATTTGACAGGCAATTTTCAAAGTTTTTCCATGAAGCTAGTTCTAGCTATGAAGTGAGGTTCAGCCCAAGTGTATACTTACGCACCCCTAGTAAAGAAGTGATCTTTGGAGAAGATCAGCAGTCCATCGAGGGTTAATCCGGTGAGGCTCATTGACATCAACTAGTCATTGACTTTCGTGGTAATGACCTATTATTCAAATTCTAGTTGGAAATTGCATATTCGTATTCATGATTGTTCATATTTCGTGTGATGAAACACACGATAAATAGTACTTGCATATACACAGAATATTGTCTTGTTATCAATATTAATATATTGACTTTATCATGTTATTAATAACAAAATATGTAATAGACGACATTCAATTGTTGTGCTATCATGTATGAGAGGGCATCCTATCGTGTAACCGATAACATGATAAATGAACTTAGCATGTTTTTGAACATTATTTACATAATGTGAATTAATGTGACTCTTTGATTTTGATTTTGGTCATGACCCATTGTTGATATATATATATATATATATATATATATATATAAGCATCTTTTATAGACGAAGGCTACAAGAATATAGTCAAATGACAGAATCAGTGAAGGCATTAGAAGATAAGAAGAGAATTTATGGGAGGAGACCGGGTCTAGGAACTAACAGTTTTCGTGTTGACTTTGACTATCAAAAAGACCTCGTTAACTCGAGGTTGGGATGTAAGGCAATTTTGGAGAAGATTGGGTTCTACCCAATATACATTGCGAGCAAATCATTATCTCTAGGCTACTCCTGGACGTTCTAATAGGTGAGTGCTAGGATTACTTACAAGAGGTGTTCAACATTAAGGGCAAAATACTACCTCTCACAGAGGAAGAAGTCACAAATAATAGATTTGAGGGCGAAAAGAAACATGTTGAAGTTGGACAATGGCGATAGGAAGGCTGCCCAAGGCAAGGGCCAATTCTTCATAAGGTTCTTCGTAGGGATGGAGCCAGAGAATAATTTTATTGAAGAAAATTTGAAGGAAGTGGCAGACAATAGGCATGTTGTCACCGATGAAGACTTAGTACACTTGGTCATTATGCACATGGGGGTCCTCATATTATTCACAGTAGCAGATCCATCTCCCCATCTCTATGTGACTTCATCGATGACTTGGCTATTGTGGGGAGGTACAATTGGGTAGAGGCCATGCATGACATGTTGCATCGATGCATATCTTCAAGCCACTGCAACATCAGGAGTAGAGAAGACGAACTCTCTGCCACAACCAGTATTCTCATTGGGGTTTTATTTGTGCTATAGGTAAATTTTGCATAATCAATAACACAATTACTTATATGAGCATAGAATTGATAGTACCACAACATATTGACATTTTAGGTATATAGTCTTATCAATAACACAATAGTGTAATCAGCGTGGTTTAGATAACATGCTAATTTGATTTCCATGTTATTAATTACATGCTAGTTAGGTTAGTGTGTTTTCGATAAGATGAAAAATTACTATATTGTGTATCTTCAATTAATGATGTGAGTATTTCGTGTAAGCAATGACACAATTAGTTTAATAAATGTGTTATCTATGACGTGACATACATGATATAGGATCACTATTAACGAGATTATTTTGCTAACGTAGGTGTTGTTTTTTAGCATACTTCTATATGGGCTTCATATTCTCCTCCATGTTGTCCGAGGTGGAAGAGGTGGCCCGGGTTCTCCCAATTGTTGAAGGACATGGATAAGGCTACTAAACTTGACCCAGCAGATAAAAAGTTGAGTAAGTTGTTGGCTCATCATAGGATGAGGAAGTGGTACTAGGAGATACTCATGCAGCTAAAGGTATATTCAGAAGTGGTTTTGCAAATAACTCCAATTGCTGAAGAGGTTCCCTTGATCGAGACCCAAAGGCTGGCCTAGATGGTAAAGAAGACAGCCACACATTCTATTAAAGATAGAAAAATAGTTGTTGTTGAATCACATTGTGGTCAAACGTCAAGACAATATTACTTCAGCAAAGATGTGATTGAGAGCATTGCCATGCCAATAAATCCTATGATTGGGATTGTTGACGCTATTTTGGAGAAGGTTGCTTTATATGGAGAGTGGTGTTAAAGCAACGACAATGTGCAAATTGCTCCGCAAGAGAGTTAAAAATGTTCTCAAGGTGGCCACGAGGTTAAATGAATAGATGCAGCCCCTACATGAAGGATTATCTCATTCAGACGAAGCCCTTTAACTAGAGAAATGTTACGCAACAACCCCTCTGCTAACAATGGAAGGAGAGAAGTCGGTTAGGGTAAAGGCTTGAGCTTCCAAATCAAGTGAAGCTTTTCATCATTCTGCTCATAAAGAGTAAAGAAAATCTAATGTAGAAAATGATTTCTTTTTATGTAAGTATTATCATATTATATTCAATGATACGACCTACTTGGAAATATGTGTTATCATGTGATCGACAACGCGACCTTTTGTATTATTGTGTTAGATTCAAAATGACTTTGAGATCATCATGTCATTAATAACACGCAAGTATACAATTTCATATTTAGATTCAATTCTACTTTTGGAATAGTTGTGTCATCAATAATATACTTTATTTGGCTTTCGTGTATATACTCATATGACTTGTTACATGTATTATGTAGAAAAAAGGGAGCCCAAAGTTGGCTCCACCCAAAAAAACATGGGTTCTAAGGTTGAATGGACTGTTATCACTAGATTCCTTAAAAATATTAATGAGGAAGTGGTGCATGCCCGAGAGGAGGAAATGGTGCAAGCATGGGAGGAGGAAGTTGTGCATGCCTAGGAGGAAGAAGTAGCGCAAGCTTAGGTGGAAGTGGTGCAACTAAAGATAAAGAAATGAAAAGCTTCAGATGCTGGCCCCATTACATCCTTGGTACCACTAGTACTTAGGAGGATGATGTACACGGTGGTTAATCGGCCAACGCATGTAGCCAAGGGGGAGGTTGCCAAGGAGGACACAGTGAAGGTGGAGCCTACCAAGGAGGATCCTGTCCCTGCTGAGGTTGCCAAGGAGGATCTCTAGCCAAGAAGGTGTCAGGCTTGGTTCATCAGAAGTCAATTAGTAGCTTCTTATCCAAGAAGATTGGAAAGCATACTCAGATGGCAAGGGAGGAGGGGGTGGCAAGGCCAGGGGATGAAGTTCCATTGGTAGCCATCCCTGCCACATATATTACCCATGCCCCAGAAGAATTTGCTTTAAGGTCTCTTGCATAGGCCCCTGAGTCCTCAAATGTTTCTTCCAGCTTGGCCACTATATTAGATACTCCTGATCAAGTTGATTAGGAGCTACACGAGAGTATCAGAAGCATGATAGACATTGAAGAGCATGCTGAGAAGAATCAAAAGGACAAGGACGAGGTCGCCATGGTGCCGCACAAGTACCTTGATCTCTAGCCTATGTTCCACATGGAGATCTTATGTGGAGAAGATTAGGAGACAATCAAGGACTTTATGACCAACCCACACAAGCAATGGCCTATGATGACGCTTCTCCATATAGATTATGTGTCTACGCTTAGACAAAAATACATAACGGATGAGATAATAATTAATTCATAGTTTTTTTCCGTGTCATTGACTACCGATTCTTAACATATCGTGTTTTGAATAACACGACATGTGAAATCACACTTTGGCCGCCTCCAAAGTTCATGTTATTGATAACACAAAATTTCCACATGTCATTGTATCAATAACACGATAAGTATCAAACCAGATTATCGTGTGTTTAGCGTGTATGTCTTTACACGACCTAGTGTATGTTGTGTTACATGATGAATTAGCATGTCATGTTTGTATTTACATGACATATCATATGTTTTGCTACCACTAACACATTAATATTTTGTTGATGATTTTAGGTCATAGATGTGTTATGCTAGCTACTAGAGGAGCAAAGGATAAGATATCCCAGCATTTATCCAAATTATTTTTTTAGAAAATTTGCTATCTAGCACTACTCAATGTGGAGACACAGCATGACAAGGTGGAGATGCATCCCAAAATCATCAACAACTTGATGAAGGGGCTTAATGAAAACACCGAGAGTGGTTCAATCTATGCTAAAAAGAATTAGTAATTGATCGCTTTTGTATTTTGCATCATTAGTTATGCAACTGGACCAAACATCCAAAAGACCATTTTAAAATTGTATCCCCGTATATGTCTCAGAATATCACATTATCTGATTGGAACTACAACACTCCTTCGATTAATCCTTTTGATCTAAATTCCGTATGCAAGAAGTATGTGATAGGATTTGTCTGGGTCCCCATCTGTTAAATCACACAATGCTTTACATGCACGATCGGATTTTAAGTTGTTAACATTAATAAAAATTAAATGACAAGTTAAGATGTCGTGTTCCTGAGAACACGACAAGATTAGTAGTTGTGTTTTCAAGAAACTGGACTTTGTAATCATTGTGTTCATGTTAGCACAATAGGTAAACATGTCGTGTTTTAAGAAAATGTGACTGTAACAGCCTTGTGTGGCCGATAACACATCATATTCAATTGACATATTTTTGCAAACGCAATTCAAGGAATATCATAAGTTTGCTTTACATGCATGCCAACATTTCTTATAGTTCACATTTATACCCCAGTGCTTCAAAATATATCTTGCTATGCCTTTTGGTGTAATATTTATTGAATCTTTTAACAACCCATAACATTTTCTTACAATCCAAAGGTGCGATACTAAAGGATGGTTAGTTGACTTCCTTTGCATTCTACACGAATTGTCGGGCACTAATGTCATAGTCACATGATCTCCTATGTTTGAAGCCCTTATGTACCACTAATAAGACTGGTCAGAGCACTTTGCGTCATACGTATCCTTGTTCTCATCCACAATACGATATGTGAAATTCATTTTTATTGCAAGGTCAATCAAAACCCTCTTGATATGTACCAGGCTTAGAAAATTTGCAACAATTAGAGTAGATTATGGTAGCCCTTTGCTTGCAAACTTCTAAATATTAGCTTGCCCTCACCAATATTCTGTTGCAATAGGTTGAGATCATCGATTGTCTTCCACTCTACCTTGGGCTCAATGTCAATATTATTGGCTACCTCGCCCTATCCGAATTCTTCTTGGTAAGACACACTTTCTATGTTATTTATGTCATGTTTGTTCCATTGCTCGTCACCCCACATTTGTTCAAATTCTTGACCTTCATAATTTCTATGGCTGTATGGGAGAACATATATAGTTATCAAATGAAGTCTTTATCGCAACCATTGTGGGTGAATTTCTTCAAATCTAGTATGGTTGACTTCTTCAATAGGTTCTATAGGTATTGGATTGTTGTAAGATGTGTGACATGGATTTGTTGACTTGAAAATTGTCAATTCTCCCAATCTACAATGGATAATAACGTGTTCATCAATATGTGTTAGAACTCGACATCGTGTATTTAGTTACATGCTTGCAAATTATATCATATTAACGATGATACGATATTTATACAAGTCGTGTTATTCAATCTATGCTAAAAAGAATTAGTGGTATATCAAATTTGAATTTTGCATCATTAGTTATGCGATAAATATCATGTTTTTTCTTAACATGCTATTCTTTTACCTGGACACAATAAGTTAGATATTGTGTGCTCGAGTACACGATAAAGTACACTATTGTGTAATCTATAATTCATTGTTACCTAACAGTTTCACAAGTGAACTGTGTATCAATGTCTCCTGTCTGCAATCCAAAGTTCGAGTTGGAGGTGAGCTGAAAGTCTAGTTCCTTTCCACTAATGGTGATTTGTCACCGTTGTCGTGCTCTTTCATGTCTACATACAATGATAACGCCACTTTATCTGCCTTCTTATGAATGGAAAATACTGATTGTAGGTCTTCATCGTCTTCCAATTTATGAACTGATAATTAGAAAGATGGAATCAAATGCTTCAAAGTCACATTACCATTGGCAGAAAGTCTTTCTTTGACTTAATATAGCAGCTCGCCAAACCTCGTCGATGGATCACTGTTCATCAATCACACCTTTACACCTACATACATGTCATCATTGCCTACCTTTATGTTCTAATGTATGTAAATACCAATCCTCTCCATTATGGTGGTTAAGGAGTGATTGGATCTATTGAAATGAAGCATTTTTCACACTAAACAGCTTCTGTCATGGAAACAATTGGGTTTTTGCTGTCACCAAATACTCACCGGTCACCTCTTGTAGACAAATTTTGATTTGCCGCAGATCAATCCTCTCCACTGGAATGATGTGGCACTGCTACAGTGTTCATTTATGAGGATATGTATGGGGTGAGTTTATTTAAAACCTAAGGGCAGTTTCATCCTAAAATAGGTAATGTGGCGTTCGGCCAGCTAATATTGAAAAAAATCTCCTTATAAACAAAGCACATATATTACCTTCATATTGCACAACTAGTTAAGTAAGAAACCCATTAATCTGTGATAAAAAAGGAAACACATTAATTGCATATCATAAATTATTTATTTATAAAATTAACATAGTCATAAATACAGGTTGTTACTTAGGAAACCCAATTAAGTTAGGTAAAACGTAGGTCATTTTACATAGCTAGACACTATAATATGCGAAATGGCTAGAATCATGTGCACGTAATGTGCAAAATGTTGTAACCAAACTTTGCCACTAATTGAGAGTGTTAGCATGGTTGCTGCAAAAAGACACATGCACCCTTTTACCTTTCCAAACACTTCCCCCACCCATACTCAATAGTCGACAAAAACTGAGGGTGTCAATCTCTTGATCAAGGATGATTAATTGCTTTTAGACACTTTATACAATTTTTGTCTTTCATGTCCAATTCTCTTCCCAACACTCAATTAAGGTTTTTCTATGAAAATCCTAAGTGTTTGTGGATGTGAGAGTATGAAATTTACTTTTAAGCTTACCCACTTTGATTAAGTCTTCCTCCTTGAATTTCAGGGCACTTATGTTCTAATTTTTTAAATCAATCAATTCTAGATATGACTCTTTTGCGACGAGTCATATCTAGAGCAAAAAAGTAATTACTAGTCATAAATAATATACTCTTCTGCGATGAATGTATTTGTTGCAAAAAAGTAATTATTATGTCGCAAAAAATATAATTATTTGAGTTAAAAAATACTAAAAATATATAATTACGTCACAAAAGCTTTGGCATTTGCAACAAAAACAATTTGTCGCAATTGATTTTAGTGTATTTGCGACAAACTGCATATGTTGCAAATGCTTAATATTAGATTACCTTTAAAGAGTATTAGCGACAAACCAAATTCATCGCAAATGATGTTAAACGATTTGCGACAAATTGTATATGTCGCAAAAAGATTCACATGTGTATATTTTTTACAAATATTTGCAACAACCTGAATTCATTGCAAATGATTGTAATATATGTGCAACAAAATAAATTTCATTTGCGACAACGTTGTGCGTCATGCCCGCATTGAAGAAGAGAAATTGACCAGGCAGCGCTGGGGCGGGCGGCTAGGACTTCCACCCCGGTCTACGTGAACTCCACTCCCTTGGCGGCCTCCTCCAGTAGTCCGGCCAATGGCCACCTTGACCAATAGGCCCCAGCTCCCACTCTGATTGTCTGACGCCTCACCTCCGCCCAGATGGAAGAACGCCGATCAAAGGGGCTATGCTTTCGTTGTGCCGAGAAGTTTGTTCCCAGGCACAACTGTGCTGTAAAGGGCATCCTGCTTGTGGAGGAGGTAGACGATGACTTGGACATCGGGGCCGGAAGTGAACCGTTGCTCTCAGAGGACATGCTGCCTGAAATTTTAGTTCATGCATTTTCTAGAGCATTCACTCCACGCACCATGCAGGTACAAGGATACATTAAGCGGGAGCAGGTAGCTATCTTGATCGACAGTGGTTCTACTCATAATTTTATTAACGATAAGGTAGCTCATCGGCTAGGTTGTTTGGTGTCAGACTCAAAACCATTTGATGTGTTGATTGGTGACGACAAGCATCTCAGGAGTACAGGTGTGTGCGCTCAAATTACCCTCTCGATCTAGGGTCACACATTTGTTACTAACCTTTTCTTGCTGCCTACGAAGGGTGCGGATGTCGTATTGGGAGTATAGTGGCTGCGGGAACTGGGTGATGTGGTTTGGAATTTCCGGGATATGGTGATGGAATTCGAGCTTAATGGGCAGCAGGTTCGGCTTGAAGGGTCGCGGCCAGGCACTCTTGTATCGGCCTAGGCCGTGAGCTCCTTCTTCCGGTTTGCTCCCCATGGACTTCTCTTGCAGCAGCGTGCTACTATCGGAGTATCGTAGGATGAGATGCCTTCAGATTTATAGGAGTTGTTGGCCGAACATGAGGATTTGTTTTCCGAGCCGCACGGTCTTCCTCCCATCCGGCCTTATGACCATCAGATTCTCATCATTCCAGGGGCAGCCCTAGCCAATGTCCATCCTTACCGTTATCCTCACATACAAAAATCTGAGATAGAACGGCTTGTAGCGGACATGCTTCAGTCCGGGATCATTCGTCCTAGTACGAGTTCTTATTTGTCTCCAGTGTTGTTGGTTCGCAAGAAAGATGGGTCATGGCGGTTTTGTGTTGACTACCGTGCTTTAAACACCATCACCGTCAAAGACAAATATCCCATTCCTGTGATTGAAGAACTGTTGGATGAATTGACAGGTGCTAGGGTCTTTAGTAAGCTCAACCTCCGTTCCGGCTATCACTAGATTCGTGTGCAGCCTGGGGACGTGCACAAGACCGCATTCCAGACTCATGATGGCCATTTCGAGTTTCTGGTGATGCCTTTTGGGTTGACCAACACCCCCTCAACATTCTTGTTTCTCATGAATGATATTTTTAGGCCATTTCTGCGTTGATATATATTGGTCTTCTTTGATGACATATTGGCGTACAATCGATCGTGGACAAAACACTTGACGCATCTCAGGTCGGTTTTTTCTATCTTGCATGCTAACTCCTTATTCTTGAAGCGTTTGAAGTGTTCCTTTGGCAGTCCACAGGTTGATTATCTGGGCCACATTATCTCTCAGGATGGTGGGATCCAGCCAAGGTGGCCGCCATGCTCTCTTGGCCGCCACCCACATGTGTCCAGGCGCTTAGGGGCTTTCTGGGCCTTACAGGTTATTATCGTCGGTTTATCCATCGGTATGGTGAGTTGGCTCGTCCTCTTACAAAACTATTAAAGAAGGGGACTTTTGCATGGTCGACCACGGCCCAAACAGCCTTTGAGGGGCTCAAGCAAGCTATGGCGTCTGCCCCGGTCTTGCTCTTACCAGATTTTAGCCGGCCGTTTGTGGTGGAGAAGGATGTGTCGGAGGTGGGCTTGGGCATTGTTCTATTGCAGGACGATTGCCCTATTGCTTATTTCAGTAAAGCTCTGGCTGGTTGCTCCCTGTCTTTGTCCGCGTATGAGAAGGAAATGTTGGCTATCATCCTCGCCATTGCCAAATGGCATCCGTACTTATTGGGTCGTCGCTTTCTGATTCGTACCGATCACCAACTGCTGAAGTACTTTTTGGATCAACGAGTGTCTACTCCTGCTCAACAGCAGTGGGTGAGCAAGTTGCTGGGCTATGACTACGAGCTAGTGTACAAAAAGGGGTTAGAGAATATCGTGGCTGATGCACTCTCTCACAGTCCGGCACTGGGCTCCTGCTTCGCATTCTCCACCCTTTCTTGCCCGTTTATTGAAGAGCTCCAGTAGGCCTATGATATGGATTTATGGACACAGGAGGTTATTGCCGCCCTTTAGGCCGACCCAGCAGCCCGACCTTTCTTTGTGTGGCGGAATGGTCTTCTCTTCAGTAAGGACCGTCTGTGGGTTCCTGATGTTATTAATATTTGCCGCCGTATCATTTCGCACTTCCAGACATCCTGTGGCTGGTCACGAGGGCGCCTTCCATACCTATAAACGGTTCAGCCAGAGTTTCTTGTGGCAGGACGTCCATCGCTCTGTCCATGATTACATGGCTGCTTGTGATGTTTGTTAGAGGGCTAAAGCCACCACAACCTCACTGGCCAGGTTGTTGCAGCCCTTGCCTATTCCAGATAAGGTTTGGGAGGACATTTCAATGGACTTTGTGGAGGCTTTGCCCGTGGTGCAGGGTAAGTCTGTCATCATGGTTGTGGTGGACAAGTTGTCTAAGTATGCTCATTTCTGTGCTCTGGGCCATCCCTTCATCGCTAAGACTGTTGCTAAGCTCTTTGTTCGTGAGGTGGCACGACTGCATGGTATACTGCGTACGATTGTTTCTAACCAGGATTGGATCTTTCTCTCATAGTTCTGGCAGGAGTTTTCACGTTAGAGGGGTCCTCTTTACATATTAGCACGGCTTATCATCCTCAGACGGATGGGCAGACGGAGGTGGTTAACCGTTGCCTAGAGTAGTATCTCAGCTGCTTTACTATGACGCAGCCCCATCGGTGGCTTATGCTCCTTCCATGGGCTGAGTGGTCCTATAATACGGCCTATCATACGAGCGCTGGGTTCACTCCATTTGAGGTGCTCTATGGACGACCGCCGCTGATTGTCTTATCTTATGTGCCCCACCACTCTTCGGTTGCTGAGGTGGATTATACGTTGCAGATGCTCGATGAGGTCTTACGCCAACTTAAAGAGAATTTATCAGCTGCCCAGAATAGGATGAAGCAGGTTTATGATCGGTGCCATACGGATTGGGAGTATGCTGTGGGTGATTTGGTCTACGTGTCGGTCCTCCCTCGTCGCTAGTCCTCCTTGTTTCAGCCTGAGAACTCTAAGCTAGCTCCTCACTTCCATGGTCCGTATGTTATTGAGGAGCATGTTGGACCGGTGGCCTACCGCCTGACTTTGCCTCCTAATTCCATAGTTCATCCTGTGTTTCATGTGTCTCATTTGTGGCATTTTGTGGGTGATATATCGTTGGCGGTGGGTGCTCCTCCTTCTCCCCTGATGGGGCCGGTTTCACCAGCAGACCCTGTCCCTACTGCTGTCCTTCAGAAGCGTCGAGTTCGCCGCTCTGGTCGTATTATTACTGAGGTCTTGATTTCTTGGCAGGGGCAGCCTCTTGAGGACGCTAAGCGGATGCCTGAGGATGATTTTATGGCTCGCTTCCCAGCTTGGTCACCTTGATGACAAGGTGAATAGCGGAAGCATGGTGGAGTGTTGTGCACGATGGCTAGACTCGACCAGTCTCGCATAGGACTTCTACCCTAGACTTTACTTTATTGTTTTCCTAGTCGCATTGAACGATTTATTATTGTAATAGTTTAATATTTTGGATATTGGGATGTAAAACAGGTTGGTTCAGTTAGTGGTCCGGGCTAGCCGAACCACTAACTGGCATGCTCTCCTAGGGAATTGGGCCGGCCTTGGGTTGGGTTGGCATGACTCCCTAGCGGATTGGTCGTCCCCTATATGGGGCGATCCTCTCTATTTTGAAGTTAGGCAATTGAAGTATTCAAGTTTCTCCCCTTTCTTCTTTACTTCTCCCCTTTCCATGCATAAATCTTCTAGGTACCGATTGTGCCTGCATCGGGCACATCATTTATATTAATGAAAAGTAATTCAAGTAGGATAAATGAATTAACTAAAATAAAATAAAGATAAGTTCTGAATAAAAAAAATAGCCTAAATGTAAGCAATGAACTTTTGTCTGATTAAAATTTTCATGCAAGATGCTAATCCCACACTAGCTGGGTTGGTTGGTGATCTCCCAATTGAATGAGAGGATTAGGGGGGGGGGGGGGGTCAAGTCTCAATGGCAAATAGTGAAGGGTGTAGAGTCTTAATAATCAAGAAAAAAAAACATCATGCAAGTGAAGGTTGTGTCCATATGTCAGAAGTACTAGCAGGTGTGTGCATATGACTCAAATAAACACATAACACAATAACATGTGATACTATTAGGTTATAAATTCAACATCTAATTTTGCTAAAGCTTAGCAAATTTACAAAAACTTAAGAAAAAGGATGAGAAAAACACTGCAAAAGATATAGATAAGATAATCATTACCTTATAGATGATATTTGAATAAGGGGATTAATTAAATTATATGTGGCAATCTTGGCAATAATGGAACTACTATGAAAACCAATTCATATATAGGTAAAAAAGAAGAATTTTTAACCTATGCAGATTAGGTGTACAAGGTTATTAACTTATGCAACAAAGTTCAGAACGTGAGTGCAGCAATGTCAAATGGAGCTATTAATATGGGGCGGAGGGAGTAACTTCTTATTCTATTATATTATTACACCCCATTCTCCTCTCTCCTTCACCACTTTAGGGTCATTTGGCAACCGCTTCAAACAAAAAGTAGAAACATCAGCAATCCATAGAAGAAACTGACTCAAATCTTTGAGTTAGAACTAGAAACAAACAAATAAATAAAAACATGACTAAGCAGAATGACTTGCATTGTAATGCTAATCTTCTCTTTTGTGCTTAAACCACACTGTTGCCCGTAGATTGCTAACAGTATGTAAAACCTGAGATTTTTCATCCCTTTTTCTTAAAACTCATAGAATTTTTTTTTATAATACAATGAATCGGAGTCAAAAAGATGAAATCAAAACCTGTATAAACAGCTTATAATTTAAAACATCATACGGTTAAACATCGTACCACCAAATTAAATATCATCAGGCATTACTCGAAAACAAACGTACGACTAAATTACCATGATCATGGATTTTTAAATACAAATAACTCCCAGGCGTCCCCGAGTACAAGTCCCATAAAGAGACTACTATCTGATCTAAATTAAAAGTCCAGAAGATATAAACACTTAAATCTCACCAAATACATCAGATCGTGGCACCAACTATACTCTCATTGAGTCAAATAAACTTGAGTTGAGAGGGAAACAATCCACTACATAAACAAGCGTCCATCTCCAGGAGCTCACTAACACAACCTGCAAAAGCCTCCCGAACAACGGGGCTAAAAAAGTAGGGTGAGTATTTTCATACTCAGTAGGAAAATACCTAGTAGGAGAATCCTAAACATTGAACTCGATAAGTTCATAAAATACATACATTCATGCAACTTAAACATGAAGCAGTCAACATAATAAAATCATAATCAAGTACATCTACATATAATAATGCATAGCACACCAATGAAAGCAAACTTACACAAACACCCTTAATCAGGGTCTTACAACTTACTCGTACCATCGTACACATACTCAAAACCTTACATATACTTGTATGACCTTATTTGTACAATCTTACACTTACAGTCCTTATCAGAATCATATACTTACAATCGTGCTCAAAATTGTACACTTACGGTCTTACTCAGAAACTTACACTTACATTCTTACTTAGAATCATCATCTTACAATCGTACTCATATTCATACTCATACTCATACTCATACTCACACAACTTACACGTACTTGTACGACCTTAATCGTACAATCATATGCTTACACAAACGTATTCTTACGTCTTCCTTAGGAGCTTACACTTACACTTACTCTGGATCTTACACGTACAACTTATTCAGAATCTGAAGCATACAACAAACTTTCACTATCATACACATACTACCGACAACTGAAGCTCATTACAATTAACAAGCTCCAACGTCGGAAAGGAAGGGAATGCCACAAGGACGTTACCTTAACCTTCGGGGAGCAACTAGACGCCATGGACTTTTCCAAAGGCAAAGCACACCTATGCTCATGGGGCACAGGATCAAACAGGTAAGAGTAGATCCATGATACTACTTACCTGAGCGCGCAAATACCCACTCTCTGGGGTCATACAGTGCCAACAAGGGCCATACAATGCTAACTAAGGGCAGAAAACATACGGTGCCACTCTAGGGCAGTAATCTTACAATGCCACTCTTGGGCAAAACATACAGTGCCATCTAGGCAGAAACATACAGAGCCCATGAAGGGCGGAAACTTACAGCGCTCTCAACAGAGCATCAAATGTCTGGGCTTAATACAGCACACGGACAACATCCCTAAGGATAACCACCATGGCAAGACATAAGAAGTGCTCAGCCGACTCATTATCGACTAGCTCAAACACGGAACTTAATCTGTCGAACCCTCAGGTCTCAAACTCACAACGCTATTATTAGTTTTCTCATAATTCAAGTTTGAATTAAGTATATTATCCGGTACAATTATGCCAAACTGACTTACAGTCCTTGATTGATCAAACCGAAGCTGAGCCCGATCGAAACCCTAGTTCGTCGGGGCAGCAAACTTCACTTACACGTCCAAGTCACAACAGGCTCACCGTACACAGATCCTTACATAATCATACATCCTCTGACATCCACCTTACGATCAAACATCTTACTTACATAGTCAAACTGAGCTCCTCAAAGCAGATCCTTGTTACCCCCTTACTTACACTTCACTGATTATGCTTACTTTTCACTTTATAATTTGTACGTTATGCTTGTACAATTATGCGCACTCTTACCATCTAACAAACCCCACAAGGCTTCAAGCCTAAGTTCTCTTACTTACAGAAACCAACCCCTGACTTTGCTCCACACCAAACCGATCTAATCTGCTCCACTCTTCGTCTGTCATACTTACGTTTGTTGCCTTCTATCACACGCTTACCCATCTACATCCGACTCCATACCAAAAACCATACCACTTCTTACCGTCCATCGCCCATACCTCTGCCCTCACATAGTCCACGCACAACTAACTAACCCACGATCGCTAGTCATCACTAGCGTGTCCATAAAACACATATGTAGCATACTTACATATTTGCTAGCCATCGCTAGCGCATACATATTCCACATCCATAGAACATGCATACAACTCATACATATTAATCATACTTAGCACACATATTACACATGCATCAACCGTACTTACAGCTCATATGCATGCCATATGTATCTAAACATACCATATAATCATGCTTATATGCACATCATGCAATTCCTAGCATGCTACTACTCATTCAAGCATGCTATCATGAATTTACGAGTTCAAAGTTCCCCTACCTCGTAATCATGATGTTTGATGGCGAGCACACGATGGTGGCGGCGTCGGTAGCGGAGTCGGCGGTCAAAACCATTGCCCAGCTGAGAGAGTTGTTGTCCCGAGGTTTTAGGAAACACTGGAACTACACATGGCCAAACAGGTGTGACACAGATCAATGCAGAAAATCTGCGATCCACGAAAACACACTAGTGGCAGCCAGGAAAAAGATCGTGCCAACGAGTGGCAGGTGCGACTGGAAGGCAGGGTATACTCCCTAAAATTCGACTGGCAGTTGAACAATACCCAACTGGTCACAAAATGTTGAAATCGACCATGGACAGCACCCAACGGTGTCGATTTCTCGTTTACAAGGGCCCACATATGGGCGGAGTGCGTGGGGCGACACTTGAGGACGAAGGAGAGGTGGTGGAGGACTCAGATGTCAACTCCAGATGATGGCGGAGCCATCTAATGGTCAGGCGGTGCCAAAGCAGCATCAAAACCCTAACCTACACGTGCGGCTACTTGCACACGCGGCCAAAGGGAGGGGAGAGAGGGCTAGATGGTGTCGGCCCAAAGCTCATAAGGGTGGTAGGGCCATACCAAGGGTGGTGACTGATGAAGATGGCCTTTGTCATTGTCGTGTTGAGGTAGGCCGACTAGAGGCCATACAATGTTCGGTGGAGGTAGGACGGTAAGAGGGCAAAACATGGCGCTCTCTATAGCGTGGTCAAATACATATCATCGGCAGAGGGGAAACCTGCCTCATGACGAAGAAGAGGGGCGGTGCCGCACTAGGGCCGCCAGCCATCTCCAGGCTGAGACCCACCACACTAAGGTGGTCCAAAGGGTATTCGGCATCCAACGATGCTCGATGGCCCAAAATGGGTGGAAAACCCTGGGCACAAAGGATTAGGATTTACTGGCGGCTCCTGGAGATGGATGCTCGTTTCTACGGTGGATTGTTTCCCTCTCGACTCAAGTATAATTTAACTCAATGAGAGTATAGTGGGTGCCACGATCTTATGTATTTGGTGAGATTTAAGTGTTTATATTTTCTGGAGTTTTAATTTAGATCAGATAGTAGACTGTTTATGAGACTTGTACTTGGGGACGCCTAGGAGTTATTTGTATTTAAAAATCCATGATCATGGTAATTTAATCGTACATTTGTTTTCGATTAATGCATGAGGATATTTGATTTGGCGGTACGATGTTTAACCATATGATGTTTTAAATTATAAACTGTTTATATAGGTTTTGATTTCGTCTTTTTGACTCCTATTCATCGTATTATATAAAAAAAAAATTCTATGAGTTTTAAGAAAAATGGATGAAAAATCTCGGGCGTTACACAGTCAATCAAAATGGACATCAATAACCAATATTCTAGTGAGTGAACTAAAACAACACTTATCATGGCCATATCATTTTTATTTCTGTTAGGTGCCATGTCAATTTCTTATGGACTGTTCCTTAAAAAACATTCATATTGAAAGGACAAAAAGATGTAAAGAGCAAAGGCCCTATCTTAACAGTGGGTTTTTTTAATAAATAAATAGAACATTGAGAACCTAGAAATCTTCTTCTAACTAAATCAGCAAGAACTTCACAATTAATAAGACTGTAAATTTGAATTACTCTCAGCAGAAAAGAATACATACTATGAAATCCAGTCGGTAGGCTGATAGTTGGCTCGAGTACAAGTTTTATTTACATTTACATTGAAATTGCTGTCAATATCTTACATCTTCGTCCAATATAAACTTATCCCAGTCGAGTTCTGTTAATACACTCACCCAAGAAACTCTAAAACATACATCTATCACTCTTTTTGTGGTTAGCACAACTATCAACTGTTCAAAAACTGAAGTTTAACTTAAAATAACTGGAGAACTGATTTCAGCTACAAAGCAATCTGTGATGAGGTCAAAATATCAATTTGACTGCTAGCAGCTGGTTTCATCAGGCCCCTTTCTTGGAACCTTTTTCTAATTTGAACTGCATCTATCCATTTTCCCAATGCAGCATACATAGTTGAAAGTGAAACATAATAGCCCACATTTTCTGGTTCTAAACTAAAAAATTGTTCAGCCACATTCTTCCCCATCTCAACATCACCATGATTTCTGGCATTCATAAAAGAAAAAACATACAAGAAGAAAGGATTCAAGAGAGAAGGGGAGCCTTTTGTAGTTAGCACAACTATCAAACTATTCAAAAACTGAAGTTTAACTTAAAATAACTGGAGAACTGATTTCAGCTACAAAGCAATCTGTGACGAGGTCAAAATATCAATTTGACTGCTAGCAGCTGGTTTTATCAGGCCCCTTTCTTGGAACCTTTTTCTAATTTGAACTGCATCTATCCATTTTCCCGATGCAGCATACATAGCTGAAAGTGAAACATAGTAGCCCACATTTTCTGGTTCTAAACTAAATTATTGTTCAGCCACATTCTTCCCCATCTCAACAGCTCCATGATTTCTGACATTCATAAAAGAAAAAACATACCTGGTTGAAAGGATTCAAGAGAGAAGGGGAGCCCTCAAATGAAGCAAGATGATATCAGGTCAGTTTGAATATCAGAGAAAAAACAGAGCATCAAAAGGAATTTCAGGTCAGTTTGCATACCTGTAAGATCCTGCTTTGTATATTATATTTTGGATATATATAGAGAGAGTATCAATAAATGCAGCGAAGATTGATAGAGAGAGCTTCTCTATACATTCAGGGAAAAAACCAGCAACTGAGGAATTACTAAATATAGAGAGAGAGCTGCAAACGCTTCTCTACTTCAAAAGATTAGCCTTGAGTCTTCAAATCTAATTGCAGAAAAGGAATTTCTAGAGCAGAATATTTGAGAGGAAGAATACAATGTTGTGCTAAAAGAAGGTTTGGCTCTAAATTAATTTTCTTTTTTACAAAAGATTTTCCGCTCCTGGAAAGACTCAGAACTGAAAAATATATGTAGTAAATTGGATCATCTTTGGGCTATGAATCATGACCTTGTAAAGGAAATTAATGTGGTGAATGAAAAGTTGAAAAAGGCTTACACAGAAAATTAAAATTATCAGAAAAATGCTGCAGGTGTGACACATTGTTGCACTTCCAACATAGACACCTAATTTTACTACTTCCATTTGCATGCCGACGAGCAAATTCCATAAACTCTTCTAGTTCTCTAATATATTCTTTGGAAGCCCTATTTTTAAGTTGCATCCATCCTTTATCCATATCAAATTACTTATTACAAATAGCACGGTTAATGCATACATGATAGTCTGTGTTGATCTTTGTCATATAGTCATATGGAGAGGGGAAATCAGCTGGGAGACAATTCGGTTTGAATCTAAAGATTCGGTAAAATACGATGGCAAAGTCTATCAAAAAAATTAATAGGCAACTAGAAAACCATAATATCAATTTATATGAATATGTAAATCAATGCAATAAATATAACAAATGATTAATCCCAAAATTTATTAACATAAGCATTATTTAAAGGCTACCAAACATATTTGACACATCAACAATCACAAATCACTATTCCAAAAGACACTTAAGCAAACAACACTAAAAATTTTAGGCCATCTCAAACAAATTAACAAATCACAAATTGACAAATTAACAAATCATAAATTGACAAATACATAAGGCAAACACCTATCAAATCATCAGAGAAACAGATTGTGAAACCAGTTCCCACTTCCCAAAATCAATTCATATGAAAAATAGAGATACATGGATAGAAACAAGAACCTTGTAGCAAAATCCATTCCAACCATATGACCTTGGTCACCGTAATAAGCATAAAACAAGAAAAAAAATTATGAATCATAGCCTTAAAAAATTTATGTCCGGACCCTCTCATTTTAACTTTAAGGGATGAAATTTTACGAGATTAGATGAAGGTGGTCTACATGCGGGAATAACCCCAAATTTGGTTCCCCAGCCTCTTTCATATAACTTTGGTCCCACTAAATATAACCCCTTTGGGCTCTACAAATAAAAGCATTAACAAGTAAACTATTTGTTAATGTTTTTATAATATAATTATTGTTAGTGTAAATAAGGAAAGGCTTCTCTTGCTTCATTAAAAAAATATGTGAACTCGTACATAACATTCACTGTTTATTAAACAATAATTAATTAATAGTTGAATTTACTCACTTTTTTCGTGTTACCTGTGCCTGATCTGAGCTGCACTCAATTATCTATTCTTATTGATGGCATCAATGAAGGTGATCTTTAAAAAAGTTGTTTTTCTTTAAACTTCCATTAAGATTGCGTGCAACCCGTAGTTGGTAAGTGTATAATTAAAAATTTGAAGAAGCAAAGTCATAGAATTCATAAAAACTGGGCTGTTAGGATGTCCAATATCAACATTCCTATCTTGCCAGCAAGCTCGAAGTTGTGCATGACACTCACAGCAGAAGGGGAAATTGCTCAAGGCTGTAAAGATCTCTTTGATAGTGCCTGATCAAGATGGTGGAAAATGTCAAAATTATTTGCATAAGTGAAAAATCAAATTGCTTAACTCTCTTAAATTCATTCAATTCATTAGGTAGCTTTCCATGGGGCCAATGATCAAGTGGAAAAACAGCAAATGAGTAGTAGACAACATGACTTTCTGGAAGATTGGTTAGACTTAATTGGGGACATCGCTGCTTGATCTCTTGCAAATTTCTACTCTTATTTGAGTTTTAATCAACTCAGCTCCCACTCACATCTTAGACAAAATAATCCCCTTCAAATTATTATTAAAAAATCAAACTTTGATTTCATGATTCCATTATTTGGACGTCACCATATTTTGTTTCCTAAATGCATAGGTGCTCATGTTGGCCCCATCACTCAAGATTTTCTTTCTAATTTGCCTAAGAATGACATGGTCTGGGGTTAGCAAAAAAACTGACATGATCTGATGATCAACTCATTTATCACACACACAAAAAATCTACATGGCATGTCTATCCCTTTTCTTTTTTTTTTGCATAAAACATTATACAGACACATTTAGGCTTTACATGAAAACACAAAACACAAGATCTAAGAGCTTTCTTGAAACCTCTTGTTCCAGTGCCATGCAGATTATCCTAAAAGCTTGAAATGCCAAGGAACATTCTAACTATTAACCAACAAAATATCTGACTACACAAGTCCAGCACAATTCTGAGTCAAGATAGGGATCAGAGACAGAGAGAAACAAAAACATTGCAGCACCCATTCAGAACATATGACCATGGTCATTGTAATTAGCAAAAAAATGATAGAGAGAAACAAATAACCTTGTAGAACACATTCCAAACATATGTAATACGCAAAAAAATGAAAAAAAACATAGCATCATATTCTTAGAGAATCAATATAGTGAGACTTGGAGAAAAGCAATAACCTTGGGCAATGATGCTACGAACGGTGTAGTCGTGGGTTCATAGGATGCTAAGGAGCTTCCTTGGGCAAAGGAATGATATAGATTGGTGGTGCTTCGACGGATTGACGTTCAACCTCAATCTGGATGGGGCGCTCAGTCACCAGACGCCTAACGGCCAGGTAGGATTGATCTCATAGTGTAGGTGAGCCAGATGACCTTGGAATGGATGAGAGGCCCAAGTCACTGATGACCTAGCGGAGACGAGCTCGAACTCAGATCGTCGTCGATGGAGTGATTTGTGGCAGAGAGGCACCGAGGGAGACCTTCATGTCTGGTCAATTTATCTCGCAGTCTCCCTCTCCCATGCGGTGCTGATGGTAACAGTGCGCAGAAATTCCCTAGAAAAGAGCCGGATGATGGAAGACCTTCACGTCTGGCCAGTTCGAGAATACACGGGGTGAGTGAAGGAAGAAGGCGTGGGGAGTAAAGAAAAGGGAAGTAGCCGTTGGTGAATGAACACCATTTTTAAGCCGTTGGTCCCAAATATAACAATATTTAGCAACAAAATTTTTAACTGGTCCCAAAAAATATATCCATTTTGCAACAAATTTTATAGTTTGTCGCTAATAATATCTTATTTGGGACATTTAATTAAAATCATCGCAAAAGATCATAACATTTTGCAACGAATTGTCTTTTGTCGCAAAATAAGATTTATTTGTTGCAAAAGAGTTATTTTAGTGGCAATGTTTATTTGTTGCAAAATATTTTATTACAAAAAGATCTTTTTGTTGTAGTGTATTTAGTTATTAATTAATTTAGGTTAAAATGTTAGTTTCAAAGTGTGTTTAATTGAGCGGAATTGATTTAGTTTTTGCACATAAAATATGGTATTTTATGTTTGATAAGTAGTACGTGCTTTTCGAGGCGCTTTGTTGATGCATGAACAACTAACAAGACTTCCGAGTTGGTCAGCAATTATTTGTTGATGTGTAATGAGGGAAATCAGACACAAAAACTAGACAGGTTTAATGGAGGTCTGCACTTCACTTTGTTGAACACGATTCGGACAATGTTCTAGATATCAGCGCCCAATTTGAACAGGATGAAAACCAAGGCCACAAACTGAAGAAATTCAAAATAATTTTTGAATAAAGGAAGAACAGTACAAATTTGTTTGTTATGATTGTTGCATGAAGAGAGGAGAAATTGAAAGCTTTGGATGCAACCGTCTCCAAAAGGAAAGAAGGAAATAAAGCTCAGTTCAGTTCTTAAATTGCAGGGATGAATGGAGTCTTAAGGGCACACAAATTCTGTGAAATTGATGATCAAGCATGAAAGAGATCTTGAATTGGCAGGGACAGAGGAGATTGTTTGGGGTGAACTTGGTTTCTCAACATTAAAGATTAAAACTCAACTATGAAAAATAAACTACAGGTGGTCGTTGAAGCAGAGAACCAATGAACTTCAGAAAGAAAGCAACGTGAAACCAAAGGAGTTTAAGTGCAGTTCTGTACCAGATCCAGCAGCCAACGACCAGCAAGAAGAATAGTTCAGAACAGAGATAAGGAATTTAACTGTAGCAACAAGCACCAGCAGAAGATAAGGAAGAAGCCTCCAATGTGAGACGTAAGTGTACCCCACATAGATCCTAGGATTTATAACTGTCCAATACAGAGAAAGATGGAGAAAATTTCTTAGAGATGCAGATAATGATAAGACAAAGGAGGAACTTGGGAGGTGGCGAATCGATGGATAGACGTTTGCATGAAATAGAACTTTAAGTGCTCGGAAAGAATCAGAAGCCAGCAGTTATGACGAGATGTGACAGAAGTTTAAAATAGTGAACGCTTTGGCGATTGGATAGATAAATGGTTTGGCTGTTTAGGTGTTAGACTTTTTAGGAACATAATTTTAAAAATTCACTGACAAATGTGAATTGAGGTTGGTAATAAAAAACTTTAGAATAAGTTTACATATCGCTTTAAATTCATTTTCAAAACTTTAAATTAATATAATTCTTGTATATTTTTGGTATTATTGTGAACTTATATTTGAGTCTTATTAAACAAGATCTTATAAGAGTAAGTAATTTTGAACTTTTAAAGTGGGTCTACCTATTTATGCTATATTTTTTGGGGCTCAAATTAAAATAAAAAGTAATCATTAAAAAAATGAAATCTATAATTTGAGAATGGGCGCTGGGAGTTGGAATCACCCCATGAGGTGATTTTGTGATTCTAGTTCAAAATGGCTTGGGATCAACTTTCGGGTAAAATTTTAAATTCTATCTACCTTCTGCACACAAACATGATTATGATAATTTAGGCTAAAATTAAGGTAAAATCGATAGAATATTACCGAAATTCCAAATCTAAATAGCCAAATCAATTAAGAGTAAGCAAAAGTTCTATATTTAAAAGGAGATGACTTCTTTTATCAGAAGACAAAGAAGAGAGGCTCCACGCCTAGAACCAGCAAGCCAGAGAGAAAAAAGGAGAGAAAAAAAATTCAACTTTGGTAATATAGTAGTTTTGACATCTTTTGCAAGTGATGGGAAGGAATTTGAAGACGTGTAAGTTCAAGTACCAATTTAAGTGTTATTTATTTCTTTACTATCTTGTAAGTTTTTTATTTATTTTTAATAGAGTTTATTCTTATTATCATATTAATTAGTGGCTAATTTTCTTAACTAAGGCTTAGATGAAGCCTCATTAAATTGTAAAATTTCATAATTATATGACTTGATTAAATTTTCTAAATAGTGAGTTTAATGTTAATTATTTGTACTTGTTTAATTAATTGAATTAATATGGATCTAGGTTTAGACATTCTTCTCTCATGATTTAAATTGGCTCTTATTAATTTATTATTTGGTTTTGTCTTGTTTAATATTTAAATTGGTCATTAATTATAATTTATACAAAGTTATATAATTAATGACTTAGTTTTAATCCACTGAAGTGAGGAGCAACTATTTTAATATTATGCATTATAATTTAATGATTATATTTTGTATAATAACAAAGATTGATTTCTAAATGATTATGAGTTAAATATGAAAAATAATTAATGATCATAGTTATGAGTTTGAATGATTATGAGTATGAATTATTATGCCATAATGTTTTGATTATTTGATATTTTAGCTATCCTGCATTGCTTTCTTTAGCCTAGATTAAAGCTTTAAAACTTTAATTTAAATAGTTTAATTGCTTCAAAATTCTTATTTACTTATGTTAGTTATTTTAATCAAGTTAATTACTTATTATTTGTTAAGTAGATTAGGGTTAATTTGAATTATAATAAATTTTATTTTTAAAATTTTAAGTCTATTGGGATCAACACTTGATTTAACCGTTTGTCTACTATAAATTCGTGCTACAACGTTTGAAATTTAACAAGAAGAGGATCGAATGATGGTAAAGCAAAATGTGTGTATAGTTAAAGCTATGAGGAGTACCTTCCCTATAGCAATGAAGTAGATGTTGGAGGACGTGATTATGCTTCTATATGTGGGAAGTATATTCTCGGTACATTTTATATAGATAGGAGGAGTTGATAATGAGGGACACAAAGAAGATAATTATTTCCCACACATTTCTCGCAGGAAATTAAATTGCAAGGAAGCAATAACACGTTTGGCATTTAGCTGAGGAATATAATTCTCATCAACACCTGTGGAATATTTTTGTGGAGACAATCAAACCAGGTATCATCAACACGTTTGGCATTTAGCTAAGGAATATAAGTCTTTCGTCAATACCTGTGGAACATTTTTGTCCGAGACCAACAAATCAGCTATCATGAAATGTCCATAATATTGCGTTGGCATTTTCACGTACGTAGGAAGACACATTGCCATGTAAGTGGAATTTATGTGCATATACATAGATTAAAAGATGGACTAATGTCTCTAATGTTGGTCTTGTTTTTTATTTAAAATATTTGATGGTCTAATTATCTCAATTGATACTGATTTTAGGTTTTTTGGTCTAATTATCTCAATTGATACTGATTTTAGGTTTTTTTTGGGTAAAAGGCTTGAGTTAGAATACTATTAAATTATGGTTTTAAGTGACAAATCTAAATCATTGGCTGACCTCTAGATGGAAGGTGGGGATTCTAAGGTTCTTAATAATTATATCATAATTTAATTATAAATACACTATTAGCCATTTAATAATACAGTATTTTAAACAAGATTATTCTCAATTAAATTTTAAACTAGAAACACATTGTGTGAATTTAAAGAAAATTAGCAGAAAAAAACTTTAAGGGGATTAAGTTTAGTTTAAGGTTCTAATGACTACAAGTATGCCTAAATCTAGTGTATTTTAATCTTTCATCTAAAGCTTTTACTTCAATGAGGGAAGTTTCCGAACAAGAATGAATGAGGAAGCACCAGAGGGGAGAATGAGGAAGCACCAGGAGGGGAGAACATGGGTAGAACTGACAAATCAGCATTACACGTGGTCACTGATTTATGTGAGAATGCGAAACACAGACTTATCACTTTCTAATTGCCAACTGCCAGTATTTGTATGCGATTGTTCACACTTATCTATATGTATTTTGAGCATTTAACAAATTGATGTAGATTCCTCTCGATTTGCCTTTTGCAACTTGGTGATGGAGGTGTTACCCATGAATCGAATTTACAAGATGTATTAAAAGCACAAACTCCTGATCCCCTTAACAACATACGATAAACTAACAGACACAACCCCCCGTTACACTGTACTGAGTATGCAAAGAAGTATCATCTTCTATGTTTCTCAATTCCCCATCCTTGCTATGCAGACAATGTGTAGGTATCGGTGGACACAACGATGGTGTCCATATGTGAATAGCGACTTCGGTAGGCCATTTACATGGGTGTCTAATCCTAGATTGGTGATTGACAAAGATGCGCTATGATTCCAGTTGCACAAATTGGACGAGCACAATAACTTTCAGTTCTTTCAAATAAATCTCGTTACACTGTCCAGTGCATTGCGGAGAGCTCCCCTTGGAGATTACATGCCCCAAGAGTAAATGGTTGTAGAGTCTTTTAAGATCAAGGATCATAATTTCGTTCATACTTGCTCAGGGCCATTGCTTCGTGGAGATCACCAGCAAGCAAGAAGTGGGATAATAGAAGATGCAGTATTTTGTTGCTTGGAGGCATGTGTTGGATACATGCCAACATATATAATTGCGGACATCAATTTGGAGTATGGAATATAATTAGTTATCGGAAGGCCAGGTGGATGAAGAAGCCGCAATTCAGCGTCTACGGGGAACATTTGAATGGTCCTATGAGGATCTTCCGGCGTATTTGCAATAGTAGGAGAAAACTATTTCAGAGACCATCACGGTGACATGGAGTGCCCCAAAAGACAATAGTTCGAGAGATGTTTCATTGCAATCGGGGTATGTTTAGAGCAATTCAAGGAACATATGCATGGAGTCATTGATATGGATGACAAACATTTAAAAAGGATGATACTTAGGCACACTGTTTGTGGCCATAAACTATAGACAGTAACAACCAGGTGTATCCCCTTGCGACTGCCGTAAGAGAATTAGAAAATAATGAGATATGGAATTGGGTGGGTTCTTGCAAAATTGAAGCATGCATTAGGTCCTTTAGAAGGTTTTGACATCATATCGGATTGGCACAATGCAATAGCATCTTAGGTACCCTTGGTTTTCCCTGCGGCTGTGCATGGGTACTGCTCCTTTCCTATTTTCCAAAATATGTTCGTCAAATTTCAGAGATTGAGGTTTGTATAGCCACATCTTAATGGCAACGAAGGCAATAAGAAAGGGCGTCTTGGATACGCACATAACCATCATACGTGAAAAATATCTAGGTACACTTGATAGAGATAGAGCCAATGAAGTGGACATGTCAGTATTATCTGGCCAAGAGGACCATATTCTAGCAAATAATGGGTACGAGACTTTTAATTCCATAATTGTTCAGAGGTCTTATCGAGTCTTGATAATTGAAGATAAACACATGAAGATGCAAGAGACGTGGTTTCAATGTGGCTGAGAGGAAAAACCTTCCTGCCCTACAGGCAGGGTTTGCTAAGGTGCTGGTTGTTCAACCTAACTGTTCATGGCTTGGCTCAGGGTTTCATTCTGTCATACATAATTCCCGATTTTTGCCAGTTGAATTTTGACATGGGTGTTGATTTGGAGAGTTTGTCACTGTGAATTTATGCCAAGTATGGCCTGTATAGATTTATGTGTTTGCGAAGGAAAGCATGTTTCACTGTCTTTCAATGTGCATAGTTTTTATATTGAAATCTTGTTACAACTTACAACCATCTTAAGCACTTTTCTTTTGCTCCGTGTGAGAATTCCTCGTTCATTGATGCAGGAGCATATTTCACATCATATTTTACAGTGGAATTGCAGCTGGAAGTGTGTTTTGATTCACACATTTCATCAAACACTCGTGACAAGTTTTCATATGTGTGAGGGTAAAATTGGTAATCACTAACAAGACTAAAACCTGCACGTTGATGCATCAGGTAATTTTGTGAACAGTAAAAGGGTATACGAGACTTTATAGTCTAAATAAACATATCATTAAATTCGTTAATCATCTCTTTCCTTTGGTCAGCCAAACAGTAGCTGAATACAAGTGGATTTTAATGGCATTTCCTCAAGTGCAAATGCCATCAATTGAACTTTTGAGAATTTGATTGTTGAAGTATAAATAGAATTATGAATGTAAAGGAAAGTTAGTTGATTGATGTATTTTAGAATTGTAGTCCAATTTGGGAATATCCCTTAGCTTTGTTCGAGCTAGAACTTTGAGTTCAACGTGAGGTTGGATTCTTCATTCGTTGTTTCTGTAAATTTGTTTCGATTTAATGAAAATTCTGAAAAGAGTTCTGCAATTTGCATTTTCGATTTGAGTGGTTGCATCAAGTTTGGTATCAAAGCCTTGTTTAGTTGATTCGACTGTGGCTAACGATTGAGGAGAGAGTTCAAAATTTTCACCATCAATGGTAGACATGGTGGATCTTTAGCTGCAGATGCAACAGTCAATGCAGCTTATGACAAAGCAAATGGAGGTAATGAACCGAAACCTAAGTGCAATTCTCAACAATACATTGAATTCAGTTCCTACTGCTTCAAGAAATATGCACTTTGATTCAAGAAATGGGGAACCCTTCCCAATGTGAATCCCTAGAGCTTCTGGATCTCGACACAGTAATGACTCATCTTCAAGTGATGATGAAGCTCAACTAAATATTATACCACCAGCCAATCTAGGTGCAAACAACTATCTCCCTCTATTCAAACCAAAAGTTGAATTGAACTGTTTTAATGGCCAAATGAATATTGAATAGTTTTTAGGCTGGTTAGTGGAGATAGAAAATTATTTCTATTGCATGGATGTACCTAATGACATGAAATGTCAAGTGGTGTCTTGTAAATTGAGATGTGGAGCTTCGGCCTGGTGGAATTAGATTCAACAAGACAGGTTGAGTAGAGGGAAGCATCAAATTTAGTCATGGCCTCGAATGAAAGGCTTATTAAAAAAATGTTTCTACCAATTGATTATGAACAATCAATCTTTAGACAATTTCAAAATTGTTGATAGGGAGTGAACACTGTGTCAGAATATGTGGAGGAATTCTATCGATTGGCAGCTAGAAATAATCTACATGAGACTGAGGCTTAGAAAGTGCAGAGGTTTATAGGAGGGATCAAGTATGACTTTTAGCTACAATTAGCTTCTAAGCCAATTAGCTTTGATACAGAAGCTATACAATTTGCATTACAAAATGAGTCACTATTGAGTCATCCTAGATATAAATCTGTGCAATTGTTGAAAGGATACGAGGAAGGATTGAATTCGAACCAACAAAAGAATAAAGAGACAATGAATACTGAGTTGAGAACAAACAAGAAAGAAAGACCAAGGGCTGAGAGGACTACTTTTCTATTCCTGCTGGCAAGAAAAATATTTGTGCTAGGCCTAAACCCAATACTTGTTGGAAGGGTAAATAACCTGGCCATTACTCCTCTGATTGTCCTCTCAGAACTGCTGAGCCTAATTCAAAATCGAAAGCTATGACCTCTTGTCAAATTATTGAGGAGGAAAATGAAAGAGATAGTGAAAGTAATGAAGAACTAGAAGTAGTATATGGTGACAACTTACAGCAGGAGGAAGCAAGCATGGTTGAATTGGGACTGATCACCAAGAAAATTTTAATTACTCCTAAATAGTTGAACACAACTCAAAGACAATCTATTTGTAACTGTAGGAACAATTAATGGTTGTAAATGCAAGGTGATTGTGGATGGAGGCAGTACAAAAAATTTAATAGCCAAATTAGTTGTGGATAACCTGAATTTAAAAACAACCCCTCATCCACAAACATATACCATAGGCTAGATTAAAGAGGTAGGGGAAGTCAAAGTGTTAGATCAGTGCCTAGTTCCCTTTTCTATTGGCAAAAACTATAAGGAAAATATTCCTTGTGGATTTTTGGATATAACTATTTGTAAGGACTCTCATCTTAAACCGGTCTACATTTAATTTTATTTATTATTTAGCTGTTATCGTGAGTCATTTCTGATTAAATTAGATGATTTTCAAAAATAAATGGGGTTGCTAAATATTTTATTCAAAATTAACTTCACATTTATGAGTTTTAAGTGAATTTGGTTCAAATCTGATTTTTTGGAAATTTTCTATTTTTTTTTATGAATTTTCTAAAAATTAGGGTTTGGCGGGACCTCCCTATGGGCCCGACTGGTGATTTTAGATTTTTTTTAACGTTCTAGACATCAAAGGAAGTCATTACAAAAAATTTTAGATTTTTTCTGGTCTTAATTAGAGCTCAAATAATCAAAATGCTTATTTTTAGTTAAAAACCCTATTTATACCCTAAGTTTTTTTAGGTTTACCCCATTTCTTTATATAAAAGGAAAGGGGCTAAGCCATTTCCAAATTGGGAATAGGCTATGCAAGGGTGTTTTAAGCCTAATCCCCAATTATGCCTAAAGAGGAAGTGATTAGAGGTATATTCTTCCATAATCAATGCTTAATCATTAGGGTTTTTCTTGATCCTCTTTTAATATATCTTTTTCCAATGATTCAATCCGATTTCAAACCATTTAATCTTTGTTTTATTTCTATTTTCTAAACCCTAACCTTCAAAAATTCATTTTTATGCTTTGAAAGCTCTAGATCTAGGGTTTGCTTTATGATTTTCAAGGTTAAATCGAGTTTAGATGTGTATTAACATAAAAATTATGCTTTTGGAAGGTTTCAGAGGTGATTGAAGGATTAATCCAACTTGAATCGAGTAGAGAGGTAATGAGTTTTCAAATCTCAGCCTTGTTATGGTAAAAATCTCAATTTTTATGATTTTACTTGAGTGGGTTTACTTGATTAGGGCTTTAATGGTAGGTTTATAAAATATTAATCTCTTGCCTTGATTTCTTAGGGTTTTACCTTAGAATAGGTTCAATTAGCTTTTTAGAATGTTTTATTTAATTTTGATGATGAATGAGGCTTGGGATGAAGGTTTTATGGTTTAACAATGATGTTTCGGTTTTGAATTTTGAAAGGAAGAAGAAGGCTTGAACTGTGTGTCGGTAATCGATCGGCCCACAACAGTTTTACCTTTTTCAATTTTTATGCTTATTTCTGTGTTTTCCTTCCAATTAATGCTTCCGATGTTTATGGAGATTATTTATACTAGAATTAAGCTACTGGAAGGGTGTAGAATTCGTGATGGAGATTTATGAAGTATGCTTAAGTACTTGTTAGGTGAAATTATATATTGATAGTTATACATGTTAATATTGAATTATTTTGAATCTATGAATGATGGAATTCTTATGATTGGAGCTTGTTTCTAGCAAGATATTACATGGTAAATGATAAGATATGTCAACATATAATGAGAGTGGATTGTAGGTGAATGATGTTATTATGTTATAGCTTTATGTGTAAACTAATCATGCTTGTAGGAGTTAAGCATTTGTTTTCACATGAACGGATTTATGGTTTATGTTATATCTCATCCTAGATTTCAGTTGGTAATCATGGTTTGAATGTGTTTAAGCATGCATATTTTGCCCTATGAGCTTATATCCAAGCATTGGTCATGTGCTTAAGAAATGTATGAACACACACGTGTGGGAATTTACTATAAAACCATGGTTATGTATTATTCGATTATGTTGCATGTAGGGGGTTGATGGGAGCATGTGCCATGTGTTGGAACTCATGTAGATCTTGCTCACGGATGTATCATGATATCATGTATTTTTATTGATGTTTAGCCAGAATTGATTGATTGTATGCAATGATGTGAGATTATTGCCTGATTAATCGATCAGTGACTTAATCAGAACTTGGTTGGTTTGAAAGGACATAGTTTAGATTTCAGTTCCTGTGTGGAATATGCATATCCCCAGGTTGAGTCGAGTCAAATTAAGTTATGTAGGGACGAGTTGTGTACTTGTCTTGTGGATGAGATTATTGAGATTGTCATATGGACCTTGAGAATCAGAGTGGTATACTTCGTGCACTAGCTACCATGTGTTCTAGGGTTCCTTGTGTGGGAATTCGGGCTCTCCTCCACTGCAAGACATGTCCCTGGGTGAATACACCTGCTCTAGGTTCTCTTTGTGAGAATTGGACATCCTTGGCCAGGATTGTCCTAGGCGAGCATATTTAGGGGCTGACCACCCCGACTATTTTATATTTCCTGTGTGAAAATCAGACCATGTTATGCCTTTGTGGCCTTGATTGTGTCCCACCTGTGTGACAATGCTTGTATTTACTCCGTGATGGAGGCATTCACTATTTTGTGATGATGCATGTGTATTATGAATGTTATGCCCAGGATTGCACATATTGTGTAGCGATAATTTGACACATGTTATTAGGAGTTATTATGCATGATTGTGTATCATGTATTTGACACGTTTGTCGTGCAGGGTGAATGATGTATATGATATGAATGCATGATCAGAATTCGTGTGATTGAGATAATATTATACAGGTTTATACGATATGAATGTATGATCAGAAATCATGTGAATAAGACACTATTTTGCAGGTTTATGTGATAGAGTTGTATGATCAGAAAGGGGTGTGAAAGAACCCTTCTCATGCTGTTTATATTGTGATTATGCATGATTTGATTAGATGTTAACTATTACTTATGCAGGATGGATGTTAGGTGATAACTTGATCATTTATGTCTTGACTTTGACATGCGTGTCATATGCATGCTAGCACTTATGTCTATGGATAAATAGGGGTTTAGTAAGGGAATGATAAAAAAATGGTATATCATGTTAATTATGGGTCTGAATTGCTATATTGCCATGCCGTTAGGTTTTTCTAATTATTGTCATCATATTCAAACCATTACAGAGTTTGTACTCACCCCACTTTCCTTATTTTATTTTGGGGTTGTGCGGCATGACTCGCACACTCGTAGGATATATTATACGAGGAACGATATGACTTCACATGGGATTAGTTTCTGTCATGTCTTGATGGCATTTTATTTCCTTATTTCCATCTTTTTAGACCTTGAGAACTCTACATGGTGGTTCATGTTTGTTACTAAAGCTTACTTGTTGTGGCTAGATGCCTCTGACCTTTTTAGACTTTAAGCCATGTATGGGCATCAGTGATGTTTATGTGGGTTTTGTATGTGATGAAGATGATTATGCCATTTATTTCTATCCTCTTTTGTTCTACTTATTACTCTTACTCAAAGGTTATGTAGTACGTAACTCAGCTAGTTAGACCGTCCGTAGGAGTGGCTAAGTCTTCCGCCATTTATCAATCACTTTCAATTCCGTCACCCCCATGCACTTGACTGGTGCTTGGACTGGGTTCAGCTTGGATCAGGCGGTGCTGGGGCGTGACAAAGTTTTTGGTATCGGAGCACCTCTTTGTCCAAGAGTAAATAAGGATTGAGTGACAAGTCTTATGGGTTAAAGGGTCGTGAGATGATCAAGGTCTAGACATAACTAATGATGTGAATTCCATTAGTTGTTAGTCTTGAATGTTGCTTGCTTGCTTGATTGTGGGTTTTCTGATTGGTTGGTGGCATGGTTTTGTGTTATTAGTCTGTCTGATTAATGTCTAATTTTGTGTAGATAGCTGGCTCTAATCATACAGGTGCTAATAACCATCATGGTGCTAGAGACCCGAAAGTGGACAATGTGTTGACCACCATTGAGGGGTTGACACAGGTGGTCCAAGCTAAGCATGCAAGTGGTAGCAGATCTGAATCTCTTTCCCTAGAGGGATTCAAGAAGCTTAACCCTCCAAGCTTCAAGGGCGGGTTAGATGCTTCGGAGGCAGATAACTGGAGACTTCATATCGAGAAGATCATTAGTGCTTTATGTTGCTCTGATGGGGAGAAGACTCGACTTGCGGTCTTCATGTTTGAGGGCTAGGCTCAGAGGTGGTGGTTGTCGATGGAGCGATAGAGATTCCATTGTCATGTGGACATTCTGTGGGAGGAGTTCTTGTCGGCCTTTAATGACAAGTACTTTCCTCTTCATGTCCAAGAGGAGAAGAAGGAGTTTTTGAACCTCCAGTAGGGTTCGATGATGGTCTTGGCGTACGAGACCCGATTTGTGAGCTTGAGCGATTTGCTCCTCGTTTCTTCAGTGATGAGTATGAGTAGACATGAAAGTTTGAGAATGGTCTGAAGCAATTCATGAAAGACCAAGTTGTTCTCTTCAAGCACAAGACCCTAGATGTGGTATTCGAGACAGTCATTGTTGTGGAGCTGGATTCAGATGACTATATGTGGAAGAGTGGACAACAGCCTAAGAGATTGAGGCCGGAGGATAACTATAACCGCCGAGACCATAAGCGGTGAGATGCTCGTCATGAAAGGCATAACACTCGGCAGGTGCAACAGAATCCTCATGACTGTCATGCTAGTGTGACTTGCTATGATTGCCGACAGAAGGGGCACTATGCTAACTAGTGTCCTCAGAGAGCTAACCGTGCTCAGAGGCATCCTCCAATGACATCTAATGCTGCTCCCAGGCAGCAGAGAGCACCTTAGGTGAGGCCGTAGGCTAGACCATCGACTGGGCAGCAGGATGCAAAGGGGAAGAAGCTGGCTAACGATGGGAGAGTATTTGCTATATCGGCGCAGGAGGTAGCCAACTCTTTCGGTGTGGTGGAAGGTACGATCCTCATCGCCTCCCACTATGCTAGAATATTGTTTGACATTGGCTCTTCTCACTCTTTTGTCTCCCCGTGTTTTGCCATTGAGATAAGTGTTGATTTTAAGTTGTTGCATGTTCCGTTATGTGTGTCTATGCCTTTGTTCTCTTTGCGGGCAGAGGAGTATGTGGAGATAATTCCTATGGTGATCAATGGACATGTGTTGCATGCGGATTTGATTTTATTACCTATGATTGACTTCAATGTGATCTTAGGCATTGATATGATGTCCAAGTTCCATGTGCATGTAGACCGTCGAGGGAGGAAGGTGAAGTTCGAGTTGTCAGGGGATAAGCTTTTTATCTTCCAAGGGGTGAAGGGTCCTAGTGGCAAGTTTTTGGCCTCATCCTTCAAGGCCAAGAAGTGGATCGATAGGGGATGCGAGGTTTTCCTTGCGAGTGTTATGGGGTTGAACATGGAGTTACTTCCTTAGATTTCATATGTGTTGTGGAGAAATTTTCTGATGTCTTCCTCAGTGACTTGATGGGTTTGCCATGGGAGAGGGAGATAGAGTTATGCATTGATCTTATTCCAGGCACTACTCCTATTTCTAAGGCTCCCTATTGTATGACTCCAGCTAAAATTAAAGAGCTTAAGGCTCAGCTGCAGGATCTTATGGATAAAGGGTATATCAGGCCGAGTGTATCTCAAGTAATATTTCTTCATCTCTTAGATCTGAGTAGCTAGTCCTAGCATTTGTAAATAAACAAGATTTGACAGTTAATTCAGTAGAACCTGTTCACACCATAAAGGAGTACAAGCTTTGTTACAACAATACTCTATACTAGTCAATGATGAATTACCATTGACCCTGCCACCAATGAGGGATATACAACACATGATTGACCTCTTACCAAGAGCTACACTACCGCATTACCTCATTATAGAATGAGTCCGACAGAACATGTAGAACTTCAAAGGCAAATTCAAGACTTATTAAAGAGAGGACTGATCAGAGAGAGCCTAAGCCCTGTAGTAGTTCCTACTCTATTGGTCCTTAAAAAGGATGTAACATAGCGTATGTGTGTTGATTTAAGAGCCATCAACAAAATCATTGTAAAGTACATATTTCGTATCCCTAGGGTGGAAGATATGCTAGACATGCTTGCAAGAGCTCATATATTTTCTAAAGTGGACTTAAGGTCAGGTTATCACCAAATTAGAATGCAACTAGGGGATGAATGGAAAATTGCATTTAAAACCAAAGATGGGCTTTATGAATGGCTAGTTATGCTATTTGGTTTAACAAATGCACCTAGCACCTTTATGAGGTTAATGACTCAAGTGTTACAGCCTTTAATAGGAAAGTGTGTAGTGGTTTATTTTGATGACATACTTGTTTATAGTATGAATGAAGCACAACACTTAATTCATTTACAAGAGGTTTTTCAGTTAGTGCATGAGAACAGTCTATATATCAACATGAAGAAAAGTATTTTTATGGCAGAACAATTGATTTTTTTTTGGGTTATGTTGTTAGTAGAGAAGGATTAAAAGTGGATAAAGATATGGTTAAGGCAAGTCTCAGTTGGCCAATTCCTAACAGTGTGATTGAAGTTAGAAGTTTTCTAGGGTTGGCAACTTTTTATAGAAGATTCATACAAGGTTTTAGTACCCTAGTTGCACATCTCACTGATTGTTTGAAGAATGGAAAATTTAGGTGGTAGCCAGAACAACAAAGAAGTTTTGAATTGTTAAAAACAAAGCTTACTTCAGCTCCCACTTTAGCTTTACCAAACTTATCAAAAGTATTTGAGGTGGTTTGTGATGCTTTAATTCAAGGTATTGGAGCAGTGTTAACTCCGGAGGGCAGACCAGTGACTTATTTCAGCCATAAGCTTAATTTAGCTAAATAGAAATGGTCAGCCTATAAGCTAGAGTTATATGCTTTGGTACAAACCTTAAAACACTGGCGCCATTACTTGGTGTACAAGGAGTTTATATTACATAGTGACCATGATTCCTTGAAGTATTTGCATACTCACTCTAAGCTAGACAGATTACATGCTCATTGGATTGGAGAGTTACAAGACTATACTTCTGTAATTAAACATAAATCTCGCAAGTTAAATAAAGTAGCTAATGCATTCATTAGAAGAGCAACATTAGTTCAAGTTTTGTCCACAACTTGTTTTGGTTTTGAAGAGATTAAAGATCTCTATCAAAATGATTGTACTTTTCAGGAAAAATGGCAACTCTGTATGGACACATAGCAACCACAAGGTGAGTTTGCTATTCATAATGGTTTCTTGTATAAGGGCCATCTCTTGTGTATTCCTTCCTATTCTTTGCGCTTGTTGCTTATTCAAGAATTGCATGGAGGAGGATTGGCTGGACATGTTGGTCGAGATAAAACTCTGGAATTGGTTAAAAGTAGATATTATTGGCCATAGTTGAGGAAGGATGTACAAACTTGTGTTCAACAATGTTTTGTTTGCCAACAATACAAAGGAGGGACTATTAATGTTGGCCTATACACCCCACTACTTGTTCCTAATAGACCATGGGAGGATTTAAGTACGGACTTTGGGTTAGGTCTTCCTAGAACACAAAAGTGGTATGATTAAGTTTTTGTGGTAGTTGATCGATTTTCAAAAGAGGCTCACTTTATCCCTTGCAAAAAGATTACTGATGCAATGAATGTGGCTGGTTTATTTTTCTAGGAGATCAACAGACTTCATGGTGTATTATACAATTACTTCTTACAGAGACAATAGGTTTCTTAGCAATTTTTGGAAAACTCTTTGGGAAAGAATGGGAGCTAAATTGTAGTTTAGCAGTTCATGTCATCCTCAAACTGATGGCCAGTCAGAGCTTACAAATAGAAGTCTTGGAAGTCTTCTTCGATGTCTTTCCAGTGGAACTCCAAAACAATGGGATTTAGTTATCTTTAAAGCCGAATTTGCCTATAATTCTACTGTTAACAGAATAACAGGGATGGCTCCTTCCCAAATTGTTGATGGATTCTTGCCTAATTATTCTCTAGACGCTGTCCTTGGATCACGGAAAGCTATTGAATCTAAGACTATAGTTCAATTCATGGAACAGTTCACTCTTTACATTCTTTTGTTCAAGATAAAATTCTTCGCTCCAATGCAAAGTATAAAATTCAGGCTGATTCTCATCGTCGGAATGTAAACTTTGCAAAAGGGGATTTAGTGATGGTTCATTTAAGCAAAGATAGACTGCCAACATGATCTCATGTTGATGAATCCGAAGCATAAATGAAGCTCGAGGTCAAGCTTTTTAGATGACCAGGAGGGATTGATGTAGGAGCATATTTCACATCATATTTTATAGTGGAATTGCAGCTGGAAGTGTGTTTTGATTCACGCATTTTATCAAACACTCGTGACAAGTTTTAATATGCACGAGGGTAAAATTGGTAATCATTAACAAGATGAAAACCTGTGTGTTAGTGCATCGGGTAATTTTGTGAGCAGTGAAAGGGTATATGAGACTTTACAGTCTAAATAAACATATCGCTAAATTCATTAATCGTCTCCTTCCTTTGGTCATTTAAATAGTAGCTGAATACAAGTGGATTTTAACGGCGTCTCCTCAAGTGCAAATGCCATCAAATGAACTTTTGAGAATTTGATTGTTGAAGTATAAATAGAATTATGAATGTAAAGGAAAGTTAGTTGATTGATGTATTTTGGAATTGTAGTTCAATTTGGGAATATCGCTGAGCTCTGTTCGAGCTGGAACTTTGAGTTCAACGTGAGGTTGGATTCTTTGTTCATTGCTTCTGTAAATTCGTTTCGATTTAATGAAAATTCCGAAAAGAGTTCTGCAATTTGAGTTTTCGATTTGAGTGGTTGCGTCATTCATTCACTGGTCTGATTTGTAGTTTCAATTCAGTGTACTTTGTTATTTATTTCAGAAAGTTTGGTTCCTTAAAACCATCATAAGTATCCGTTCGGCTCCGCTTGCTACACATTTTATTGCAAGGGTGTGCATGATACATGAGAATTATCATGTTCCACTTTTTTGTGGAGTAAATCATGGAGTGCGTTACTTTGTCCATATAGTAAAAACTCTAGACAAGGATAAAAATGCTTTATTGTTTGGTAATTGCTTCTACCTCAACAGATCAAAAAAAGAAGAATAGACATATTTAAAACTTGACTTGTTTTAAAAAAAAAATTCCCATAAATGAGACTCTAATGGTATAAAACGAATAGAGTAACTTAAACAAGACTAGATAAACCATTTTTCAAAAAGGTGTTGGAGTGTTAGCATACTGAAGGTGCAAATGTGAGATAAATTAATAGGCTAAAAATGACATCTACTGATTTGTTGTGTAAGGGTGGAGATGTAGTAAAAGATAAATAGATTTCACAATAAAATCCTAGTCTACTGTAGATTGAGAAGGCTATCATTGTAAGCACATGATTCATTTAGTTATGTTATTCATTGGATAAGGCACTCCAATAGTCACATGTTGTTGATAATTGAGTTTGAATTTTCCAACAAACACAAATCAAAGTTGGTAAATGAGTCGAAAAGAAAAAGAAAGTATTATAAGATGGTCATATATGTATAGGGAAATGTAGGTTAAATATGTGGACTTTGGGATGACCTTCATCATCTAACTCCCCTACTTCGATATAATTTTGGAGTAGTGTCACATACAACAAAATTGTCAAACCAACCAGTGTTGTTCCCCCCATCCTTTTCACCAATATAGCCTTTCCACCTGATGCTTTGTATGTTATTGACACTGACAGGTAAGCCCCCAACCATCATATGGTCTTTTTGTAGGTGAAAGAGGTGAAGGATGCATGGATGATGCTTCATCACCCCTCTCTTCTAAATTATGTGCCTCCTCTATCTTTTCCGACAATGTCAGGGCCTTGTCCACAATAAACATATGTGCCTTTTCATTGGTGACTTCAATAGATTGGACAACTTGGTTTTGCAATATTTGGATGCTTTACTTCAGATCGAGGGCTATGCACATACTCCATTCTGAACCACTCTTCTGTGCACTGCTTTATCACCACATTGGAAAGAGATACGTTGAAGTACTAGCATTAAAAGGGAAATACATACAAAAAGTTTGTGATAAGTACAATACATATACAAGTAATTGGTAACAATATTAAGTTATGTTATACACATATATTTAAGAAGGAAACATTTACATGCAAAAGTATTGAACATCCAAATAAGTTGACCCTATCCTTATATTGATAATTGCCTACATTCTTGACTGCTTGCCTTAGGGCATGGTAAACCATCTTCCCCCAATGGCGGGCAATGAATGATCTAAGACTCTCCTTTTGCACAAAGAACCAATATTTCAAGCCAATTGTCCCCTTGCTCTGGGAGTAAGAAGACAACTATTACATATAGAAGAGCAAGCCTTAGCTTATCTTCCATTATAGTGTTCTTGGCCTTTAGCTTGTTCAAAATGTCAGTATGAAGACAACTATTATATATAGAAGAACAAGCCTCAACTTATCTTGCATTATAGTGTTCTAGGCCTTCAACTTTTTCAAAATGTCAGTACCTTGCACGGTTGACATTTTGGAAAGAGCAACATCTTTGGAAAGAGCCTTTCCTTAAGTTCGGACTTGAAGAATTATTCATCTACATCTACATCTACACCTCACAACTCCTAAATAAGCAGATTTAGGAAAAGGGTAACATCTAAAAGGTGACACCTTCCCAATAATATTGAATGTGAGGCTCGATTGCCTCACTGATAGTAGGCTAACAATTAGTTGATGGTACACCTATATCAATGGTAGATGCAATATTTTATTAAAATAGGTAGTCATAAATAACGCTCTAAAGGTCCCCTTTCACAACTCGGTTTAGTTATGCTAATTTGGAAGTAGAGCACCTACAATCCAAATTGCCAATATGCAAGTAGATATATATAAAATTTAAGGTCTAAATTAAAATATAAATTATTAAATAAATAAAATTGGCATACTTGTGTTAATGCCTTAGTGGCCAACCCCCCTAACCCATTGCAACCTAGATTCCCAACCCATCTACCCCGGGCCCCACATCCCCTACCCCTCACAACACACCTATTTCCCACCATATACCACCTCCATGGCCACACCCCCACACCCTGCCCCATCAGTACACTCCGACACCCTGCCCCATGTTAACACCCCTGTACCATCAAAACATGCCCCCTCCTCTTGGAAAGCAAAATAGAATGGCAAAATGAACATGCAAAATTGAAATGGGAAAACCTAATAGAAGGAAAGGTGTCTTGCTTGCTTGTCGAAACCATTAGGATGGGAGACAAGCGAGGATGTAGCCGAATGGAGATAAGACCATAGCGGAGAGGAGTGGAGGAGAGCCGACCAGAGCAGAAAAGAGAGGAGAGAGCCGAGCAAAGACAATCGCATGGTGTAGAGGGGTGGAAGTGTTTTGGGGGCTGAGGTGTGAGGAAGCATTTTTCATGCTCCCTCTTCAATATGAGCCGAGCGTAAGGAACGCTTGGGAAACATCCGATTTCAAGATTGATGGTGCACATGCTAGCGCACGTTAGCATAAGTATTACACACGCTAACGTGTGCTAGTGTGTGCACCATCAATCTTAAAATTGAATGCTTCCCAGGCGTTCCTTATGCTTAGCTCACTGTTGAAGCAAAACATAGAAAACACTTCTAAGGTGTGGGGATGCAATGGGTTGGAAATGGTAGGCAGCTGGAATGGAGTGGCAAAGTACAGGGAGTGGTGGTTTGAAGTACATAAGGGCATTTTCGTTCATTTTTCAAAACATGTGAACCGAAATGCATTTAATGCGGCCCATTATGATTTTTTTTACAAAACCCATCTCTATTATAATTTTCTTCTGCAAAAGTCATACTATTTTGGATAACTTTTTACCATGATGTCTAAATAGACCAAGCAGTCACTTGCAGACCGACATATTATCTAACAAGTATTTTCCAACAGTTTTTAGATGTTTCCCTTTCATGTATTCAAATGAAAGATTGAACATGGCTACTGTGGAACATGGTTTTTTTCGTTCTTCTTGTTGTTGGAATAGATTGTACTGTTGGACCAGCCATATCTTATCTAAATGAGTAATACAAATCGATCTTGCTAATGTAGTTAGTCATAGCTGACATACACTCTGCAGCGGATAGGGGTAAGAAATACATTACATTTTGGGGTTGGCTTCAAACATTTAAATTAAATATGTTTCAAGAGAAGTTTTTTAGCGATTTAAGTATGTTAACTTTTCATCAACATTTGTCTTTTCTACTGCATTCGAGTTCAGAAGTTGAGGTCTTTTGTTTGAGATAGCCCTTGTTGTGAAGTTGTACGGGGGAGTGATTTGAAGTTGTCAGTGCAACTTATTATTGTAGATATACGGATACTCTTGGTTTTTCCGTTTTACAAAGAAACCATTTATTAGGGACCGTTATGTTCCGACAATTAATGTGTAAATATCAGCTCTTCTAGTCAAAACTAACTTCCTGGAAACAGATCCGCCTTGCACTCAGTGAATCCTCGACTACACCCCAATTTGGCTTGAAGACTTGGAAACATGCATGGAACTCGCAAATTGTTTCTTCGTTGGTACGTATCTGCAAAGTTCTTGGAAGGTTAGAATATTGACTTGTTCAGCCGCCAAAAACAAGGTCAATTAGGAAACTCGTTTGCATTTACCCTTGAAAGAAAACCAGTTTGACACCCCTGTTTTAGCCCACCCAGCTACTCATCCACCCGTAGAACAACAATGAAATCATGGACAGTGCCCAAAAAATGTAATAATATAGAAAATGATATCAAACAAGAAGGGAGCAAATGACGAAAATGGCTTTAAATTCAATTATGTCAGTCAATTAGGCTTTTAAGAGAAGAGGAAAGGTTAACGGCTTTTAACAGAACAGGAAAGTTTATTAAAGATACGTAATCAATAGTTGGTCGGATTCAGTGAGATATGTATGGTGTTGTTTTTGCTAAACAGTCATATATCATTCCCAATCACTTTATTTTAGACTTCATTTAGTATCAGCTTTAATGTGTTCAACTTTAATTACTGCTTATAAGTTAAATGTAGAAAAAAATGAAAGCATTGAGAATAAAAGGATCCGTGAATAGTCAGGCTGAGGTAAAGAATATAGATGAAGAATAAGAAAGAGATGATAGAACTTAATACAGAGATTAGGCATACCTGTAGCCATTGTAATTAAGAACCTCTTCAAGTAAGCTTGATCTTCAGCTAATCCACTTCAGAATCAACTAATCTTCTTCAGAATCACAATAGTATTTTTGGTTTAGAACTTGGCTGAGAGTAATCTCGCTTAAGACACTGAATTAGGATGACTAATTGTGTATTTATAACTAAACCAGGACACCACTCTTAAGAACCCTAGAATCATGACCGTCCATCCATAGGTCATCTAACGGTTCAGATTTGCCACTTAAAACCACATCTTAATGGGTATTCTGACTCAAGCCCATTACCGAGACAGTTTTATAAAAGCCCAAAACAGTGTCAATTGAGATAGTTGGGCCACCTTATGTTTTAATACAAAACAAAGCCCAACATTCTCCCACTTGGCACAACTTCTCAATTGAGCCATAGAAAGAATAAAATCTCCCACTTGGCTCAATTAAACTAAATTTGAGAAAAAATATTTGAGTTAAAAAATAACCAAGTGGGTAATGGGAAACTTTAAAATGACTTTCGTATGCGCATACAATGTTTGAAAAAATAATACCCTTTGAACTGTATATGGTAACTTTATACTCTTACAAAATGTCATAATCGCATGAATCAAGGCGGTTATGTCCTCAAAGGAGAACATTCCCTTCCATATATCACAATGCAACTAATTCATTTTGTTTGAGTGCTATATGTGGCAAAATATATTTATGAGTGAAGGCATGCTCCCACTCATTTGGCAAATATTGTCTCATACTTAAGTGCACTGAAAAATGAGACACAACGAGAAAAGAAACTATAACTGCTATGATAAATGAGTAAAGTCCAGAAGTACATAAGCAAAATCAAATGCACGATGAGCTAATAAGACCCATACGATCCACATGACTCTTAAACAGAGAAGGGGGTAAGCCCTTGGTCATTGGATCAACAACCATAAGCTCAGTACCTATATGCTCAATAACAACTGTCCCTTCTTTAACACGATCCCGAACAACAAGATACTTGATGTCGATGTGCTTACTTCGACTTCCACTCTTGTTGTTCTTCGTGAAAAACATAGCAGCACTATTATCACAGAACATCTTTAACGGCCTAGATATGGAATCCATAATAGTAAGTCATGTGACAAAGTTCATCAGCCAAGTAGCATGTGACGTGCCCTCATAACAAGCAACAAACTCTGCCTCCATAGTCGACGACGCTGTAAGGGTTTGCTTAATACTTTTCCAAGAGACAGCACCGCCTGCTAAAAGGAAAATGTAACCCGATGTCGACTTTTTCGAGTCAACACAACCAACAAAGTCTGCATCTGTATATCCAACCAGTTCTAAATTATCAGAATGTATGTATGTAAGTATGTAATCCTTCGTTCCTTGCAGATACCTCATAACCTTCTTTGCAGCTCTCCAATGATCCATCCCTGGATTTTTCTGGTATTGACCCAGCATTCCCATAGCAAAGGCAATATCAGGTCTTGTACAGACCTCCAAGTACATCATACTACCAACTGCCGATGCATAAGGAATGTCCTTCATGCTGTCCAACTCCAAAGAATTCTTTGGACACTAGAACAAGCCAAATTTGTCACCCTTCACAATATGAGCTGCACTAGGTGAGCAGTTTTCCATGTTAAACCGTTTTAGAACTTTATTGATATAGGCCTGTTGAGACAACCCAAGGATCCTTCTAGATCTATCATGATAGATCTCAATCCCTATGACACAGGATACCTCTCCTAAATCTTTCATGTCAAAGTTCTGAGAAAGAAACTGCTTAGTCTAGTGCAACATCCCTAAGTCACTGCTTGCAAGTAGAATGTCATTAACATACAAGACCAGAAACGTGTAGCGACTCCCACTAACCTTAAGGTATATGCATTGATCAACAATGTTCTCCTTAAAACCAAATGAAGTAATAACATCATTAAACTTCAAATACCACTGTCGGGAGGCTTGTTTCAGTCCGTATATTGACTTCTTGAGTCTACAAACCAGATGACTTCCTGTATCTGAGGTGAATCCTTCAGGCTGAATCATATACACCTCCTCCTCAAGATCCCCATTCAAGAATGCCGTCTTGACATCCATTTGATGTAACTCTAAGTCAAAATGAGCTACAAGGGCCAAAATAACTCTTAATGAGTCCTTCGTTGAAACTTGAGAGAAGGTTTCATTATAGTCAACACCATCTTTCTGAAGAAAACCTTTGGCTACAAGTCGGGCCTTATATCTGCTAATGTTACCAGATGGATCTAATTTAGTCTTATAGACCCATTTGCAGCCAAGAGTCCTGGCGCCCTGCGGTAACTCTATGAGATCCCAGACTTGATTATCAGCCATAGATTTCATCTCATCCTGCATGGCATCATACCATTTATTAGAGTTATTTCCAGACATAGCCTGTGAATATGTAATAGGATCTTTAATGAGTCCAACATTCTCGTCAGACTCCTGGAGGTATACAACATAGTCAGAAGGGAGTGCAGGTTTCCTTACTCTTGAGGACCTTCGAAGTCCTATGTCAGCAACAGGCAGAGGTGCCTGTGCAATAGGAAATTCAGCAACTTGTTCCTAAGGGGATGGTGAAGGAAGGAGAGGCTGCTCTGGAATCACCATTGGTGATGCAGCATATGTTCCTCCACCGGATGTGGGTATAACAACTGGAACCCGTATTTCCTCAAACACAATGTGTTTGGGGGAAAGACTCCCACTGAAGTTGCCTTGCGCAAGAAAACGGGCATTTGGTGCTTCGACTATTGTAGGGGTGTGAGATGGACAATAAAACCTATAACCCTTAGACCTTTCTGCATAGCCAATAAAAAATCCACTGACAGTCTTAGGGTCAAGCTTCTTCTCAAGTGGATTGTACACCCTAACCTCAACTGGACAACCCCAGATGTGTACATGATCTAAACTAGGTTTCCATCCATTCCATAGCTCAAAGGGTGTTTTAGGAACAGCTTTAGATGGAACTTGATGCACTGAAATAATGTTTAATAAAATATTTTCAAATTTCTATTTGCAATCCTATTTTGTGTTAATTCATTACTGATTTGGGCTATTTATGTTTTGAATAAGTTAGTTGGACCTTAATTGAGTTTACATGTCTAAACAGGCTTCAACAAGATACAACTGGAAGAGGAAGTTAAGCCCAACTACCCAAAGCTATTTAAAAGTCAAGAATGGGCTCCTAATGGTCTAAACATGCATGGAATGGTCGAACACAACTTTGTGGACCCATTTGATTTGAGATTTGTATTAATGGAACTAAATTATGAAAGAAGTTGATTCGGATAGATTGACACAGATTTAGTATTTCAATCATATCTTTTTATGTATAATTTGGATTGATACGATTCTGGTGGCAATGGAAAGAAGACTTCCGTGGCTACAAGTGTTATTTCAAGAAGAAATTCTAAATTCCGAAGATATAGGGGTCGAATCAGGCAATCAATCAGGATGAAATCTGAAGATATGATTTGATTTTACCCTTTGAAGCAACCCTTTCTTTTCCTATAAATAGAGGGGTGGACGTGATAGATGGGGCATTCTCTCCTCTTTAGAGCTCTCTTCTCCTATTTCCTTCTCTTATGTTGCATCTTTGTTTTTTAGTTTTATTGTAATGGCTTTCTAAATCTCTCAAGCTAAGGCTAGGAATGAAGCTTGTACTTGATGTTTAATGGATACTTTGATTCAAGTAAGTTCTTTATCATTTTAAATTGATGTTTCATATTTAAAAAGTTTATAATCTATACAATTATTTGATTCAGCGTTGACGAAAGGCACGTTGAATGCTTATAATTCCATGTGATTATATACTTAATGCTTTCACGTAGTAAACAATCAATTACTATTGTTCTATTTCAACGTTCTTTAAAAGATAAATTTTCCGATTGAGATAAATTTTTATTTGATCTTGATTGAGTTATCATTTGAATGAAGTATACATTAGAGATTTATTGCAAGTGGATTTTTGATGCCTTAGCATTTTCCCTTTGAATTGTCTCTTATTATCTATTTCACTTTCCTTCTCTATTCTCTTCGTAATAGTTTTCTGTGTCACACAAGGCTTTCCCTGTGGATCGACCTTGTTTACTATAGTTGACAAGTAAAAAAAGAAATCTGAACTAGACTCCTTCATAGTCTTAGTTTGGACGTAACACAAATTGGCGCCGTTGCCGGGGATTGCAACGTGTGACAAGAATCCGTTACGAAAAACTCACTCTAACTTTACTAATTCTCTAACTTTTATTTTTGCACACTAACTCTTTAAATTCAGTCATTTACTTTATGTCATTTACTTTTAGTATTTAAATTCTGTAATTTTTTTTTTTTGAGACCGGAGGCACTACCCACGTTACTACCGAAATATTTTTTTTGGGATCAAACGTGTACCTTGATAGTGCCTTTGGCCTTATTTTGCAATTTTAATTTTTGTCCATTAACTTCTAACTCTCTAACTTTTATATTTTGTCATTTAATTTTTGCACTTTTACTTTCGTTTATTACTAAAAAAAAAAAAAAAAAAATTTGTTGTTGCATGTTCACTTGGGTGCGTGATAATTCTGGACGATTGAAAAGAGTGAACAAATCTTTTGAAAATTATCTTTATTTTGATACAATGGAGGATCTAAGAACTAATGAGGAACTAAGAAGTAATAATGGGGATAATAATGCATAAAATATTGAAGTTAAAACCTTGCGTGATTATTTGCAACCAACTAGATCAAGTTCTCCTTCTTGCATGATTTTTCCAACTAATGTAGGCGGTTTTGAACTCAAGCCGGGTGTAATTCAATTACTACCCAAATTTTATGGCCTAGATTCAGAAAACCCATATTTGCATTTAAAAGAGTTTGAAGAGGTTTGTGCCACTTTGCCAAACCAAAATGTTTCAAATGATGCTATTAGATTAAAACTCTTTCCTTTTTCTTTAAAGGAAAAGGCAAAAAATTGGTTGAATTCTTTGAAGTCAAGATCCATTGGATCATGGCAAGAAATGCAAAGAGAATTTTTGAAAAAGTTTTTCCCCACCCATAAAACTAATACACTTCGAAAGAATATCATGAATTTTTCACAAAAAGAAAATGAGACTTTCTTTCAATGTTGGGAGAGATTTAAAGAACTTTTGTTGTTGTGCCCACATCATGGATATGAAACATGGCGTACAATAAGTTTCTTTTATAATGGTTTGACTTCTCAAATGAGGCAATTTGTTGAAATGATGTGTAATGGAGAGTTTTTGAGTAAAGAACCTGAGGAAGCATAGGACTATTTTGATGTGTTAGCTGAAAATGCTCAATCATGGGAAAATTCTAATGAATTTGAAAGTAGTAATAAAACCAAATCTAATGGGGCAACTAAGGGGGGCTTGTACCTTCTTAAAGAAGAGGATGATGTAAAAGCAAAAATTACAAGTTTAACTAGAAAAGTTGAGGCTATGGAAATTAATAGGGAAAATATGTCTAAAGCTTCTCAAAAAGCACAAGATATTTGTAGTATATGTGAGAGTGATGGACACCAAACACAGGATTGTCCAACAATCCCTGCTTTTTAAGAGGTGTTGCATACTCAAGCAAATGCTATGAATACCTACAAAAGGCTTTTCTTCTCCTTATTCTGAAACTTATACTCCTAATTGGAGAAATCATCCCAACTTTAGTTTGAGAAATGAGTCTAATGTGCAGGTACCCCCTTCTTCCTCAAATTATGTTCCACCACATAAGAAGACTTTTGAAGACACATTGCAAACATTCATGCAAAGTCAAGCAACAATCAACAACCAAACAATGCAAGCCATCAATGACTTGAAGACTTCTATCACTCAATTGACCATAGCTTTGAGCACTCAAGAAAAAGGGAAGTTTCCTTCTCAACCTCAACCAAATCCTAAAGGTCAATTTGTAATTGAAAATTTAAATTCTTCAAGTTCACAAGAAGAGCAAGCTAAGTCCATCACCACTTTGAGAAGTGGAAAAGTCATTAACAAAGACATTCCAATGAAGGTTGTTGAACCTAAGGAGTCTTTGAATTCTAAACATGGTGATGAACTTGACAACTCTAATTGTGTTTCTCCTATTCCTCCTCCTTTTCCTCAAAGATTACAATCTTCCTCTAAATTGGTGCCGAATGGTGACATTCTTGAAATTTTCAAACAAGTGAAGATTAACATTCCTCTCTTAGATGCCATTAAACAAATCCCATCTTATGCTAAATTTTTGAAAGACCTTTGTACAATTAAGCGTAAGCTAAATGTACAAAAGAAGGCATTTTTGACAGAACAAGTAAGTGCAATTTTGCAACACAACACCCCACCCAAATATAAAGATCCTGGTTGTCCAACCATATCTTGTATAATTGGAAATTATAGAGTTGAAAAAGCTTTGCTTGATCTTGTGGCAAGTGTTAATCTCTTACCTTATTCTGTTTATGAACAATTGGGACTTGGTGAATTGAAGCCCACAAGCATTACACTTCAACTTGCAGATCGCTCAGTTAAAAGGCCAAGAGGAATAGTGGAAGATGTCCTTGTTCAAGTGGACAAATTCTATTTTCCAGTGGACTTCATTGTTTTAGACACACAACCGGTTTCAAATGCATCTTCTCAAATTCCTGTGATTTTAGGTCGTCCATTCCTTGCTACATCTAATGCTTTAATAAATTGTCGAAATGGAGTGATGAGGCTTTCTTTTGGGAACTTAACATGTGAGTTAAATGTATTTGATGCCAGTAGACAACCATCAGACTTCGATGAAACTTTTGAGGTTGACATGGTTGAGAGTTTAGTGGAGGATGTTTTTCCTTTAATTTATTCTGATGATCCACTAAATATTTGCTTAACTTACTCTGATTTGATTAGAATTGATAAAGAGAAGATAATTGCTTTGAAGGACCCTGGATGAGTTTAGATGGAGGTGTGTCTGGCTGAAGACAGTAAACTTAGCGCTCCTGGGAGGCAACCCACTTTTGGTTTTGATAGTTATTTTTGTTTAATAGTTAGTTTTTTATTTATTTATTTTATTTAGTTAGTTTTTAGTTTATTATCTTTGATGATTGCTCTAATCATTATTAGGGTATGCTTATATGGTTCATTATTGATTTACCCTAATGTGATTATGCTTGTGCTTTATTGACTATTTTTCTTTTCATAGCTATGTACATGAGCACATCAACTGATATATTATCTCTTCTTTCCTCTTTTCTTATATTACAACATTGAGGACAATGTTTAGTTTAGGTTTGGGGGTGTAGAAAGATATTTTTCTTTATGTTTTTAGTTTTACTTAAAAAATGAAAAATTGAAAAAAAAAATTAATTAGATTTATTTTATTTTATATTTTTGCTTATTTACATTGATTCTTATTCTAGATATGTGACTTTGTTTAATGATATCATATTATTCAGAATATGACTTGACAGATTTAATGATTTTGAGTTCTGATTACTTCATATTGGTTTCTTGTGCTCTTATTTTGAAAAAAAAAAAAACAAAGCAAGACATTTGCCTAAGTGAGAATTCGAGCCCTTGATTATGGTCTTACATCTTGGTGGATATCATTGAATCTAAGTAATTATTTTCTTATGAGAGTAAAACTTTGGCATGATCTAGTAGTATTCATGTTATCATGATAGAGTTTTGCGCTTCACTATTCTTGGTTTGTAGAACAATTGAGGACTTGTTGTCAACACAATTCAAGTTGATTGTATAATGTGCTCAAGAAAAGAAAAAAAAAGCAAAAAAATGTGAAAAAAAAGAATGAAAAAAAATTAAAGTCACTCTATTGAGTAGACCGGGACTCGGCGTGCCTCACTAAGCATAGGGTGTTCGAGTCAAAAGGTAGAGTTGACTAATTTATGACATGCATAGCCTTGAAGCCTATTTGGTTCAAGTTATTAAGCCTGAGGGGTGCTTTAACACCTAGTGCCCTGAGCCAACTGGATTGGGAGTCACTGGCCTAACACTTGTTACATGGATCTTATAGAAAGCTAAAAAGGCTAAGCCTTACACATGTCATGTGAGATGAGCATAAAATTCTAGTAGGACACTATGCAATTATATCTTGAATGTGTTGGCAGGTGATCTAGGGTGTTTTACTTTTCAAGGAAGGTTTTGCATGATTCTCTATTATGATCTCTTAAAGATGAATGGATGCCAATGCCTATTTAGTATTAAAATTGAAATTGCTGAGTGGACATGAGACACATTGAGTTGTTCGATTCATAAGAATGGGATTGTATAATTACTTGGCAATGTCTATTTTTCTAAAACTATTATGTATGTATGAGTACATGCCACCAATATGAAGTTGTTAGAATGAATTATTATTTTAGAAAACAAGTTATATTATGCATGATTGATTTTACTAAATGAAGTTACATGTTTAGGAGGAGTTGATTTGTAAATTTGACGTGGTTTTAATTTTTATTTTCTTTTAACATTCTAGTTTTGAATTTTGTGGGTATATTCACTGCAAACCCTCACGAGACACAACTCGTCCACTAGTGTAAGCTAGGGGTTTAAAGGCTTGTTGCATATGCTAAATGCAATCGAGATTTCCTGCGGAAGTGGAGTAGTTAGTTTTGTTTTCTATTGTTTTAATTTTTATTTTGCTCGAGGACTAGCAAAAAGTAGGTTTGGGGGTATTTGATGCACTGAAATAATGTTTAATAAAATATTTTCAAATTTCTATTTGCAATCCTATTTTGTGTTAATTCATTACTGATTTGGGCTATTTATGTTTTGAATAAGTTAGTTGGACCTTAATTGAGTTTACATGTCTAAACAGGCTTCAACAAGATACAACTGGAAGAGGAAGTTAAGCCCAACTACCCAAAGCTATTTAAAAGTCAAGAATGGGCTCCTAATGGTCTAAACATGCATGGAATGGTCGAACACAACTTTGTGGACCCATTTGATTTGAGATTTGTATTAATGGAACTAAATTATGAAAGAAGTTGATTCGGATAGATTGATACAGATTTAGTATTTCAATCATATTTTTTTATGTATAATTCGGATTGATACGATTCTGGCGGCAATGGAAAGAAGACTTCCGTGGCTACAAGTGTTATTTCAAGAAGAAATTCTAAATTCCGAAGATATAGGGGTCGAATCAGGCAATCAATCAGGATGAAATCTGAAGATATGATTTGATTTTACCCTTTGAAGCAACCCTTTCTTTTCCTATAAATAGAGGGGTGGACGTGATAGATGGGGCATTCTCTCCTCTTTAGAGCTCTCTTCTCCTATTTCCTTCTCTTATGTTGCATCTTTGTTTTTTAGTTTTATTGTAATGGCTTTCTAAATCTCTCAAGCTAAGGCTAGGAATGAAGATTGTACTTGATGTTTAATGGATACTTTGATTCAAGTAAGTTCTTTATCATTTTAAATTGATGTTTCATATTTAAAGAGTTTATAATCTATACAATTATTTGATTCAGCGTTGACGAAAGGCACGTTGAATGCTTATAATTCCATGTGATTATATACTTAATGCTTTCACGTAGTAAACAATCAATTACTATTGTTCTATTTCAACGTTCTTTAAAAGATAAATTTTCCGATTGAGATAAATTTTCATTTGATCTTGATTGAGTTATCATTTGAATGAAGTATACATTAGAGATTTATTGCAAGTGGATTTTTGATGCCTTAGCATTTTCCCTTTGAATTGTCTCTTATTATCTATTTCACTTTCCTTCTCTATTCTCTTCGTAATAGTTTTCTGTGTCACACAAGGCTTTCCCTGTGGATCGACCTTGTTTACTATAGTTGACAAGTAAAAAAAGAAATCTGAACTAGACTCCTTCATAGTCTTAGTTTGGACGTAACAGAACTCGATTTAAAATGTACACGGTTGTCTTTTAAGGCTTCACTCCACATATTGAGAGGAAGAGAGGAGTTACTGATCATACTCCTCACCATATCCATCAAAGTGTGGTTCCTCCTTTCAGCAACACCATTTTGTTGTGGTGTGCCTGGTACTGTGTATTGTGCAACAATACCATTTTCCTTCAGGAACTGTGCAAATGGTCCAGGTTTTTGTCCACTCTCTGTGTACCTGCCATAGTATTCCCCTCCTCTGTCTGATCTAACAATTTTGATACTCAATCCAGATTGTTTCTCTACCTCTGCCTTATAAGTCTTGAAAGCATCAAATGCTTCAGACTTTTCATTTAAGAGATAAAGATACATGTATCGGGTATGATCATCTATAAAGGTAATGAAATACCTTTGACCATTCAGACATGGAGTACTAAACGGTCCACATATATCAGTGTGTATGGTGCCTAATTTCTCATCAAGCCTCTTAGCACCCTTAGAAGACTTGTTAGTCTGCTTTCCCTTTATGCAGTCTATACATGTCTCTAGATCAGTAAAATCAAGAGTTTTTAAAACTCCTTCTCTTACTAATTTCTTTAAGCGGTCAATGGAGATATGCCCCAACCGCCTGTGCCATAACATAGAGGAGTTCTTTTTAATAACACTTCCTTGCACATACATCATAGATTGTTCAAAGGAAACATGTAAAGCGAGACAATATAATCCATCAATCAAAGAACCAGAACCAATGGTGACTGAATCTTTAATAATCAGAAATGAAGAATTCATAAACTGAAAATTAAAGCCATGAGGCACTAGTCTTGATACAGAAACTAAGTTTTTAGAAAAACTTGGAATATAGAAAGCTCTCTCTAAATCTAAGGTGTATCCTGTATGGAGAACAAGTCTATATGTCCCCACACCTTCAACCTTTGAACACATCTTATTGCCAGAATAGATGTTGTGCTCCCCATCATTTGGTTTCCTTAGATTGAGAAACCCCTACATGACAGTGGAAACGTGGATTGTAGAACCAGAGTCAATCCACCATGTGTTATGATGATGAGAATCAACATAGTTAGATTCATAACACACTAAAGACGTGAAATTGCCTCCTTTCTTGGCAAGCCACTTCTGATACTTAGGGCAATCTTTCTTCATGTGTCCTTTCTTCTTGCAGAAAAAGCATTTGGTTTCCTTCGTGACACCAGTAGACTTCATTGGTACACCTTTACCAGCTTTTTTCTTTGAAGCACCATGATTACCCTGCTTTTGTCCTTTATGAGAAACTAGATGGGCACTCTCTAGCTTCTCTTGCTTAAGTCTCCCCTCTTCCTGTACACACATACTCAGAAGGTCATTGACTGACCACTGAGTGTTATGTGTGTTATAAGAGATCTTGAATGGCCCATATTGTGCAGGCAGGGAGTTCAGAATAAAGTGGACCAAAAAGGTATCATCAATCTTTATTTTCATGTTATTTAACTGATTAGCAATATCATGCATTTGCATGATATGCTCTCTCACCCCTTTGTCATCTGTTAGCCTCATGGATGACAACTTGGACATTAAGGTGCTGGCTAAGGCTTTATCAGAACTCTTGAATTGAGCTTCAATAGCTTTCAAAAGTTCTTGGACTGTAGCGCATTCTGGGATGGATCCCCTAATGCTTTTATTGATGTGAGACCTCATGAGCATCATGCTTAAGCGGTTAGACCGCTCCCACTTTTCAAAAGATGCTACCTCACTAGGCGTACTTTTTTCCGTAGGAGTGGTGGGTGCATCCATACGAAACGCTAAGTCCAAGTCCATGCACCCTAACAGTAAAAGAACTTTTTCCTTCCAATCCGTAAAATTGTCCCCAGACAATAATGGAAGGTGCTGATTAGGGTCAGAAATAAAAGACGGATAAGCTGCAATAAAAGAATAAATACATGCAAACATTAAAGAGGGCAAGAAACAATAACATAAGTATGAAATAGCCAATGCTAAAATCATTAAGTAAAATTGTAAACCTCCCTTTGGGCAAAGGTTGCAATTTGCATCAAAATTACTTAGCCATATAGAAACAAATATTTGTCTCATGATAAGGCTAGTGGGTAATACAAAAAACATGACAGGAAAATCCCACACCTTTGGGCATAGGGATTTACCAATGTTAAAATATATAACCCTCCACCCTATCCTAATTATGTAACGCTAACTACCACCTCCCTTTGGGGCCGGATGACAGTCTTTGTCACATAATCAGAATTTGATGATAGCACAATATTTTTGATGTATGTGAATCTATGTACCTCATGGTAACATTCTATATGATTCACACGTTGACAAATAACTTAGGATGCTTTGGCCATTCCTAAATTATCACAACGGATGTGGGAACTGAATTTGTGCTATTCACCATTTCAAATAACAAAATGAATGCAATTAATTATCAAGCAAGCATAAAAATATCCATACAAAATTGACAGGGGCATGAATGTCAATTTTGTCATCAGGCTTTTGGGACTCGGCCAGGGGGTCCATCACCACACACCACAAATAAAAATATAGTCCAAAGTCCTTATACAGTCCTTAAAAAAAATGTACAAGTCGGAAGCTATAAGCCCCTGAAATAGAAAGAATATACATTAATACTCCTTGACTGCATCCGCCTCCAGACGTGGTCCTTGAATGCTGGTGTCGCTTACAAAAAGTATAATGTACACTCTCTCTCTTAAAATTACATAAGTGGTGCGCTCAGCAATTTTAAAAATAAAATTGATAAAACATACGATTGCAATATAATCCCCCTGGCCGGTCCTTAACATTAATAAAGCCTCAATTATGATAATTAAATAACACATCCATAACATACATGCAATCACAACTTTATATAAAAAAAATTCCACAAAATGAAAGAGATTTTTTTATTTATTTTTTATTTTTATTTTTTTATATTTATTAACACCCTGGAATAGACCAAACCGGGTCTGGAGACCCGGTTTGGGCCGGGTCAGCAACTGACCCGCGCCACGGCTGACCCGCGACGCGGGTCAGTGAAAAACCCGCCGGGGGCGGGTCAGAACAGACCCGCGCCAGTGCGGGTCAGCAACAACCCGCAGAAGCGGGTCGAGGCGACCCGCTCCTCCGGGTCATCTTCAACCTCTCGCCCGTGGCGAGAGGTCTCAGACCTGCTGGAAAAAAATCACCCCCCGCCGTCGACCGTCGTAGCCCGCCGTCAAGCCCAAAGACCGGGAACACTTCCGTCCGACGACGGCGATTCCAGATCCGGCCATGAAACGGAGCGCGACGGCCTGTACGGTGCAGATCGGAAAAACACACGGTGGAAACAAAAATTCTCGGCGACTGTACGCGACTCCCGATGGCGGCTCAGGGGGCCGAAAAAAGTTCCGCCCGACGGCGGAGGTTCCAGATCCGGCCCCTAAGTCAGACGCCAACGGCTGGCGGCGGCGGATCTAAAACGAAATAGTAAAAAAAAATTACCGAAAAAAGTTCTAAACGCAGCGGCAGCGCCGGCCAACGCCCAGACATGGTGAGGAGGCGGCGGTGGCCAGCGCCAGGCAGGACCGGAAGCAGGAGCGACGGCCGGAGACCTACTGCGGCCGGATTTTTTTTTTATGTCGCCACCGGACTGTGCGATCGAAAAACGAACAGCCGGCGCAACGGCGGCGCCGGCCAGAGCCCAACGCCTGACGGCGGCGGTTCTGGCCGGCGCGTCTGCTCCAGCATGCAGCCCGGTAGTTGCCGGTGAACAGTGAATAAAAATTGCAACAGGACAAAAAATTTTTACTGTAGTAAACATAAAGTTTAAAAATTTTCTGTCCGGCAACTAAATCGTGCAATTTAAAACAAACGAGGCTCCAATACCAATTAATAGAACTTAATACAGAGATTAGGCATACCTGTAGCCATTGTAATTAAGAACCTCTTCAAGTAAGCTTGATCTTCAGCTAATCCACTTCAGAATCAACTAATCTTCTTCAGAATCACAATAGTATTTCTGGTTTAGAACTTGGCTAAGAGTAATCTCGCTTAAGACACCGAATTAGGATGACTAATGGTATATTTATAACTAAACCAGGACACCACTGTTAAGAACCCTAGAATGATGACCGTCCATCCATAGGTCATCTAACGGTTCAGATTTGCCACTTAAAACCATAGCTTAATGGGTATTCTGACTCAAGCCCATTGCCCAGACAGTTTTATAAAAGCCCAAAACAGTGTCAATTGAGATAGTTGGGCCACCTTATATTTTAATACAAAACAAAGCCCAACAAGAGAAAACAAGAATAAAGGAAAAGAATAACAAAGAGAAAGAAAAATGGAGATGAACCCAGTGAGAGAAAGGATAAGTGAATGTAGTGATGCCACCGGGTTGGGTTTACCAAAACCCGATTCCGATACCATTTAAAATATCAAAACCCGAACCCTACACCGAGCCAATCATAGGTTAAAAAATTTATACTAAACCTGACCCAACCCAAATAATTTACCAACCAACCCGATCCGGCCCAAATCTACCCACTTAAATACACTTCATGAGCACATTTTGAAGTCATATATTAATTCCATCTTAGCTTCAGCACATTTTCAGATAACAAGAAAGAAAACTTCCTAGCAAGCCTCCAATTCCAGAATGTGGAAAGGCCATACGAAAAATGGGAGAAATGGAAAAAGACCCGGCAACTACTGGAACTAAAAGTCTGAACCAACATTAAAGTAAAGTGAGGCTCAAGCTAGAACAAAAATGAAGAAACACAAGTAGAGGAATCTCCAAGACCAAGCAGTAGAAAATGCCAAAACACTCAAACAAACAATAACACACCTCGATGAAAAATCTTACCATGCCTCAGCCGCGATTAGATTTCCATATGCAACAGTTCAATAATTCTTCAAAAACCCCACTCCACAACCGCGAGCCCAAAACCAAGAAAATTCAAAAGCGAAAAAAAACTGTAATCAGAGAATGGAGAAGAGGCATCCGAAAAATGGAGAAGGCGTCTCGATGTATGAACTCTGGAGGCGGTGGACCGGCGAAATGGTGAAGACGATTGACGTGCTCTAGAGGCCACGGACCGGCGACATAGAGAAGACATCCCCGACGACCTCTGGAGGTGGTAGACGGTCAATTGTGAAGTGAAATGGGAAGATTGGCTGATTGGGATCGCCGGATCGAGGGAAAATTTTGGGCAAGGCGGCAGACTGTGTGAACTGTGAAGCAGAAGTAGGAAAAAATTGGGGCAGTCGTGATGAGAGATGGATACCGGGTTGGGTTGGGTCAGGCAAAACCTGAATCTGACCCGACCTGAAGGGGTCGGGTTGATATTTAAACCCAAACCCAATTCATTTTACCAATAAAGATATCCAAACCCGACCCATTAAGGTCGGGTCTGGTTTATCAATAAACCCGACCCGAGTGGCATCCCTAGGTGAATGTCCCTCGGCTGAGAAAGAAAAAAGAGAAACCCACAGACAATCCAAGGCTTACTGGCAAGACCCTATTTTAAGGGGTTTGTTGTCATTGGCTTTAGCTGCGAACAAGTCCTTGCGCCAAACCACTCTTCTTGTCCTCTTGCTTTCTTACAAATGGTGGATGCTCTCCGTTCCTTTAAACTTGAAAACCTTGCTACTGAAGAGGCGAAATTGGTGTGTGGCACCAAGGGAGAGGTTGACAAGCACTCTGATACAGTTACTGTGATTCAAGTCTCTTTGCAAGATGCTGAGATGAGGCTGTTCAAAGAGAGAGCTGCGAAAGAGTGGCTCAGTAGTCTCCAATATGTAGCCTATGAAGTGGATGATGTGCTTGATGAGTGGAATGTCAAATTTGAACAGTTAAGTACCAACAATGTTGTTTCTAGCAGTCCGGTATGAAATTTTACCCAATGCACTCGTTTTCAACACCTTGTTTTGCACCAAAATATCAGAAAAAATTACAAAAAATAAATAAATAATTGGATCAAATTATGAATGGGAAAAATAGGTTAACTTCCAACAAAATCTTGAGGGTGTTGAGGTGGGTGATTCTCCAATCATGTCATCTTGTGCAGATAGCTCAGAGGTATTTGGGACGGAAGCTGCGAAAGAGGAGATAAAACGTATGCTCATAGGTGAAGATGGTTCTGACTTATCAAACATTGCTAATCATATCCATAGTGGGTATGGGGTGATATGAAAAAACAACTTTTGCTCAATTGTGTTTAATGATGACGAAGAAAAGCAACACTTTGACGAATTGGTTTGGCTGTGTGTTTATGATGAATTTGATATGGCAAATATAGTAAAGAAGATTATTAAGGCCATTAAAAAGGAACATTCTAAGGCAACAGGGTCAGAGGCCTTACATAAATTTTTATGGGATTTCTACTAATTTTAGATGGTGTGTGGAATGACTACTATGAAAAAAAGGGAAAAACTAAATAATATTTTGAACTTTTTCCATATTAACTAGCCAAAGAAGTCAATATTCTGTATGCAGTGATTTTTAAACAAAAATACCACATTACCTATTTTAGGATGAAATTTCTCTTAGTTTTTAAATAAACTCAATCCCCATATATATCCTCATAAATGAACACTGAATAGTAGGGAGTAGTTTTGGTTGGAATGATTGATCGGTAGCAAATCAAAATTTGCAGGCAGGAAGTGACCGGTGAGTCACTGGAGACACTAAAAACCCAATTTTTCATATAATAGAAACCGTTCAGGATGAAAAAGACTTCATTTTGGTCGATCCGATTACCCTTTAACCCCTATAATGGAGAGGGTTGGTATTTACATATATTATAAAGGAGAGTAGACAATGATGACATGTACATAGATGAAAAGGTATGGTTGATGAACATTGACCATCGGTGAGGTTTAGTGAGATGCTGCATCAAGTCAAAGAAAAACTTGCCATCAATATTAATGTAACTTTCAAACATTTAATTTTATTTTCACAATCATCTATTATATATGAATTAGAAGATGAAAAAGATCTACAATTAGTTTTTTTCTTTCTTAAAAAGGCAAATAAAGAGGTTATCATTGTATGCGGAAATCAAAGAGCCTGACATTGGTGACAAGTCACCATCCATAGAAAGGAACTGATATTAAATAGAGTTAAATCACCTGTGGTATCAACTCACCCCAGTTCGAACATTGGATTTTAGACGGAAGTCAATGATACAGAATTAACTTTTGAACTGTCAGGTAACACGATAGTGTACTTTATTGTGTACTCGAGCACACGGTATTTAACCTATCGTGTTCAATACAAAAGCAATATCACTAATCCTTGTTAGCATAGATTGAATAACATGACTTGTGTAAATAGTGCGTCATCGATAACATGATATAATTTGTAAGCGTGTAACCAAATATACGATGTCAAGTTATACCACATATTGATTAACATGTTGATATCTATTATAGATTGGGAGAACTGAGGAATTTCAACTAAACAAATCCATGTCACACATCATACAACAATTCAATGCTTACAGAACCTGTGAAAGAAGTTACTCAGACTATATTTGAAGATATATTGCCAACAATGGGTGTGATAAGGACTTTATTTGATAACTATAAACATCCATACAACCCTGGGTATTATGACGACTAAGAATTAAAAGAAGTGTGAGGTGATAATCAATGGAATGAGAATGATATAATTGACATGGAAAGTATGTTTGACCTTGAAGAACTCGACTACAGTGCGGTACCAAGTAATATTGATGTTGAGGCTGAGGTCGAGTGGGAGATAATCAATAATCTCAACCTATTGGAACCAAATATTGGTGAGGGTGAGCTAATGACTGGAAGTTTGCATGTAAAGAACTACCAGAATCTAGTCCAAGTGGAGGCACATTTCCTAAGCCTGGTACATTTTAAGAGGTTTTTATCGACTATACAGTAAAGATGAATTTCACATATCGTGTTGTGGATGAGAAGAATAATACATACGCCACCAGTCTTGCAATTAATACATAAGGGCTTCAAACATAGAAGATCATGTGATTGTGACAAGGTTAGTTCCCAACTATTTCTGTGTTCCCAACTATTTCTGTGAAACACAAAGGAAGTTAAGTGACCAACCTTTAGCATCACACCTTTAGATTGTGAGAAAATGTTATGGGCTGTTTAAAGATTCAATAAATATTACATTAAAAACATAGTATGATATATTTTGAAGCATTGGGGTATAACTGTGAACTACAAAAAATGCTGGCGTGCAAGTAAAGCAAACTTATGTTATTCCTTGAATTGGGTTATAAAAAACACAACATTTGAATATGTATTATCGATCACAGGAGGCTCTTATGGTCGCATTTTCTTACAACATTACCTATTTACCTATCGTGTTAACATAAACACAATGATTAAAAAGTTTAGGTTTATGAAAACACGACTACTAATCTGGTTTGAAGCACAGTAAAATCATTGACTTTGAAGTAGATATTGCCAAACTCTAGTGCACATGCTTTTCCGACAATCCACTCCTCAGATACAATGGGCTTCTCTATCATGCTTAAGGTGCACTATGATAAACACAACTCAAACTCAAAATTTTTGAGACTTTCTGTTGCTCAAACACTTGCAAAAAGAGAAGAAGATGATGGGAAAATGTAGAAACTGTTTTTGAGTAATCAAAACTTCTTTATGTGTTTGTTACAATGTCAATTTCTAGAGTCTTATAGGCAAATCCCTTAGGCCTGATATAGAGCCATTGGGTCACCACACCGTTCAAGAAACACACACCCCAAAAGTCATCTATTGAATGATTGGATGGATGAGCAGACCCACTCAAATGGAGATATGCCCTTACCTACTAGACTCGACCTGACTTTATTCCCAAACTGACCCAGCCTACACTAGGTCAAACCCATTCGACCCAAACCAGGTCAAGCGAATTGGACTTGACCCTTTGAGGAGCAAAAGCATGACAATGAGCCCAAATGCCCCGCCCCACACATGTGCATGTGTGTGCACCTTTGGTGCATCTATACTTGGGGGTTGTTTGGATATTGAATTGAAATGAAATTGGAATGTAGATTAATTAGAATTAATTCTGGTAGAAGCTTTCAAAATCATGATTAGGTTTGCAATAGAATTGCATGATTTTGTGTAATAGAATTGAATGAAATGACCACATGGTGGCTTTCTAATGTGGATAAAAAACAACAAGGATGGTTGGAGGTGGAAATGGAAGCTAAATCGACATAATTCATTTTTTTATCTTCAAGAGGACATTCAATGATTCCATGGAAACGAGAGCGGAAGATTAATGGAATAAAAATTTTGAATTCCTTTGGCAATTTTCCACCCAAACACAACCCGTGGAATCAAGCAAAATCAGGTGGAATCGAGGCTTTCCACTCATGTTGACACTACATTTAAAATAAGAAAAGTTTTCGTATGAGTTTTCTTGAAGAGTCAGTCCATTTATTTCTAAGGATTGCCATTTGTATATCAATGCGCTAAGAGAATTGCCCACCTACACATTAGCATGCACCCAAAAGGGTGAACAATAAAGGCCAGTAACAGAAAAATAAATCAACATCATAATGTAATTGTTCATTCATTATGGGTTAAACTCAGATGTGCCAAATATTCAACAATTTTTCAAAAAGACAATCAATAAATTTACCAAAGTTAAATGCAGGTTATGACAATCATTGAACCAATTATAGGTGTTCTTTATTTAACTTCTCACTATTTTATCAAACCATCCTCGTTATGTCACATTTGGAAATCACAATGTTTTGTTGAGTGGCACATGATAATCTCAATAGAATAGAGCACAAGAGAAATTTTGGGACTATGCATCTCAGGATGAACTACCCTCATCCACTTGCTCACATTCTTAGGCACAAAAGTCACAATTTTTACCACATGTGAATTCATCCAAAGTCATCATGATGATAAGCCTTATTTAAATAGTAATTTAAGACTTCCATTGTATGGTCTATTAACGATTTTGTTCATGTGATCCTGTTAGGTTCATTAGTAGTTTTTTCACTCCCCACATGACCTGACTATATTCATGTACTCTTTTCAATACTTTTTTCATGCTTTATTATATGTTTTAAGGAAAAAATTAAGACGCACTGGTTCAAACGTGCATCTGCATGCACTAGGCTCATTGCTCATCGTCAAATCGATATTTGATGGTATGTGTTGATCATGGGGCAAGTTGATGAATAAAAACCCTCCCACCCCATGAGTACTAACGGATGCTCGATTGAATTGTGCGGCCCAATATGTTTGGCACACACGCACAGACGTGCATTGGACACATATGAATTGGAGTCTTTATATAATTACATATATATATACACATGATTTACAACAAATAATAAACATAAACGTCATAAATATTAGTGTAAAAATTGTTAAATTGTTAATTACTGTGAAGAGGTAAGACAATATAGCAAAGCATCACTAGAACTAGATCCTTTTGGAGTAAAAAATAATACTCTCTCTGTCCCCAATTAACCATTTTGTTCATGTGATCCTGTTAGGTTCATTAGTAGCGCCTTTCACTCCCCAAATGACCTAACTACATTCATGTACTCTTATCAATACTTTTTTCATGCTTTATTTTATGTTTTAAGGAAAAAATTAAGATGCACTTGGTCAAATGTGCGTCTCCATGCACTGGGCTCATTGCTCTTCGAATGCCCGATGAATTTGTTTTTTGGTTGGGGGAAATAAAGCCCTTGTCGTACTTTAAAGTAGTTCTTTTGTGTTTTTAATTTGTAGTTTGGTGCCTAAGTGGTTTGTAATAATAAACTAACGAGTCTCACACCTTGTTTTTACTTATTTTTTTAACACCCAATTTAATTTGAAATTGAGAAAATTACATTTAGATTTTTTTTTTGCATTAGAATCACAAAGAGTTTTAAAAGCTTATCTCATAAATATATACTTGGTTTCCAGGCGTTGAAGTTTATTTCATAGAGGATTGGAGGCTCATTTTAGAAACAAAACTGAAATATTCATGTCCTTTTTAGAGTTCACGCAATATTGCATAAGTATGAAAATAAAGGTGTGTCACTTGAAGTTTGGTTTATTGATTTTGAATTTGAACACATTTATATTCAAATGATAATTATTAACTTGTTTATTTAATTATTTATAATTTTGGTCGACATAACCTGTCCCCTTCGACTCTAAAAAGTGTCAATTCAGTTCAAGGAGTTTCGTATGGTCCAGTACTTATTATTTTATTTTATTTATTACATGTGGCTCAGACCCTACTTTTATTTTTTATTGAATGTGGGTATTCAGACCCTACTTTTTTCCCTGTGTCCCCTATTTCTCTTTAACCACACTAACTTTTATTAAAATATTATCCCCATTTTTACCCCACTTCCTTATTTCCCAGTTCCATTTGTCTCCACCTCCCATATTTTTATTATCCGGTGTTACCACCAACGCCAGCGACTTATTCTCGCCGCCATGGTTGGGCCGTGGCCTATTGCTGCCAATAGTGGTCGTTGGTTGCGACCACTGGACGTGGCCGATGGAGGCATAGCTAGCAATGGCAGCTACCAGATGCAACCGCTGGTCATGGCCAGCAACGGCCGTAACTCTATGGCCACTGGGAGCAGCTAGCAGCGGCAACCACCCTACTGCCGTGGGCGCGGCCAGCAGCAGCCACGACCTCGGAGTCTCGGGGTGTGGATAGTAGCGGGTCACAACTACTGGGTGTAGGCAGCAATGACCACGACCCTGCAACTGCTAGACCTCGGGGTCGTGGGGCGCAGCTAGCAGTGTGTCGTAGTAGCTAGGTGCAGCCAGTAGCACATCTCGGCCAGCACCCCATCGCTGCTGTTAGGCAGCTAATAGCGGTCTCGGCAGCTAGTCATTAGGCTCAGCCGCTGGGGCCCTTTGTTGTAGCCGTGGCCAGATTTAGCCTGCCAGCACCAAAATTAGTGCTGGAGGAGAAGGGGAAGAGGGATGGGGGAGAGGGGGAAAGAAGTGAAAGAAAAACTCAGTCTTTGGGGGATACATGAACAAAAAAAGGGTCTGAATAGCCACATTTTTTTCTATTTGAGGTCAACTAGAGTATTGATATCAACTCTTACTACTGGTAGCCGGTAGAGCCTCTCAAATGAATCATAACAATAATTTTGTGTATGTGAGGTTGCAACAACACCTTTGGGGTTTGAGACATGGCAGGTGATGCACATGGATAAGATTCTGTCCTGCCATTGCTTTTGGACTTAGGTCTATATATGGGGAAGCATTTGGTATGTAATCAGCCTATTTTGGCAACTTCCACCAATTTAGTACTGTGAACCAAATCACACTACAAGTTTCAACTGCATAACCTTACCCGAAATTCAAAATATCAATAAAATTTTTACTCATCAATGAAAAGCTCTTAATTTTGATGCCGTGTTTATGGGAGAAATTCAACATAAGCACTACTGAAGTGGGATTATCAGTCATTGGCATGGTCATTTTCTAGAGTGTTGGCCACTCTAAGTGCCCGCCCCCATAGACAATGTTGGTTGAGACATTTGCATGTTTTTCTTGCTTACTGTTGGCTGCTTACTATTTGACAAAGTCATTTTGCAGAGTGACTTGGTTGATTATTAACTTCTTTCAGCTTAATGGTTCCCAAATTCCCATGGAAAGCCATTTTTGCCTCACCTCAATGCAAAGTTTTAAGGTGGTACATGTGTATCATCGGAAGCAAATTTACTTGCGCTCGGTTATTGTTCATGTTACTAGCCACTCAAGTGCCCACACCCATATGCAATGTTGCTTGAGACATTTGCATGCTTTTCCTACTTATTGTTGGCTTCCTGCCAGCTAGCTGAGAAATTCATTTTGCATGAGTGACTCAAAGTTGATTATTAACTTCCTTCATCTTAATGGTTCCAAATTCCCCCGAAACGCCATATTTGCCTTACCTCCATACAAAGTTTTGAGGTGGTACATGTATATCATTAGGAAGCTAATTAGGTTGCACTTGGTTATTGTTCATATTACTAGCTTAAATATTTCTTTTATTTCCTTACTCAAATGGAAAAATAATAATAATAAATCTAAACAATGAAAAGTCTCACACAACGGGACAAAGCAAAAAAAAGGTAATCTTATCTAAACTTGAGAATAAGGTTTATTATGTTGATTTTCAAAATATAGTTCCTTAACATATGGTGAAGGTAGGACCAAGGAAATTATAAAGAATATTATAAAGAAAAGGAGGAATATAAATGTAAGAACTATTTGGACATGTGGCCCCTTTCATCATGACATTTCAACTAACCATTAAATAAGTAGTTAAGATTATAATTTTTTAATTTAACTACTTAGAGGTGTAAGATAAGTATAAGACCAATTTGAATCTATTTAAGTGCATTACACTTAAGTCATTAATTTGAGGTTGATTTTTTTACACTTTACCCCCATAAAAGTGGGCCTATAAAAAATCAATCCTAGAAACACTCATTGCCCCTAATTCATTGTAGTCCGCGTTGATTAATGGCCTGGCCCCACAAAAGAAATCAATCTCTTATCTATTTAAGTGTATTATATTTAAACTATTAATTTAACGTTAAATGTTTTGTAATTTTACTCACAAAAGTGGGCGACTACCACCTCTAAAGAAAAAAGGTAAACAAGTAGTAGGGCCCACACGGCTAGACTAAAAAAAAAGGTGGAACAAAAAGGTGTGGTGGGCCTCTTAAAAGTCAAGTCTTAGCTGTAATATTCAAGCATGGCCAGCTGGGCTCGACAATGACATGGAGTTGATGGTGTCCGTGTCGATTGTATATATGTATTGTGATCTTAATTCATTAATATTGTGCATTATTTTTATAAAATATTATTAAAATTTAATATTATTAAATATAAAGTAAATATACTAAGATATATGAAAAAAATTTATATGACCACCGGCTCGTATATGCCTATATAAGCTCGGGCTTTACGGGTGATTAGATTTATATCCAGTGACCCATAATATTTATCGGTATTTAAACCTATAAATATTATAGGCCGCTAAATATAAATCTGATGGCCCATAGAACCTGTGCTTACGTAGATATACGTGAGCCCGAGCTCATATAAATAAATCTCAAGATTTATATAGCCTAATACTAATGATTAAAAAAAACTGCTATTTAGGGGATATAATTAAGTAAAAATTTGTAACTTGCAAAACCAGAATCATACATAATGTAGATGTACTTCAAGGATAATTGGACACTTTCAAAACCGAAATCATTCACAAAGCCACAGGCCTTAATAAATAAGATAGCAGGCAAAGGGTTCAATAATTGGCCGTTACTTTTTTTATGTGAATGGACCCAGCTGTGAAAGAATAAAGCAAGTACGGATACAAGCCCTTCAAACTTTTTATAAATCTACTATTTATATATTTGGACTTGTCTGATAAGAAAATTGAGGCATTGCCCAAGTCTGTTGGGAAATTGTGGAATTTGAGATATCTCATCTTGAGTTACACAAAACTAAAAAGGATTCCAGAATCCGTTGGGAGGTTAGGCCAGCTGAGATATCTCAATTTGGATGGGTCAGAAATAAGGAAATTACCGGAATCTATAAGTGATCTACCTCATCTACAGCTCTTACATCTGAATAGTTGTTGGAGGCTCTGTAAATTACCAGGAGGAATGAAGAAAATGACCAGCTTGAGAGAACTTGAAATTGCTTGCACTGATAGCTTGATGGCGTTACCGGCGGGAATGGAGAAATTAACTTCCCTCGAGAGGTTGGACAGATTTATTGTGACAAAAGGAGAATGCAACCTGCGTGAGTTGAGAGATCTCAACCACCTCCAAGGGAGTCTTTCCATTGAAAACTTGGAGATAGGAAGCATAGATGAGGCTGTCAATGCGAAACTTGAAGATAAAAGTTCTCTCCAACAACTACAGCTAACTTGGTCGAGGAGTGCCGAGACGACACCAAGCAGAGCAGAGGGTGTCCTGGATGCTCTCCGACCCCATCCTAGTCTCCAAGTGCTTAAAATTTTCAACTATCAAGGTTCAAAATTTCCAAGCTGGGTGGGAGAGCCATCTTTCTCCAAAATGGTCACTGTTAAATTACAGAGAATTAGGAACTGTACGGAGTCCCTGACGATGTCGAAATTGGATGAGTGGGAAGAGTGGGAAGCGTGGGAGGAGTCATTGCCCTGCCTCCGCGAATTCAGGATCTGGCGTTGTGATAAGTTAATCGCATTACCCCGCATTTTTTCTGAAGAACTCATAGAACTAGAGATTGGTGGTTTGGAGAAGTTGAGTGGGTGGGAATGGATCCCGCTGAGCGTGCAGAAAATTACAATGTCAAGATGTCCAGGTGAGTTGATCAGTAAATTACCCAGCCTCCCAAAGCTTGAAGATTTGAAAATTCAATGCGTGACAACAGAGCTCTCCTGCTATCTACTTCGATTCACCGGGTTGAAAACTCTGAGAATTGAGTTCTGCTCAGAATTGACTTCTCTTCCAGAGGAGTTAATGAACTGCATGAAGGGACTGCAACAACTGTACATTGAGCGCTGTCCAAAATTAGACGGAAGTGGGAAGACGGGAATAGTGGCACATATGCCCTGTCTCCGCAGGTTGGAAATATCCTTTTGTGATAATCTAAAAGTGTTACCCTGCATTGTTTCAGAAGAATTGAAAGAGATTAATATTTGGTACTGCACAAATTTGAAGATAAAAGTTCTCTCTGTATTTCGAATTTCAAACCCGAGACTCTATTAAATCAACTTAAAAGCTTCATCTATAAACTTAAATATCATTAAAATTTCATCAAACTTTCTAGAATGTTAATTTACACCATTTTAAGACAAAACCCTAAGAAATCGGAACAAAAAATTAACATATACTAATCCTACCATTAGAGCACTAAATGAAGTAAACCCATTCCAAATAAACCATAAAAATTGATATTTTACCATAAAAAAAATTGAGATTTCGAAGACCCATTACCTTGTCACTTGATTAGGTTCGGATTTGACCTTCACCCTCCTTAAAAACCTTCCAAAAATATAGAGTTTAAGTTAAACTTCATTAAAAATTGGTTTAACATTGAAAACTTTAAAGAAATCTTAGATCCAAAGTTTGTTAAGCATAAAAAATAAATTTTGAGAAATAGGGTTTAAAGTAAGGGAGTAAATCAATGATTTTGATGTTTGAAATCAAATCAAATCAAAAGGGAAATGATGGATTAAGAATAGATTAGAAGAAAACCCAGGGTTTAGGTTTGATTAAAGAAAACATACATTAATCTCCTTCTAATTCGGACCTAATTGGAGAACTGGGCCTTAATCACCTTTTCCCAGCATATTCCCAAATGGAAAATGGCTCTGGCCTTTCTATTTATAGTAGGGCTTGGGGTGTACATGATTAATTAGTGGGGTATTTTAATCATTTGAGCTAAAAATGAGTATTTTAATCATTTGAGCACTAATTAAACCTGGAAAAATTATGAATTTTTTTTATAAAAGCTTGTATTGATGGCTGGGTTAATTGGGTCCAAAAACCTCGATTTTTCCAGTGGGGCCCACAGGGGGTCCCGCCAAACCCTAATTTTTAGAAAATTAATAAAAAATTAAAAAAATCCCAAAAATTCAGGTTTGACCAAAAAACACTTAAAACCAATAATTGTAAAGTTGATTTTGATCAAAACTATAAGAAACATCATTTATTTTCAAAACTACCAAAATAGTCAGGAAACGTGTTAACCACACGATAACCGATAAGTAATAATTAAAATAAACCAGTTCAAGATCAGGGATCTTACAGTTACATTGCATAGACACATTAAATCTTAGTGCTTTTACTAATATGACCAACCATCTGATAAGTGATTTTGTACCTTTAACTTTAAAAAAATTGCAATTGTTCCTTCTTTGAGAGGTATATTTGGTGTTTTTTCTCTATGCACTTTTTATCTTTAATCAATGATGAAAATGCTGAGTAGTATTCATTTTGTAGTTTTATGGAGTTAATGCTTATGTCAAGAAGATTATGCTCCTGTAGTTTGATGGAGTTAATGCTAATGGCAAGAAGATTATGCTCCAATTATAATTTCATCTAGACTTTCTTTTGAAGGACATTGCTTATGGGATGTCATTTCTATTTGCTCCTAGAATGCCCGATGAATTTGCTGTTTGGTTGGAGGAAATAAAGCCCTCGTCCTACTTTAAAATAGTTCTTTTGTGTTTTTAATATGTAGTTTGGTGCCAAAGTTGTTTGTAATAATAAACTAGCCAGTTTCACACCTTGTTTTTACTTATTTTTATAATACCCAATTTATTTTGAAATTGAGAAAATCACATTTAGATATATATATTTTTTTGCATTAGAATCACACTCAGAGTTTTAAAAGCTAATCTCATAAATATATATTTGGTTTATAGGCGTTGAAGTTTATTTCATAGAGGATTGGAGGCTCATTTTAGAAACAAAACTGAAATATTTATGTCCTCTTTAGAGTTCAAGCAATCTTGCATAAGTATGAAAATGAAGACCTATCACTTGAAGTTTGGTTTATTGATCTTGAATTTGAACACATTTATCTTCAAATGATAATTATTTACTTGTTTATATAATTATTTATAATTTTGGTGGACATAACTTGTCCACTTGACTCTAAAAATGGTCAATTCAGTTCAAGGAGTTCGGTATGGTCCAGTATTTACTTGTTTTTTTTATTGAATGTGGCTAATCAGGCCCTACTTTTATTTTTTTATTGAATGTGGCTATTCATACCCCACTTTTTTCCCTGTGTTCCCCATTTCTCTCTTACCCCACTATCTTTTATTAAAATCTCCCATAACCTCATTTTTACCCCACTTCTTTCTTTCTCACTTCCTTTTGTCTCCACTTCCCTTCTACTTCTCCGGCGTTAGCCCCAATGCCGAAACTTATTTTTGCCACCGCGGTTGGGCAGTGGCTGATCGCGGCAACTGGGAGTAGCCCCTGGTTGCAACCATTGGATGCGGCCACTAGCAGCATGGCCAGTAGTGGCCGTGACCAACAACAATTGCTGGTCATGGCCAGCAGTGGCCTCGACCCTGCAGCCGTGACCCTGTGCTGCTAGGTGCGACCACTAGGGGCTGCGACCTCGGGGTCACGGGGCGCGACCAGTAGCACGTTGCAGCCGCTAGGTGCAGCCAACAGTGGCGGTCACCCCATCGTTGCTGCTGGGCAGCCAACAGCGGTCTCGGCCACTGGTCACTAGGCTCAGCCACTCGGGCCCTTGGTCGTGGTTGAGGCTAGATTTAGCACGCCAGCGCTGGAGTTGATGCTAGAGGAGAAGGGGAAGAGGGATGGGTGAGGGGGAAAGAAGTAAAAAAAAACACAGTTTTTGGGGGATACAGGGTAAAAAAAGAAGTCTAAATAGCTACGTTCTTTTTTATTTGAGGTCAACTAGAGTTTTGATATCAACTCTTACTTGGTAGCCGGTAGAGCCTCTCAAATGAATCCCAACAACAATTTTGTGAATGTGAGGTTGCAACAACACCTTTGGGGTTTGAGACACTCGAGGTGATGCACATGGATAAGATTACATCCTGCCATTGCTTTTGGACATGGGCTACAGGGAATCATTTGGTATGTAAACCGCCTATTTTGGCAACTTCCACCAATTTAGTACTGTGAACATCATCACACTACAAGTTCCAACTACATAACCTTAGCCGAAATACATAAGATCAACAAAATTTTTACTCATAAATGAAAAGCTCTTAATTTTGATGGCATGTTTACGGGAGAAATTCAACCTAAGCACTAGTGAAGTGGGATTATCAGACATTGGAATGGTCATTTTCTAGAGTGTTTGCCACTCAAGTGCCTGCCCCCATATGCAATGTTGGTTGAGACATTTACATGCTTTTCTTGCTTACTGTTGGCTGCTTACTATTTGACAAAGTCATTTTGCAGAGTGACTCAGTTGATTATTGACTTCCTTCAGCTTAATGGTTCCTAAATTCCCATGAAAAGCCATATTTGCCTCACCTTAATGCAAAATTTTGAGGTGGTACACGTGTATCATTGGGAAGCTAATTTAGTTACTCTTGGTTACTGTTCATGTTACTAGACACTCAAGTGCCCACACCCGAGACATTTGCATGCTTTTCCTAGCTGAGAAAGTCATTTTGCATGAATGACTCATGCTTATTAACTTCCTTCGTCTTAATGGTTCCCAAATTCCCAGGAAAAGCCATATCAGCCTCACCTCCATACAAAGTTTTGAGGTGGTACATGTATATCATTAGGAAGCTAATTTGGTCACGCTTGGTTATTTTCATATTACTAACTTAAAATTTTTCTTTTATTTCCTTGCTCAAATAGAATAATAAAAAAAAAGTCTAAACAATGAAAAGTCTCACACAGCAGGACAATGCAAAAAGTGAAAAGGTAATCTTATCTAAACTTGAGAATAAAGTTTATTATGTTGATTTTCAAAATATAGTTCTTCAACATCTCGTGGAGGTAGGACCAAGGAAATTATAAAGAATATTATGAAGAAAAAGGGAACATAAATGTTAGGCCTATTTAGACATGCCCCCTTTCATCGTGACATTTTAATTAGCCATTAAATCAATAGTTGAGATTATATTTTTTTAATTTAAATTCTTAGAGGGTGTAAGATAAGTATAAGACCAATTTGAATCTATTTAAGTGCATTACATTTAAGTCGTTAATTTGAGGTTGATTTTTTACAATCTGCCCCATAAGAGTGGACCTATAAAAAATCAATCCTAGAAACACTCATTGCCCCTAATTCAATGTAGTCCGCCTTGATGAATGGCCTGGCCCCACAAAAGTAGGTCTTTAAAAAATCAATCTCTCATCTATTTAAGTGCATCAAATTTAAACTATTAATTTAAGGTTAAATTTTTTACAATTTTACTCACAAAAGTGGGCGGGCCACAACCACCTCTCAACAAAAATGGTGAACAAGTGGTAGGGCTCACGCGGCTAGACTAAGAAAAAGAAGGCGGAAAATACAGGCCGTGGTGGGCCTCTTAAAAGACAAGTCTTCGCTGTAATATTCACAGAATGTGAGTGAGTCATATCATTCATTGCATATTCAAGCTTGGCCAGCTGGGCTCGACAGTGACATGGTGTTGGTGGGGTCAGTGTCGATTGTATGTATATATTCTGATCTTAGTTCATTAATATTGTGTATTATTTTTGTAAAAATAATATTTAAAATTAATATATTAATTAAATACTACAAAATACAAAGTAAATACACTAAGCTATATATAGCCTGATACAAAAAACACTGCTTATCTACTAGATATAATTCAATAATAATTTGTAACTTACAAAACCAGAATCATACACAAAGTAGATATACTTCACGGATAATTGGACACTTACAAAACCAAAATCATTCACAAAGCCACATGCCTTAAGAAATAAGATGGCAGGCAATGGGTTCAATAATTGGCCATTACTTTTCTATGTGAACGGACCCAGCTGTGAAAGAATAAAGCAAGTTAATGGATACAAGCCCATCAAACTTATTATAAAGGTACTCTTCTTCTTGCCTGCTCGCTTGTCAAGAAAATTTTCTCTAAAAAATGGCGGATACAATCTTTTCATTTGCACTTGAAAATCTTGCCCACCTTGCTTCTGATGAGGTGAAATTGCTGAGAAGCACCAAGGAAGAGGTCAATAAGCTTACAGAGACACTTACGGACATTCAAGCCTCTCTACATGATGCTGAGATGAAGCAGTTTAAAGACAAAGCTGTGCAAGTGTGGTTCTCTAAGCTCAAATATATGGCATATGAAGTGGATGATGTGCTTGATGAGTGGAAGGTAAAATCCCATCTGCTCAGCACCAACAATCCGGTATGGAATTTTCAAAAACTCTTTCTTCGCCATAATATTGGTAAGAAAATGAAGAGCCTAAATAAAAAGTTGGATCAAATTGTAATTGAGAAAAATAGGTTTGGTTTCCAACAAAATCCTGCAGGATTTGAGGTTGATAGTTCAAGGATGACAAATTCTTCTGTAGTTACCTTAGAGGTAATTGGAAGAAAAGATGACAAAAATAAGATAATTAATATGCTCCTCCACGAAGGTAGTTCTGAGCCATCAGACATTCCTGTCATATCGATAGTGGGAATGGGCGGTTACGGGAAGACAACCCTTGCCAAATTAGTATATAATGATGAAGAAGTGAAGTCCCACTTTAAAGAACTCATTTGGGTGTACGTTTCTGTTGAATTTGATGTTGTAGAAATAGTTAAGATGATTATTGAGGTCATTGAAAAAAAACGCCCTAAAGTCGAAGGGTTAGAGGCCTTATGCACAATTTTACGGGACAACCTTAAGGGCAAGAGATTTCTACTTGTTTTAGATGATGTATGGAATGAGGAACGTGGCAAATGGGTAGCTCTTGTAGACATTCTTAAGACATGTGGGGAAAATAGGCGCAAGATAGTGGTCACTACAAGGAATAAAAAAGTTGCAGAAGTTATAAATAGCTCAGGTACACACGAATTAGGTCCTTTATGCTTTGATGATTGCTGGTCAATATTTAAGCAAATTGCTGGCATTAATGAAGGTGAGTTTCCAGAATTGATGAATACAGGGGAAAAAATTGTAGAAAAATGCAAAGGGATACCTTTAGCTATAAAATCTGTGGCAGGTGCCCTGCGGACTGAAAGGACAAAGATGAACTGGGAGAATGCCCTTAACGATGAAATCTGGAATCAGCCTGAAGGAGGCATTTTACCCTCTTTAATGCTGAGCTATTATCGTTTGTCCCCACCATTAAAGCGGTGCTTTCAATACTGTGCTATATTTCCAAAAGGCTATGAAATAAAAAAGAATGTTCTAGTACGTATGTGGGTGGTTCAAGGTTATATTCCACATGATGAAAACAGGATGGAGGACAGAGGCAATGAGTATTTTAAGGAACTACTTAAGTGGTCACTCCTTCAAGAGCCACAAATGGATGATTTTGGAAACATTACCTCGTGCAAGATGCATGATTTAGTCCATGATCTTGCACAAGAAGTGACAAATGGAGAATCCATTTTTATTGATAGCTCAATAGATAATTCAAAGTTTGATAGTAGAAAACTTCGTCACTACAATGTCCCCACCATTAAATGGAGTGGATTTGACAAAAAGAATTCAGTTGCTTTTAAAAATCTTCGCACACTTCTATCTTATCCTGTGGATAAATCTCTACTTGAAGAATTACAATGCATCAGAGTGTTGAGCTCTGACGGATGGAGCAATTTGATACAACTCGATTCAATTGGTAAATTAGTGCATCTAAGATATTTGGACTTGTCTGGTTCGGAAATTGAGGCTTTGCCCAAGTCTGTTGGGAAATTGTTGAATTTGAGATATCTCATCTTGAGTGCGACAACTCTAAAAAGAATTCCAGAATCCGTTGGGAGGTTAAGCCAGCTGAGATATCTCAATTTGAATGCGTTAGAAATAAGGAAATTACCGGAATCTATAAGTGATCTACCTCATCTACAGCTCTTCCATCTGAATTATTGTACAAGTCTCTGTAAATTACCAGGAGGAATGAAGAAAATGACCAGCTTGAGAGAACTTGGAATTGCTCTGACTGTTAGCTTGAAGACGTTACCGGTGGGAATGGAGAAATTAATTTCCCTCGAGAGGTTGGACAGATTTATTGTGACAGAAGGAGAATGCAACCTGAGTGAGTTGAGAGATCTCAACCACCTCCAAGGGAGTCTTTCCATTGAAAACCTGGAGATAGGAAGCATAGATGAGGCTGTCAATGCGAAACTTGAAGATAAAAGTTCTCTCCGACAACTACAACTAAGCAGAGCAGACGGTGTCCTGGATGCTCTCCGACCCCATCCTAGTCTCCAAGAGCTTGAAATTTTCAACTATCAAGGTTCAAAATTTCCAAGCTGGGTGGGAGAGCCATCTTTCTCCAGAATGGTCACAGTTAAATTACAGAGAATTAGGAACTGTACGGAGCTACCAGCTTTGGGCAACTTGCCACAGCTTCGACATCTTAAGATACACGATATGCCGAAGGTGAGAAAAGTGGGCAGCGAGTTCTACGGGTCCAAGAATGGATTTTCTAAACTGGAGTCCCTGACGATGTCAGATTTGGAAGAGTGGGAAGAGTGGGAGGAGTCATTGCTGACTACTAGAGTGGGAAGGATGCCCTGCCTCCGCAAATGCAGGATCTCGTGTTGTGATAAGTTAATCGCATTACCCCGGATTTTTTCTGAAGAACTCATAGAAATAGGGATTGAGGGTTCAGGGAAGTTGAGTTGGTTGGAATCGATCCCGCTGAGCGTGCAGAAAATTAGAATGAAAAGATTTCCAGCTGAGTTGATCAGTAAATTACCCAGCCTCCCCAAGCTTGAACATTTGGAAATTGAAGGCGTGACAACAGAGCTCTCCTGCGACCTACTTCGATTCACTGGATTGAAAACTCTGATAATTGAGGAATGCTCAGAATTGACTTCTCTTCCAGAGGAGTTCATGAACTCCATGAAGGGACTGCAAGAACTGTACATTGAGCGCTGTCGAAATTTAGACACAAGCTGGAAGACGGGAATAGTGGCACATATGCCCTGTCTCCGCAGGTTGGAAATATTGTCGTGTTATAATCTAAAAGTGTTACCCCGCATTGTTTCAGAAGAATTGAAAGAGATTACGATTCGTAACTGCCCGAACCTGAGTGAGGTGGGATTCATCCCGCCGAGCACTGAGATCTTGCGTCTTCCGGCAAACATGCTCAGTAAATTACCCAGCCTCCCAGTTCTTAACCTTTTGGGAATTCAAGGCGATGAAAAGGTGACGGAGCTCTCCAACAATCTAATTGGATTCACTGAGCTGCAAACTCTGAGCATTTCGTACTGCCAAAATTTGAGGTCGTTTCCGGAGGAGATGGGCTCCTTGAAGAAACTGCGGAAGTTGGTAATCCATCTTTGTCACAATCTAAAAAAGAGTTGCAAGGTGGGAGGGACGCAGTGGTCCAAGATTGCCCACATCCCTTACATTGAAATTGATGATGAGATAATTCAAGACCACGCGTGAAGAACTTTGTATCATGTAAGTAAGTGGCTTCTCCTTTTTTTCTTTCTCAACTTTCTAATAGCATAAAAGCACGTAATCACTTTTTTGGTTTTTTTGAGTTTAGCAGAACTAGCTTCGCTCTCCGAATGATGTCTTTCATCGGGCAGTTAGTTCAAATTTACATTGGTGGTAAATTTAATTACAAGGTGTCACTTATAACATGTTATTTCGTATTTGGTAGTTTTAATTACTTTAGAAAATTCCAAGTTTTTATGTCACTTATAATAACATGTTATTTTTTGTGACTGACTTAACACAGATTTCACTCATACAAGCCAACTGTTAATAGGCTTTTGTACTCTTGTGTAGCATTATTTGTTAGCTTTTTAACTATGTGCATTTAGCTTTTGATGCAGGTAAGCTTATGACTGGAATTACTATTTACTTTAATTGAGAAAGCATGGGTTTCTTTGGCGGAATGTCAACCTCGCTTACCATGACGATACTCTTCTTTCCCAGACTTGCTTCTCTTGCAATGTTTATACTCAGAATGTGTAGATGCAACATCCTATGGCTTTTGTGTATTGTATATTTAGAATGCGAAGAATTGCTGCTCTTGTATTGTTTATACTTTGATATATTATCCTACAATTCTCTTATATTGTCTACTTGGAATGTAAAATATTGGTTCTCAATGTAAAGACTTGAAGCTCTTGTATTATTTTCTAGACTTGCTAAATTTCCCCGCGCGGGGGGGGGGGGGTGGGGGGGGGAATTTACCTGCGCAATCTATTATTTTAAAAAAATATATATATTATTACCGACACTCATAGGGAGCATCACTATTAATATCTGTATTGATGACATATACTATATGTGTCGCTTATACATTCTTTTTTAGCAACACATAGATGTATACGTCGCTAAAAAATTATGTAATAGCGATGCATAGACATATGTGTCGCTACTACATGGACTATTAGTGATGTAAAATATTATATGTCGCTAATAATTTTTTTATTTTTTTAAAAATAATGTATAATTCCCTTCTTTCTCTCCTCTCTCCCCCTCATTCTCTTTTTCTCACCCCTCTTTCCCTCTCCTCTCTCTCCCCTCTTTCCCTCTCCTCTCTCTCTCCTCTCTTCTCTCTCCCCTCTCTCTCCTCTCTCCTCTCTTCTCTCTCCCTCTCTCCCCTCTCTCCTCTCCTCTCTCTCTCTCCTATCTTATCTTTCTCTCCCTCTCTCTCCTCTCTCCCTCCCTCTTCCTCTCCTATCTCCTCTCCCCCTCTCTCCTTCTCTCTCTCTCCTCTCCTCTGCTCTCCCCTCTTCTCTCTCCTCTCCTTCTCCTCTCCTCTTCTCTTTCCTCTCTTCTCTCTCTCCCCCCCTCTCTTTTCTATTATTATTTTTAAATAATTTACACTATTTGTGACACAATGCTATGCATCGCTACTACACGATGTACTAGCGACACATAGTTTTATGCGTCCTACTACCTTAGGGTAGTAGCAACGCATATCGATAAACATTGTTACTACCCTAAGGTAGTAGCGATGCTTCAAAGTATGCATCACTACTATTATTTTTTTAATATTTTAAATTTTTTAAAATAATTTATAATTAAAAAATTCTCTCTCTCTCCTCTCTCTACCCTCTCTTCCCTCTTTCTCTCTCTTCTCTCTCCCCTCTTTCCCTCTCCTCTCTCCCCTCTTTTCTCTCTCTCCTCTCTTCTCTCTCTCTCTCTCTCTCACTCTCCCTCTCTCTCTCATCCTCTCTCTCTCTCCACTCTCTCCTCTCTCTCTCACTCTCCCTCTCTCTCTCATCCTCTCTCTCTCTCTCCACTCTCTCCCTTTCTCTCTCTCTATGTCTCCCTCTCTCTCTCTTCCTCTCTCGCTTTTTAAGAAAATTTAAGAAATAAAAAATATTATATATAAATAGTGATAGTTTAATATATTATTAAAACTACATTTTATTGAAAATTTAATATTTATTTATTATATATACAAATAGTAAATAATTAATAAAATATATTATATTTAAGAAGTTTATTTTTATTTTTGTTTAATATTTATTTATAATATAATTATTTATCAAATAAAATTAATTAATAAAGCTAATAGCGATGTTTGTAGACAAATGTCGCTATTATCAATACTATTTGCAATGCATATTTACAGGCGTTGCTAATAGTTATAAATTTTTATTTTTTTATTTGAAATTTATTACTATTCGAGATGCATTTATTAAGCGTCACTAATAGTATATGTATTAGCGACGCTTAAGGAAAAACGTCGCCAATAGTTATGAATTTTTTTCTTTTTTTAAAAATTTATATCTTTTAGTGACACTTAGTGCAAGCATCGCTAATAGAGTAACTATTAGCGACACTTACCTTAAAGCGTCACTAATATGGTTCATATTAGCAACATTTCAAGGTAAGCGTCGCTAATACGTGGCTATTAGCGACACATATGATTTTGCATAGCTAATTGTTGATTTTTTTGAGACGATTTTATATACGTCACAAGTAGTTATTTTTAGCGATGCTTGTGTATGCGTCACTAATAAATGCGTCGCTAATAGTCATTTTTGTTGTAGTGATTGTACATTGTATAAGTTCAGCGAGCACCTTTTTTACAAAATCCAATCTCTAATTCGTGCATGGTTGTTTCATAAGTTCACTTGAAAGACAGACACATACATTTTTTAGATTCAATGATTAGATGATTTTTTGTTATTTAATGTTTTCAATCCAATCTGCCGCATGCTCTTGGAATGACCATGTAGAAAAACTTGATTAGGCTCGGCAGAGCGGGCCAGTTTAGTCTGGACCTGATCATTCTTTTGGGTCGAGCCCACCAGGTTTTAACCTTTTAATGACAAGTGGATCAATAATAACCTTGTTGAGTTGACCCACAACCCGTCTGTGACGGGCCGAGCTGTTTGCATTGAAATAAAAAAGAGCATCACCTCTTTAGGATGGAAGCATTTTCTATGCTCCCTATCAATAGTAAGCCAAACATAAAAAATAGATAAGAGCCGATGGTGCACATGCTTGGCATGAGAATTAGCAATCCGTGCGACACTCGCAAAAAAAAAAACCAAGCAAGTTAGCCTTAGTTGTCAAGGTCATGGCCTCGTACCTTCGACCAAGTGTCTAGTATGTGAACCTAAGTAATGAATCCATCCTAAATCGGACATCTAAACGTGTTGGGACCTTCCCCAAGCGAGCTAGCAATAGGGGGACACAGCCTTGCGATACACACATCCAACTTCAGCAACACAAACAACAGAATACTTCATTTCAGCTAATTAAATGCAAGGGCTATACTTTCCAACAAGGCCATAAGGCTGGATGGTTGACCCTTGGGTTGGAGAGCCCCATCTCCTAGCTCCTAGCATGATGGCTAGCAAACCAACCAACCTTCCTTGATTCTAAAAACTAGTTGCAAGGCTAGGCATTATACTAATAACTTATATATTTCAGCTCAACTAGTCTACTCTATAGAGCATAAGAGATTTGTTCCATATTACTAGAATGACACCCAAAGTAGTAATACGAGCATTCCACTTCCAAAGTTTACCAAATGACCCTATAACACTTTGCAATACTCTACAATGTTATCTAGGGGGAGGGGACATGTTAAAACTCTAAATAACAAGTAAGACGACTAAGTGTCCTAATATGACCAACTATGTATACACATCGTTACGTGCATTTTACGCAACATTGTGCAACATTGCAGTCTTTCCCTACAATGCATGCATACATGGTGCACAACATTGCAGACAATTCCCACAATGCATGGACACCAAATATGCACCACCTAATAGGTGTGTGCAACTATCATGTGTCACGAATTGTACGCTTCACTACTTCATGTCACTCTCCCCCACTCGATCTGTTGATGCTCTTATCCACACTTTGCCTCTAGGGGGTCTTACTCTTGTCTCCGATTACGGAACTTGATTGCGACAAATGTCTTACTTCTTTTTGTGACACTTGAAATTTCTTCACGCTACAGCTTGGATAATTCTATGAATTTCATGCTTTGGCATCCCAACTTCAACCCATTCTGCTCTTGCCTTGGTTAAGCCATCGAATGATGAAGATTTTTTGCTAAATATGCCTTGCCTACAATAGCAAAGGCAAAGTACTCTGCCGTAAAGGTTATTCGGATAAGAAAGTGCCTGACCACTCCATGTTAGTTAGTATTGCATGTCAACTAGTAAGGGATAAACCAAATGATGTCCAAACTTCCCCTTCTGAAGCCAGACCTGCACTTGAGACACTTGCAAGTTGCCTACAGTTTGGATGATTTTTTCCTACACTTCAGCCACAACTTGTAGCTGCCACAAATAAATTTACACCATGATGTCAGACTTTAACACTCTTATCTTCTCCTATTGACATCTCCCAAGAATCTAATGCCGTTCCACTCAAAGCTCATTTTTGTATTGTAGTACTAACCTTGAACTAGATCTCTACCAACCAAGAGTATAGAAGAACGATATTCTCATCGTGTCCAATAACTTCTAATCCACAACACCTACAAAGTTCCTGATTCAGTGAAATTTATTCTCATGATTCCCTTTAGAGGTCTATTCCACCCTAAGAGCGGCAACTTTGCTCAAACTTCATGTAACTAATATAGTCACCAAAGTACTATACCTCTCTTCATGCAACACTCCCTTTATGTCTCTTGCCTACCGACAGATCAGGGCCACTTCATCTAATTAGTCAGGTTGTTGCTTATAATTAACAAAGTACCATAGGTGCCTCCCTATGATACATTAATGCCCTTACACAAGTCACACTATTAGTAGGGAGCATACAAAATATTTCCATTTTAGGATGGGTTGGGACCCCAGCCAATCCCTTCCTCTTCTCTACAAAGAACTCTTCCACCTTTGATGGCCTATAGGTTGGGCCCCTCACATTCCTCCTTCCCTCCCAGCTGTCATCCACGAAACCAACCGATCCTAAAGAGATAGCTTTTCATCTGATGCTTATTGCCTTTCTACCTAGGTGCTACAGTTGTTGCTGCTATTCTTTCTCTCTTAAATTCAATTATCCGATGAGTGCTACCAACCTTCTCTGCAACCTTGGTGCAAAAATTGTCTACCCCAATAGTTTTTCATCTCCTATGATCAAAGAGTTGTGTCAAACAATTATAAGCCAAGTTTCAACAGACCAGTGAAAAGTGGACATTTCCATAGAATCAACATTGAAGTTTTTGCTGCATGATGGAAACTCAAAGGTCTAGTGTTGATTTAAGACCATCTTGAGCTTTAGGGGTGTAAACAGATGAATGCAGATGTGGACAAGGTGTAAGGACTCTTATTTCTAAACCGGTTTTCGTTTCATTTTAATTATCGGTTATTGCGTGGTTAACTCATTTTCTTATTAATTCGGTGGTTTCATAAATAAATGGTGTTTCTTATAGTTTTAATCAAAATCAATTTTACAATTATTGGTTTTAAGTGATTTTTAGTCAAATATAAATTTTTGAGAATTTTTTGAATTTTCACTAATTTTCCAAAAATTAGGGTTTGGCGGGACCCCCTGTGGGCCTCACCGTCGAAATTTGGTTTTTTGAATAAAATTAACCCAAACATCAACATAAGCCTTTACCAAAAATTTTCATAATTTTCCCAGGTTTAATTAGTGCTCAAATAGCTAAATTACCCATTTTTAATCTATTTTTCTATTCATACCCCACAATTTATCCACACACACCCCAAACCCTACTATAAATAGAATGACCTGAGCCATTTCCATTTTGGGAATAGGCTGGGAAAGGGAGGTTAGGCCTAATTCCCCAATTAGGCCTGGATTAGAAGATTTTAAGGTATGTTTATTCTAATTAAGCCCTAAATCCTAGATTTCCTCTTAATCCTTTCTAAATCTATCATTTCCCCTTTGTTTTGATTCATTTTTAAGCATCAAAACTACTGATTTGTATCTCTACTTCAAACCCTAGATTTAAAAATCCAATTTTTATGTTCAACAAGCCCTAGATCTAAGTTTTCATTTGGGTTTTCTATGTTAAATCGGTCTTAATAGAGTTTAATTTAAACTCTATGTCTTTGTAAGGTTTTCAAGAAGGGTGACCATTAAATCCAAGCCTAATCAAGGGAATAGGTAATGGACTTTCGAAATTTTAGTTTTTCTATGGTAAAGCTCTTGATTTTGTGGTTTATTTTGAATGGATTTACTTGATTTAGTGCTTTAATGACATGATTAGTAAATGGTAATCTTTAATCCCAATTTCATAGGGTTTTATCTTGTTATGATGTGGATTAGCTTTATGGAAGTTATGGTGGAATTTTAATGGCATTTAAGTTGTTAGATGGTGATTTTAAGTTTTATCAATGGAGTTTCGGTTTGAAGATTTGAAATAGAGAAGAAGGTCGATCTGCCTTGTTGGCGTTCAAATGGCCCTCCTGGGCATTCGAACGGCAACACTGTCAGTTCGACAAATTTTCTGTTTAGCCGATCGAACGGCCCTCCTAGGCATTTGAATGGCAACACTATCAGTTTGACAGATTTACCGTTTAGCCGATCGAACGGCCCTACTGGGCGTTTAAACGGCTACATAGCAGATTTTGTAATATTTGTATGATGTTTATTTCGGTAATTCTACTTTGATATATCATTTTCATGTGTAAGTGGAGTGCTTTGAGCTATAGTATGCTACTGGAAGGGTATACCATTGAGGTTATGAAGTTGTATATATTTAGTGTTATGTAGAATGGCTTGAGATTGGTTATATGATGTTGGAATTACCATCTTGAAGTTATGAATGGTTGATTCTCTATGGTTAGGTATATTTTTAGTTGAGCTACAACATACTAATGGACTGATATGTCATGTTAGGATGCGGTTAATTGACATGTGAATGTTAGTGAATGTCATGGCTCAAGGATGAAGTGAATGATCTTATGTGTGTTTAGCTTGTGGTTAAGCTTTGATTTAAGTTATGATTTTAATGATTCTTCACCTATGATTTTCGCTCGAATTCATGATTAGATATTAATACACATGTGTAGGAAGATGGTGAGTGAATTACAAGCATGTTGATATGCATTGAGGGAAATGCTTCTATTATGAACACACACACATGTGGGATTTAATGATGATGATTGAGCATTGATATTATGATTATGAATGATGCTTGAGGGGCTGATGAGAGCAGTTACCATGAATTAGGATTCATGTATGCCTTGCCCACATATGTACCATGTTGCATGCATCATGAAAATAGATTTCCAATTGAGGCTTTATCGAGATTAATCGAATTTGACCAATCGGATGCAATGTGGTGAAATTGCTTGCCGAATTAATTGGTCGTGGCTTAATCGAAACTTGATTGGTCCGAAAGGACATGTTTTGATTTGAGTTCCTTCGTGGAACATGTGCACTCCCCGGGTTGCGTCTAGCTAAATGGAAATTATGTGGGGACCAATTATGTACTTGACTTGCAAATTGAGATTATTATGATTGCCTTCTGGACCCTGAGAAACTAGTATGGTATGCCTTGTGCACCGGCTACCATGTGTTCTAGGGTTTCCTGTGTGGAAACTCGGGCTCTTCCCCATCGCAGGAGATGTCCCAAAACGAACACCCCTGCTCTAGGTTCTCTTCGTGAGAATGTGACATCCTTGGCCAGGATCGTCTGGGGCGAACAGCCTTTAGGGATTGACAACCCCGAACCTCTTAAATTCTTGTGTAGAATTTGGACCATGACACGCCTTTGTGGCCTTGTCTGTGTTCCTGTCTTCGTGACACTATTTGTGATTACTCCTTGATGGAGGCATTCTTTATATGATGTGATGCATGACTTGATATGTATGTTGGAGATACATCTCATGCAGGTGGATATGATGTGATACATGATTGAATATGTATGTTAGAGATACATCTCATGCAGGTTGATATGATGTTGATGCATGATTGAATATGTATGTTAGAGATACATTTCATGCAGGTTGATATGATGTCGAAGCATGATTTGATATGTATGTTAGAGATGCATTTCATGTAGGTTGATATGATGTCGAAGCATGATTTGATATGTATGTTAGAGATACATTTCATGCAGGTTGATATGATGTGAATGGCACTATGTAGATTATACACTATAATGCAAGTTTAGGTGATGTATATGTGAGATCAGGAAATGATTCATCTTGTCAATCTTTGCTTTGATTGGTTATGTTGCTATGCCATCGTGTTTTCGATGATGATAGTATATTAGAAAAACAATTGCTGAGTTTATTAAACTCACCCCTCTTTATTGTGTTTTGTTTTGAGGCTGTGTGGCATGACACACAGATGTACAGGATCTCCTCTTTGAGGAAAGATCGGAGACGACTTCGGAGTGATCATGGAGTCCTCTTATGTGACTTATTTTCCTTGGTTTATACTTTATGTTTAGAACCTTTGTGTATAGTTCTCATTTTGATTTATGCTACTTTATACCATTGTGTTGCTTAAGATCTATTTTGGAGCCTAGAGAGGGATATGGTTTAACTAAGCATGTGGGTTTGAGACTTTTGTTTATTTTGAGTTAAACAACTCTCTTTCTTTTCTACTTATTTACTCTTGCTCAAAGTGGTGTGCATACTCCATAATTTTGTTAAATCGCCCGTAATTAGGGTTAAGTCTTCTGCTAAACCATATCTCAATTAACCTTGTCGCCCCCGTGCGCTTGACCGGCCCCTGGACCGGGTTCGGCTCGATTCGGGCGGTGCCAGGGCATGACACAAGGCATGTCCGCAACCATCCGTTTTTATGCGGACCATGTGCTTGTCCGTCTGTATTTGTCCATGACGGACATAGACGGAATGAAGGTGAAAGTTTAACATATATTACTTTGTTCTCAAATTAAGGGTGGTTAAAAAAGTTAATTAAAAAATAAGTTATAATAATAGTAAGATAGTCTAATCTAAAAAATAAGTAAATAATAATGTTATAGAAGACATATGAGAGTATAATATGTATTTTTACAATCTTTTTATGAATATTAACTATGTGACAAAGGTTAGTAATTTAGTATAAAGTAAAAATAATAATAATAAAATATATAGTTGGCAGACACGGATGGCTGCGGACACAACCAACCCTTGTCCATGTTCGTCCGTATTAGGGATAGACAAAAAATAATATTATCCATTTTAGTGCGGATGGACGAGGAGACAAACGGACACTGGACACCGGACAATGGACGCCGTTTACACCCATATTGAGCTTCCTGTAGTCAACTGAAGTCATGAAATTCTCCAGCATATGGATTCTCTCTCTGCCACAAATGAGCTTCATTCCTCTTCTCATGTGGCTATCTTTTTGCTTGTGAGGAAAAATGCATGTCTTAAATGCAATGGGTAATTTTGATTTCGGCTGCTTGCCTCTCGATAATGTACATGCTTGCTTTATTGCTAAGTCCTTTAGCTTTAATCGGATTCGTTTCTAACTACTTTTGTTTTGGAGAAATTGCTCACCACCTGACCATATATTCATTTCAATCTTGTGCACACAGTTTCAAGTTCGTTTCAATCTTGATTACAATATTAAGTTCTTTTATGATGATTCAATGGGAAAAAGTTTCTTTAAGATCTAGCATGTGGAAATTCTCTAGTTCTATTGATGTTAAAAATGGGGTTGACTCGCAGTGTCAAACCGGTCAACATCATCATATTGGACCAATGACCAGGCCAGACAGTAATGTTTATTTTGTATTAAAAATTTTATCTACTCAAAATTTGAATTTAACTTCTAACACTTGCTCATTTGACAACTATAGAAGTATTGTTTTCCAGACTTAGCTTCTCTTGTATTGTCTTGGATGAACATCACACCTTCTATTGTGTAGTTCATATACTATCATAATTGATCGTGAAGCCTATGTGACCTGGTGCACAACCTTGATTATCCTTTGCCATTTGTCGTAAAATTGACTACTTTCTACATTTTTTCATTATGAATGAACACCTCTCTATGTACATCTTGAAATTTTTTAGGGTGTGTTTGGATTGGTGGAAACTAGGAGAAAAGGAAAGAAAAAGAAAAAGTGAAAGTGAATCTAGGTGAAAGAGAAATTAGGAGATTCCCAAAAATATTTTACTGTTTGGTTGTACCAACATTGCTACAAAAAATTAAAACTTGAAGTCGCCATTGGTGGTAGTGGCACCATCTATGGTAGTGTTAGTGATAGTGGTTGTAGAGGTGGTGGCAGCAACTATGGGAGTGGTAGTGGCAACGGTGGTGATAGTGGTAGTGGTAGTGTGGGTGGCAGGGTAATAGTGACAGTGGTAGCAGTGGTGTCAATGGTGGCGGTGGCGGGAGCGACAACGGAGTGGCAGGGGTGGGTGTTGGTGGTCGTAGTTAGGGTGGTGATGATGGTAGTAGTAGCAGTGGTGGTAGTGATATGGAGGTTGCAGCGGTAGTAGTAGAGTAGCGGTAATGTCGATGGTGGTGGTAGTGGTGGTGATAGGGTCGACTCTAGGAATATTAAAGGCATAAGTCTTTAATATGCATATTTTCTCTTAAAATTCATGGGTTGAGGGGTATAAAATTTTAGGGCCAATTTTTCACCTATTTTCTCCTAGTTTCTACTATAGTTTCTCATTCCCCGTTGTGCCAAATAGTAGAAATTAAAGGTATTTTAAAATATTCCTTTCCTTTTGGGTATGTGGGATTGGTAAAAAGTAGTGGAAATTTTTAAAATCATTTTCAACCTATGTATTTTGGGAAAAGTGAGAAAAACTAACCTTAAAACTTCCTTCTTTTCAACCTATGTATTTTGGGAGAAAGTATGAGGACTAATGCCATGCCTTCAACTCTGCTACCATTTATGCTACTAACATAGTTATTTTGGTTGCCACCTTCACCACCATTATCACCTTCACCATCACCATCATCGCTTCCTCTGCCACCACCTTCATCATTACCACTACCACTGCCATTGTCGTTGCCTCCACCACCATAGCTGGAAATTGTTAGGAGGTATTAGTGGTAGCGGCAACAAAAGAGTGGTAGTTTTGTCATTAAAAATATGTATAACACAATGTCATCCTTTGATGGATTTTAAAATTTAGCAATAGTTATTTTAGATTTTGTACACTATATTTTAAACCTTACATTAGTTTATACAAATTTAAAATATTACGAATATGGCATTTAGAATATAGAGTTAGATAAATCAACGAGTTTTCCCTCATTTGGATTTGGAGCATTGAGTTATAACGTATTCGGGTCATTTTAGAATGGGAAATTTATTTAAATAATATTTTTAAAAAATAATTACTATATATTTCCCAAAGTGGTGTTCCTTTTTTCCACGTAGGCGCCAGCCAAGCAGCTGGAGCCTGCATGGCTTTTTTTTTTTAATTTTTTTAGTTGATTTCGTCCTTCTAAAGGACGAAATTGAGACACTTAGCCACTTTCGTCTGTCCACCTGGCAAACGAAGCCAATTTCGTCCTTTAAAAGGATGAAATCGTTGTCTTCTTACAGAGCCTCCGCCTCCCGTCATTTTCCGCGTTTCTCTCCGTCCAGAGTTTCTGCTCCGCCGCGATTTCGTTTGCTCCGCTGCAATTTCGTCCGCCCCGGTCTTGATTGAGTCTACCCTGCCATGATTGAGTCCGCCCTGCCACGATTGAGTCCGATGGAGCTCTGTTTTGACTTCCGCCCCGCCGCCAAGTCCGCCAAGCTGATTTAGGTATTTTTTTGGCCCTAGTTTCAAATTAGGGATTTGATACATTTAAATTTTCGTAATGTATGCCTTAAAGACTCAATTGTTAGATTTTAGTAATCTACTTGTGTTATGTCAGTCCTTAAAAACGATTTTGTGTGCTTAAAGATTCAATTGTTAGGGAATTTTGTTAGTTCATCTTAGGAATTTTGTGTGCTTAAAGATTCAATTGTTATGGCATTGACTGGGAATTTTGTAATTTTCTGTAATGTATGCCTTAAAGATTCAATTGTTAGATTTTAGTGATCTTCTTGTGTTATGTTAGTCCTAAAAAAATGATTTTGTGTGTTTAAAGATTAAATTGTTAGGGAATTTTGTTAGTTCATCTTAGGAATTTTGTGTGCTTAAAGATTCAATTGTTAGGGCCTTGACTGTGTGTGCCCGGACTTGTACTAATTAGATTCATTAAATTAACATAGAAATATTTTACCAAGTCCTAAGATGAACTAGACCGGATAAATAAATAAAAGATGTGCTATATTGTCAAAGAAGAAGTGACAAAGGCCTGGATTGCATAATTTATTCATCTCTTATTTAAAGCTAAGAAGTCTATATTATTGTGTCGTGTTTGCTACTCATTCTGGTTTAATGAACTTGGAATTTTCTCCTCCTTTCTAAAGTCTTTAGGGACTGGTTAGTCTTTAGTTTAATATTTCTATCAATAGGTGTAGAGAGATTGTTTGATCTAATATTATTTTAATTTATTGTTTATGAATTAAGTGAATAGAGATAGCAGAAGAAATGGTTAATTTTTTAATTAACTACAATGGACGCATAGAAGGATTATTAATTAAGAAACCGTCTACATTTGATGAATTTGATATGCATGTAGCAAGCAAGGTCTGGTGGGATCGAAGCAGATGGAAAATTACTATAAAATGTAATATTCCATCATATGGATCGAGAATGATACTAATGTGCATAAATGATGATGCATCAATGGGTTTTATGTTTCACCACTCATGTCACATAATTTCTTTCGAGTTATTTCTCAAAAAAGAGGCCCGAGTGACTAGTGAAAGGCGAAGTAGTTCACATCTCACAGAAGCTCACACAGGAGCTCGGATAGAAATGTGAACAATGAAATTCAAATGCAAATGCTGGTGGACGACGAAGAAGAAGGGAATTTATCTATGACAGTAGCTTTAAATGAACGTCATAGGTCGTCTGCCCCCATTTACGATGGAAATGGACCTAATTAGAGGTAAGGTTTATTAAGTTGTAAATCCTTTTTGAATCTTATAATTATCAATAAAATATAGGATAGTAAATTTTGAATTTTGTTTGTGTGTAATATGGAAGGTCCACAACACATGCACACGAGCCATTTAGCCTTCAAATGTCCCAAGGCGGTGCATAATATGGAACTCAAAGTTCGATGGGTATTCATTACCCCTACACGTATGTTGGTCATACCGATGCTGGACCATCCAATCAAAGGTGAAATTTATATTCATAGATGAATATAACATTTTTAGGCATATGCAATTTAATACATATGCGATGTTCTTATGTAGGGGGGCATATGTCCACAATGAAGATATTGATGAAAATGAGGCTAACGAAGGTGAAGATAATATTGGTGAAGCAAGTGGAGAAGATTCAGATATAAATGAAGAAGAGGTCAGAGGTGAAGAAAATGCTCAACAGATGGTTAACGGCGAGGGGGATGATGTGGTAGACAATGCTATTACCGCAAATGATATGAATGTGGATGATGAAGAGCCGCCATACTATGAAGTGGAGCCACTCTATACACACATCACAGATGAGGAGATAGATGCGGCAGTTAATTCTACCATGGATATGGACCAACAAAAGGAAGATGAGTTATATGTTGGCCGCATCTTTGAGAATAAAGAAGCATTCGTTACAGCCTTGCAGGAGTTTTCCATTCAAAATCATGTCGAATACAAGGTTGTACGAACAAAATTTTCAGAGTATACAGTGAAGTGCATTGATAGTACTTGCCTTTGGAGAGTTCATGGATCATTAAAAAGGGGTGGAGGGTTCTTTAAATTGAGGACGTATAAAGGTGATCACACATGTCGGAATGCCCAACTTAGCACAGATCATAGACAGTGCAGTGCCTCCTTTATTTTGAAGGTCATAATGCTCGCTATCCAAGCCGAATTAACTCTCACACCAGGGGGTATTATTCAAAGAATGAAGGAGAAGTATCATGTTGACATATCTTATAAGAAAGCATGGGCAGGAAAGAATATGGCGATCAAGGCTATATATGGGGATTGGGTGGAATCATATAAATTGTTGTCAATGTATCTAAGGGCGGTGCAAGAAGCGAATCCTGACACCTACTACCGCTTAGAGGATGATGTAGTACCTCGTGCATATGGTGGCACTTGTAGGAGATTTACAATGTTGTTTTGGGCATTTGGGCCGTCTATAGCGGGGTTTCAACATTGCATCCCTGTGATTGGTATTGATGCAACTCACTTGTATGGTAGATATCCTGGTGCTCTTTTGGCTACAACGGCTACATATGAAATAATGGGTTATTTCCTCTAGCATTCGGGCTTGTCGGGAAGGAAGATGGGACAATTGGAAATGGTTCTTAATGGAACTGAGGGATCATGTACTGATGGGCATGGCAGACATCGTCATTATTTCAGATCGGCATAAGGGGCTTCAAAAGGCCGTGCCTAAGGTTCTTCCCGAGCCTCTGTACCACCATCACATAAAAGCAAATTTTAAGGAGTTTAAAAATGATACATTGACAGACTTGATTGGGGCAGCAGCTTGTGCACTTACAGTAGAAAAGTTTGATGCTAAAATGGACTTGATTGGTCAGGAGAGTCCTAGGGAAAAATATCTCCTCTTAGGGGGAGAATGGCATCCTGCACAGTGGTCCCTTGCCCACAGTGGTTGTAGGACATTTGGCATGATGACTACAAATATGGCTGAAAGTTTAAATAACGTATTGAAGGGGGCACGAGGATTACCCATGCAGGCTTTAGTGTCAGCTATTTTTTACCGGTTCATAAAATTCTTCGTTAAACAATCATCTGCCGCATTTGCCATGGCTACCCCGTATACTCTCAGAGTGGAAGCGATAATGAGAGAACAAACAAGAAAAATTAGGGAGTATATAGTTAATAGGATCAATAGTAGTTAATATGAAGTGACGTCTATTCGTGGCCGGAAGGTTATGGTAAATGCGAGAATGCATACTTGTACATGCAACATACCTCAGGTTTATGGTTATCCTTGCACTCACATTATTGCCATGTGGGCAAAGCGGCGGGAGCCGATACAGGCATCACTATTTTACAAATCGTCCACTTATAAAAATGTGTACTCGGCAGAATTTAATTCTCCTCGTGGTCAGGAGTATTGGGAGAGGGATATACCTTTTGTGTTGTACCCTCCGTTAGCAACAAGGCACCGGTCGCCCATGGTTTGTTCGTATTAGGAATATAATGGATGGTAGAACAATGGAGAGAGATGGTAGAGGAGGATATAAATGCAGGAGGTGTAAACAAAGTGGGCACAATAGTAGAGCATGTAGAAACCCTCCCGTTGATTGGTAAACATATAATCAATTTATTTATTTATTCTCTATTTTAGGTATAAGCATATGTTCTTGACGAATAATGATGTGATCTTAATTCTCCATCCGCAGATCATATGGATCATGCAGATCCTTCTTACGGGCCAAGCCCAATTGATGATTTTGTACTCTTACAGCAGGAGACACATAGGTCGGCAGCTATTTAGAGAGGAGAGGTATGATAACTCTTTTTAAATTTTGTTTCATTTTTTTAGACGATATAGTATGATGGGTTATAATTTATAAATTTATTATAGGACCCCGGATGTCGTGAGTGCGTCAAACATTTTACGTATCTTCGCCATTGGCCAGTGGATGATTGTCTGTTGCCCTATATTGAGCGAGCGGGATTCAGGCATTTCATTCATCTTAGGTACGTCTGTCTCAATAGGCCTCTATTGACAGCTCTCGTTGAGAGATGTCCATCACTCTCATGGATGTGGTAGTTCTATTAGGACTTCGCATTGATGACCATGCGGTGACGGGCACGATAGGAGGAGCTCATGGTGATATATTAGTTAGACTCCTTGGTAGAGCTCCTCCTGCTACATTCATGCATGATAGCTGAGTGAGCCTTCGATGGCTCTTACAGGAGTTTCGAGAGCTCCCAGCCGATGCTACGGAGATAGTTATCGAGCAGCATGCACGAGCCTATCTTTTCATCTACTTGGAGTGACAATATTTGCGGATACCACGAAAAGTGATGTACATGTGGCCTATCTCTCCCTCCTTGAGGATTTCGACATGGCAAGTGCATATGCATGGGGCAGTGCCACTCTTGCGTTTTTATACCGAGAGTTAGGGAAAGCATGCCAGGCCATGACCTTGGGGATTGCAGGTTGCCTGACCCTTCTTCAGGTAAATGGATTTATAACTTTAAATAGTTTTTTTCACGTATAATTTTTTAATTTTATTTAATATGTTCATATTTTTTGACATAGCTATGGTCGTGGGAGCATTTACACATCGGACGACCAAGTGCTGAGATGGGTCGCTTAGCCGAGGGTGCTCCATTAGGAGCGAGGTAGGCTTTATTTTTGTTTAACACTTAATTATTTTAGCATTGTTTTATATATATATTTGCTGAACTCATTTTTTAAATTTAACTCCTTAAGGTGGAATGTTAGGAGAAAGAGAACAAAAAATCCACAAGGAGTCCTCCGATTGTACAGAGGGGAGTTAGACTACCAGTGGCCAGATCAGGTAATTTTATTAATGTGTTGAACTTTTTTTGTAGTGATTATAAAAAATATTGTTGTTATTTAAGTTAAATTATCTTTATATATTGTACAGGTTATTTGACAGCCGTACTCACTAGAAGTATTGGCTGCCTTACCTCCTCTATGTACTGACGGTCGAGATGTGTGGCTATCTCGTACTCCATTAATATGTTACGAGATAGTAGAGATGTATGTGCCAGATCGGGTAATGCTCCAGTTTAACTTAAAGCAAGGGGTCCCACCGTCTCCCGTTGAGTATATCCATCGCATTACTCGACAGGGCCGCCATATTACCTATTGGACATTACATCATGCGTCATATATCCCTCGATGGGAGGATAGGAGAGCCACTATTATCGGAGGGGAGACGGCTACGACATCACGAGATGTGCGTAGCACATATATATAGTGGTATTTACCGATTACACGATGATATATTTTGCCCTGCGATGATATAGAGGAGATGACATATCAGCCTAGGGGAGTGTCTGAGGCAGCTTTGATAAGTATAACTTTGTTAATTAATTAAGACCATATTATTTTCTTATTTCTTATTTATCTAATTTTTAATTTTTTTTATAGCTTCGTCTAGCTCAACGTACGCATACGCATTTGACTGACGCAATTAACACCTACACTTCGAGTGAGGACTTATTAGCATCATGTCAGTCGGTGATTAGGGAGAATGATGACATCATTCGTAGCTTGCCACTGCTTCAGTCGGTGATTACGGATGTCCCTAGAGATTATCCGGTCCACGAGGCCACTCAGACACAGCCGATGTACTCTTCATTCTATGATATTCCATCATCATCAGCAACACATAGCTCTCCTCCCTATTTATCATTTGGAGTCACTGCACATGTAGCTCAGGCAGAGCCAATTTTATATTATAGACGACATCGGCCAGCTCGTGTTTAACCATCTATTACTTATGTGGAGCTAGAGCTAGAGCCAGAGCCACATCCCGAGTTGGAGCCAGAGCTAGAGCCACATCCCGAGCTAGAGCTAGAGCCAGAGCCAGAACAGGAGGAGGAGCTCGTACAACATCATCGAGATCGAGGACGTAGGAGATTGTAACATTAGTGTTGTATGTTTATTTTAAACTAAACATTTTCTCAACTTGTGTGTAATATATTTAACAAATATTTATATTTTATGTTTTTTTTCATTCGATGATGTCAATAACTTTCATGTTATCTTTGGTATGCATGGAATGTGTAGAATGAATGAACATGGATAAATGTTAAATTTAGTTTAAAACATATCTTTTAAAAAAAATTAACTAATGGACAAAATTATTATTACGTGATTTCATCCTTTTGAAGGACGAAATTAGCTTTGTTTACTAGGCAGACGAAAATTGCTAAATGTCGTAATTTCATCATTTAGAAAGTTGATTTCATCCGTCTAAAAAATGAAATTGGGTTAAGTGTTTAAAACTTGACCCGATTTCATCATTTAGAAGGATAAAATTAACTTAAACCCGAAATTAATTAAAAAAATAAAATAAAAATCAGGCGCACACGTGACAAAAAAAAACACCCTTTAAGAAATATTTTTTTAAATAATTTAAAATAATATTTATTATTTTTAAAATATTATTTAAATAAAATTTCCTTTCTACCGTACTACGTCGCCGGGTGATCTTTTAAAATGACTGGGCTCGTCCTCTGGGCGAGCGGCTGCATCTTTCCGGCGAAGTCAGCATGGGTTTGACCGGAAACGGCACCTCCTCTTCCAAATAACGTTCGATCCCTCCCCTTTGAACCCTTCTCTCTTCTGTTCTGTGTTTATGCTACGGTGGTCGTCTCCGATTCTGGTACCATTCTGATTCTGGTCGTCCCTGTCTTTTTCTGCTTTTCCAAGATGATCCGCTCATGGTCATCTCCAATTCACGTCCCAGCCCTCCTCTCCCGTCCGCCTTAACCTCATCCCAGCTCCCTTCTGCTGTCGGCCTCCTCCACTCCTTTCGTCCGCTTTACCTCTCTTCGTCTCCCTCGTCCCTCTCCTCTCGGTCTTTACTGTTCCCCAGAATCGGCTGCCGCCAGGAGAGATCGCCACTGATTTCTCAAGCCACAGAAGGACCTCACAGAAGGAGTTGTGCTACAGAAGAGGGCAGAAGGGAAAAGCAGCTCAAAGTCTCTCTCGGCCTCTGAATTTCAAATTGGCTTTGTAGCAGTTGATTTTCAAAATTGCTTCATACAGTAGGTAGTTAAATTATCAGAATGGTAGTGGGCTATATTTGCTGCATGCATATTTTTTCTTCTTAATGCGTTTTTAATGATTTTTTACTTTCCCAGTTCCTTTTCTTTTAATTTGTGAAATTGATACACCTGACGAGAAATAGTTTCACTTCAGTCTTCAATAAGTTAAGAAACTGACTAAATTCAATGAATTTATTTGGAAAAATTTACCATCATCCACAAGATAATGTGACAAAGCAGGTAATTTGGGATTTGGCGTGGATAAGCTGCTTATTAGTTTCAAATGAATTTTTGTCAGGTTGAAAAGTTACCGGAGTCAAAGCCACATAGTGTTGAATTTCATCAGATTGAGGACGGCAAGGTAAAAGAGACTAGAAAAAGAAGAAAAATGTTCAGTAAGGCTCGTATCAGGGCTTTTATTGCTGGAGAGATGAGGAAGAAACACACTCCCTCACACAGAACTCTGCCCGTACCTTCACGGTTGCAGCACCTATATTCCATTCACCCTATGGAATGTGAAGATTCTGATTTCTCTGATGAAAAACCTCTCAACTCAAGTCACAATAGCTCTACCAGCAGCAGCCATGAGTCCCTTCCACCAATTTACCCCAAACAACTGACTAATTGCTGCGAAAGGTGTGAAGTATGTGGAGCACTAAAAACAAAGAACCTCATGGAGGAACGCAAGATTGAAGATCTAGGGAGACAGTTGCTGGAGAAACAAGCTGTTTTGCAGGAAATGCTAAATGAAGTGAGGGAGAGTTTATCGAAGACACAGTTTAGTGACAATAAAGAGGTACCAAGAGAAGTAGGGCAATCAAGAAAAATTATGGATGCACTAGAAGTATTCAATACTAACAGGGAGTTATTTCTAAATATCTTGAAGGGCCTGGATGATCCTCTATCCGGACAATTTCAAGGTTCGTTTAGGAAGAATGCAGTCGTCACCAAATCCGGTACTTACCCTGGAACCAAGTTTTCTGAAGGGAAAAATATGAGTCCTGCAAGAAGGAATTCATCTTCCCGACAAGAAGGAATTCATACTGACTGGGCAGGTGGAGCTTGAATTTGGTTATCATCCCCTAGGAAGTACTTGTGCTGACGATGACATACTGGGTACTCAGTCTATTCCAGGCAAGCCTCCTGCATTGAAGAAAAATCGTGTCCAGGATATGAGGAGCATGACAAAGCATGCATTCAGTGAGAACCAAAAGGAGCACTTGAGGATTTCATTGGATGCAGTTCTTCACAAGGTTCCATGGGAGCCGAATTCCCCAGATGCACATAGGTTAGCTCTGGAAAGGGATAAACAAGACAGTCCCATGAGTAGCATTAGTTATGGAGGTGAAGGTCTCAGGCGTGGGCACATATTAAGAGAAGTGTCTCTCTCACTGAATCCCTTGAGAGGTATTCTCAGTTGTTGGAGTCAATATAATTAAACGCTCAAACACTTTGAAGGTGACAGATTCAGTGAATGAGAAGGGAAGTCTTTTGGATAGGAGGCATCAACTGAAAATTTTTGGGAGAAACCGCTTTCTACCCAATATTCCTTTTTACTTCTTAGACAGAAACTTGGAAGATGAAACATCTTTAAATATACATGCTTCAACTCCATGTGGAAAGCCGTGGCCAGCATATTAGTACAGAAAACTGCTTGACGATGAATATCAGGAGGGAACCAACTGACATTACTGGAAGCAGTGGCTACTCAGCAACTCGAAGTGATTTGCATTAGCGATACTTTAGACAATTTGACAGTTGAGGAGCCAGGAAAAATCCCTGCTGAGATCACTACTAGTACAGTGCTCGAATTTGGTGAAGTGTCAGATCAGGGCTCTTGTCATGAAGAGGATATCTCTGTTGCTGCAGAGTCTTACATCACTGAAGGTATTTATTTCTTGCAACCATACCTGTAAATAAAAACATTAATCACCATTAGACTTTGGTTATATCCAAAGTTGCAATGTTATATTTCATATCTCTTGAGTTCATCATATAATAAAATTTATAATGTTTTTCACATGGCAGTGAGTAGATTAGATTGCTTCTAATTAACAAACAAGAGGGCAAACAAACTCACCAATGCCTTCATCATGTAAAATGTGGCATGATATGAGCATAAAATTATAATGTATTGTTTCATCTCTTATATCACCCAATTTTTGCAGATGGTGACATAAAGACAGGGAGCAACTGCTTCATCGAAAGTGACGCGACACTAGACACACTGAACCAGCTCAGTATGGATGGACTTGAAAGCCAGACAAATCAAACAGCCACTGAAGAGGTGCAGAGTGCTGCTGGTGAGTTCCATGATTATTTCGACACTTCTAAATTTTCAAGTTGACGATACGGATGAGGCTGACTTTTACTACGTAAGAAACGTACTGCAGAAATCTGGGTTCAGTGAGAACGAGTTGTTGGGGACATGGCATTCGCCAGACCAACCAGTGGATCCCTCACTGTTCGACGAAGTAGGAGAAAGATCGCCCAGCAAACATGAGGGACAGCAATACAAAGTAGGTGGCAGCTATGGCAGCTCGGATCACCTGCTTCGCTTTGATCTAATCAACGAGGTTTTGTTGGAAATATATGAGAGGAATTTCAGTCCCTGCCCCTGGTTCGGTTCATTCAGTGCCAACACCAGGCCCATGCCAGTGGGCTACCATGTTCTTGAGGAGGTTTAGGGCTGGATCAGTTGTCACTTGAACTTGCGGCCTCAACTGGATACCTCATTAGAGCACGTTGTGGCCCGGGATTTTACTAAGAGTGATGGGTGGATGGACCTCCAAATGGATACCGAGTGTGAGGGACTCGACTTGGAAGAATGGGTACTAGACGATTTGTTTGATAAATTAGTTGACGAGTTGATTTCTTAATTAAAGGTTATCAGTCCGTAGGTAGTGTGCCAATTTTGTAAATAGGATGGGTCAGCAGATATATGGTTCCCTTTTTTTGATTCACGTCATTCATTTTATTACTTGTACAGGGATGAATCTAGAGAGTGAAGAAGTTAGGTGATGAGACTGTATATGGTTGCAGTGAAAATATGTTTGCAAATAGAGAAGAGTTGACGAATATTAAGTCAGACGAAGGACACTAAAAGTGAGTAATTTTATAACCCATGCCTAATATGTGTTCAGGTGTGGAAGCCATCAGAACATGTAGGGTTTGTCTTTTCTATTGAAAGGATGTTCTATGAGAGGGTGTTCCATAATTTTATAATATAAGTATTTTTATTTTATGTGTTAATAGCGTTTGAAGTTACTATTCTTGTAAATTTTGGATTAGTCACATTTAAAAATTTTAGATAAATTTTTTTTAGGAGTTTATTAGTTTGAAATCTGGCAGATCAAATCCTAGGAATCTAGCAATACAGGATTTGGGCATCCAAATATTTTGAAATTTGACATTTTTCCAAGAATTTAAATTATATATTTAAATTTTATATTCTAAATCTAGTATTTTAAAATTTTGATTGACTAACCCCCTGTTAACTTGCATTTGGTCTTGCCTTAACCTTTTGTATCTTATGCTAGTATTTGAAGTGTTGCAGGGTGACATATTAGTAAATAAATTGAGCATTTTATGCAGACTATTTTTTTAAAATCATAGAAATCATAGCACTACATTAAAGATAGAATTTTTGTTACTATGTCAGATGTAAGATGATCACTTGTGATATATCTTTTTGTACCAACCACACATTATAAGTGTTTTAGGGTGACATATTACTATGATTACTTCTAATATTTGAAATGTTGTAGGTGACAAATTTGTAAATAAATTGAGCATCTTATGCAGAATAATTTTTTAAATCATAGAAATCGTAGCACTACATTAAGATGCAGTTTTTGTTACTACGTCAGTTGTAAGATGATTACTTATAATATATCTCTTTGTACCAACTCACATACACACTCACACATTAGAAGCTACATAGCTGGGATATGACAGTGGGACCTCTCCCTCGGCAAAGGAAGGACGAACCAGCACAACACATAGATTGGCATTGTTATTTGTAGTACTTAACATGGATATGGATGAGAATTAATCCCATGGTTAACTAGATCCGAACATGGAAGATGTTCATTACACAATTCCACTGGAAGTACATAATACCAATTCAAATTTTCTTGTATGTATGGGTAACATGTGCAATAAAGTAAATTCACAAAAGAATATACATGAAAAAAAATTGGAGACTCTATAGATAGAGTTAGCAGACCAGACCCTAGGCTGGATTTGTCTGCAGTAGACATGGCTTGATTGCAGTGGCTCTAGCGGCTCTAGCCATGGCGGTGGAGAAGCTTATGCGATATGGATATACATCGGTATAACTAGCGGGTAAAGTGGGACAAATGGGAGGAGTAAGGGAGAGAAGGGGGTGAAAGTGGACGACATGGGAGAGGATGGGGTTAGGATTTAATAATTCATTACTTAATCTCAATTAGGGGCTAAGCTCTTACATTAAATAGATATCACTAATAGGCTCACCAATAGGTACCTAAGGCCCTTTAATTTAATGACAGACAAGTATAACTAAACTTGATGACCTAATTGCCATTATATGTCAACAAGATAATCAAACCCTAATCAACTTAGCATAGGAGCCCCATAGGTGGGTCGGGGATCACTAGACAGGAACTAGAGCTTTTTCCATATTGCCTGGCCAAAGAATGAAATATTCCATATTCCTTGGATTTTAAACGGAAATGCCATATGACTTAATTGTGGACTAAAATACCCTTAGGTTTCACTATATCATGTTTTAAATGTTCAGCTTGTAATAAATGCACACCGGAACAGTACTGTGCCGTTTCGGTGTGCTGGGAGTCATTGGCGGTGAACGGAACTTACCGGCGAGAGTCGATGAACAAGAAAAAAGTTATTTTTTAGACTGCAGACGCTATTTGAGTGCTTCAAAAGCTGCATTTCGCATAAACAATCATTCTTTTACACCAATCATGGATATGATCGGTATTTGCATCCATTATAATGGAGAGGTAGGCAATGACGACATGTATATCGGTGGAATGACATGGTTAATGAACATTCATCCGTTGGTGAGCTTCAGCGAGTTGCTGAGGCAAGTCCAAGCACGACTTTTCGTCAATGGTAATGTCAGTTTGAAGTATTTAATTTCATCATCCCAATCATCCATGATATATGAATTACAAGACAATGAGGATCTCCAATCAGTGTTCTCCATTCATAAGAAGGCTAATAAGGAGGTGTTATCGATGCCTATAATGTGTTTAATTGAGCACAGGAGGGAGCACACAACAACATTATTTGAAAAACGTCGGACAGACGGACAGAATATATGGAAGAGTTAACCCCATTTGCCCGAAGACACATCAAAAACAGGCGAGAAGAAGCAAGGAATGTGATTGTATTGCCTGTGTCACTGTATGAATTCCAGATTAATTCGCTACATCACCAGGTACATTGCATTCATACGGCGATGTACATAGCTTGTGCTCGTTTATGCATTAGAGCTTCATATCGTGTTAGTTTACACATGTTATGGTCCTTGAACATGTAAGTCGATACTACTTACGAAACGATCGTAAAGACACATCGTGTACTCGAGAACACAATAATTTCATTTATCGTGCTCTCTTACTCACGATATTTTCTTCACAAGATGTGGTAAACCTGGTTGATCGTACTTGCACATGTGGAAAGTTTCAACATCTGGGTCTACCATGTAAGCATGCAATTGTAGCAATCGATAATAGACACTTCTATGTGTCTGAATAATAGCGCACGCAAACAGCGTAAGGAAGGAGAGCATCAATCAGGCTTACCTTTTCCACCCCCATTCTTCAGCTGAATTTTTTTGTATATACATTGTGTTATGAACAACACGGAATATGTAATTAACGTGTTTTGGAAAACACGACATGATGTAAATAGGGTATACTGTGTATGTATATCGTGTAATCGACAACACTATAAAATGGGGTACGTGTTTTGCAGTCAAGAGTGCCTGTTGCTTACATGATATTGGTAATAACATGTGTTCCCTGGCCGGTGATATATCAATGCCTCGAATGATCAGTGGAATTCGCAAGGAGATTCTGCAAGGAGATCACACGCCAACTGTTCTTTGACAAGACAGATCATTTAGGAGATTGATATAGCACCGACTGGATGATACTTGTTCAAGAGTTTAAGCCTTAACACGATCTGTTTGTAAATTGTGTTGTCAACCACACGACATTTGATCAAATTTGTATTTTCTTTTCAAACGACTTTCATAAATATCGTGTTAACATTCACATGATGAGGTCTAGAACCTAATTATGAGTTGACGACTACGATAGTGATTATTGTTTCATATTGAGTAACCCATTACACGATATGAAACAGTGTGTGCGATCGAGCACACGACAATTGCATTAATTTTACCACCCAATTCCCGAAGGGACACCACAATTTTCAGGATTTCAATTAAATTAGGATGATTAATTCGCAAGGAGTCATTTCCAATTTCTAATTGCACTATATATGGAATATTAATGATTCGTATCCCTCACAACCTGCCTGGGAGGGCCAGGAGCAGCTTTCCGCTTCACTATGATTTTTATTGCTTGTTTGGGTACTGCTCATTTATTCGCTTGCTGGGGTGCTTCCGGTCCCTTCAAGGGTTGTTCCAGCACATCGCGGACTTGAGCCATGACCTCAAGTGGAAGGTCCGGTTCCTCTACCTCCCTGGGTTGTTCGTCGACATCCTGGGGAAGGTCTGGCTCCTCTACCTCCCTGGATTGTTTGTCGACATCCTGGGGAAGGTCCGGTTTATCTAACTCAAGCGGTTGTTCTTCGACATCCCGGGGTTGTTCTTCCACCTCATGGGGTGGATCCACGACACCTTGTGGTTGATGCACGACCTCCCGTTGTTATTTCATGAATTCCACATTTATTTTTATCAAAAATCTAGTTATTACGATCCTTTGCAACTTCAGACCAATCTTCTTCTTCGGTTTGGTGGTAGCTTGCGGTTGCCGTTTCTCTGTATATAAGAAATAAGTGATCGTGTTAGGAACTACACAATATCCACACAAGTTGTCATTTACACACACGATACATATTCATATCGTATTCGTAGAAACACGATGGAGGCCTAATCGTGCTCACGATCACACGACCATGTAGAGATGGTTCTCACAACTCTTGCTTCAAGATCGTGTGATCGATGACACGACATTCCAACCATTGTCTTTCTTAATCAACAATATGATCTCTTATCGTGTACTCAACTACACGAATATCCCTTAACCAAACTGTCGTACTTACTCAAAATGAATCCCTCTTCCATCGGCTGAGGCACTTCTATTGGTTGATGTTCAAGGGCAGATGGTTGGCGATTTGCTCTTGATTTTGAAGCTCTTGCCTTTGAATAAACCGAAGGCGATCCTTCGGTTATCAGAGGAGGGGTTGATGCTTGGGCGACCACCGGCTGACTGAGTTCAGGCGGCTGTTCTGTCTCTCGTTCCTCGGGGGGTTACGTCTGTTCTATGAGGTAGTTGCCACCTCTAGATCATCCTTAACACGCTGGAGTGCAGCTGCAACTCGATCCGTGTTCCATCCTTGCTCACCATATAGAACAGCCTTCTCCAAAACAACTTCACAAATTCCCGTCATGACATCAACTGGCATGACGAATGATTGAATGACGTCATGGCCAGAATGTACATGACCCAACGTCTCTCCATGGGCGGCATGGCCGGGTCTCATTGTTCGGAAAGGCTGCGTACCTGCCTTCTTAGCTTTCGGGGTCGCCCTTTGTCCATCCATCAAATGTGACTCTTCGGCAATTGGTGTGATGCACATAACAATTTGTGAGTCTGGCTTAATCCTCATGAAGACATCCTCGTACCACTTCTGCATCCGGTGATGAGCTAGAATCTTCTTCCTCCCCTTTTCGTCTGACAGGTCAAGTTTATCGGCCTTCTCCATGTCGCTCAAAAGTTGGGTAAATCCAAGACACCTCTTGCACCTTGGGCTTCATGGAGGACCACTTGGAGCCCATAAGGATGTATGCTCATAAAACCATTCCTGGTGGACAATACAAAAGAATATAAACATTAGTCTAAAATGTCCAGTATCTTCACTATAATAAATTAATTGTGTTATGAATAACACACTACAAGACACGTCATGTTTCCGATAACACGATAAATTATGATCGTCTAATGAGATGTCCACGATATAATACATCGTCGTGTTTTCGAGAACACGATATGTCTATGTGCATGTTACATGGCGTATGTCCGATAACACGATTGAGAGTTCGTATCATGTGACCGATGAGGCGATATTCATCTCTTTAAAACATATCGTGTCATTATAAATACGATATTAAAATTTGTGTATTATAACACATACGAGCGTTACCTGGAGCACTAATAAAGCCCCTACGAGAATTTTGGCCATGGAAGAACGCTAGTCCTGTCTACTCATGATGTTCCGTTGGGCTGCCGATATACCTCTCATAAGCAAATCATGTACGGCGCCTGCCCAATTGTAGCTCCCTACGACCGACATGTCATCTAAGTAATCACACAGAGCTGGGGATACAGCTTTGTTGCTCTGCATGAATAACACGAGGACACTCATGTGCATGATCGCCAACTGTGCTAAGTCCTCATCTAAAACATTCCTTGTTTTCGCAGCCACTTCTTTGAACAATTCATCCAGTCCTGTCTTCTCCGGCTGCTTCCCTTGGAAGAACTTCTTGTAGAATTCCCCCTTGCCTTGGGCAGCCTTCCCCTCGCAACTTTCCAATTTACATAGGTTCCCTTTTCCACTCAACCCCGTGATCATAGCCACTTCAGCCACTGTAAGGGATAGTCTTTTGCCCCTTATGTTGAAGACCTCTAGTGAGTCATCCCAACAATCACCAATGAGTACATCTAACAGCGGTCTGGAGATGATGATGGGCTCGCAATCATATGATGGGTAGAACCCAGGCTCCACTAAAATCGCCTTGCATCCCGGACGTGAATCTACAAGGTCTTTTGATAGACGCAGTCTAGCGGGGAAACTATTCATTCCCAGACCTGGTCTTCTCCTATAGATTTTCTTCTTCTTCTCTTCTGCAACCTTCACTGACTCCACCATTTGATGTAATACTCTAAGTTTACGTCTGAAAAATTGGATATATATATATATATATATATATATATATATATATATATATATATATATATATATATATATATATATATATGTCAATCAACAATAGGTCATGTCCATAATCAATAGCCGCGTCAGTTCACACTTTCTAACTAACTTCTATAGAGACGATAAGTATATGTATCATGTAATCGAACAAACGCTAAGAGGCCTTCGCATACACAACATCATTATGGTTAAACATCGTGTTTCCACCGTCTTATTGAGAACACGATATATGCCGTATCGTCTTTCTGACGCAAAGATAGTTTGATTCGACGGCCTACGTCGTGTGTTCGAGTACACGCTAAATCAAAATCATGCATTTAAATATCCAAAATGCCTTACCACAAAACTGTTGTTCTCTGAGCTAGATTAAACATTCGTTCGGCCGCTACTTTTCAGGGATTGCCGCAAACCTAACTGTGCTACAAACAAGAACCAGCTTTGGGACATACAGTTTCAAAACTCAGCTTAGGAGAAATCCTTGTTCCAAAACTCGTTCTTCACAAACCTAAACTCGTTCCAGAACAGAAAATCCCTAATCTTTGATGTTTTGGTCGGATAGGTCGCAAAAACTTCTCACAGGCCGCTTACCTTTGCTCAAATAGAGGACTTTCCAATTGAAAGTGAGTTTTTAATCGAAATTGAGTTTTTCACTTGGAGGAATCGCCGGCGTCTGACGTCGTATGCCAATGAATGCGACTTTGTGAGGGTTTAACACGATATAAAACCCTACCTCCAGTCAGGGGTATTTTAGTCCAAATTTTAGCTTATATCGTGTTATTCCAGGTCATATGGCATTTTCGTTTAAAATTCAGAGAATATAGAATATTTCATTTTTTGGCTAGGCAATATAGAAAAAACTCTAGGAAATATCGTTCTACCGCACTTCCGCATCCACCTTGTCCTCAAGGTGGTCCTCATATTCAATTTAACATCTACCTCATAGGCATGCAAAGAAACTCCAAGAATGTAGCATAAGGTTCCACCAATGCTCTGCTAATAAGAGAGCAGAGAGAAAAGCCGCAGAAGAAAACCGAAGTAGATGCTAGCAGGGTTGGGCAGCAAAAGAGTCAGCGGCAGAGGCAGTAGCGAAGTAGCGCTAATTGTAGCCCCAAAACAACGATAGCCCATGGGTTTAGGACCTAGGGCCAGCAAGAAGTTGGCCCATGAGCCCAAATCAAGTGCCTAGACGTGTGCCATTCCTTAGAGGTCCCACCATATTGGAAGCATCTAAATAGGAGCCAAGACGGAGCTGAAGAAGGAGTGCCTTGTTCTTGTGTTGGAGGTGGACTGAACAGTTCTGTGTCACAGGGAAAAGTGCTTGTCATTGGCTTGCCAAGATGACCTGATGAAGCACTACCTGATGAGATGCTCATTGGAAAGGGCTCTCTACCAGTAGCATCTTCGGATGGAGAAGGTGCAGGGGGTGTTGTGCCCAGCGACGGACCGAGGGTGCGTTAGACTAGGGCGGTGGTCATACACAAGGGGACACAAACAACTCGGATGGGCTCATCGACTCTAGGAATCTGCTACTTTGATGCCAATGATGTGACCCCGCGCACATAATAGAATAATGGGCAGGGAAAGTGGGATGAATGGGGGGAATAACATAGAGAAGGGGAGGACATGGGGAGGGGAGGAGATTAGGACTCAATAATTCTTTTCTTAATCCCAATTATGGGCTAAGCTTTTATATCAAAGAGAGACCATTAATGGACTCATTAATAGGTGCTTGAGGTCTATTAAATTAATGAAAAAAAATACTACTAAACCAAATTAACCTAATAACCTAATTACCCTTATTTATTAATAACATAATTAAACCCTAATTAACTTATCCTATGGGCCCCATAGGTGGGCCAGAGCTCACTAGATGGGACGTATCACAAGTTCTAGCCTTCTTGGCCAATATGACATGGCTTGGCTTAGTCCATGACAAAGAGGGGAGAGAAGAGGCGATGGGAAGAGCTAGGCTGTTGGTGCAGGAGAAGAAGGAGAATGAATGTGGTAGGGTAGGTAGAAGGTTTGAGAGTGTTATTGTGGATAAGATAAAAGTAGAATTAGAAGAACAAAAAAAGATGTTAGTAAGTCAAATTGTTGTGATGAAAGTTTAATAAGGTGTTTGGCTGCCCCTTTCTGTACTTGTGGAAGTGGAAGCACCTAAATGGTGTTTGGTAGCATGTTCCACAACTATAAAGTTGTAGAAACCCACCATGTAGAATTCCTACAAAAACAAAATGCCTTCAGTGCTGATTCATTTTTGTAGAAAAATATCGGGTCTCCAAAGTCAGGTTCGACACCTCAGGTTGGGTAGTTCCTTCCTTAACTTCTCTTTATCCCAAGACTGCCACCCACTCCAACCTCTCCCGACATTGTCTTGCCTTATGTCATTACCAAAATAAAATAGTCAGGGAATGACTTTTTTCAAGTTGGCCCAATTTTTTCCAAGGATTACTGTGTGCAATTCAATCCACCAAGGGAATCGCCGACCTATGCATTAGCATGCACACCAAAAGGGTGAGTAATAAAGACCAGTAATGGAAAAATAAAATCAACTAACATCTTAATGTAATTGTTCATTCATCATTAGTAAAACCTAAATATACTAAATATATAACAAAACTTCATAAAGGCAATTAAATTTATCAAAGTCACATGCAGGTCAAGACAATCATTAAACTAGCCATAGGTGTTGTTTGATCATTAAACTTCTTATTGTTTTACCAAACCATCCTTGTTGTGTAGTATTTGCAATCACAATGGTTTGTGGAGCCACACACGACATTTTCAACAGAAAAGAGCACGGGGGAATTTTGGGATAATGTATCTCGAGTTAAACGACCCTCGTCTACTTGCTCACATTCTTTGGCACAAAAATCACCATTTTCATCACATGTGTTCATCCAAATCATCTTGATAATATGCCTCATTTTAACTGTAATTTAAGACTTTCATTTTATGGTCTATTAACCTTTTTGTTTACTGTTGGTAGACTCATCAATGTGTTGATTGAGTCACCAATGGCCATTGGTAACTCATCAACGCATCAAATCCCCCTTTTTTTGCCGACAATGGAATGAGCAGTGAATTCACTCTCATCGACGCCTTCATCGACATGTTGACCTCACTATTGGTGACCCACTTGTAAGACACTAATGTACCATTGATTCACCGGTATTATTCTATATTCTTCTCCCTACATCAATAGCATCATCGACACATTGACGATTCTACTGATGAATGAAAAAGTTGCAGAGTTTTATATGATCATTAAAATAATTTTCAGACATAAAATCTAATCATGTAATCAATTTTAATCAATCATCAACTATCACATTAAGAGAATAAGAGGATGTTTTTCATCTTAACACAAGACATTCATACCAGATTTCATAATCATCAAGAACATCTCATTTAACAATGAATCAAATCCAATCATAAAACACATATTACTCTATCAACATCTATAAAACATGCATTTCTTGTTCTAGTATTACATTTTAAGGTTAGCAATCTATCCTCTGATCAAACAACGAAGAGATCTCAACAAATTAATTTTCACTTCCTTGACACACCCTAACCTGCTAATTTGTCCCTAAGTTAGAGAGTCTATATCCTTTGGGTCAAAGATATTTATAAGAAAGCATATAAACCGAATTTTGGTGCATAACCAACTCCAAAAACTGCCTGAAACCGCTTTAATTGTAGTTTCACAATCATCGGTAAGTTGGTTCCCGCATCACCGACGCCTCAAACACTATTGACAAAAGGAATACAGTTTCATCAATGAGTCCAAAGACACGTCGAATGTCACCGACAGAGGAATTATTGTTCTATTGGTAGGTTTGAATGTCTCCAACAATGAAAATACCGTTTCATCATTGATTTCATCAACGTGTCAGTGGTTCATCAATGGGACTCTGACCTTCAAAATAAATCATTATTTTTGTACTTTCATACTTATCATAATTATTATTTTCTTAAGTAATTTATTAAATAATATTATAAGTTAAAAGGTTCAAAAATTCATTTCAAAAATTAGAAGTGTCATAATGGTGCTACAAACCTTGTTAGCCAATGACAAATCAAGAGATTCAGGGCGATGTGGGTTACCACGTTCATCCACTTCCCCCTTGGACTATGACAATCCCAATAATGATTTCTCTACCACTACCACTAGGGGGGTGGCCAGGGTGTAGGATGCCTGGGGTAGCCCACAGGTCCACACCAATAGGTTTGGCTAGGCCTGGCCTTGCTCAAGGCTTGTGAGGTCTAAGCCACCACTACAACAAAAATGACTATTAGCAACGCATTTATAGACTCGCTAATAGTCCCATAAACATCGCTAATGACTATTAGCGACGTATAATAAATGACGCTATAAGCGTTGAAAAAACTGCCATCGCTATTACCAATTTGCGACGTATAACTAAAAGCGTCACTAATAAGGTGTATTAGCTACGTATAGTTATGTGTCGCTAATAATAACTTATTAGCGACGCATATTTTATAGTGTCGCAAATGATAAGCTATTAGTGACGCTTGTTTATGTGTCGCTAATAGAAAAATAATTTTTAAAAAAAATTTAAAAAATAAATTATTAGCGACGTATATCTATAAGCGTCGCTAATAAGGAATTATTAGCGACGCTTATGTATATGTCGCCAATAGAAAAAGTATTTTTTAAAAAATTTAAAAAATAATTTATTAGCAACGTATATTTAAAGCGTCGCTTATAAGTCATTATTAGCAACACTTTCTATACGTCACTAATAGAATAATTTTTTTTAAAAAAATTCAAAGCGCCACTAATATTATAATATTAAAAAATTAAAATTAAATAACGACGCTTTTTAAGCATCGCTAATAATTATTTAAAAACAATAATTAAATAGCAATGCTTTTTAAGCGTCGCTAGTATTTAATTTTTTTTAGAAAATTAAATACCGACGCTTTTTAAGCGTGGCTAATGATTATTTTTTTTAAAAAAATCGCTCAGTGGCCCAACGGGGAAGGGAGAGGGGGCCGAAAGACGCTGGGGTGCCGGAATCTGGACCCTTGGCTCCTCCCCTCTCCTTCGAAAATCAGAGGAGGGAGGGGGGGCTAGCTGGGGGAGGGGACTGGAGCGACACATAAAACTATGCATCACTACTACCTTCTTTTTAAAAAAAATATTTTTTTTAAAATAATTTTAAAATAAAATTTTCTCTCCCTCTCACTCCTCCCTCCCCCTCTATCTCTCTCTCTCCTCCCTCCTCTCTCTCTCCTCTCTCCCTCTCTCCTATCTCTCTCTCCACTCTCTGTCTCCCTCTCTCTCTCATCTCTCTCTCCTCCACTCTCTCTCCTCCCTCTCTCTCTCTCACCTCCCTCTCTCTCTCTCTCTTCTCTCTCTCCTCCCTCCTCCCTCTCTCTCTCTCTCCCTCTCTCCCTATCTCTCTCTCCCTCTTTCTCTCTCTCCCTCTCTCCCTCTCTCCTTCTCTCTCTGTCACACCCCGGCACTGCCCGACCCGAGCCAAACCCGGTCCAGGGGCCGGTCAAGCCCACGGGGGCGACAAAGAGATTGAAAGCGATTAGCGGAAGACATGCCCTAATCACGGGCGATCTAAAATTACAATACGGAGTAAATGCACCACTTTGAGCAAGTGTAAATAGGTAAAAAACAAAAGAGTTACTTTAACTCCAAAATAAACCACAATATCAAACCCACATACTGTAACGCCTGAGATTTTTCATACTTTTTCCTCAAAATTCATGGAAAATTTTTGCAATATAACTGCTATAAATCGGAGAAAATGATGAATATGAAACCTGATAAAATAGTTTTATAATTTAAAACATAACACATATATTTTTCTCATCCAAAGTTTTACTCATTCGATTAACCATCGTACGGCCAAAGCAAATATCCTCAGGCGCTACTCGAAAACAACCGTACGAATAAATTGCTATGATCATAGACTTTAAATACAAATCTCTCCTAGGCATCCCTGAGTGCAAGTCCCATAACAGTCCACAGTCTAATCCAAACGGAAGTCTAGAATATATATAAACATCTTAAAGTTCATCTCACCCAATACATCAGATCATGGCACAAAGTAAAACTCACAGAGAGTCAAAGATATACCTGAGTCAACGGGAATCAATCCACCGTTGAAATGAGCATCCATCTTCAGGAGCTCTCCACACAGACCTGCAAATACCTCCCGTACAACGGGGCTAAAAAGTAGGGTAATGAGTATTTTCATACTCAGGAGGAAAATACCCAGTAGGGGAGTTCTAAACAGTGAACTCAGCAAATCCATACATAGATGCGTCATGCAACTCAAACATGAAGCAAGCAGGCATATCATAACATGCTCATACGCATCCAATCATACCAAATGCACCATCATGCCAAAGCCATACCAAATGCACCATCGTGCCAAAATCATACCATCAAATTAAACTTACACAAACACCCTTATTCAGGGTCTTACAAACTTACTCGTACCATCGTACACATACTCAAACAACTTACACATACTTGTACGACCTTACTCGTACAATCATACACTTATTCTTACAACTTACATAAACTCGTACGACCTTACTCGTACAGTCTTACACTTACAGTCTTACTCAGAATCATACGCTTACAATCTTACTCATACTCATACTCTTACAGTCGTGCTCATACTTGTACAGTCGTACTCATACTCTTACAGTCCTACTCATACTCTTACAGTCATACTCATACTCTTACAGTCGTGCTCACTCATCCTCAGAAACACACATACTCAAAATCGTACACATATCATCGACCACTGAAGCTCATTACAACTAATAAGCTCCAGCGTCGAAAAGGAAAAGAATGCCACTGGGGCATCACCTTAACCTCCGGGGAGTGACTAGACGCCATGGATTTTTCCGAAGGTAAGGGACACCAGTGCTCATGGGGCACGGGATCAAACAGGTAAGAGCAGGTCCATGATACTACTTACCTGAGCGCGCAAACATAAACACCCACACATAAGGGGTCATACAGTTGCCCACCATAATGGGTCTTATAGTGCCATAGAATTGCCCACCATAATGGGTCTTATAGTGCCAGTGCCACTCTTGGGCAGAAATCATACAGTGCCACTATTAGGCGGATTCATACAATGCCACTCTTGGGCAGAAATCATACAACGCTCTCAACAGAGCATCAAACGTCTGGGCTTAATACAACACACAGACCAAATCAAAAACATACGTCGCTCTCAACAGAGCATCAGACGTCTGGGCTTCATACAACACACGGACAAAGTCGGAAATGTACATCGCTCTCAACAGAGCATCAAACGTTTGGGCTTATACAGCACACAGACCAAACCGGAAACATATGTCGCTCTCAATATAGCATCAGACATCTGGTGCTCTATACAGCACACAGACAACATCCCGCAGGATAAACACCATGGCAAGACATGAGAAATGCTTGGCCGACTCATTATCGGCTAGCCCAACACGGAACTTAATCCGTCGAACCCTCAGGTCTCAACTCACAACGCTATCATTAGCTATGCTTATAATTCAAGTTTGAATTAAGTAAATTAGGCGATACAATTATGCCACTCAAGCACTCAAGCATACCGTGCTCCACTGATCAAACCGAAGCTAAGCCCGATCCGAAACCCAAGTTCGTCAGGGCAGCAGACTTCACTTAATCCATCCATCTTACAACATAACACACCGTACACCAAAATCCTTACGGTCTTACAATCTCTGCCATCTACCTTATGACCAAAACATCTTACACGTACATCATCAAATGAAGCTCCTTAGAGCCAACCCAGTTGTTGCCCTCTTACTTATATCTCACTTATTATGCTTACTTTTCACTTCATAATGTGTACGTTATGTTTGTACAATTATGCATACTCTTACTGACTGACAAACCTCACCCATCATACCCATATTCTCTGTCATCCATCATACGCTTACACTTCCGTATCCAGATCCATACCAACCACTGATACTTCTTACCATCCATAGCTCATACCTTTGCCCACATCCACATATACATATCCATAGCATAGGCACATAGCCATCAAACATACGTATGTGTATCACACATACGTATAACATACACATACAGTCATACATACGCAGCTTACAAACATGCTCACTAGCCATCACTAGTGCATACATACATACGTCAAATATACACTCTAGCCATCACTAGCACATGCACACACATTCATACATACTTCAAACATGCACGCTAGCCATCACTAGCACATGCATAATCCATGCATACTTCAAACATGTATGCTTGCCATCACTAGCACATGCATACATACGTCAACATACATGCTAGCCATCACTAGCACATACTCAATCAACATACAAAACTTACCAACAAACACGCTAGTCATCACTAGCACATACTTACAGCCAACATGCATGTCATATGCATTTCAACATACCATATAATCATGCTTACATATATATCATGCAATCGGATCGTTACTTAACATCCAAAGCATGGAATCATACAATCCTAGCATGCTACTACTCATTCAAAGCATGCTATCATGAAATTACAAGTTCAAAGCTCCCCTACCTCGTAATCATGATGGTGGCGGCATCGGTGGCGGAGTTGGCAGTCAAAACCATTGCCTGGCTGAGAGAGCTGCTGTCCCGAGGATTTTAGGAAGTGCCGGAAACAATCACGGCCAAGCGGGGTGTCAAAAGTCAATGCGAAAAAACCCGCGATCCACGGCATCACACTAGGGCGGCCGGGAGAAAAGTCAAGCCAACATAGGTGGCAGTGTGACCAGATGTCGAGGGTGTACTCACTGAAGATCGGCCAGCGGCTGAGAAATACTCGGCCGACCGCAAGACATCGAAATTGGCCGTGGACAGCACCCAACGGCGGCGATTTCGCGTCAACAAAGGCCTGCATAAGGGCGGAGAGCGTGGGGCAACGCTCGAGGACAAAGGAGAGGTGGAGGAAGGCTATGTGTCAACTCCACTCGGTGGCAAAGCCAACCGACGGTCAAGCGGCACAAATATGGCACCTAAACCCAAAAATGCACTCGTGGCCACATGCACACGCGGCCAAATAGTGCCATTATAGGGGGAGATGGGTCGGATGGTGGCGACCCAAGGCCCACATAAGGGCGGTCGAGCTAAGGCCAAGACATGGTGGCTGATCGAAGCGGCGACATCGCCTATCGCCAACCACAGCTAACACACGTAGTGCGGGCGGCTGTGCATCTCGCGCAGTATAGGGCAAGGCAAGCGGCCCATTCTGAGTAGAGGTGTAATTGGCCAAGTGGGGCTGGCCCTCACTGTCGGCAAGCTGGGGCAAAGCCCACGATGGCCAAATGGCCCACGGCTCGCCGATGCCAACGACCCAAGACTCACCCAAAGCGTCTAATCGGGTGGAGCAAGGCAATAGGGGCGGGGCGGGGCGGGGTCAGAAACGACAACCCCCAACCGACACTTGGTCGAGGTAGGCTAGTCGGGTCCAACCGGAGTCCGTCCGGTGGCCAAAAGACGACTGGAAATCCCAGCGTCTCAAAAAAATCCCATGGACAGTGAGATGAAAATTTAACCAAAACCCGACCAAAGTGTCGGTAGCTCACCACGGAGCGAAGAAAGCATGGCGGCGGCTCTAGCCAGCGTCTATGGGTTCCTAGCGGCCAACTAAACATAAGTCTAGTTGAGGGCGGCCGCAAACGATGTCAAAATCGTACACCCACAGTTCAAAAATGGGATTGAAGGAGAGAAAAACCCGAAGAAAAGTTCGGTACCTCGTGGAGGAGCGAAGAGGCCATGGTGGCGGTCATATCCGGTACCTACGGACTCGTGGCGGTGAGGCAAAGCAAATCCTGACAAGAACCGCCGGAATCCGACGACGGAGGAGGGAGAATGGAGCGACCGGAAATGGGCTCGGGTTTCTCTCCTTTCTCTCTGGACGTGTCCGTAAGTTTCTGGAAAAACTTACTATGATCGGCTTAAAAAGCCGTCATTTCACTATTCATCTTTTTTATTTTTACATCAATATCCCTAATGCGCGTTAACTCACTGGTTACGATTTATAGCTCCAAAATTTGCGCCGTAAGCGTGCAGCGAGGCTCACGGCCCGTGACTAAGCCCCACACCCGACTCTACGGGTATAAATATAGGGGAAAAATACACAAATACGAATACGCCGAAGCGTCATATTTTCCTACCGAAAATGACCAGAAAATAGCAGGAAAATCATAGAAAATCGTAGAAAATTCAGGGACATTACACATACTAATTAATCCATAGCCCACACTAGGCTGCAAAACTATGTCTCAAAAAATCTAAATGTATAATGTAGCACAAATCCAAAACGAGAACTACACCACATGGGTTCTAACATCAAAGCAAAAACTAAAGAAACATGCCACATAAGAAAATCTCCACGTCTACTCACAAGTCCTCTCTGACTTTTCCTCATAGAGAGGATCCTGTCCATCTGCGTGTCACGCCACGCAGCCCCAAAGAAAAAGCACAAGAAAGAGGGGTGAGTATGATAAACTCAATAATGGTTTTTAATATAACTATAATCATCAGAAACACTATGGCATAGTAATATAACAATTCAGATCAATGATTGACAAGATATACATCATTTTCTGATCACACATACATATCTACTAAACCTGCATATTAGTGTCTAACTTGCACAATTCAGACTATTTAGAATATCACCTATACCACATGAGAAGTGTCTCTACTACACATTCAAATCATGTAATTTAACATCATATAAACCTGCATGAGTTGTATCTCTAACATACATTTCAGATCATGCATCAACATCATATAAATCGGCATGAGATGTATCTCTAACATACATTTCAGATCATGCATCAACATCATATAAACCTGCATGAGATGTATCTCTAACATACATTTCATATCATGCATCAACATTCTCATTCATCAGGCATGTATAAGTGTCTCACACACACTAGTCTAACATGCAAGTCCATACACAGAGAATAAACTTGCTCTTCAAGGCCAAAGCCCTAGAGCAAACACTTATCAAATAGACATGCTCCTCAATGTCAAAGCCTTCGAGCAACTCCTGCTCCTCAAGGCCAACGCCTTCGAGCAACTCCTGCTCCTCAAGGTCAAAGCCTTCAAGCAACTCCTGCCCATCAAGTCTAAACTCCCGGGCAACCCTACTTGTCAAGACTAAAGTCCCAAGCAACAACACCTAGTAAGCCAATGCACTCGGACAAACCAGCTGGATTCTCAGGGTCTAAATAATCTTAATAAGAAATCTCAACTGCAAGACAAGTATACAACTCGTCCTCATATAACTCAATTAGAGTCGACTCAACCCAGGGAGTGCACATGTTCTATACACATGAACTCAAATCGAAAACATGTCCTTTCGGACCAATCAAGTTTCGATTAAGCCAACGACCGCTTAATCCGGCACACAATTTCACCACATTGCATCCAATCGATCAAACTCGGTTAACCTCGATAAAAACCTCAAACATGGTACATACGTGGGCAAGGCATACATGAATTCTAATTTATGATAAGTGCTCTCATCAGCCCCTCATGCATCATTCATAATCATAATATCAAGCCCCATCATAATCATTAACCCCACATGCGTGTGTGTGTATGGTAGAAACACCTCACTCGATGTATATAAACATGCTTTGTAATTAACTCACCATCACACTACACATGCGCATTAACATTAAATCATGGATTCCAGTGGAAATTATAGGAGAAGAACCATTAAAATCATAACTCAAGTCAAAACCTAACCATATGCTAAACATATGTAAGCTCATTCACCTCATACTTGAGTCTAGGCATAATACTAACATTCACCTATCATTTAACCACATCTTATAATGACATATCAGTCCATTAGCATGCTATAATTCTACTGAAAACATGCTTAAACCATAGGAATCAACCACTCATATCTTCAAGATAGCAATTCCAACAAGTATATACAACTACAAGCCATTTCACATAACTTTAAATATACACCACAACTTCTAAACATCAATAGTATGCTCTTCCAGTAGCTTACCTTGGCTCAAAACACTCCACATACACATAAAAATGATATTTCAGAGTAGAGACATCAAAATAAACAACATACAAACAATGGCCCTTCGAACGCCAACAAGGCAGATTTGACCTTCTTCTTCATTTCAAATTTCAAACCAAAACTCCATTGATGAAACTTAAAATCTCCATCTAACAACTTAAATGCCATTAAAATTCCATCATACCTACCAGAAAGCTAATCTACCTCATATTAAGGCAAAACCCTAAGAAATCGGGTCAAGAAATTACCATTTACTAATCTCACAATTAAAGCACTAAATCAAGTAAATCCATTCTATATAAACAATAAAAATCGAGACTTTTACCATAGGAAACTGAGATTTTAAAGACCCATTACCTTAACACTTGATTAGGTTTCGGATTTAACTATCACCCTTATTGAAAACCTTCCAAAGACATAGAGTTTAAGTTAAACTCCATTAAAAATCGATTTAACATTAAAAACCTTAATGAAATCTTAGATCTAGGGTTTGTTAAGCATAAAAATGAATTTTGAGATGTAGGTTTTGAAGTAGGGAAGCAAATCAGTGGTTTTGATTTTTAAAATTGAATCAAATCAAAGGCGAAATGATAGATTAAGAACGAATTAGGAGAAAACCTAGGATTTAGGCTTAATTAAAGAAAACATACCTTAATCTCCTTCTAATTCGGGCCTAATTGGGGAACTAGACCTTAATTACCCTCTCTCAGCCTATTCCCAAAATGGAAATGGCTCAGATCTTTCTATATATAGTAGGGCTTGGGGTGCACATGATTAACTACTGGGGTATGAATAGAAAATTGGGCTAAAAATGAGTATTTTGACCATTTGAGCACTAATTAAACCTTGAAAATTATGAAATTTTTTATAAAATCTTGTGTTGATGTCTGGGTTAATTTGGTCGAAAAACCTCAATTTCGCCAGTGGGGCCCACAGGGGTCCTGCCAAACCCTAATTTTCGGAAAATTAGTTAAAAATTAGAAAAATCCAAAAAATTCAGGTTTGACCCAAAACCACTTAAAACCAATAATTGTAAAGTTTGTTTTTGATTAAAACCATAAGAAATCCCATTTATTTTTTAAACCACCGAATAAATCAGAAAACGTTTTAACCACACAATAACCGATAAGTAATCATTAAAATAAACCGGTTTAAGATCATGGATCTTACACTCTCTCCTCTTTCTCTCTCTCTCCTCCCTCTCTCTCTCACCTCCCCCTTCTCTCTCTTCTGACTCTCACTCCATGCACTCTCTCTTTTATTATAAATTATATTTTAAAATTAATAATAAAATTTAAGAAAGAAAATATATTATATATAAATTGTGAAAGTTTAATATATTATTAACACTAGTTTTTATTGAAAATTTAATATTTATTTATTGTATATATAAATAGTAAATATTGAATAAAATATATTATATTTAGAAAGTTTATTATAATTTTTTAATATTTATTTATTAAATAAAATTAATTAATAAAGTATTAGCGACGTTTGTTACAAGCGTTGCTATTAGTAATGGTATTTGTGACGCTTATTTAATAGCATCACTAATAATTCAAAATTTTTATTTTTTTATTTTTAATTCATAACTATTAGGGACACTTTTATAAGCGTCGCTAATAGTAGTACTATTAGTGATGCTTTTGTATAAGCGTCGCTAGTGCGAAAGCTATTAGCGACGCTTAAGAAAAGCGTCCCTAATAGTTATATTTTTTTTCTTTTTTTATTTAAAATATATATATTTTAGTGACGGTTGTAGAAAGCTTCGCAAATAGAGAAACTATTAGCTAATATGATTAGTATTAGCGACGCATACGAAAATGCATCGCTAATAGTTCATTTTTTTGTGATGCTTTTTAATTCGTCGCAAATAGTTGTTTTTAGCGACGCTTAGCTAAGCATCGCTAATAAATGCGTCGCTAATACTACGTTTTGTTGTAGTGCACCATTTGGGACTTGTGACCTATAGAGATAGAGGGTCAGGTCGGTCCAGCCTGCCCCACCCTGCCTAGCCATAGCTATTGGGGAACACCCCCAATGGCTTAGTTGGGGGCCAAGCCTCTTTTTTTTTTTTGAAATAGATATGAAAGGGGGGAATTACAAAATTGCCACCCCCTTAAAAAGATAATTTTAACCCCAATAACAATCAAATAATGGTCATTTTCAATGGTAGGAGAGGTAATTGTCACATTTAAAAATTTATAAATAGTCTAACCTTTTTTTCACCCTTTCCTCTACTCTCTAAGACTTTCTTTCGCCTCTCCTCCTATACTCTCAAGTCAAAAGCTCTTAATCACGTTAATTTTTATTTTCAATCAATGTTTTCTAACGAGGAATTCCCAAAATAGACGAAGTTGACTATGAAGGATTTCAACCAATACCTTTGACGGTCGGGGAGAAAAAGAAGTGGAAACCCTCCATGGTGTGGAACCATATGAAGAAAATTAGGGTGGACGACCCTAATAAATTTGACATGTTCCTCCTAAAAGTCGAATGCAACAATTGTAAATATATTATTAGCGTGTGAACCAAGGAAGTAGGGGGTACCCAAGCATCTTCTCTGACATAATAGAACATGGTCCATCAAGCATGGACTGAAGGACCTCAAACAAGCATAACTAAGTATCATGAGCACCTCTTCTAGCTCTCTTAGTACTTTTAATTTTAATCATGATACAAATCGGAGGGAGCTTGTGAAGTACATTGGGCACACCAATCAACCTTCTCCTTTGCCGATGACTCCTTGTTCATAACATATGGGAGCCAACTTTTCAACCTAGTCTTTAAAGAGAGATGTTTTCAAGTTATACAATGAGTACAAGGCAGAGCTTAAGAATTCTAGGTAAGATTTCATTAACTTTTGATATTTGGACTAGTAACTAAGACATCGGTTATGCATGTGTTACCATTCATTTTATCGATGAATCATAGAGATTAAATAAGATAATATTATATTTTAATATGATAGAAGATACTCATTCCACTTCAATTATTGAAAAAACATGGATTCTATTTTAAATGAATACTCAATTATGGGTAAAATTATATCTATTTCTTTAGATAATGTCTCTAATATAAAACTGTAAAAACCAATTTATATAAAACTTATTGGTAAATGTGTTGATGTGTAGAGCAGAAGAGTAAATTGCTCCTGAATTATTACTAAGAAAAATTCCTCAAAAAGAATAATTACATAAAACTTATACATGTGTAAAATCTTAGATTTTTGTCTTCATAAGATATGAATAATACTTAGAATTCTAGGTTCATAATTTCAACAAAATAGTTTGATGTTCATGATTTTAAAGTCACCTCATATAAAATGCTCTATTATAGAACTATGAATTTAGAATGATTTAAGTAACCTATATTCTTTAAGATCATTCATTTTTCATCATGAAGATCATATAGGGTTCAATGTTAACAATCTAAGTTTTTTTTGACAAAAATGAAATATTTTCTCATGTGCATTCACTACAAGAAAAAAGACTAAGAGTCACCAATAGTAATAAAAAGCATCACAAATAGTACTGTTGCAATTGCTCATTTTCGATATATTTTAAAAATTGTTGCTAATAGTACTGACTTTTTTTTGCATCGCTAAATTTTTTTTTTGCAACACTTTATATTTGCATCATTAATAATAAATTATTAGTGACTGTTTATAGTGTCGCTAATATAAAAAAACTATTTAATAAAATAAAAAACCTTATTAGCGACGCTTTTACAAGCATATCAAATAAAGCAAAAAAACTATTATTAGTGTATCCCTCCTCCTTTGATGTGGGAGAGGGGAGGGGGAGCAGGAGCTGAATTTGGCAGTAGAGTTGGAGAAGAATCCTACGGTGGAGTTGGGGCAAGATTTCATACGACTCTTCTCCTATTCTTGCATTGGAGGGGGGAGGGGAGCTTGGGTTGGGGAAGGAGCCCGGACTCCGGTAGGGCTAGCTAGAACCCCTTCTCTAGCAAGTGGGGAGAGGACATAAGGGAGCAGAGGGGAAAAGGGGCGGAGGTGGGGTGGGGGGGCGGCAATAGTGAGGGGGAGCCTAGGCAGGAGGCTATGATAGTGAGGAGGGGGGAAATTATAATCAAGGGCAAAAATTCGCATGCACTCTCCCTTTTGTGACACTTCTTTTGAAGCATCGCAAATAAACGAAAAATTGTAATGCTTCAAAAGAAGTGTCGCTAATAGTACTATTTTAGTTTAAAAAACTTATTTTATTTGCAATGCTTTTTATGAAGTGTCACAGATTGTAGTAATATTTGTAACATTTTCAAAAAAACATCGCAAATAGTTAATTTTTTTGAGATGCTTTTTAAGCATCAAATAGTTAATTTTTTTGAGATGCTTTTTAAGCATAAAAAAAGTAGTTTTAGCTATGTTTTTTTATGCGATGATAATAAAAACATCGCTAATAGTCCTTTTTGTTATAGTGGTTGACAATCATTCCCGTAGAATTCTTTCTTTCCCTTAATTCTGCTTGACTTGGTGTGCTCTTGATTTTGTCTCTTTTGATTTTGAGAAGTTTTTTAAGAAATAGGAGTATAAGGGGCTCAAAGGGTATTTACAAAGAAGAAAGAATGAAATTATAGTATATAACCATCAAACTCGACAATTTTTTAGCCCATTGGTGGATGCAACATTGTTGCATCCATGAATATTACCACTGACGAAATTTAAATAGTCATAACTTTCTCATATAAACTCTGATTATCATATTTTTTTAGTATTTCAAAGATATTTATTTCTACTTTATTACTCAAAAATTTTAGACCAAAACTCTATCTACAAAAAATGTTATGCTATTAAGAAATATAAGGGTCAAATGGTGGCATCGGTAGGTTATTGACAACACCTTAGGTCCAATGTCAGATGAGCTTAACTTTTTTATCTATACTCTCATTCATGCATTCTTGGAAGTATTTTCAAGATCATTCCTTTTACCTTTCGTAAAGTTTTAGACTAAAACTTTAAAAGTAAGTTATTCAGTAAGAAGACCCAAGGGTCAAATTCACTATTTCTATTTAGACTTAGAAAATTTTCTTGATATTACATTTGCTATAACTTCTTCATTTGAGCTTTGATTGGTGTGTTCTTGTCATTCTTTAAAACTTTTTTTGTCTACTTTTTAATACTAAATTTCTAAACCTAAATTATATTTATAAAAGAAGTTATTCTAATGAGAAAGTCTAAGGATTAGACTCACTATTTTCTACATGACCAAATTTATAAATTTAGAAAATTCCCAAGTGTTATAGCAATATATAAGAGTTGACATAAAATCAATTTATCATAATCCCACAAAAAACTTCACTGGTAACAAAAAAAAAATCAAACCTTTTCATGATTTTCCATTTTTATTGAGCCACACAATTTTACCCATCTCCAAAAATATACATAAATTTTGAATCATCATGGAATCTTACGAGAATTCATGCAAGTTGTGAAGTCAAAACGGAGTTTTTGAACTATAACTCAACATTTCAAATAGATGTGTATATGTATAAGGTAACCATATTATCCAATGATTGACATATTGTATAGCCAAGTCTACATAGTATGATAAGAATTTGGCGTCCTAATTCCTAAATATATAAAAATTATATTATTATATATTTATAAATTATATATAATAATACATTTATTCACTTAGCTTGAGTATGGAATTGAGGCAATTTCAAACCGAACCCAGACGGATATGCTTCGCTCACCAAGCCTATTCAGATCTAGCAATGGGTTGGCTCCTCGTCTTCTTCCTCCTTAACTTCTTCTCCATATGCATCTTCCACTACCTCATGCAACTCTTTCACAATGCAACCTTGTCTCGGAACCACAATCATGCATGTAATGTCGGTCGTGGTGGGCAGAGCTCCAAGCCTTCTTCCCGTAGCTTCAACCTAGCTTTCATCACAACCTTCCTGACATTTGGCTTCTCTTCTGTGAAAGGCCTCCTAGTTGACAGGGACAACCTCAAGTACCATGTTTGACAACGGAGAGAGTGGCTAGTTAGGCACCTGGCCAAAAAGTTCGGCAGTGGAGAGAGTGGCAGGTTGGGAGGTGGCTAGCTTGGCACAACAGATAGTGACCTGTATACCCTATTTTGCCCATATACCCCATGCCTCATCCCAAAAAAAAAATTACAAATCAGACATTTTTTTAGCCCTAACTGCATCCTATATTTTCTTGTATTTTTATTGACAATGTTGAGTATTTTCTCCAAACAGAGGCTTTAAAACCATGAGCATCCTATGTCAAATGGATTAAACTAATTAGGCCAAAGTACCAAGTAGCAGATATGCAAGGTGAGTGAGTGGTAATGTTGAGTGAAAGAAGAGAGAAATTTATATATTTTTATTTACAGTAAACTTAATATTTATAAAAATTAGTTTTGTAGAATATTGGAAAATTATTATATTTTACATTACAAAATTTTCATCTTAAAATAAATAAAATTATAATTTAATTTTTATTAACAAAGGGTGTCAAGTTCTTACGACTAAACTAGAAGTGTCAAGAGAAACCAAACTCTCGTAGCATTGCATCCCACTGTCAATCTCCTTCGGCACTCATAATGCCCACACATCATGTGCATTGGGTAAGTTGAGCTGCAATCATGTAGGGTAGCCAACATATTTAAGTTACTTTACAAAGTAATTCTTTGGCACATAATATCAAGTTTTTAGTCTATCTTATTACTCCCTCCACCCCACTTTAACAACTCTATTTAGTTTTTTAAATGAGCTAATTTTAATTATTTTGAAAAACTTAATGGAGCTACTAAAGTGGAGGGAGTACTATTCATCTAATTGATATGTTTCTACTTTTGGTTATAAAAAAATGTTTGTTCTTTGAGTTTGGTTGATGCTTTATTTAGATTTAGTAGAATTAATTTTTGGCCAGGTCAAGATAAATGAACATAAGAATTTGCACAAATCTACTTAGGACTTGTTTGATAACCCTTTGGATGAGAAGGACTTTTTTTTAAAACCTCTTCATGAGGAGGGTTTTACTAAAGACTGTGATATGATAATTTATACAGTGATGTAAATTACAAGAAAATTTACTTTGAAAACTGAAGTTGCTACTAAACATACTCTTAGAGAGTGAAACATAAATATAAATATAACAACCAATTTTTTTTTAAGGGTTATAAATCACTTATAGTGGAAGACAATGATCTATTGAATTGGTTATTCTCATTTATATCTCTTTGAAATTCTGCCTTTCTCTTTCTCTTTCTCTTATTCGTCCTTTTAAATTACCTTACTCCACGTAATAAACAATTCATTCCACTAGCGACAAAAATGTGATTACAGTTACACGGTCAAAAATACGCTTGCAAAGCTTATTTGTTTATTTATTTTATCTTATATTAATTGCCTCATTTATTAAACGTCTTTAAGTTTTGGAGAAGGTGGGAAGTACCTAGGACCATAAAAAGATAAAAAATATTTTCTCTATCTTAATTTAATAATTATATTAAAATTAAAATTATTTCATCTTAAAAAAACTAAATGTAACTATTAAGGAGTAAATAACAAATCTGACACTTATTTTAGGGTAAAAAAACATATAATTATAACTAAATTAGATGCCAATGTTCTTTTCCACTTATAAATTTTTTTTTGTCCCTTATTAATAATTTTTAGTGAATAGTAAGACCACAACTAAGAGAATTAAAAATAACTTCTAAAACACTTTTTAAAGTACTCAACGATTTAAATTGAGCAAAATAGAGTAATTAATATGTAACAAATCTTTTTCTCCAAATGATACAATTAATATTTAAAAGGAGTATTAGAAAACTCAAAAGAGAATATGTTACTGATTGAACATGTGCCATAATACGCACGCCCTATGCACAGGAAATGTCTTAAATGTGGGCCGAATGCCTTCCCGGGATGGGTCCAACGTCGGGTCTGCACATCAGTGGGAGCGAACTGCAAGCGTTGCATGATGCGAGCGGTGGTAAGATCGCTGTTTTCATTTACGATTTACCCGATTACCCGTTTTTCTAAAAAGTGACAAATCTCTTACACGAGTGGGGATTTGGGTGGCACCGTCGTACCAGAGGAAATGACCAAAAAGCCCCTATTCGATCTCAAATATGACTGCAAAGTGCATGCCCACCTTTTGAAGCCGGAGCTCGGCGGGAATTGAGGCGATGACGAGACGATTTGACGAAAGTGCCCACCAAGAATAATGGGGTGTCAGTGATTGGGGTATTTTAGGAAAACATGCATTGGGAGTTGGGGCGGCTTTAAGCTGTTTAAAAACCCAAAGCCTTGATTTGTGGCGAAAGCTACTTTAGTTAAGTTCCAACTTTTGGGAAATCAGTGAATACGTCCACACCTGTAACCCTGTTTCTCCCTCCTCAAAATTTTACCTTCCACACACCTCACAATACAATCAAATCAATCCTCAGAACTTAATTTGTAAAGAACGATGCTATTTTTCCTAATTAGAAAAATGTTAAATGAGAAGCGAGTAATTAAGTGTTTTGAGTCTATTTGTAAACTCAATTCATTAATTTAAATTTGTTGTATTTTTTATAAAAATAAAAGAGTAAATATATATTATAGAAATGTGTACAATGGTGTAATTTGGGGACTTCAATATTAGCCTGAGCTTACACGTGGAAAAATGTACCATGGCCTAAATTTGGGGTTTAATATGAGACCGTGTCCATTAGCATGAGTTCGGGCATCATGAGCCATTCAATCATATTCGATGACATATATTAATAGAGGGGTGGACAAGTTTTGTAGCCTTTATAGTTAGTTTATTATATATGAAAAAAAGGATAACTATATTGCCGTTTGCAGCACATGACACTCCGCACGCTTAAAGCAGTCTTAGTGTACTATATTATTTATATTTTATGTCTTCTTTATTTTTTTAATAATGAGTATTCTAAATCCTTAGGACGAGACTAAAAAGGTAGGGCAACCAATCTCTTAGAGTACATGTCAATATCCTTAGTCATATGCAAGACCTACCTGGCTACCTATCATATATATGGCCCAAGTCCAGATATAATCTTTAATGGGATTGGGGTTTGAATGTATGCTTCATTCAGCGTGTCCTTCCATCCTACCAACACCGAGTTGGTTATCTCAATTTGGTTTTACCATTGGCTCAAGGCTCAATTAATCAGATGTGGATGATAAAATTTGGTGATGCCTAGACGAGGGACAGGATGCATGTCAACAGGTTTGGCTCCATCAATAATTGTATATGTGGGTGATTAATAATGCCAGAATGAAAGAGCTAGGTTTAGTCAACAACAAACCCTAATCCTGTTCATTGATTGAATGAGAACTGAGGAAAGGGGCAGTGGTTATTCCAAAGCAAAGGAATTATTAATAGAGAAAACCCCAAGTTTGTCACATGATTTTGTTGTCAATTATTGGTCTCTGTCCATCAAAGTTCAAGCACACTATTCTAGTCTTGGACTTTTTTACATACTAATAGGAATCAACATTATTGGTCACTTCAGGCATGTATAGAGTTGATAAAGAGGATTACAACAAAGATTTTGAGGGGGGGCATTCTAAAGTTCATGTGTTGACTGCATGAGACAAAAGGGCCTTCTATTTCAAATGGTTTGGCCACTTTAGTTAGGTTGGTGGGTGTTGTGTACGTTACGAGACATCTCCCCCACCATGCACTACTTTCTATTTTAGGACCTACTATATTATGACTTAATTTACTTTTTGGTAATTTCCTTTTGTGATGTAATAAAGCATAATCAAAGGGATTTAGTTAATGATTGTAACGGACCATTAATTATTGTAATAGACCCTTAATGATTATAATGACCATTAATGATTGTAACGGTCCGTTAATGATTGTAACGGACTAGATGGTGGTCCGTAATTAAGGGGATTGTAACGGACCAGCTGGTCCCTAATTAGGGGGAGGACTAGCTGGCCGCCTCCTATAAAAAGTGTTGTCTTCCTCCTTTGACGTTTATGCAATTCAGAATTATTTCTCTTCTTCCTTCGTCCAAACTTTTTCCCTTTCCCCTTCGTGAAGCTAGATATCGTTTGTGTCCGATCCAGACACAACAGTGGGCTTGGACTTTTGGTGGACTGTGGGGACTCTTCAAGACCAGAGATATTGGGCACTGCTGCAGCTCTGCTATCTGACAAAGGAGGGAAGAATTCCTGCCTTTGGGTTTCCGTGATTCTCGTGTTGAAAAAAACGAACGGAAGCAATTTGGGCTGTTTCCTGCAGACAGTGAGGGGGTGAATTCCTTCCATCGAAGCAACAGAGGTGTTGTTTTTGGTGCTTTTAGGGGGGCTGTTGCCTTGTGGGGGTGTCTGTGACTCAAGAGCTTCTTTTCTGTGTGCAGACACAAGTAGAACTAGATCACAAGTTCACAACTGTTGTTACATGAGTTAGTTGCAAAATGGTGTGTTTTTTTTGTTTCCTTTGGTATCTGGATTTAAGAAAGATTTGAGCTTCAAGTATGAACACAGATTCTTAGAAAAACAAAGTATGAACACAGATTTGCAGGTTCATTTCTTTAGCAATTTGGGGTTTGCATTTTTCAACTTCATTGAAAATCGAAAGGTGTAGTTGGTTTAAAGGTATTGTGACTAATGGCACGTTGGATTTCTCTTACATTAAGATGGATGAGAAGTCTCCCACCTCCTATTTTAAGCTGCCCCTCACCCTTATAAAGAGACCGTGGATAAGATATACACGTCGGTGTTAGCTAGTTTCCAGTAACCTACATAATTTTTTTTACCACAAAATACAAGTTCCTATGCAGTCAGCAATTGAGAAAATTTGGAACCAATAAATACATCACCAATCTTATTAGGCTGGCTACTGTATGCAACAGTAGTAAGGATCTTCAATTTTGCCATACTGGCTGCTTTGTGGTCCTGGTGAAGGACTTGGTGTTCCTATGTTGCCAACTTTCATGCAAACAGAACATCTGCTCAGTCCAAAGGAAGCCCACTTTGGTCATCAATTCAACATAGCATCAGACGCAAGGAGACCAGAAATCATCAAAAGATTTTTGGAGATCTTTTAAGCGGTCTTGTCATGCAGAGACAGCTAAGTAGAATACAGCACTGCTAGCAATGCTGTCGCTAGAAACAAGTTAGTAACAAGGACGACTCCTTCCCTGTCTCATTTAAAAAAAAAAACCCAGTGATCCCGCGTCAATTGTTATATATTTTTATTTTCCAATTAGGAAGTTGGTGGAATCAAAGTAAATAAAAAAAGTGTTTCAAAAAAATTATTTGGCCTAAAAATTGCTAGTTATGATTTTTTTGCCTTTTTTTTAATCTAAAGGTGATTTTCACCTTTTATAAAATTTATATTTTTTATAAATAAGACATTTAATATGGGATGAAAGGAGTAGTTTTTGGCATTAAGTAATAACTATTATGTTATAAACAGTGTGCTAAAAAATCTAGGTCAATCTAATTTCGGCTCTAGCCAAGTTATGTCAAGCTCAATTTTTTTATATTCCCTTCGTCCCGTATTAATAGTTATTTTTGAAAAAGTAATAATTTTTATTAAATAGTAAAATTTATATTTAAGAGAATAAAAAATAAGCTTATGATATTCTTTTTTAAGTACCCTACCACTTAAATTTAAAAAAAATAGAGCTAATAATATGGAACAAATATTTTTGCTAAATGAAGCATTTTTGCCAAATAGAGCTATTAATTTAAGTTGGAGGGAGTGTTTGCTCAATTCCAAAATAAGTGTCTTATTTGGGATTTTTTCCAAATGAACTAAAATATTTTAATATTTTTAAAATAAAAATAACTTATTATTAATTTATAGATAATCTTATTATCTTAACATAGAAAACACCAATTTGTATGAACTTTTTTTCAATCCTGGCTAGTTTCATTTATTGATGGTTTACTACATTCCTCTTTAGTATCCATGTTTATAATATTCTTTCCAGGATCTACAATTTGTCTCTTCCTTATAAGAGTTTTTCTCATATTACCCTAAGAAGCTAATATTTCTTATTCCCAAAGAAGTCGGATTATACAATAAATTTAAAAAATTAGATCAAAATACCCTTGTCTTAGGCTTTAAAAAAAAGGTTTTATATCGTGTAAACCCATCAAACTGTCACATTTATCCAGAAATGAGCCACTCGATAGGAAATTTCCAAAGTCTAACTAGTGAGAAGCAAAAATGCAGTGAGAGGTTTGATTTCTGACCCATCTGATTGGCGATTTCCAAAAATTGGCCAGTGAAAAGTTAAAATGCCTTAGGAGGTCCAATTTTTGACGTATTCGATGGGCGATTTTCAAAGTTTTCGCCATGAAGTGAGTTCTGGCCGTAAAGTGAGGTTTAGCCCAAGTGTATATGTTGTGCCCAGTTTGGGCATGAATAATACCTCACTCGCTTCACAATAAGGGAAAGGGGAGAGAGTAGTTTTGGACGAAGGAAGAAGGAAGAGACTGAATTCTTAATTGCATAAAAACCAAACAAGGAAGAAGACGACCCCTTATAGGGAAGCTGCACCTCTCCTTGGGGATCGTGCCAGCTAGTGGGCACGATCAATCAATGGGATCACCAGCTGGCCCGTTACACACTCCTATATCAATGCCCTCATAACTACTATTTATTACAATTCTACTAGAAGCATAAAATAAGGAAAGTAATCTAATATGAATGTCTAGAAGGTAGAATAGGGCGGGAGGTGTGCCTGGGTGCATGTGCACAACATTCCACACGCTTCTGCAATCGCCTTGCCCTCAAGGCGACCAAGCTAGGTAGCAATCCATAAACCCGTCCTCTGACATTCACGTGGCATCTTCAAGCAGCTGGCCCTACCAAGAAACAAGCACCTTTGTAACAATGCGGCCTGAGCGACGGACCCAACACTTATCCAACACCGAGGCGGGCGTGGGTACATCAGTGGCAGCTAGTCCCATCAATGGTGGAGGCGGTGCAGTGGTAGTAAGGGTGGTGTCACCCACACAGCGGCATAGTCGAGAGACATGAAAAACCGGGTGAACGATAGAGCCAGGCAGTAAGGCGAGACGGTAAGCCACTGAGCCAATGCGTTCCACAATAGAGTAAGGCCCATGGTAACGTGGAGCCAACTTGGAATGCTCCGCTTGAAATAAACTGGTATGGCACTGGGGAAGGACTGAGATGTAGACCAAGTCACCAACTTGAAACTCCTGATCAACATGCTTCTTATTATACACTTGTTTCATCCAGTTCTGAGCAGAGGCTAAGTTAAACTTAAGCTGACAGAGGATCTCATCCCGTGTCTGAAGCATGTTGTCCACCACGGCGACATAAGAATGGTGAGGAACATATGATAGTACGGTCGGGGGAGGATGCCCATACATCACCTCAAAAGGAGTGAACACTGTGCTTGTGTGAAAAGCGGTGTTATACGACCATTCTGCCCACGGAAGAAACTGGAGCCACCTGTGTGGTTGAGTCATGGTGAAGCACCTTAGGGTGTCTGTGGATAATAGGTTGTACTCATATGAAGAGTGGTTCTCTGTAGTGCAAAGAACTCCCGCCAAAACTGAGAGAGAATTACCCTATTGTGATTATACACAATGGTGAGAGGCATGCCATGCAACTTAGCAATCTCTCGAACATAAAGCTCAGCCACTGTCTTGGCGGTGAAGGGGTGCCCAAGGGCGCAGAAGTGCATGTACTTAGACAACCGATTCACAACCACTAGAATCACATATTTGCCTTGCACCAAGGGTAAGGCCTCCACAAAATCCATAGAAACGTCCTCCCAAACATTGTTGGGAATGGGTAGGGGCTGAAGTAATCCTACGGGGGACGTCGTGGTGGCCTTTGCTCATTGGCATACATCACAAGCAGCAACATTATCCTGAAAAGCCCGTCGTATGCCCTACCATAGGAAGCTCTGACTAACCCTCTTATATGTGCGGAATGCCCCTTCGTGGCCAGCCAGCGGTGTATCATGGAAATGAGAGAGGATATGCCGTTGAAGGTCATCAATGTCGGGCACCAAGAGGCGGTTTTTCCAGAAGAGAAGATCATCAAGCTGTACAAAGAAGGGCCGGCCAGTGGGGTCTTCTTGGAGAAGTGTAACTAGAGCCCTCGTTGAAGGATCATCCCTGTAGGCTCTCTGTAACTCGGGAAGGAAGGGGTGGATAAAGTCATGCAAGAGCTGGAGGCGGAACGGTGAGAGAGAGCATCGGCCACAGTGTTGTCAACCCCTTTCTTGTATATTACCTCGTAGTCGTAACCCAACAATTTGCTGACCCATCGTTGTTGTGTTGGAGTGGAAACCCGTTGTTCAAGGAAGTACTTTAAAGGCTGATGATCAATGTGGATAGTGAAGTGGCGGTCGAGCAAGTAAGGTCTCCATTTAGTGATTGCAAGGACTATGGCAAGCATCCCCTTCTCATAGATGGACAGTGATAAGGAATGACCCGCCAAGGCCTTGCTGAAAAATGCAATAGGTCACTTGTCCTGAAGTAGCACCGCACCAAGGCCTACCTCCGAAGCATCTGTTTCAACCACGAAAGAGTGGCTGAAATCCAGTAGAATGAGGACGGGGGCGCACGTCGTGGACTACTTCAGCCTGTCAAAAGCCGCTTGGGCAGCCTTCGTCCAAGTGAAACCTCCCTTCTTGAGTAGCTCGGTGAGGGGACGGGCGATCACACCATATTGGCTGATGAAATGCCTGTAATATCCAGTGAGGCCCAAGAAACCCCTAACTGCTCGAACATAGGTGGGCATCAGCCAAGAGAGCATCGCGGACACCTTAGAAGGGTCAGTGGTGACCCCATCTTGAGAGATAATGTGGCCAAGATAGTCGACCTATGGGTTGCCAAAAGAGCACTTTGAATGTTCTAGAAATAAGGAGTTAGCTCTCAGAATGGAGAAGACAGACCTGAGGTGCTTCAAATAATCCACCCACGATTTGCTGTAGACAAGTATGTCATCAAAGAAGACCAGAATGAAGCAGTGAAGAAATGACTTGAATATATCATTTATAAGGCTCTGGAAGGTGGAGGGCGCATTGGTTAGACCAAATGGCATGACTAAGAACTCGAAATTGCCGTCGTGAGTGCTGAAGGCGGTCTTATGGACGTCGGCTGGTTGCACCCGGATTTGATGATATCCCGATCGAAGATCGAGTTGCGTTCGCCTACCTGTTATGCGTTGTACCTCCAAAATTTGCGCCGTAAGCGTGCAATGAGGCCCATGGCCCGCGACTAAGCCCCACACCCGACTCTATGGGTATAAATATGGGGTATGATACATAAATACGAATAGGCCGAAGCATCACATTTTCCCGCCGAAAATTACCAAAAAAATAGTAGAAAAATCACAGAAAATCATAGAAAATTTAAGGACATTACAGCTTTAATCTCCTCATGCATAGCGGCACACCATTCGGGAATGGAGGAAGCAATTTTGAAGGAAGAGGGTTTGGTTTGGGATGGAGAGAGAGTGAGAAAGGTGAAAGGGACATGCGGACATATGATCCCTACTTTGCTACAAGTGGTCATTGGAGGGGAGGGTGGCGGGGAGAGGAGTGGGGCTGGGAGAGGAAGGGGAGAGGGAGGAAAGTGATAAGGGGAGGGAGAGAGGGGGTGGTTGTTGTGGGGGCAGGGATGGGGGGGAGGGAGTGATGAAAATAGGAAGGGAGATTGTGGTGGGGGGGTTTGGGGTAGGGAGGCAGTGGTGGTAAGGGAACTCATCTTCGCGAAAGCGGACGTGGCGGGAGGTGTAGACACGATGGGAGATGGGATCGAGGCAACATTATCCTTTAGTGTTAGGGCAATAACCGAGAAAGATGCATGAGATAGCCTGGGGGGAGAGGTTATGGGAGGAGTAGGGGCGGGTCCAAGGGAAGCAGCGATAACTGAAGGCTTTGAGGTGGGAGTATTCAGGGGGATTTTGAAATTGGAGTTGGTAGGGAGAGAGGTTGTGTAGGGAGGGAGAGGGTAGGCGATTGATAAGATAGAAGGTAGGAGAGAGGCATATGGGCATGGGAGAGGAGGGTGAGGGTAGTTTCGATGATGTGTTGGTGTTTTCTTTTGGCAACGCCATTTTGTTCGGGGGTATGAGGGCACGAGGTTTGGTGGGAGATGCCATGAGATGAGAGGTAGGAAGAGAGGTGGTGGTTGAGGTACTCACCGCCATTGTCGGTGCGGAGGGTGGTAATGGTGTGGTGGAGGGTCCGTTCGGCTATGGCATGGAATAGACGGAAGCATTCGGTTACATCGGATTTGAGTTTGAGGGGGTAAAGCCAAGTGTAACGGGAGAAGTCAGCGACAAAGGTCACACAGTAACGAAAGCCGAGAAAGGATGTGACCTGGGAGGGACCTCAAACATCCGAGTGGATGAGCTCAAGAGGGCGTGAGGAGCGCTTTAGGGAGAGCACAGGACGAGAGGGAGGGGGTGGGCCAGCGAGAGGGATGGCCGGCAAATGGGGGGGGCCGTCGGACTTGAGGGAGGGTGCCGGAGAGTTCGTCGGATGGGAGAGCTTGCAGGCAAACAGTTTTTGGAAACGGAAAGAGGGATCAATCCGTTGGGCAGATAGGCTTTGATACCTGAAAACAAATGAAAAAAATGGTATTCCATTACAGTAAACAACTGTTTATAGATATAAGTATGTATTTCCCATTAGGGAATACATAGTAGATACAAGCATGTATTTCATAGAGAGATGATGCAATGACAAATGGATGGAGGAGATGACAAGGAGAGGGGAGTCCAGGATTGCCATTATGGCAAGTGAGGTGTCCTTAATAGTCACATCAATCTGACGACACAAGTGGTTTATGGGTCGTTGGATCTAGGTCCAACGACACAAGGGATCAGAATTGCATGCATGCTTGTATAACACATTGTTACATCTTATATGTAACAATTAATTAACTATTCTAATTTTTATATTTTACCTTTTCTTTTGATAATTATTCTCATAAATTTTGCATGGTAAGATATAAATATTTAAACTAAATAATTATGTAATATTTTGTATTTATTTTTATAATCAAGTAGTTATTTAAATTAATAAAATATTATTAATTTTCTAATTATATGAATTTTTATGCATGGGTTGGGTCAATAGGTTACTATTTATTAAAGTAAAACATATATATTCATGTTTTAAATAACCCAACCCAAGCTCGACCTGACTTCCTTATACTAAATTATATTGAGTACTGTTGGTAACACTACCCAGATGGGGGCATGCTTTAAGCAAACCCCTAATTGTCATCCATGTACAAGGAATCTTTTTTCTTTTATTTTAATTTAAAAAATGTATTTTGATTGTACAAGGAAGTGAAGATGTCATTGGGTTTGGTTTTGCCAAAAAGTCACCCGATACCTATTAAAATATGTTAACTAATCTAGACATGACCTGCTTATATCAAACCCTCATCTGATTCAATTTGACTCATTTAAAATAAATTTATTATTTTTAAAAAAATCACTGATGACATATACAAAATATAGAAAACTTTAAAATTATACCTCTTACCCATTAAAGAATATTAAGATGTATTATCATAATACGAAAAAAAATATTTATAAATAACTTTATTTGGGTCGGGTTAGGTTGGATCACCTATAACCCAAACTGAATAGCCATTCGGGTTGAATTTAAGAACTCAAATATGATTTTTTAGGGTCTAGTTGGTTCGGGTTTTACCATATACCTTACTCAAGAGACAACCATTTGAGGAAGGTTTGTGGTTGTTGTAGTTATATGTGATCGAGTAAAAATATCACTTTTATAAGTAATCAACTAAAGTTATATATAAATTTATAATTTATTTTTATTTTGATAATTATATTGGTTCTTAAAAATTTTACAAGTTAATAGATAAAACTAAATAATTATTTGAACTTTTATTTGTATTTATTTTATAATAAGGTTATTTTTTAAGTGTTCTAAATATTTAAATTTGGTCATGTTTAGGTATAAATGGATAAGGTTGACATGTTACTATTTTTAAAATGGAAACACATTCAGGCTTTAGATAACCCAACCCGAGCTCGAGGACTTGACTTTCTCACTAACATCGAGTATTGATAACAATGCCTTTTATTTAGTGTCATATGCATTTCAATTTTATTGTGCCATTTAGAGAAACAAGCACCATGTCATAGATGAATTAGGCCCAACCCAACCCTAATAGGCCTAGGTTTGGTTGTCTAAATTCAACATGAATAGTTATTCAAATCAGGTTCACGTGATGATGAATTCCATAGAAGTGGAGAATTCCGAACTAGAGATTTCAGAGCCACCACGATCTAGAACCGGAGAGGCCAACGCAGAGTAACACAGAGTGAAGGAAAATAGGAATATCTGGGAATTAGAAGAGTTTTCTTCTTGTATATTACGTGGAGAACATTGCTGAGAAATCTTGTAATTCTCTTGTACTTTGATTCTCTATCTAGTAGAATTGTATGATCCTGTAGATGTAAGCAGCAAGACCGAACCACGTTAAATTCCCTTGTGTACTTTACTTTCGTATTGGCGTTTCTACATCCATATTTCCATAGTACAGGTAGAGAATAGTAAAATTATACTCTGTTCACCCAGAACTCTAGAACAGTAAATATATACTTTGTTCGGTTAGAACCATAGTGCAGTAAACTTATACTCTATTTGGCAAGGCTTGTAGTTTTATTCCCCACAAGCTGCTGCACCAGGATCGATAATGAATTTTACTGTAGCAACAAGCACCAGCAGAAGATAAGGAAGAAGCCTCCAATGTGAGACGTAAGTGTACCCCACATAGATCCTAGGATTTATAACTGTCCAATACAGAGAAAGATGGAGAAAATTTCTTAATGTTGCTGATAAAAAAAACATAATGATAAGCTACAAAGGAGGAACTTGGGAGGTGGCGAATTGATGATTGCTGGGAATCTCCACTGGATAGACGTGTGCATGAAAATAGAACTTGAAGAGCCCGGAAAGAATCTGAAGCCAGCAGTCATGACGAGATGAGGCAGAGAAGTGGAGTCCGGAGTGATTCAACTATTCAAGTGCAGAAGTTTAAAATTGAGAACTCTTTGGTGACTGGCTAGAGAAAGATTTGGCTAAAGGCAGATTTAATCAATTAAGAGCAAGTAGAAGTTCTATATTTATAAGGAGATGAGTTCTTTAAGAAGACAAAAGAAGGGAGGCTCAACCGGCAAACCAGAGAGAAAAAAATAGAGAAAAAAATTCAACTTGGGTACTATAGCAGTTCTGGCATTTTTGCAAGTGACGGGAAGAAATTTGAACTTGTAGGGCTGAGTTCAAGTGCCGATGCAAGTGCTATTCGTTATCTTTATTTCTTTACTATCTTATAAATTTTTTATTTATTTTTAATAGAATTTATTCTTATTATCATGTCAATTAGAGGCTAGATTTCTTAACTAGGGTTTCGATGAAACCTCCTTAAATTGTAGAATTTCATAATTATATAACTTATTAAATTTTTTAAATGGTGAGTTTAATGTTAATTATTTATACTTTTTAATTAATTAAATTAATTTAGATATGGGTTTAGACATTTTCACTTATGATTTAAATTGGCTTTTATTAATTTATTATTTAGTTTTGTCTTATTTAATATTAAAGTTAAGCATTAGTTGTGATTTATACATATGGATACAATTAATGACTTAACTTTAATCCATTGAAGTGAGGAACAATTATTATTTTAAGATTGTACATGAGAGCTTAATGATTATATTTTTTATAATAACAAAGATTGATTTTTAGATGATTATGAGATAAATATAAAAAATAATTAATGATCATAATTATGAGTTTCAATTATTTAATGAGTGTGGATTCCTATACACTAATATTTTGATAATTTGATATTTTAGGTATCTTGCATTGCTTTCCTTAGCCTAGATTAAAGCTTTAGAACTTTAATTTAGATAGTTTAATTGCTTCTAAATTCTTATTTATTTATATTAGTTACTTTAATCAAGTTATTTATTTTATATTTATTAAATAGATTAAGGTTAACTTAAGTTAGAATAAATTATGCTTTTTAAAATTTTAAGACTATTATAATCGACACTTGATTTAGCCACTTGTCTACTATAGATTTGTGCATTTGGAAGTACAAATATTTAAAATTTAGCGACAAGAATATCATATGATGGTAAAGCAACATGTGTGTACAGTTCTAGCTATGAGGAGTACGTTCCCAATACCAGTGAAGTAGATGTTGGAGGACATGATTATGATTCTATATGTGGGAAGTATATTCTTAACATATTTGATATAGATGGAGGAGTTGATAATGAGAGATGCAAAGAGGACAATTATTTCCCACACATTTCTCAAAATTCACTCCAAGGAGATCAAATTGAAGGAGGCATCAACACGTTTGGCATTTATCTGAGGAATACAAGTCTATCATCCATATGTGGAATATTTTTGTGGAGACAATCAAACCAGGTATCATCAACATGTTTAATTTGGCATTTAGCTGAGGAATATAAGACTTTCATAAATACTTGTGGAACATATTTGTGGAGACAATCAAACCAGGTATCATGGAATGTCCATAATATTGCGTTGGCATATTCGTGTATGCAGAAAGACACATTGCCATGTAAGTATAACTTATGTGCATATGTAGAGGTCAGAAGATGAACAAATGTCTCTAAAGCTTTTGCATCAACGAGGGAAGCTTCAGAACAAGAATGAATGAGGAAGCACCGGGAGGGGAGAACATGGGTAGAACCGGCAATTCAGCATTACACGTTGTCATTGATTTCCGTGAGAATGTGAAATACATTTGTTCAATGAAATCTGATAATTCTAAAATTCAAACTATCAACTTCCAATTGGCAAACTATCACTTTCTAATTGCCAACTACCAGTTTTTGTATCCGATTATTCACACTTATCTATATGTATTTTGAGCATTTAACAAATTGATATAAATTCCTCTCGATTCTCCTTTTGCAACTTGGTGATGGAGGTGCTACCCATGAATCGAATTTACAAGAAGTATTAAAAGCACAAACTCCTGATCCCCTTAACAACAAACGATAAACTAATAGACACAACCCCCCGTTATATATACTCTACTGAGTATGCAAAGAAGTATCATCTTCTGTGTTTTTCAAATCCCATCCTTGCTATACAGACAACGTGTAGGTATAGGTGGGCACAACGATGGTGGCATGTGAGGTTAGGATGATCCATATGTGAATAGCGACTTCGGTAGGCCATTTACAAGGGTGTGTAATCCTAGATTAGTGGAGCTCGAGCAGGAGTTTAGTGACAAAGATGCGCTATGACTCCAGTTGCACAAATTCGATGTGAACAATAACTTTCAGTTCTTTCAAATAAATCTTCTTACACTGTCCGGTGCATTGCGGAGAGCTCCCCTTGGAGATTACATGCCTCAAGAGTAAATGAATGTAGAGTCTTTAAGATCAAGGCTCATAATTAATTTCGTTCATACTTGTTCAGGGCCATTGCATCGTGGAGATCACCAGCAAGAAGTGGGATAATAGAAGATGCAGTATTTCGTTGCTTGGACGGATGTGTTTGATACATGCCAACATATATAATTGCTGACATCAATTTGGAGTATGGAATATAATTAGTTATCGGAAGGCCCAGGTGGATGAAGAAGCCTCAATTCAGCGTCTATGGGGAACATTTGAATGGTCCTATGAGGATCTTTCGGCGTATTTACAATAGTAGGAGAAAACTATTTCAGAGGCCATCACAATGATATGGCATGCCCCAAAAGACAATTATTCGAGAGATGTTTCATGGCAATCGGGGTATGTATTGAGTGCTCATATGCACAGAGTCATTACTTATATATATGACAAACATTTAAAAGGATGATACATAGGCACACTGTTTGTGGCCATAACTACAGACAATAACAACCACATATCTCAGTGCAACTGCCATAGGAGAATCAGAAAATAATGAGACATGGAATTGGGTGGGTTCTTACAAAATTGAGGCGTGCATTAGGTCATTTAGAAAGTCTTTACACTATATCGGATTGGTGATAAGTATGAAATATATATCTATTTTATATAATTTTTTATTTTATTTATTAGCATATATTAGGATAATTTAGAGTTAGTTATAGTTTATTTAGATTAAGATAGATATTAGTATTCTAATTTAATTATTAATAATTTTATAGTTATCAGTAGTTTAGGCATCTATTTAAATCAAGTTGGAATTTTAGTTATATTCTACATGTCTAAAGTATGATATTTTATGTTTTGTAGGTAAAGTGCGCTTATCAAGGTACTTGGACGATATTTAGAATAATTCAAAATAGTCTTGACATGCTATAAAGTGATTTGGACAACTTTTCGGAGTTATAAACAAATTAAAAATTAATATAGACATGAAGAATAGCTTAATGAACAGAATATGAATTGTCTAGAAAAACTGTCCAAATTGCAGAAATAGTGTAGTCGTTCGATCGGGCATGCAGGGCGTTCGAACGGGATAACGTGATTTTGAAGACAAACTCAGTATAGGCGTTCGAATGGGAATCCGGGGCGTTCAAACGGGATAACACACAGTTTCCTTGTTTGAGCAAATTTTAAATTCTTTTCATATTAGACTTCTTCCTATGGATCTTATGCCTATAAAAAGACATATTTGGCTTAAAATTGAGGGATTCCAGTAGATTTTATGAAGAGAAAAAGGAAGAAGAAGATGAAAGAGAACTCAAAGCTTTCAATGGAGATTGAAATGCTTTCTTCTACCATGGAAGGCTAGACTTTTCTTTTACTTTGGAGTTGATAAAGCTATAGATAAGTTTCAGTTTTGTTTCTTTTTAATTTAGATCTCATTTGTGAATTATGACAATTGTATGATAAGGATTTCCTTTTTAATGGAAAAACTTTTAATGTTTATTCAATTCTATGTTGATTTATTGTCTTGTAGATAATAGATTGATGTGGTTTTGATATTTTTATCAATTCTAATTTCTGTGATTTAGATGAGATGGTCATACAATAGTTTTAATGTTCAGATAATTAATGAATTGGATGAGTTATACTAAGATTAGACGAGTCATGCCTCTAGCTAGTTTAGTGTAGATGATTCGTGCTATTGTCAAAGATAGTTCATGCCAGGAATTTAATTAATGATTCTTTCTGAAGTAATTCTAGCTTGTAGCTGAGAATGCTTGTTCATATTCACACTAGATTTAGATTAAAAGTTAAGGAATTATTATGGTTCTATAGTGGATTTGATTTCCTAAGTAAATTCCATCAAATTAATCTCTTGGTTTTAAACTAGTTGATTCCATTCTTTTGCTTAATTTAAGTTTAAGTTGTTTCTAGTTTTTAATCAACAAATTCCTCTTTAGATTTAATAATAATTCATCCATCCTGAGGTTCGACAACCCTTAAATATTTATCTTAGTACAATTACCTTGTACACTTGCAAAGGGTTTAATTATAAACGACCAAGTTTTTGGCGCTGTTGCCGGGGACAGTGTTGATTTGTTACTAAATTAGCTTTAGGATAATTCTAGATACTTTAGTTTTAGTTTATTTTAGTTTTTAGGTTAATTCTTAGTTTCTTACTTTCTTTTAATTTGATCTTGTAGGGTGAGTTGAAGACCGTGCTCTCTACACTTGTGGCCACAAGTGGACGTTGGCAAGCATAGTGCTTCTCAAGATCTTTTTCCTTTTTTTTTTAATTCTTTTTCCTTAGTTATTTTTGCTTCCTCCTTCCCTTTTTTGTTAAATTCTTTTTCTTTAGTTATTTTTGCTTCCTCTTTCCCTTTTTACACTTAAAATTGTGTGGTGTGTTTGTGGTGTATGCGTGATCGTTGCTCCTTACTCCCCCGATTAGTACCATTTGACACTGATCCTGAGCGGACATCTAGGAGAGCTGAGTTGCCCTCGACCTACATCCCTACACCCCCAAACTCTCCCACCAATTCCTCCACCCACACTACTTCTACCCTCATCATGGCTGAACATCAGTTAGTAGATGCACCACTCATAGCTCTAAGGGAGTATTACACTCCCAATGAGTACACCTCTCCTTCATGCATTAGGTTGCCAGCGGTTGTTGCTTAAAATTATGAAATTAAGCCCAATGTTATTCAAATGCTTCCATCCTTTTATGGGCTTAATAATGAAAACCCGTATAGGCACCTAGATGACTTTTTGGAAATATGCACAACTTTTAAGCTCTCAAATTTAACTGATGAAGCTGTTAAACTTCGCCTTTTTCCTTTCACATTGAAAGATAAGGCTAAGGAATGACTTTACTCTTTGGAGCCAAATACTATCACAACATAAGCCCAAATGCAACAAGAGTTCCTTAAAAAGTACTTCCCCATAGGTAAGACCAACGAAATGAAAAAGGTCATAACCACTTTTGCCCAACTTCCCACTGAACAATTCCATGAGAGTTGGGATAAACTTAAGGACCTTCTTAGGAGGTGTCCTCATCATGTTGTCCCTAAGTGGCAATTAGTGCAATGTTTTTATGAGGGTCTTACTAAACAAAACCGTTATCTTGTTGATGCAAGTTGTGGGGGTACCTTTTTGTTAAAAAATGAAAATGAGGCATGAAAACTTTTTGAGAACTTTAGTGAAAATTCTCTTCAACAGCTGCAATGAATAGAAATGAGAGTGGATTATCTACCTTGAACAATGCCCCCTCTAGGGGTGGCTTGTATGAAGTCAAAAACCCATTAGACCTCTCCTCCAAAGTTGATACTTTGAGTAGGAAGCTGGACCTCCTTATGACTTCAACCCATCAGCCCACTTCCTTCACTCAAGATGCATGCACAATATACCTTAGCCCAGCCCATACTATCATGGAGTGCCCCTCTGTCTCTCAATTTCCTGAGCTTGTCCAAGACCATGTGAATGCCACCCAATCCTTCCCTAGGGCTGAGAACAATCTATTTTCAAACACATATAACCCTGGGTGGAGGAATCATCCTAACTTTTCCTGGCAGGCACAAAACCAAGGGGTTATGGATAACCAACCCCCTAGGCAACCATTCCAGGTCCTACTAGCCCCTATCTACCAACCTCAAGTGTAACCCCCATATGTTCAACCTAGTAGGAGTCCGAGTTTTGAAGAGAAGGTCTTAAATGCATTACAAGAGCTACAATCTCATACTCAAATCCTTCACTCCCACACACAATCTATAGCGAAGCTAGAAGCCCAAATTGGACAACTAGTTAATGCTATTAACAAGAGAGAGATGGGGATGTTGCCAAGTCAACCCCTACCAAACCCTAAAGGTCAATTTCAGGTAGAGGGAACTCCTCCCTTTAATGAACAAGTTAATTTCATAATGACCCTTAGGAGTGGGAGGATTGTTGACAAGAATGTTGGGGGATCACCAGTGACAGATGATAGGAGTGAGGAGTTAGAGAGGGCAGCCTCTAATGAGCCTCATGAGTTAAAGAGTGAGCCAAATTTAAGGGAGTCAGTTTCTCCTTCCCCTTCCTCAGAGCCACAGTCTAAGACTACTTCTGAGGGATCTTATATCCATAGGGCACCCTTTCCTTAGTGTCTTGTCATGGCCCCACCATTTAGAAAGAGCACAGCTAAGATAGATGATATTCTTGAGACTTTTAAATAAGTCAAAATTAATCTTCCCCTCTTAGAAGCTATTAAGCAAGTCCCTGCTTATGTTAAGTTCTTCAAAGACCTATGTACTCAAAAGCATAAATCTAAGACCTATGTGTCTAAGAAGGTCTTTCTCACCGAGCCAGTAAGCTCTCTTTTGAAGTTTGATACCACCTAAGTATAAGGACCCTGGAGTGCCCACTATTTCTTGTGTCATAGGCGATTACTCTATTCATAGAGCCCTCCTTGACCTTGGTGCGAGTGTCAATCTACTCCTTTACTTGGTGTATGAGAAACTAGGGTTAGGTGAATTGCAGCCTACATCAGTTACCTTGCAGCTAGCTGACTATTCTGTGCGTAAGCCTCAGGGAGTAATTGAGGATGTCTTAGTGAAGGTTGACCGATTCTTTTTCCCTGTTGATTTTATTGTCTTAGATATGGAAACCGGTTCCAACTCCACACATCAGATTCCTATCATTCTAGGTCGCCCTTTTCTTGTCACAACTAATGCATGCATAAATTGTAGGATGGGGGTAATGGAGATGACCTTTGGGAACATGAAAGTGTAACTAAATGCTTTTGATGTGTCTAACCATTTGCCTGCAACTTCTAATGCTGAATGTTTTATGGTAGACAATTTTAGATTTGATGCTTATGATAAAGGTCCATCTTTTGTAGCATCAACCCATAATCAAGTCGTGCCTTCTAATATTTTTGAATCATCTTTTTGGAGACTTAAGAGAAGAGTCAATGCCAATATCTACCACCCACCCTGACATACTTGATAATGTTGGCATTGTCTGGCTAAGGACAATAAACTTAGCGCTTCTTGAGAGGCAACCCATGTCTTTGATATCTTTCTTTTCCTTTATTTTGTTTATCTTCTTTGTTTTATTTAGGTTTTATTTTCTCTGCTTTTGTTTCTATTCTCAATATAGTTTCTATTTCTTTTGTTGGATATAATACATTAGGTTTGGAGGAATGCTCATCACTTGTAATTTATTTCTTTTCTCTCAATCCTATGTACTTCATTTTCATATTAGTGGAATAGTTATGCTTTCAGGTGATATCTTTCTTTCTCTCTCTTACTTATTCTTGTCATTGTAATATATATTTTCTTTTACATTGAGGACAATGTTCAGTTTAGGTTTGGGGGTATAGAAAGATATTTTTCTTTCTTATTTTTCTTTTAGGATGTTTTAGAGTATTTTTCATTTTTCTTTTGTTTTCTTTTCTTTTATGGGGTTTTATCGCTTATTTTCTTTTAAAAGCATATGTCTGTTTTTAAAGAGATCAATTTCATGAAGAAAGTTCAAGTAATTAATTAAGTGATGAAAATGATTGAGTGAGTAATTTTTATTTTATTTTCTTTATCGTGGATAATTGTGCTTATATTTTTAAATCACAGTTCACACACTTGAAACTTATAGGAATATAATTTTATGATTTATTACTTGTAATCTTAGTGGGATATCTTTAACTAAGCATATTTTTAAAAAACTTGACAATTGAGTAATTTTTAATGTTTTATGATAGATCTTTATGCTTAGCTTTTATTTGAAATTTTTTTTTTGGGGATAAGTGTGTAATGAAATAAAGGATGATGAAAAAAAACAATGAAAAAAAAAGAATGAAAAAAAAGTTGAAAAAAATATAGATTGATTGAAAAAAATTTGATGAAAAAAAGAGAGTAAAGGTTTGTTTCTCTTTTTACTGAGTAACCGGACCTTGTGCCTAGGCAAGTATAAGAGATCGCGTCAAAAGGTGAAAAAATGAGATAAATTCTTTTTTGACTTACTTGGTTCTGTAGCCTTTATAGTTCGAGTTATTAAGCCTAAGGGGTATTTCAACACCTAGTGCCTTGAGCTAACTAGATTAGGGACACTGACCTAACGTTTGTTACATGGACTATTTAGAAAGCTTAATAGAACTAAGTATTGCACAAGTCATATTTGGAGATATATTATGCTCTTATTCCCTGAATTTAATTAAAATTTGAAATCTATTACATGAGGTTTTATTATGAGATGTTAATGATGAAAGATTGTCATTGTTATATTTTTTTAGCTAGTGAACTTTAATGAGCTTGGTTAATGGGTCACATAAGATATGCTTGTTAATAAAGAATGAAATTGTATGACTATAAAGTTTCTATACTTCATGTTTTTGAAATGTATATATGTAGTTGCACAATTATTTCTAAGATGAGGTCATAGAATAGATTAATCCTTACTTGAAAGTGATCAGATCGAAATTATTTACTTTTTTCTAGTATTTGTGTTTGGTTCTTTGTAAAAATAGTTATGTGTTTTTAAGAGAAGATTGTTTTTAGAATTTTTGTTTTCTTATTTTGTTTTATTTCTTTTCTTAGGTTTAGATGTTTATGGGTATCATTACTGCAAACCCTCACGAGACACAACTCGTCCAACTAGGGACACCTAGGGGTTTAAAGGCTTGTTGCATACGCTAAATGTAATCGTGATTCCCTACGAAAGTGGCATTTATTTTCTTTTAGATTAGTTGTTTTGTTTTGTTTTGCTCGAGGACTAGCAAAATATAGGTTTGGGGGTATTTGATAAGTATGAAATATATATCTATTTTATATGCCTTTTTACCTTATTTGCTAGCATAGATTAGGTTAATTTAGAGTTAGTTATAGTTTATTTAGATTAAGATAGATATTATTATTTTAATTTAATTATTAATAATTTGGTAGTTATCAGTAGTTTAGGCATGTATTTAAATCAAGTTGGAATTTTAGTTATATTCTACATGTCTAAAGTATGATATTTTATGTTTTGTAGGTAAAGTGCGCTTATCGAGGTACTTGGACAATATTTAGAATAATTCAAAATAGTATTGACATGCTATAAAGTGATTTGGACAACTTTTCGGAGTTATAAACAAGTTGAGAATTAATATGGACATGAAGAATAGCTTAATGAACAGAATATGGACTATCCAGAAAAACTGTCCACATAGTAGAAACAGTGTAGCCGTTCGATCGGGCATGAAGGGCGTTTGAACGGGAAAACATGATTTTGAAGACAAACTCAGTATAGGCGTTCGAACGGCAATCCGGGGCGTTCGAATGGGATAACGCGTAGTTTCCTTGTTTGAGCCAATTTTGAATTCTTTTCATATTGGACTTCTTCCTACAGATCTTATGGTTATAAAAGGACATATTTGGCTCAAAATTGAGGGATTCCAGTAGATTTTATGAAGAGAAAAAGGAAGAAGAAGATGAAAGAGAACTCAAAGCTTTAAATGGAGATTGAAGTGCTTTCATCTACCATGGAAGGCTAGACTTTTCTTTTACTTAGGAGTTGATAAAACTATAGATAAGTTTCAGTTTTTTTTCTTTTTAATTTAGATCTCAGTGGTGAATTATGACAATTGTATGATAAGGATTTCCTTTTTAATGGAAGAGCTTTTAATGTTTATTCAATTCTATGTTGATTTATTGTCTTGTAGATGATTAGATTGATGTGGTTTTGATATTTTTATCAATTCTAATTTATGTGATTTAGATGAGATGGTCATATAATAGTTTTAATGTTCAAATAATTAATGAATTGGATGAATTATACTAAGATTAGACAAGTCATGCCTATAGCTAGTTTAGTGTAGATGATTCATGCTATTGTCGAAGATAGTTCATGCCATGAATTTAATTAATGATTCTTTCTGAAGTAATTCTAGCTTGTAGCTGAGAATGCTTGTTCATATTCACACTAGATTTAGATTAAAAGTTAAGGAATTGTTATGGTTCTATAATGGATTCGATTTCCTAAGTAAATTCCATCAAATTAATCTCTTGCTTTTAAACTAGTTGATTCCATTCTTTTGCTTAATTTAAGTTTAAGTTGTTTCTAGTTTTTAATCAATAAATTCCTCTTTAGATTTAGTAATAATTCATCTGTCCCTGAGGTTCGACAACCCTTAAATTCTTATCCTAGTACAATTACCTTGTACACTTGCAAAGGGTTTAATTATAAACGATCAATTGGCACTATGCAATAGCATCTCAGATACCCTTGGTTTTTGTTAGATGATACCTAGCTCTTGGCAGTATCTTGATAGATCTTCCCGCCTTTATTATCTCTTAGATATGATCTTCCCTGCCTTCATTATCTTCCATATTTGACTTTCACTTTTAGTCATTATTTGCATATATTATTCAATCCTTCATTATCTTCCATATCTGATTTCCCCTTTTTGTCATTATTTGCATATATTCTTCAATAGTTGTACATGATATTCTTTCCTTACATGTAAGCTATATGTCAATCAAGGAGAGGTTTTCTCCACACAAGTTGTACACGCCCTCTATTAATATGAAAATAGAATCTGGGCTATATGACAGGTTCTAGTCTAAAATGGTATCAGGCCACTGATCCTCTTGCCTGTGACGTCCTCTTCCCTTAGTTGCTTGCGCCATGACCTCTTCCACCACAACTACTTCTCCTTCCTCTACGATATTTTCATCCTTTACCCCTCCTCTCAAGAGCATTAAACAGGATAAATCTTTGAAGCTCTCCATGTCTAATTACTTGCTTTGGCAGACACAAGTTCTCCCTATTCTCCGAAGCTATGATCTTATGGGGTTTGTTCTTTGTGACTTTCCCCAGCCCATCCTTGTTGTTGATGGTTCGAACTCTATCGATGTATGTCAATGGATTCGTATGGAATAGATGATTGTTGGACGATTCACCGCTTCCTTTTCTAAATCGGTGTTGTCTCTTGTTTCTGGAAAAAAGACTTCTCATGCATTGTGGGTTTTTTTGGAAACCCTCTTTGGCACACACTCCCGTGTTCGGGTTCAACATCATCTCTAGACGATCTTCAAAGGGTCGCACTCCATTGCTGAATATGTTGAGCATGCCAAGTCATTGGCTTTAACTCTCGCCAATGCCAATAAGCCAATTGACGATGATGATATGTTCCTCTAGCTTCTGTGTGGGATGGGCTATGAGTTTGATCCTATTGTGGCAACCATTAATGTACAACGGCTTGCCCCTTCTCTTGAAGATGTTATCGGTTTGTTACTTGACTTTGAATTGCGTTTATCATCAGCTTATATATCTTATGTTTCCTCTATTGCCTTTCATAGTCTGTTATGAACCAGTGTCCACAACGGCCTTGAAGCCAGGGTAGGGGAAGGGAGCAGTGCAAGATGGCTGGGAAAGGGGGGAGGGAGCGGCATGGCTGCCATGAAGGAGGGAGAGGCTTAGAAGAAAGGAGAGAAGATAAAACTCAATAATTCATTCACTAATCAAATTATGACATAGCCCTTACACTTAAATAGACAAACTAGTGGCCTCACTAATAGGCGCCTAAGACCCATTAACTTTATTAAAAGAAAACCGCTAATAACCTAATTGACCTCTTGACCTAAATGCCCTTATTAAACAATGACATAATTAAAACCTATCCTACTAGCACGTGGACCCCAATGATTGACCCTTAGGACATTCACAACATTTCACCATAAGGAGAGAGAGTGTGTGGGGGAGAGAGAGATAAAGAGGAGAGAGAGGGAGAGAGAGAGTGAAGGGGAGAGAGAGAGAGGAAGAGAGAGAGAGGAGAGAGAGAGGAGAGAGAGAAGAGAGAGGGAAAGAGAGAAAGAGGAGAGAGAGGAGAGAATTAAAATTATAAATTATTTTTAAAAAATAAAAAAAATTAAAGACGCATACTAGTATGCTTCGCTACTACTCTAGGGTATATATATATATGTATATATATATATATATATATATATATATATATATATGCGTCGCTACGACCTAGTATACTAGCGACGCATAAACACATACACGTATGCGTCACTACTACTAGATGCAGTAGCGATGCATATGGTATGCATCGCTAATAGTTTTTTTATTTTAACAAATTGAAATTAAAAGAGATAGAGAGAGAGAGGAGAGAGAGAAGGGAGAGGAGGAGAGATAAAGAGGAGAGAGAAGAGAGAGGGTGAGGGCAGAAAAGGAGAGAGAGGGAGAGAGAGGGGGGAAATAGAGCGAGGGGGAGAGAGAGGGAGAGAGAGTGAGGGGGAGAGAGAGAGGAAAGTGAGAAAGAGTGAGGGGGAGAGAGAAAGAGGAGAGAGAGAGGGAGAGATAGAGTGCGGGGAGAGAGAGGAAGAGTGAGAAAGAGTGAGGGGGAGAGAGATAGAGGAGAGAGAAAGAGGAGAGAGAGAGAGGAGAGAGAAAGAGGAGAGAAAGGAAGAGAGAGAGTGAGGGGAGAAAAGGGAGAGAGAGAGGTTGAGGGAGAGAGAGGGGGTGAGAGAGATAGGAAGAGAGAGAAAGAGGAGAGAGAGGGAGAGAGAGTGAGAGGGGAGACAAAGGAAAGAGAGAGAGGTTGAGGGAGAGTGAGAGGGGAAGAGAGAGAGGGAGAGAGAGAGAGTGAGAGGGGAAGAGAGAGAGGGAGGGAGAGGGAGAGAGAGGAAGAGATAGAGAGGAGAGAGAGAGGGAGAGATAGAGAGAAAGAGAGGAAGAGAGAGAGGAAGAGGAGAGAGAGAGGAGAGTGAGAGGTAGAGAGAGTGAGGGAGAGAGAGAGAAAAACAGAGAGAGGAAGAGATAGAGAGGAGAGAGAGAATTAAAATTATAAATTATTTTCAAAAAATAAAAAATATTAGCTATGTATACTAATATGTGTCGTTAGTAGTCCTGGGTAGTAGCGACACATAGAATTATGCGTGTGTCACTACTACCTTGTATATTTATGACAGATAAACGTATGCGTTGCTACTAACATGTGTAGTAGCGACACATATGGTATGCACACACTAATAGCGATGTTTGGTATGAACGTCGCTAATAATCTTTGTTTTTTAAAAAATTGTAAATGCTATTAGCGATGCTCGCATGATAGCGTTGCTAATAGCATTAATTAATTGTGACACTAAATTACTAACGTCGAATTACCTATATTATTAGCAACGCTCTTCACGAATGTCACTAATAGCCTACGCGGGTGAAATTTCGCCCGTTTATATAACATCTCCCCTCCTCGCCCTCCTCCTGGCCCCCATCCCTCTCCTCCCTCCCGTTCCCCCCTCTCCGGTCCCCACCGTCTTCCTCAATCCTCTGGAACCCCACCCCCTCCTCCTTCCTGCTCCCCCCTCTCTCCCCGGCTCTGCCCCCCTCCTTCCCCTCCTCCGAACGCTCCCCACTGTCCTCCGGTCCCCCACCCCCTCCTCCTTCCCTCTCCCCCCTCTCTCCCTGGCTCTGCCCCCCTCCTTACCCTCCTCTAATTTTCAGAGGAGGGGGTGGGGGGCTAGAATCCGGCCCCATCTCCCTTCCCCGGTTGGGCTCACCACTGGGGATATTTTTAAAAAATTTTGTCTTTAGCGACACCTATAAAAGCGTTTTTATTTTATTTTATTGAATGTATTAGTGACGCTTTGAAAAGTTCGCTAATACACAATTTTTTTTTAATATATTTTATTATTAGCGGCGCTTTGAATAAGAAAATTTTCTTTTTTAAAAAAAACTTTATTATATTAGAGATGCCTAAAAAGCGTCAATAAAACTCCAGCTGTTATTGCCTATTAGCAATGTTTTTCTATGCGTCGGTAAAGGAAAATTATTAGTGACACATAAATAAGCGCCGCTAATGTGACACTATTAGCGATGCTTTGTGTTAAGCGTTGCTCATAGGCAATAACGACTAGAACTTTATCGGCACATTTAGCGATACTTGAAAGTGTCGTTCATAGTCCTATTTGTTGTAGTGACCTTGTCCCCGAGGTGGCCCTAAACTCCAAGCATCAAGCTCACCATATTTCCACTGTGAACATCTAGTCCGGAACTGTGGATGAGACAATCAGAATGATGCAAGAAAGTGGGTTAGTACTCAAAAGCAGGCGTGAATAAGCCAACACAAACATGTTAGAAGTACAGTTAATAGAATCCAAGGGCAAGGTATCTTTGTTGTCAATAGGGAACGGGAGATGATGGCAGGACAAAGTAGATTGGCCCGCATAGGTCTCCAACAAGCGGGGCCACCAAAGGGACAACAGGGTGGCCTGAGCTAGCCCATAAAGGGTATTAGACAACAGTAATAGGAGAGGATAAGTGCCAATGACAACAATTGACACAAGCGATAAGGGTATAAAGGTAGGTGGGCTGGATAGTGCAGTAGGTGGGTTAGCTAACGGTAGCAATAGCAACTTTTGGCACCTCCGGGATAATTCGTCGGCTAGCTAAGCAATATTAGAAAAAAGAGGAATTGACCAAAGTAGACTCCTACTTTGGTCAATTAACCGAAATGTGGGCAAGTTTCTACTTTTTACCAAAGTAGACTTGCTCACGTGAGAACTTGTACACGTGGGAGGGTTTTTGACTGAAATACCCTCCCCAAAGTATACTTCCCGCTTCTTGGTGTCTACTCCCGCTCGGTCGTGTCTCCTTTCCGTTGATCGTGACTGTTCATCTCCGTCACCAGCATCACCTCCCGGAGAGCAACATATTTGCCATTTCCGACTTCATCTTTCTGTTCGTTTCGCCCTCGCCGGAGAGCTTTTACTCTTCTTGGCCGCTTTCCCTTCCGGAGCCGTCATTCGCCCTCGCCTTCAGTAACCTTACTGCCCTAATCTCACCGTCGGCCATCTTGCCGTCGCCCTCACCGCTCTCATTGCCCTCATCTCGGACTCTGCCATCTTCCCCTCACCCTTACTGCCCTCGTCTCAGCGTCGCCCACGCCTGCAAAGCGATATCTCGGCCTCACCCTCATCTGAAGGTATGATTTTTCTTATAAATTTGCTATTTTTTCTAATTTTAGTCATTGGATTTTGCTTGCATTTCCCATACGTAAGTGGTTAACAAATTTCCTCCAATTTGTTATGAGTAAGCATGAATTAGTCTCAAATTGACCGCTGTGAAGAAATTCTGTTACATGTTACTATGAAACTGCGAACTGAATAACTACAAAACTGGAAAAATGTAAATTTAAATTAAATATATGTGGTTAAATAAAAATAAATAGAACTGAAATTAAATTAAATTGAAATTAAAATTTCTGGTTATTTGACATAAATATGTGGATAAGTGGAAAACTATAAAATTGGAAAACTATAACACTGGAAAACTATAAAACTGGATCATTGAATAATAAATAAAAAACATTCTCTTTATTTTATTTGAACTTTGTCTTTATTAATATCTTGATTATAAAATATTTTTATATTCTATTTTCATCTAACATATTTGTATAGGAAAATATGTCTAAGTCTACCGAAAACTATAACACTGGAAAACTAGAAAACTAGAAAACTGGAAAACTATAAAACTGGAAAACTATAAAACTATAAAAGTGGATCATTTATCATAAATAAAAAATATTCTCTTTATTTTATTTGAACATTCTGTTTATTAATATCTTGATTATACAATATTTTTATATTCCCTTTTCATTGATTTTTAATCTAACATATTTGTATAGGAAATATGTCTAACGTTGCAGGAAAAAGAATGAAAAAGGGGAATCTGCTGAATAAGCTTTATGAAGGGGACCCCCAATGCAAGTCAAGTTATTATTATATTGGTAAGTTAAAAGACCACTTTGACAGGCACAAAGTGCAGAAGAAGTTGTTTGATAGGACATATTTTGGTAAGTTTATGGAATGTGAGGTTACGCAAAACATGTTCCCTGCCCAAGCCTTCCACCATCTCCTTAAGAGGCATAAGGGGGATTACCTATTTCAAGTGAATGAGAGGACGAGCATAAAGCTTTCCCCAAAGGAATTTTGTATGGTTAGTGACCTGAAATTTGCTGACTCTACCCTCCTCTCCCATCAGTGCCCAAATTCTTGAAGAAAGGCAGCCTCTTACTGCGAATATTTGGGAGGTCAAAGTTATTAATAAGGAAGGAGGAGTTGTTCTAGAAGATTACAATATGTGAAAATGACAAGGATGTCGTAAAGTTGGTGGTAGTTCTTGTATTAGAAAGTTTATTGGTGGGTAGAGGGTGGAACAATAAGGTGGATAGGAAATACTTGCAGCTTGTAGATGACGTGGATGGTTTTGATGAGTATCCTTGGGGAAACCTTTGCTACTGGGACACATTACGGGGTTTAGAGCAAGCTACGAGGTCTATGGGCAATGTAAATTACAATGTCTATGGTTTTGTGCATGTTGTAACGGTAAGTTTTACTTATTTAATGAATTTCTTAAAATATTTTAGTAATTAATTGATGGAGAGTTATGTTTTAGGTGTGGGCAATGGAGAGGATTCCATTGTTGGGGGATTGCTGTGCAAGCAAAATGAGGAGTACTTTTCCTCTGATATGTAGCTGGGCATCTTACAAGAAGCCCAAATTCAATTATCTTGAGGAGGTGGTATTTAGTGGGAAGGTATATACTAACTTTTCATTCATTCGTTTAGAATGACTTATACTATACACATACATGGTACATTTACCTTGCCATATGTATTGATATGTAGGTAAAGGTTTTAAAGGCTATAACTATAGATGCGGAGGACAAAGAGTCAAAGGCACTTATTCATGAAGCTGCAAGTTTGAAGTCCTTCTTGACGAATGAGAGAGTTACATTTACATCATTTGTCAGTCTTCAAACAGCTTCTGATGGTGAGGATGTTGATGGGAAGTCTACCTCCAATGATGACTCTACATGGGAATAAAATTCCCAAGAGGTGGCTCAATCTTTAGAAGAAGATGTAGATGAGAATTTTATAGTGAAATGCAGAGTGGCTGGGGAGACTTCCAATTGGAAGGAGGATAGAAAGGGGAAACATAAGGTGGGGGATGAGGGTTTGCATGCCACATTGCAAGAAATATTGTCTTCCTTAAGAAGGATTGAAAATAAAGTAAATAAATTAGAGTTAGAGGTTATGACCAAGGCATCTAAGGAAAATGTAAAAAGACTAATGCAGGTTTATGTTTTCATTACAAAATTTCTAATTATAATATTTGAATTAAAATGGGCTGGAATGATGTGTTTGTAGGTTCCTGTTGTTGAAGAAAAAGTTTGTAGTCAAATGGATTGCGATTTGCCGCATGTTGATGAAGTAAGTACAGTGTAAAACTGTAATACTATAAAACTGTAAAATAGTTCTAATTTTTCTTCGCTATTTTTATGTAGAATGTGGTTAAAGAGATGGATGGAGAGGCAGAAAAGGTGGTGGATGTAGAGGATGACGATGAGGCAGAGGCTGAGGAGGAGGGGGAGGATGATGAAGAGGAGGCGGAGGAGGAGGAGGAAGAGGAGGATGAGGATGAGGATGAGAAGGAGGAGGAGGATGAGGAGGAGGCTGATGATAAAGAGGAGGATAAGGAGGAGGATGAAGATAAGGAGGAAGAGAAGGAGGAGGAGGAAGCCAAACATGAGGGTATGGAGGTGGATAAGGACGAGGAAGATCAGGTGGATGAGGAGGAGATGGAGGAGAAGGGTCAGGATGCAAAGGTGGATGAGGATGATGAGAAGGGGGAGGAGACAATGGAGGCTGGGAAAGAGGAGAATAGGGAGGATGCAAAGGAGGATGAGTAGGAGCCTGATAAGGAAAAGGAGGAGGGGAAGGGAGAGGATGTAAAGGAAGATGAGGAGGAGGGTGTCGTGGGGACTATTGTTGCCGTTGAGGTACAGATAATTATTATTAATTGAAGGTAGTTGCATATAACAAGAAGTAATATTTTTTCTTATCTTCTTATGTAGGACGAAGAAGATGATAATAAGCCTTTGAGTCAACGTAAATTGGAAATGGCACCAGCGGGAAGGGTGAGGGCTAAGAGTAAATATCGAAAACCCCCCTACACAGACCCACAAAAAAAGGGCAAAAAAAAAAGGCCACTGAGAAGGATATGGATATGTGGCCTGAACCCCTTGGTTGATACCTCTACCATGAAGAAGGTGAAGAGCAATAAATTGCTCATGCTAAGCGAGGTTGCCCGATTGGATTTTACTAACCCAGTTTCATTTGGGGCAACAGAGGAGGACAAGTTAAATAAGTTTTTAAAGAAGGGTGCTAAGAAGTGAGTTCATTTGTTATTATTCCAAATGGGAATGTTTTATTTTTAATTCTATTTACTTGGCATTGTATTTGATTTGAGTGTTGGTATTTGTAATAATCAGATATGCAGAACTTGGGGGCATTCTTATAACCCCAACATTATTGAAGGGTTTTACAAACCCTTGGAGATGGCTAGGAGATGAAGTATGTGTACTGATTTATGTCGTTTTAATAAATGTTTGTAAAGGCTAAGGAAGGAATATGTATTAATCTATTGTGTTTTTGTTTCTATATAGCACATTGATGCTTATGTGACACTCATGCGCAACAATGGGCCTCGATGGGTGAGGGACCAAGCATTCCACTCAGTTCATTTCCTGGTAAGTCATCATTTTTTTTAATACACTGAACTTTGTACTGTGAAATGTATAACTATCAATAGGATATTAGATAACTATCAATAGGATAGTGGATAACTGCCAATCAAATAGTGGATAACTGCCAAGACGATAGTGGATAACTATGAGGATGAAAGTTAATTTACTATGTGTTTGCAGAGATTGCTTGTGCGTGACTGCAAGGATGCACTAGATAAGTGGATGGTATTCAAAGATGCACATGGAACGCTGCCAGAGTTAGATGCACATGGTTGCTGACTCTTTGAAGAGCTTGTTGAGTGTGAAAGGAAAACCATTTTCTGAATTTTTACATCATTACTTCCCACTCAATGTCAACAACAATCATTGGATGTTGGTGGTGCTTCGTATATGGGAAGGTGATATTCAAATCTTTGACCCTCTGTACTCAGGACAAGATTTGGAAAAGTATGGCACGGAGGTGGGCAAGCTACAGGTCCTTATACCTCTAATCCTCTATAAGTTTGGATGGTTAGAGTGCGCCAAATGGTGGACAATGGATATTGTGGAGGTAGTAGGTCACCCCAAACTGGTTAACTGTGATGACTGTGGGGTTCTTGTATGTTTATACATGTGGTATTTGTCACACCGATATGCTTTTGACTTCACTGGTGAGGATGTGCCCTGGCTAAGGAAGTTACTTGCGTACTAGTTATGGACAAAAAAAGGGTTACGGTATAAATTTAGTCATTCATGAATTATTTTCCTCTCTTAACATTTAATTGAGGGCTTTACTAATGCAGCTAATGAACCCTTTTCAGAGTATGACAACGGCCTTCCGGAGACATACAAGCAAGCATAGCCTCTGCCAAATGTTGAAGCACAAACCCTGCCAAGATATTGTTCTTTTATGGTGTATTTAAAATATTTGCAACACATTCAGTTATTGTTCTTTTATGGTGTATTCAAAATAGATATTGTTATCTACATATGGTTAGTTTATGGTGTATTATAAATACAAACAACACATTCAGTTATTGTTCTTTTATGGTGTGTTCGGGTGGATATTGTTGTCTACAAATGGTTATTTTAGGTGTATTAAAAATATGAACAACACATTAAGTTCAACTGGAATACCGCTTGGTATACTGTCAGCTGTGAACTGGAAACCTGTCCGCTTTGAACTGGAAAACTGTCAGCTTCGAACTTGAATACTGTCGATGTGAACTGGAAAACTGTCATGTACATAGGACACGGAGAACACCTGGAAAGCCCATTTGTCTTCATACACCTTTATCTGAACGTAATGTAGACGTAATATAATGTAATGTAGATGTAATATAACCGATGTAGTTTTTTCACTTATACATGTCATATGATGAAGAAGAGGGCGAGTTCCCAAATGAGCGTCTCCGACGGGAAAACACAACATCGTTCGTGACTGTTCACCTCCATGACTTCATCCTTAGGTGGTTTTATCTCCAGAAAGGCTTCCTACCTAGGTTGGTTGATCTTTCCACCTACTTTTGTTTGGGCATTTGTTTCCTTCTTCACGACTTTTCTCTGGCACGTCTTAACGTACAGCTCCGTATAGTCATTCTGTGTAGAAGATTCATTCATGTGATTTGGGATGATGAGAAATGTGTTACTAGATGAAAAATGATATTTTGGTTTGGTTATATATTGGTCATTACGTATTTCATGATATAAAGATTACTGGCTATCTGGAAAACTGTCAACGGGAAACTAAAAAGTTGGCTGACTGGATAACTACGAAACTGGAAAAGTAGACAACTAGATTGCTGATATGATACGAGAAGAGCATGGAAAGGGATACACAAAGTTTGTTGTGTGTTTGGGATGTACATTGGGATGCAAGTTGTAGGAAATATAATTGCGACAATGCAGAATCAAAACTAATTGAAGTTCCATGCATGGTGACTTATGTTGCTCTCTTGGATATGTTGTACGAAGTGTGTCAATGGTCAAAGAAAGATTACTTATTAAAGTTAAATTTCATATATCCTATTGTAGTGCCTATTGACCTTCCACCTTCTCAAATAAATGACAATGGAACTCTATATTGCTTCCTTCGAGAGAATAAACTGAGGTCGAATGGAATACCATTGATGATAACTAAAGTCCGCAAAGAGAATATTACTGAAGGGAATATTAGTGTCAAAGTGCTGAAATGGCACGAGGAGATGATAAGCAAAAGTGCAAAGTGGGAGGTGAATATAGGAAGAAGTGCAGCCATGTGGGAGGAGAAGGGCACATTTTCTAGTGTACCATACAACACAACTATCGATCTCAGTTGTGATGAAGATAAACTTCAAGTTGATGAGCTATTTCATTTGGAGGAGGAGAGTAGGATGAAGAAAACTCAAACATCCCGAATTGATATTGAGTCAAAAGCAACACTTGATGACATTGCAAGTGTAAAGGAAGAATTCAATATCGATTCAAGCATTAATGAATATGTCCCAAACACGAATATAGATGACTTTCAATTTGGGTAGGATCCTTATTATGTTTCACCATCAGCATATGAAGATGATCCTATAGGCGAGAAGAATAATGGTGCAAAAGACCATGATATGAGTGCTCTAACACCCGATGATCAGCCTTGTAATGAACAAAGGTATAGTCAATATTGTGAATCGAGATTTGTAAGTTTGTATTAAGTATGTATATGTATGAGACTATTAATACAAAATATATTGTGTAGATCAAATGGAAACAACTGTAGTCAGCAACCACCTGTTGACAAAGATGTGGAAAACATAGATAGTCCAAAAATATCATTTCCAGTTCCAGTTCCAGTTCCAGTTCCAGTTGAAAGAAGGTAAGTTTGTTTTTTATTCTGGCAGTTTATAAGTTTTGCAGTTTTATAGTGTGGCAGTTTTTCAGCTTGGCAGTTTTTTAGTTTGGAAGTTTTTTTTTTGGCAGCGTTTCAATGTGTGGCGGTTATTCTAATTGGCATGGTTTACTTTTGGTAGTTTCTAGTTTAATAATTTACATCATTTATAATTTTCAGGAAGAAAAGAGATTGATACTTGTTGAAGAACCCCCAAGTTTGGTGTACAAAATGGACATTAGTGAGGAGGATCCCTATGCAAATAATGACTTTGGTGATCAATTAGGGAAGGCCTTCTATGATCGCGAATTGATAGAAATTGGTCAATAGTTCAAGGACAAAGCCATGCTTCAACTTCACCTTCACAACATGGCCATGTACACCAAGTTTCAGTTTAAGGTTATATATTCAAATAAATCAAGCTATACAATCAGATGTGTTGTTGAGAACTGCCCATGAAGACTACATGCCTCGAGAATTAGTGGATGTTTCATGTTCAAAGTGAAGGAAATGAATTCAGTACATACATGTTCGAAGGCATTACTTGGTGAAGATCATTGTCAAGCAAAAAGTGGGATTATCGCTGATGCTTGTTACGTCCAAACTAAGACTATGAAGGAGTCTAGTTCAGATTTCTTTTTTTTACTTGTCAACTATAGTAAACAAGGTCGATCCACAAGGAAAGCCTTGTGTGACACAGAAAACTATTACGAATAGAATAGAATAGAGAAGAAAAGTAAAATAGATAATAAGAGACAATTCAAAGAGAAAGTGTTAAGGCATCAAAAATCCACTTGTAATAAATCTCTAATGTATACTTTATTCAAATGATAACTCAATTAAGATCAAATGAAAATTTGTCTCAATCGGAAAATTTATCTTTTAAAGAACTTTGAAATAGAACAATAGTAATTGATTGTTTACTACTTGAAAGTATTAAGTGTATAATCACAAGGAATTATAAGCATTCAGCGTGCCTTTCGTCAACACTGAATCAAATAATTATATAGATTATAAACTCTTTAAATATGAAACATCAATTTAAAATGATAAAGAACTTACTTGAATCAAAGTATCCATTAAACATCAAATACAAGCTTCATTCCTAGCCTTAGCTTGAGAGCTTTAGAAAGCCATTACAATAAAACTAAAAACAAAAATGCAAAATGAGAGAAGGAAATAGGAGAAGAGAGCTCCAAAGAGGAGAGAATGCCCCTTCTATCATGTCCACCCCTCTATTTATAGGAATAGAAGGGGTTGCTTCAAAGAGGAAAATGAAATGAAATCTCTAGATTGCATCCTGATTGATTGCCTGATTGGTTGCTTCTTTGGCAATGATTAGATACTAAATAAATCAAATAAATCAATGATTTATTTATCAAATATGTATCTCTAATTCTTTTTTTATATATCCAATCAGCCTCATTGTCTTTCCTTATGTGTATCAATCAAAATCAATGAAAATATTCTTTATGTGCTGGCCTCGGGTTAGTTTACTAGCTGTCTGATTGCATGCCAGATTCAACCTATATATCTTCGGAATTTGGAATTTTGTCCTGACATAATACTTGTAGCCACGGAAGTCGTCTTTCCAATTCCACTAGAATCGTATCAATCCGAATTATACAGAGAAAGATATGGTCAAAATACTATGACTATGTCAATCTGTCCGAATCAGCTTCTTTCTTAATTTAGTTCTCTTGATGCAAATATCAAATCAAATGGGTCCACAAGGTTGTGCTCGACCATTCTATGCATGTTTAGACCATTAGGAGCCCATTCTTGACTTTTAAATAGCTTTGGGTAGTTGGGCTTAACTTCCTCTTCCAGTTGTATCTTGTTGAAGCTTGTTTAGACATGTAAACTCAATTAAGGTCCAACTAACTTATTCAAAACATAAATAGCCCAAATCAGCAATGAATTAACACAAAATAGGATTGCAAATAGAAATTTAAAAACATTTTATTAAACATTATTTCAGTGCATCAAATACCCCCAAACCTACCTTTTGCTAGTCCTCAAGCAAAACAGAAATTAAAATAATAGAAAACAAAACTAACTACTCCACTTCCGCAGGAAATCTCGATTGCATTTAACATATGCAACAAGCCTTTAAACCCCTAGCTTACACTAGTGGACTAATTGTGTCTTGTGAGGGTTTGCAGTGAATCTACCCACATAATTCAAATCTAGAATGATAAAAGAAAATTAAAATTTAAAAACCACGTCAAATTTACAAATCAACTCCTCCTAAACATGTAACTTCATTTAGTAAAATCAATCATGCATAATATAACTTGTCTTCTGAAACAATAATTCATTCTAACAACTTCATATTGGTGGCAAGTACTCATACATGCATAATAGTTTAAGAAAAACAGACATTGCCAAGTAATTATACAATCCCATTCTCATGAATCGAATAACTCAATGTGTCTCATGTCCACTCAGCAATTTCAAAATAGACAATGACATTCATTCATCTTCAAGAGATCATAATAGAAAATCATGTAAAACCTTCCTTGAAAAGTAAAACACCCTAGATCACCTGACAACTCATTCAAGATATAATTGCATAATGTCATACTAGAATTTTATGCTCATCTCACATGACATGTGTAAGGCTTAGCCTTTTAAGCTTTCTATAAGATCCATGTAACAAGTGTTAGGCCAGTGACTCCCAATCCAGTTGGCTCAGGGCACTAGGTGTTAAAACACCCCTCAGGCTTAATAACTTGAACCAAATAGGTTTCAAGGCTATGCATGTCATAAATTAGTCACCTCTACCTTTTGACTCGAACACCCTATGCTTAGTGAGGCACGCCGAGTCTCGGTCTACTCAATAGAGTGACTTTAATTCTTTACATTCTTTTTTTTCACATTTTTTTGCTTTTTTTTCTTCTTTTCTTGAGCACATTATACAATCAACTTGAATTGTGTTGACAACAAGTCCTCGATTGTTCTACAAACCAAACGGAAGGTTTCTTATCTTTCCTTTGCCCTAAAACAGCCCCAACGGCATAATCACTTGCATCACACATAATTTCAAAAAGAAGGGTCCAATCCGGGGGCTGCATGATGGGTGCGGACACTAACATGTTCTTAAGCTTTGTGAAAGCTTCTTCACATGCATCCACCCACTCAAAAGAATGCTCTTTAGATAGAAGATTACACAATGGTCTAGATATCACACTAAAATTCTTGATAAATCTTCTATAAAAACCGGCATGCCCTAAAAAGGATCTAACATCTTTTATGGACTTTGGACTAGGCAAATTAGCAATCAATTCAATTTTTGCCTTGTCCACTTGAATTCCCTGCATAGAAACAATGTGACCAAGTACTATTCCAGTAGTAACCATAAAATGACACTTTTCCCAATTTAAAACTAGATTTTTCTCTTCACATCTCACCAAAACTTTTTCTAAGTTATCAAGACAATTATCAAAAGAATCACCAAAAACAGAAAAGTCATCCATAAAAACTTCCAAAAACCGCCTACCATGTCACTAAAGATGCTCATCATGCACCTTTGGAATGTGGCAGGAGCATTACATAATCCAAACGGCATCCTTCGATATGCAAAGGTACCAAATGGACATGTAAAGGTTGTTTTTTCGTGCAATCTCAATTTGGTTGTATCCTGAATAACCATCTAGAAAACAATAAAATTGATGACCGGCCACCCTCTCTAGGATTTGGTCCATGAATGGCAAGGGGAAGTGGTCTTTCCTAGTGACAGAATTCAATTTTCTATAATCTATGCACATCCGCCAACCAGTGGTGACTCTAGTGGGAATTAACTCATCATTAGCATTCTTTACCACTGTCACTCCAGACTTTTTGGGGACAACCTGGGTGGGACTCACCCATGGACTGTCAGAAATGGGGTAAATGATACCCACATCCAATAATTTTAGGACCTCTGCTCTCACTACCTCTTTCATGTTGGGGTTTAACCTCCGTTGCATTTGTCTCACAGGTTTTGCATTTTCTTCCATGAAGATCCTATGTGTACAAATCAGGGAACTAATCCCCTTGATATCAGCAATGGTCCACCCAATGGCATTCTTGTGATTTCTAAGGACTTCGAGCAACCTGTGCTCTTACTTCCTATCCAACATTGAAGAGACAACCACAACCCTCACCAAGATAAGCATATTTAAGTTCAGTAGGGAGGGGTTTTAAGTCTAGCTTGAGTGGTTGGACACTTGAGGGGAGAGGAGCACTATTAGAAGGAGGTAAGTCCTCAAAGCGGGCCTTCCACCTATCAGTATCCAATAATGGAGTTGACTCCAACAAGGAATTTACATCATTAATCATAACAACATCATCAAAGTTAAAATAAGAAAGACATGCTTCAAGAGGGTCAGAAAATGAAGAAATAGTAGCCATGTCATCAACAAGACTTTCTAAAAGATTCACTTCATGCACATCCTCATCATCATCTCCTGGTTGCCTGCAAATATTAAAAATGTTCAGTTCCAAAGTCATATTTCCAAAAGAAAGCTTCATAACACCATTTCTATAATTAATAAGAGCATTAGAAGTAGCAAGAAATGGGTGGCCTAATATGACAGGAATTTGAGTACAAGTATTCAAAACTGGTTGTGTGTCGAAAACAATAAAATCAACAGGAAAGTAAAACTTTTCTACTTGCACTAGCACATCCTCAACAATTCCTCTTCGTGTTTTAACTGAGCGATCTGCAAGTTGAAGTGTAATTCTTGTGGGCTTCAATTCACCAAGTCCCAATTGTTCATAAACAGAATAAGGTAAGAGATTAACACTTGCCCCAAGATCAAGTAAAGCTTTTTCAACTCTATAATTCCTAATTATACAAGATATGGTTGGACAAGCAGGATCTTTATATTTGGGTGGGGTGTTGTGTTGCAAAATTGCACTTACTTGTTCTGTCAAAAATGCCTTCTTTTGTACATTTAGCTTACGCTTAATTGTACAAAGATCTTTCAAAAATTTAGCATAAGATGGAATTTGTTTAATAGCATCTAAGAGAGGAATGTTAATCTTCACTTGTTTGAAAATTTCAAGAATGTCACCATTTGGCACCAATTTAGAGGAAGATTGTAACCTTTGAGGAAAAGGATGAGGAATTGGAGCAACACAATCAAAGTTGTCAAGTTCATCACCATGTTTAGAATTCAAAGACTCCTTAGGTTCAACAACCTTCATTGGAATGTCTTTGTTAATAACTTTTCCACTTCTCAAAGTGGTGATGGACTTAGTATGCTCTTCTTGTGAACTTGAAGAATTTAAATTTTCAATTACAAATTGACCTTTAGGATTTGGTTGAGGTTGAGAAGGAAACTTCCCTTTTTCTTGAGTGCTCAAAGCTGTGGTCAATTGAGTGATAGAAGTCTTTAAGTCATTGATGGCTTGCATTGTTTGGTTGTTGATTGTTGCTTGACTTTGTATGAATGTTTGCAATGTGTCTTCAAGAGTCTTCTTATGTGGTGGAACATAATTTGAGGAAGAAGGGGGTACCTGCACATTAGACTTATTTCTCCAACTAAAGTTGGGATAATTTCTCCAATTAGGAGTATAAGTTTCAGAATAAGGAGAAGAAAATGGTCTTTTGTAGGTATTTATAGCATTTGCTTGAGTATGCAACACCTCTTCAAAAGCAGGGATTGTTGGACAATCTTGTATTTGGTGTCCATCACTCTCACATATCTACAAATATCTTGTACTTTTTGAGAAGCTTTAGAGATGTTTTCCCTATTAATTTCCATAGCCTCAACTTTTCTAATTAAACTTGTAATTTTTGCTTTTACATCATCCTCTTCTTTAAGAAGGTACAAGCCTCCCTTAGTTGGCTCATTAGATTTGGTTTTATTACTACTTTCAAATTCATTAGAATCTTCCCATGATTGAGCATTTTCAGCTAACACATCGAAATAGTCCCATGCTTCCTCAGGTTCTTTACTAAAAAACTCTCAATTACACATCATTTCAACAAATTGCCTCATTTGAGAAGTCAAACCATTATAAAAGAAACTAATTGTATGCCATGTTTCATATCCATGATGTGGGCACAACAATAAAAGTTCTTTAAATCTTTCCCAACATTGAAAGAAAGTCTCATTTTCTTTTTGTGAAAAATTCATGATGTTCTTTCGAAGTGTATTAGTTTTATGGGTGGGGAAAAACTTTTTCAAAAATTCTCTTTGTATTTCTTGCCATGATCCAATGGATCTTGGCTTCAAAGAATTCAACCAATTTTTTGCCTTTTCCTTTAAAGAAAAAGGAAAGAGTTTTAATCTAATAGCATCATTTGAAACATTTTGGTTTGCCAAGTTGCACAAACCTCTTCAAACTCTTTTAAATGCAAATATGGGCTTTCTGAATCTAGGCCATGAAATTTGGGTAGTAATTGAATTACACCTGGTTTGAGTTCAAAACCACCTACATTAGTTGGAAAAATCATGCAAGAAGGAGAACTTGATCTAGTTGGTTGCAAATAATCACGCAAGGTTTTAACTTGAACATTTTGTGCATTATTATCCCCATTATCACTTATTAGTTCTTAGATCATCCATTGTATCAAAATAAAGATAATTTTCAAAAGATTTGTTCACTCTTCTCAATCATCCAGAATTATCACGCACCCATGTGAGCATGCAACAACAATTTTTTTTTTTTAGTAATAAACGAAAGTAAAAGTGTAAAAATTAAATGACAAAATATAAAAGTTAGAGAGTTAGAAGTTAATAGACAAAAATTAAAATTACAAAATAAGGCCAAAGGCACTATCAAGCTACACGTTTGATCCCAAAAAATTTTCGGTAGTAACATGGGCAATGCCTCCGGTCTCAAAAAAAAAGAAAAATTACAGAATTTAAGTACTAAAAGTAAATGACATAAAGTAAATGATTGAATTTAAAGAGTTAGTGTGCAAAAATAAAAGTTAGGGAATTAGTAAAGTTAGAGTGAGTTTTTTTTCGTAACGGATTCTTGTCACACGTTGCAATCCCCGGCAACGACGCCAATTTGTGTTACGTCCAAACTAAGACTATGAAGGAGTCTAGTTCAGATTTCTTTTTTTTACTTGTCAACTATAGTAAACAAGGTCGATCCACAGGGAAAGCCTTGTGTGACACAGAAAACTATTACAAAGAGAATAGAATAGAGAAGAAAAGTAAAATAGATAATAAGAGACCATTAAATGAGAAAGTGCTAAGGCATCAAAAATCCACTTGTAATAAATCTCTAATGTATACTTTATTCAAATGATAACTCAATTAAGATCAAATGAAAATTTGTCTCAATCAGAAAATTTATCTTTTAAAGAACTTTGAAATAGAACAATAGTAATTGATTGTTTACTACGTGAAAGTATTAAGTGTATAATCACAAGGAATTATAAGCATTCAGCGTGCCTGTCGTCAACGTTGAATCAAATAATTGTATGGATTATAAACTCTTTAAATTTGAAACATCAATTTAAAATGATAAAGAACTTACTTGAATCAAAGTATCCATTAAACATCAAATACAAGCTTCATTCCTAGCCTTAGCTTGAGAGCTTTAGAAAGCCATTACAATAAAACTAAAAACAAAAATGCAAAATGAGAGAAGGAAATAGGAGAAGAGAGCTCCAAAGAGGAGAGAATGCCCCTTCTATCACGTCCACCCTCTATTTATAGGAATAGAAGGGGTTGCTTCAAAGAGGAAAGTGAAATCAAATCTCTAGATTGCATCCTGATTGATTGCCTGATTGGTTGCTTCTTTGGCAATGATTAGATATTAAATAAATCAAATAAATCAATGATTTATTTATCAAATATGTATCTCTAATTCTTTTTTTAGATATCCAATCAGCCTCATTGTCTTTCCTTATGTGTATCAATCAAAATCAATGAAAATATTCTTTATGTGCTGGCCTCGGGTTAGTTTACTAGCCGTCTGATTGCATGCCAGATTCGACCTATATATCTTCGGAATTTGGAATTTTGTCCTGACATAATACTTGTAGCCACGGAAGTCGTCTTCCCAATTCCACTAGAATCGTATCAATCCGAATTATACAGAGAAAGATATGGTCAAAATACTTTGACTATGTCAATCTGTCCGAATCAGCTTCTTTCTTAATTTAGTTCTCTTGATGCAAATATCAAATCAAATGGGTCCACAAGGTTGTGCTCGACCATTCCATGCATGTTTAGACCATTAGGAGCCCATTCTTGACTTTTAAATAGCTTTGGGTAGTTGGGCTTAACTTCCTCTTCCAGTTGTATCTTGTTGAAGCCTGTTTAGACATGTAAACTCAATTAAGGTCCAACTAACTTATTCAAAACATAAATAGCCCAAATCAACAATGAATTAACACAAAATAGGATTGCAAATAGAAATTTGAAAACATTTTATTAAACATTATTTCAGTGCATCAATGCTATATACAGTCGTATGGAGGGACGTGGGTCTTGCACACCAGACGATATAAAAAAAGATATTAATGTTAAGTATGGAGTTTCCATAAGTTATCGTAAGGCTTGGAAGGCTAAAGAGGCGGCTGTGGAGAAGTTGAGGGGAACGTTTGAAGAGTCTTATGCGGACCTTCCAGCATATTTACACCAATTGGAAAGGATGAATCCAGGCTCTACCACAAATATCCAATACGACATTAGAGACAAATCTTTCCAAAGGTGTTTTGTATCATTTGGTGTGTGCGTTGAGAATTTCAAGAGGCACATGCGTAAGGTAATTGCCATAGACTGCACACATTTAAAAGGATGGTACAGGGGAATCTTATTTGTGGCATTAACTTTGGATGGAGGCAATCACTTGTACCCCATTGCGTTGGGGATAGGAGAATCGGAAAACAACGACCCATGGGAGTGGGTCCTTAAACTTCTAAAGCATGTCCTGGGCCACATTGAAGGGCTAGTTATCATATCTGGCAGAAACCGTTCAATCATTTCACAGGTTCAAAAAGTATTTTTGGATTGTGTACATGGATATTGTGCTTATCATGTGTGGTCTAATATGCATGGAAAATTCAAAGATCCAGGCCTCTCCCCCCACTTCTACATTGCAGCAAAAACAAATCGGCCATAGGTATTTGATGAACAAATGACCATCATACAACGGATTAATCCAGATGCACACAAGTAGTTAGTGGATGTAGATGTAGCTAAATGGGCAAATGTACACTTTCCCGGGAAGAGGTATAATGTTGTGACATCTAATGGGTGCGAGAGTTTTAACTCCATGAGTAAAGAGCATCGGGAATATCCAATTTTAGCAATATTAGAGGGTATACGCTTAAAGATGCAAGATATGTGGTATCGACGTATCACATGTGCAGGGAAGTGGACTAGTGAATTAACCTTGTGGGCAGAAAATGAGATTGAGGCAATGGAAAAGGAAGCACATGCACTTGCATGCTATCCTATCAGTGCACATGAGTTTTATACGAAGTAGTATCCATATGATGATAAAGTTGATTTGGAAGCTAAGACATGCACCTGTGGGAAATTCCAAGCCATGGGTCTACCATGTGAACATGCACTGGCTGCATGCTCAAAAAGACACATTGATTATCATGCATATTGTTCACCATTTTACAAGGCTGATACATATAAGGAGGTTTACAAATGTGGCATATACCCTGTTCTACATAAAGGTCAATGGGAAACACCGGATTCTATCAGTGCAATTCAATTGAAGCCTCCGCATTCAAGGATTCTGGCCGGACGACCAAAGAAGAAGCAAATACTCTCGCACGGAGAAGAAAAGAGAACATTGAAGTGTAGTAAATGTAAGGGGTTTGGCCATAACAGGGCTACTTGTCAGTTCCCAATTAGGCATCATGAGCGCAAAGACAATGAACAAAGAACTAGAATAGATATAGGCGAACCTCAGGCAGTTAGAAATCATATAGGAAAGAGACAAGTCCCAGGAAAGAAGAAAAAACAATAACTCCTTGAAATGTGTTACATGTTTAGAGCGAAATGTATTTTTCTGGATATGAAAGGTGTCTAACGACAATTTTTTGTTTATATTACATTTTTTTGGCGGTTATCAGGTTTCTGTTCAGGTTTCCAGTAGACATTGCTTGCTTTCAGTTTGTGATTTTCCTGCTTTCGGTGTTACGATTGGCGGTGTTCCGATTACGCCTTTCCGTTTCCCTGTTTCCGGTGTTACAGTTGACAGTTTTCTCGTTTCCAGTTTTCCTGTGTTCCTTGTTGTCAATGTTGAAGTTGCCGGATTTCAAGATTCCAGCTAGGTCCATTACATCTCTTTTTGAGATAGAAAATTTGCACATTCGTGTGATAGAAAATGGAAACAACGAAGACCTGATTTTTCATATAATATAAGACAACCATCTGAACATAATTCAAAAACATTGAACTGAGTTTTGTGACAGCGAAGATAGTTCAAACACATTCAATTCTATTTATAGTGACGATAAATTTCATTATTCTACTTTGGTCACCGGGAGAGCTAAGCATAGATGTAGTCTAACTTTGGAGATCCAAGAAGCCTAGACATGAGCTGAGCTCAGCTATCATGCGATCAACTGGGGGATCACAATAGGCGGGGCACGTCTCAACTGTGGATCTTCCTCACTGACATCAACGAGAATGGCCTATGCCAATTCCTGTCAGTGCAGCATAATTTTATGCTGCGCTGAGAGAAATTGTCATAGACCAATCGGCTGTCGTCCGTGAGGAAGATCCACAGTTGAGACGTGCCCCGCCTATTGTGATCCCCCAGTTGATCACATGATAGCTGAGCTCAGCTCATGTCTAGGCTTCCTAGAGCTCCAAAGTAAGACGACATCTATGCTTAGTTCTCTATCTCCGGAAGGGTGTCGTCATCCTCTTCATATAGCTTCTTCGGCAGTTTCCCCTTTCTGATCGATTTTCTTTTATGCAGCCTTTGACATTTCCTATACAAACATGTTAAATTAAAAATCAATCAAAAGGGAATATACATATATTATATAATCATATAAAAAAATAATGCCTACAAAATTCAATTATTGATCACTAATGAAGCTCTTTCTTATTCAGTTTTCCAGTTTTATGATTTTCTAGTGCTATAGTTTTCCAGTTTTATATGTTTCCAGTTATTCAGTTTCATACTTTTCCACCTATTTTACGGCAAATGACCAGTAAAATTCCTGTCAATTTCCAATTTTTTGGTTTTATAGTTTTCCAGTTTTGTAGTTATTCAGTTCACAGTTGGATATTAATATTTATCATACGTACTAATCACAAGAAGCAATTTGTAAAAATGCTTTATTCTCAACGAAATCTACCTTTTCAGTTATCCAATTTTCAAGTTTTATGATTTTCCAGTGTTATAGATGTCCAGGTTTTATAGTTATTCAGTTCACAGTTTCATATTAATATTAATCATATGTACTAATCACAAGAAGCAATTTGTAAAAATGCTTTATTCTCAACAAAATCTACCTTTTCAATTATCCAGTTTTCCAGTTTTATGATTTTCCAGTGTTATAGATGTCCAAGTTTTATAGTTATTCAGTTCACAATTTCATATTAATATTTATCATACGTACTAATCACAACAAGAAATTTGTAAAAATTCTTTATTCTCAACAAAATCTACCTTTTCAGTTATCCAGTTTTATGATTTTCCAGTGTTATAGTTTTCTAGTTTTGTAGTTATTTAGTTTATAGTTGCATATTAATATTTATCTTACGTACTAATCACAATAAGCAATTTGTAAAATGCTTTATTCTCAACAAAAAACTACTTTTTTGTTATTATGTGACAAGCACAATAATATGGGAACTATAGGCACAAACCAAATAGAAGAAAGCATGAAAATTGTTGAATAGTCATTTCAATAATCATGTATGGGACATGGAGGCAACATTCAATGACTCTCAACAGAAAATATATCAATTTTGTTTAAATTAAAAACATACCTTCAGATGAGGGCGAGATAAGGGCATTCAGGGCGAGGGCGAGCTGAGGCAGTGCAGGCGAGAGCGAGGCCAAGGTGAGGGCAGTGAGGGGAGAAATGAAGTCGGAAATGACAAATCGGGCGGTGAGATGACCAGCTGCTCTTCGGGAACTGGATGTGGAGAGGGAGACAAACAGCCGCTCTTCGGGAACTGGATGTGGAGAGGGAGACAAACAGCCGCTCTCCGGGAAGCGGCGGTGGAGAGGGAGACGAAGAGACACCATTCACCGAGGAGAAGTAGTGCAGGCGAGAGCGAGGCCAAGGTGAGGGCAATGAGGGGGAGAAATGAAGTCGGAAATGACAAATTGGGCAGTGAGACGACCAGCTGCTCTTCGGGAACTGGATGTAGAGAGGGAGACAAACAGCCGCTCTTCGGGAAGCGCCGGTGGAGAGGGAGACGAAGAGACACCATTTACCGAGGAGAAGTATACTTTGGGGAAGGTATTTCAATCAAAAACCCTCCTATATATACAAGTTCTCACGTGAGCAAGTCTACTTTGGTAAAAAGTAGAAACTTGCTCACATTTCGGTTAATTGACCAAAGTAGGAGTCTACTTTGGTCAATTCACCTAGAAAAAATGTAGAGCTTGGCCTGGTTAAGAAGGAGGCTAACATGGGGCTCCCGCTAGATTTGTGAGTTGGGCACCACCCCCATCGGGCATAAATGAGTTAACCCAAATACAGTGGAACGGGCACATGGGCAAACTAGATGCATCCAAATCTGTTTATGGCATGAGTTATCATAAAATATCCCTTCTTCAAATCTCGGTGAAAATATTGCTGCCAAAGACCCGTGACATTGGAATTTTTTGTGAATAATCTAGCGAAATTTTTTTGCAAACAAACCGAGATAGCAACAGAATTCCTGGCAAAATTTCCGTTGACCTGCGTGAGGGGGTGCTTGCTGTGGAGATGGAGGCCCATCGCTGGTGAGCTTCGCAGCAAAGCCACCACTTTTCTGACAACTTACAGTCCAGTTTGGATTTCTGCTTCCTCCGCTGCAAACAATATTTTCGCAGCTTCAGATTCAATAATCGTCGTTTGGTGCATATCGCTCATGGGAAGGTCAAGATAGCATGGGACAGGGGAAATCCCGGAATGAGAGATCTGCACTGAGACAGGGGAAGATTGCGAAGGTTCTGAGGCCATCCAACCAAGAGCCAGAGCCGCATGTATCTCACAACTGAGATTTTCTGTCCCAAACATCAATTACCAGAGTGCAAGTTGAAATCTGGCGCGAGGAAGAGCCAATTTTCCATCGATAATTCTCCAGCGAAATTCCTGCTATTGAAGATTTCACCGGATCGCAGCGGTGTTCCATTCAGGGAAATCGGAACTAGAGGGGAAGGAAAATCCCGTAAGATCCTGACCATCGCTAGGAAGCAAATCTCGTATTGCTCACAATTGCTAGAGCGGAAGGTGATGGCTGGATTTCGTAATGTGGAGCAGCAACCGGAAGAGGAGCCCAATCCAATGCCTGGCATGCTCCCCACGGCAGGGCAGCAGACCTTCTTTGTAGGGAGAAAGGTGGTGGCTTCCGGCCAAGCTTGGGCTTCACAGTGAACTGGCCAGACATGGGAGCACAAGCTGTGGCGAAGGAGGCATGGATTTCGGCAGTGGCCGGAGCACAGGTGGTCCGTGGCAAAAGTCATTGAGGCCCAGGCTGAGCGAAGATCGCATAGCGGCACCTGTGGCTAGGGATGAGGCTTGTCTGGTGACAAACTACCACCTGCGGGGCAGAGTTGGACAATTGGCATGAACTAGAAGACCGTGGAGGCCGGAGAGGGCACAAGCGGCAAGGGCATAGGCCGTGCGGATGGCTGTGCAGAAGGCCTCCGAGGGAGCTGTGGAACCGCAAGAGGTGGGTGAGCTTGACAAACGAGGACATTGCGGTTGGTCGGCACGTATCAACCGAACAAAGCCTCTGCTTGGGACCCTTCGTTGTTTCTGGCGTAGGGTGAGGACACGGTTCCGAAATGAAGCAGGAGGCATTTGTCACGGTGGTGCACGATAACAACGAGGGAATGAAATCTTCCGAAAAGGGTTCGCCTTGCAACAAAGGGTCACACATCTGAATTTTTGCATCTGTTTCTTCCATTCAAATGATGGTAGGGGCATTGGTTTAGCCTGAGGTGGCCCTTTGACAGGCTTGGACGTTGCCATGGCCATTACGAGTCTTTTGTAATCTTCAAGCGGAGCTGTAATTTTCACACAATTATCCAAGATGGTAGTCACATCCAAGGAAGGAGGAGCCATCAAAAGTATCTCCGCCCGTTGCCCTATGGACCTTTGGGCTCTACTACCAATGTTGTGAACTAGTGTCTACAACGGCCTAGAAGCCGGGGTAGGGAAAGGGAGTGATGCAAGATGGCCAGGAAAAAGGGGAGGGAGCAACATGGCCACCATAAAGGAGGGAGAGGCATAGAAGAAATGGGAGAAGATAAGGGACTCAATAATTCATTCACTAATTAAATTAGGGCATAACCCATACACTTAAATAGACGAACTAGTCGGCTCACTAACAGACGCCTAAGGCCCATTAACTTAATTAAAAGAAAACCACTAATAACCCTAATTAACCTCTTGACCTAAATGCCCTTATTAAACAATGACATAACCAAAACTATCCTACTATCACGTGGACCCTAGTGATAGACCCTTAGGACGTTCACAACATAGTCGTGGCTAGTCTTCTAGGCCCCCCTCTTGGGGCCAGTTTCGTGGCTGGGGGCGAGGTAGTTCTTGTGGTGGATCCACCAATTGTGGACGTCGATCCTTTACTCATTCCTCCTCTCCATTTGCTGCCACTCCACCTCACTCCTTCTCCCATAGTGTCCGTGTGGACGAAACTCCTCCCAAACCAAAGATATCACATGCTTTAAGTGTGGTGGACCTAATCATCGTGCCTTTGGTGAGGCCTCTGAAGATGACATTTCTGATACTTCCAAGGCATTTATTGCTATGCATCTTATTGCCCAATGCGTCTTTCTTGGCTGTAGTGGCGCTCATAAAGGATATAAATGTCTCAATACTATTACTGGTAAAATTAGTATCTCTCGTCATGTTATCTTTGATGAATCATCCTTTCCTTATGGTTCTGTGTCTTCGCCTATCCCAAACAATTCCCACACTCCTACTTTCACTTTCTGACCCCTTTCCTCTCCCTTCCCCAATTCCCAACCCCTCCCTCTCCATGTGCATTGACCCTCCGTCCCTTTCTTCCTCTCTGCCAGATCCGCCCTCTTCCTCTTCACCTTCTCCTCAACCCAACCTGTCATCTCCCTCGCCTATACCTGACCCAACCCCTACCTTTCCTCCTTCTACTCCACCTGACCCATCTCCCACCCAACCCGTCATTGCTACCCCTTGCATCCATCCTATGGTCACTTGCCAAATGGATGGTACCTGCTGCTCTAAAATCCTTGTCTCCACTTATTATCCTATTCCCCAAGCCCTCCTATGCACCCCTATCCTTGAACCTCGTAACTACATAGAAGCCTCTAAGGACCCTCATTGGTGGGAAGCTAGGACCACTGAATTTAATGCTTTGCTCAAGAATGACACATGGATGCTAGTTCCACAAGCGGCTCATCGGAATGTTCTCGGTAATAAATGGGTCTATCGCATTAAACACCATTCCAATGGCACCATTGAAATATATAAGGCACATCTTATCGCGAAGGGTTTTCATTAGCAAGCCGACATTGATTATTATGAAACCTTCAGCCCTGTGTTAAGGAAGATACTATCTGGCTTGTTCTCTCTCTGGCTGTTTCTCTCCATTAGCCTCTCTTTCACCTGGATGTTACCAACGCCTTCCTTCATGGCTCTCTCTTTGAAGATGTCAACATGGCCCTACCTCTTGGATTTGTTGATCCCGATTGTCCGACTCATGCAAGTAAACTTTAGAAGTCCTTATATGGACTTAAGCAGGCTCCTCGTGCATGCTATCACACATTCAATGTCAATCTTCAGCGTGTTGGCTTTCAGGGTTGCCCATACGATGCCTCATTGTTCATTTACAATAGTGGGTCTGACATAATCCTTCTTCTTATTTATGATGATGACATTATCTTCATAGGAAATTATTACCATCGCATCCACCAGCTTGTCTCTCACCTTGGACAACACTTGGAGCTCAAGCCCCTTGGTGATCTTCATTTCTTCTTGGGTATTCAGGTCCAACGAACATGATCTAGCCTCTATCTTTCACAAGCCCAGTATGCCTTGGAGCTTCTTTGTCTATTTGGCATGGATGGTGCGAAGCGAGTTGCTACTCCCCTTGCCACCTCTACCACTCTATGCCTTATTGATGCGTCTCCTCCTATGGATCCCATCCTCTATCGCTAGCTGGCTAGTGCACTAGAGTATCTTACACTTACTCGTCTAGATATTTCCTTTGCTGTCAGCAAAGTTTGTCAGTTCATGCATGCTTCTTGGGAATCTCATCTTGTAGTAGCCAAACGTATTCTTCGTTATATCAAAGGTACACTTAGGTTTGGTCTTCATTTCTTTGCCTTTACCAATCTTCATCTTCAAGGGTTTTTTATGCTAACTGGGCTGGTGACTTTGATGATTGTCGCTCTATTATGAACTTTTGTATATTTCATGGACCCAACCTCATTACATGGGGTGCTAAGAAGCAAACCATAGTTTCTTGCTCGAGTTATGAGGCAAGAGTATCAGGCCGTCACCACAGTGGGTGCTAAACTTTTATGGCTTCTTGGCATATTTTGCTCTCTACAACTGTCTCCTCTTCGTGCCCTTATCATTTTATGTGACAATGTTTGTGCTGTTTACATGGCATCTAATGCAGTGTTCTACGCCTGCACTAAACACATTGAGATTGATGTTCACCTCATATGGGAAAAGCTTGCTTCTGGTGTTCTCTCCCTTCAGCACATTCCTGGGCTTTTTACTAAGGCTTTGCCTCATACACACTTCAGGCAATGCAGGTGTAAGATTTGTGTGGACTCTGTCCCCACTTCATCTTGCGGGCGGCTGTTAGATAATATGTAGCTCTTAGCGCCAACTTGATAGATGTTCCCGCCTTCATTATCTTTTAGATCTAATCTCCCCTGCCTTCATTATCTTCTAGATCTAACTCCCTTTTAGTCATTATTTGCATATATTCCTTAATAGTGTACACGATATTCTTTCCTTACATGTAAGCTATATGTCAATCAAGGAGAGATTTTCTCCACACAAGTTGTGCACTCTCTCTATAAATATGAAAATAGAATCCGGGCTATATGACGGGTTCTATTTTGATAGTTTTCCCTGTGGTTGTGCATGGGTACGGCTCTTTTCCTATTTACCAAAACATGTTTGTCAAATTCAGAGATTGAAGTTTATATAACAACATCTTAATGGCAGCAAAGGCAATAAGAAAGGGAGTCTTTGGAGGAGCACATAACCACCATACGTGAAAAATGTCTAGGTGCACTTGATCAAGATAGACCCAATCAAGTGGACATGTCTGTATTATCTGGCCAAGAGGTACAATATCGTAGCAAATAATGGGTACGCGACTTTTAATTCCATAATTGCTCAGCAGAGGTCTTGTCCAGTCTTGATAATTGAAGATAAACATATGAAGTTGGAAGAGATGTGGTTTCAATGTGGTTGAGAGGAAAAAACCTTCCTGCCCAACAGGCAGGGTTTGCTTGGGTGCTTGGGGTTCAACCCAACTGTTCATGGCTTGGCTCAGGGTTTCCATTCTGTCACACGTAATTCCCAATTTTTGTCCCTTGAATTTTGGCATGGGTGTTGATTTGGAGAGTTTGTCACTGTGAATTTATGCCAAGTATGGCCTGTAAAGATTTATGTGTTTGTGAAGGAAAGCATGCTTCACTGTCTCTATTCAGGGTTATCTTTAAAAAATTTGTTGGACAATGTGCATAGTTTTTATATTGAAATCTTGTTACAACTTACAACCATCTTATGAGCATGGCTTCCTTTTCAATTTTATTCGAACTAATTTGCATGCTTAATGTTTTGTTATTGGCAATCTTCTGATGACAACAGAAAAGCCCTCCACCCTTAGAACGACAATGAAATCATAGACAGTGCCCAAAAAAATGTAATAATAGAGAAGATGATATCAAACAAGAAGGCAGCAAACTGCGAAAATAGCTTTGAATTCAATTATGTCGGTCAATTAGGCTTTTATGAGAAGTGGAAATGTTAACGGCTTTTAACAAAAGAGGAAAGTTTATTAAAGATCCTTACGTAATCAATAGCTGGTCGGATTCAGTGAGATATGGTCCTTTTTGCTAAACAGTCATATATCATTCTGAATCACTTTATTTTAGACTACATTCCGTGAATAGCCATGCTGAGGTAAAGAATATAGATGAAGAATAACAAAGAGAAAGCAAGAATACGGCAAAAGAATAACAAAGAGAAAGGAAAATGGAGATGGACCCAGTGAGAGAAAGAATAATGAGAAAGAACAAGTGAACAAACAAAGGGATAAGTGACTGTCCCTCGGCTGAGAAAGAATAAAGAGAAACCCAAAGCCAATCCAAAGCTTGCTGGCAAGACCCTATTTTAGGGGGTTTGTTCATTTGTTGTCATTGGCTTTAGCTATAAATTATTACAAGTGGGCATTATATTTAATGAGTTAAGTCTACAACATTAAGGTAGGTATAATATTTATATAGGTTAAGCCTATAATATTTATGTGGATCAAGCCCATATGGTAAAGAGCCCAAGCCCACTTTGTATTAAATAAAAACTACACATGTGAATTTGTTGAAGAAGTGAATAGTCTCACATCGCCTATAAGAAGGTGATGGTGTTGGTATATAAGGTACAATTTTGGCCTTTCAAATTAGGCCTTTTGGCCAATCCACTTTTGTGGGGGGAGTGATATGTTGGACCCATGCACCTAGATGGGCTAACCCACGCTCGCGTGCGGCCGCCGTCCGGCTGGCTCGGTTCGGTTTGTATGCGCGGCTAGCCGGCCGGGTCGGGTTTGGTTTTCTATTTATTTGGTCCTAAGTACCATTCTCATCACAATACACCGTACGAAAATAACAATCTTAAGACATAATTCTTTACATATTTTTGTACTTTACTATTTTGCATGTAGAATAGTAAATTTCTAAATTATATTATGTAAATTTCAAAGATTAAAAAAAAATGAATTTTTACTCTTGTGTGTTTAAATTTTCAAAATATTACTGTTCTGTGTAAATTTTTGAAATTTGACTATTCTGTGCATAAAATTTTGAAATATTACTGTTCTGTGCGTAAAATTTTGAAAGTTTATTGTTCTATATGTAAATTTTCTAAACATTACTATTCTGTGTGTAATTTTTAAAAAATTTACTACTATGTGCATAAATTTTAGATCATTTACTATTATGTATGGAATTGTTCAAATTTTATTGTTCAGCATGCAATTTTGAAATTATATTATGTAATTTTTTGCACTGTAGTGTGTTATATGTAATTTTCAAATTTTACTATGCTACCTGTAATTTTTGGATTTTACTGGGTGTAAGTTTTCAAACTTTACTCAATTATACGTAATTTCTCTCACTCTACTGGGTGTAATTTTATGAACTTTATTGAGTTATATGTAATTTTTTGAACTTTACTGGGTTGCGTGTAATTTTATAAATTGTGATACAATTCTTGAAACTGAGATTATCTTCTGTTTATTGGAACAGAAATGACTGCTGGGGGTACCAACCTGACTTCGGTCATTATTCCTACTCCAATGAATGCTCCAGTTCAAATTAAAGGGGGAAAACCACAAAACTTCAGTGGTGCGGATTTTAAAAGGTGGCAATAGAAGATGTTGTTCTATCTTACCATACCGAATCTGACACGATTCCTTCAAGATAAAGTACCCGTTCTCACTTAGGAGAAACGGGATGACAAAACGGCTGTTGCGGTAGTTGATGCTTGGAAGAATGCTGATTTTTTATGTAGTAATTACGTCCTTAATGGGTTGGATAACACATTATATAACGTGAATAGTCCGATGAAGAAGGCACTTTGGGAGTCCTTAGATAAGAAGTACAAGACTGAGGTTGCTAGAACGAAGAAATTTTTGCTTGGCAAATTTCTAGACTTCAAAATGATGGACTCTAAAATAGTGATAAGTCAAGTTCAAGAACTTTTAGTTATCTTACATGATATTCATGCAGAAGGTATAACTTTAAGTGAGTCTTTCTAGGTGGCTGCAATAATAAAAAAATTACTACATTCCTAGAAGGACTTTAAGAACTACTTAAAGCATAAGCATAATGAGATGAACATGGAAGACTTGATCGTAGGGTTAAGGATTGAAGAGGACAACCATGCTTCTGAAAAGAAAACCGGGGGTCATGGCATAGAAGCCAAAGTCAATGTTATGGAACAAGGGCATAAGAGTAATAATTTCAACAACAAAAAGAGGAAGCATCATGCTGGATAGTTAAACAATGACTCCAACAAAGCCAAGTCTAAGGGCAAGTGCTATGTGTGTGACAAGATAGGCCATAAAGCTAAGGATTGTTGTAAGCGGAGGAAACAAGATTATTCCGAGAAGAAAAATGCACAAGCCAACATGACTAAAGTGGAACATCTCTCCAACAATGTGAATGGCATCAACCTTTCCATTGTGATTTCGGAAGTGAACATGGTCACTAATGCTAGAGAGTGGTGGGTGGACACCAAGGCCACTTGTCATGTTTGCTCAAATAGGAAAATGTTCTCCACTTATTAACCGGTGGAAAATGGAGAACAACTTTTCATGGGCAATTCTTCTACCGCTAAGGTTGAAGGTACCGAAAAGGTGGTGCTCAAGATGACTTTGGGTAAGGAACTTACGCTCAACAATGTGTTACTCAGCAATGATCCAACTCAAACACTAATTTGAACCAATTCTTACTCAGCAATGATCCTGACACTAAATTCTTTCGAATTTCTGACTAAGGGTATGATGTATGTCGGTAAAGGGTACCTTAATGAGGGGCTTTTCAAGCTCAATGTACTAACTATTGTACCTATTGCTAATATTATGAATGTGAATGCTTCTTCCTCTTATATGATTGAGTCATGTAATGTGTGGCATGATAGATTAGGGCATGCTCATTACGACACTATGCAACGATTAAGTAATATGGAATATCTACCCAAATTTAATATTGATTGTCATAATAAATGTGAAACTTGTGTGGAAGCAAAATTGACACAAAAATCATTTCAAAGCATTGAGAGATGTATTGAACCTCTTGAGTTAATTCACAATAATGTCTATGACTTAAAACTTATTCAAACAAGAAGAGGTAAAAAGTACTTTATTATATTTATTAACGATTGCACTCAATATTGTTATGTATACTTGCTGAGAAGTAAAAATGAGGCTATAGACATGTTTATATTATATAAAACGGAGGTTGAGAATCAACTTGGCAAGAAAATAAAAGTTCTAAGAAGTAATAGAGGTGGGGAATATGAATCACATTTTGGTGAATTTTGTTCACAACATGGTATTATACACTAAACGACAACACCCTATTCACCTTAGCAAAATGGTGTTGCTTAACAGAAAAATAAAACTTTAAAAAAGATGATGAATGTCATATTAATAAGTACTGGGTTACCCCAGAATATGTGGGGGAAGCTTTGCTTTCAGCAAATTATATTCTCAACAAAACACCTCATACGAAAACTATGCAGACACCATATGAATTATGAAAAGGTCGACAGCCTTCCTACAAATTCTTAAAGGTGTGGGGATGTTTAACGAAAGTGGCGATCCCTAATCCCAATAGGATTAAAATTGGACCAAAGACCATTGGTTGTGCCAATAATAGCAATGTATATCGCTTTCTTATTCATAAATCGAATATTCCTGATGTAAATATCAATACTGTGATTGAATCTAGGAATGCTTCATTTTTTTAACATATTTTTCTATGAAATTCTCTAGAAAAGGAAAGTTCTCTTAAAAGAACTTTGGATGTTGCACAGGACAATAGTGAAGACCAAGAGGGAGAAGATGATGAACCTAGACGTAGTAAACATGCTAGAATGTCAAAATCCTTTGGTTCAAATTTTCTGACTTATTTATTAGAAAATGAGCCTCAAAGTTTTAAGGAAGTCATGTCCTCTCCTGAAGCACAATATTGGAAAGAGGCTATAAATAGTGAAATTGAATCCATTATGCAAAATCATACTTGGGAGCTAGTGGACCTTCTACTAGGGAGTAAACCTCTAGGATACAAGTGGATATTTAAGAGGAAGATGAAGGCTGAAGGATCAATTAAAAAATATAAAACTAGACTTGTTATCAAAGGAATAAGGATGTTAATCGCTATTGCTGCTTTGTATAATCTTGAAATACATCAAATGGATGTGAAGACTATATTATTGAATGGTGACTTGAATGAGAAAATATATATGTAACAACCTGAAGGGTTTGTTGTACTGGGTCAAGAAAATAAAATATGTAGACTTGTTAAATATCTCTATGGACTTAAACAAACACTTAAGCAATGACATAAAAAATTTGACAAAATGAAGATGTCAAATGGATTCAAAATTAATGAATGTAACAAATGTGTTTATGTGAAAGAAAGACTTGATGGCTATATCATTGTATGTCTATATGTGGATGATATGCTCATTATTGTTGGCAATGATGATATTATTAAAGCTACTAAGAGGATGTTAAACAAACAATTTGACATGAAAAATATGGGTGTTGAAAGATATGGATGTTATACTAGGAATGAAAATCACTAGAACATGTGATGGATATACATTATCTCAATCTCATTATCTCAAATTATTGGTAGTCTCAATTACATCATGAATTGTATGAAACCGGACATAGCATACTCAGTAAGTAAACTGAGTAGATATAATAGCAACCCAGGGGCAGACCACTGGAAGGCAGTAGTTGGGGTTCTTATATATCTAAGATATACCTTGAACTATGGACTGCATTATATAAGGTATCTAGCAGTACTAGATGGTTATCGTGATGCAAATTGAATATCAGATACAAAATGCTCAAAATCCACAAGTGGATATGTATTTACACTTGGAGGTGCAGCAATGTATTGGAAATCTTCTAAACAAATGTGCATAACAAGATCCACCATGGAATATGAATTCATTGCACATAATAGAGCAAACGAAGAGGCTGAGTGACTTCGTATTTTTTAGAGGATATTCAAATATGGGGGAAACTTGTGCCACCTATTTGCATCTATTGTGATAGCCAATCGGCTATAGGAAGGGTACAAAGTAACTTGTATAATGGTAAGTCTCGACATATACATCAGAGACATAATACCATAAAATAATTGCTCTCTAGTGGAATAATTTTCATTGAGTATGTTCGGTCAAAAGAAAATATTACGGATCCGCTTACTAAGGGTTTGACTAAAGAACAAGTGAGTAGTTCATCAAAGGGAATGGGCTTGAAGCCTATAGATTAAGAGTCACAATAATAGAAACCCAACTTAGTTGACTAAAGATTCTAAGATCTAGGTTAAAAGGGACAACCTAATTATGGGGGATTCAAGGGGAATCACTATTGAGATAACATCTCGTTCACATTCCTATTATGAGATAGTAATGCCTGCAGAGTGAATCAAGATAAGTTTTGCTTTTAATGATTCTTATAACTTAAATTAGTTCAAGTGGGGTATAATAGGATACTCCTAATAAGAATCACCTATATGAGCGTGAAGGGGCCGCTTCTATGAGGATTTTAAGGCTAAATCTTCTAAAGCACTCATGAAAACCAGGTCAGGGCCGAAATGAACACAATCATGAGAAGCACGTTGTGTCTGAGAAGTGACTGTGTGAATTGTATTGTCTTAGTTTACACAAACAGCTGAACAGTTCAAGACATCACATTCACTAATTAGTCAGTAGACCCAATAGTTTTCACAAGGGAAGGTTTAAAGCCAAAAACTACCTTTCCCCCATGCATGATCTTTTCAATATTTACTCTCACGGTTTATTTGCATTGTTTTACATAGTTATCCAGCCAATTCTCATTCATGTGGGGGATTGTTAGAAGTGAGCATTATATTTAATGGGTAAAGCCCATAACATTAAGGTGGGTATATTATTTACATGGGTTAAGCCCATAATATTTATGTGGGTCAAGCGCATATAGTAGAGAGCCCAAGCCCACTTTGTATTGAATGAGAACCACACATGTAAATTTGGTTGAAAAAGTGAATAGTCTCACATCTCCTAGAAGAAGGTGATGGTATTGGTATATAAGGCACAAGTTTGGCTTTTCAAGTTAGGCCCTTGGGCCAACCCACTTTGTTGAGGGAGTGATATGTTGGACTCATGCACTTAGGTGGGCTAACCCACACGCGCGCGCCGCCACTGCCGTCCATCTGGCCGGCTCTGCTCGGTTCGCACGCGCGGCCAGCCAAGCCGGGTTGGGTCAACAAGATTATTATTTTTGGGACAAATTCATTTGGTTTGGTTTTCTCTTAACCCAACTTCATTTGGTTTGGTTTTATATTTATTTGGTTTGTTTCTATTAACTAAAATGGGTCCGGTTTGATTTCTCTAAAGAATGTATCCGTTAATGGATGGACGCATCCATTTGAATGAGACGGGTGTCTTCAATGGGATTTCTTATAAAATCATGGAAAATGATTTATGCAAGAATTCTTTCTGGATTTCTGTCTCCATACAATCTGTGAGAACATTCCATATCGTGGTTCACTGCATGTATTGTGTTGAATGTGCTTCTACAGTACGTGGTTGGTCGTCTTATCCTGGGAGGTAGACACTCAAGAGTATCATAAGTACCATTAAGGAGGGCGAATTTCGTCCTAAGGATAGAGAAATTTGCTTGATTTGATCATAATCATTTTAGTAAGATTTCTCATCACAATTCTTGCAAAGGTACGAAAATAACACAAACAAGTCCTTGTGCCAAACCACTCTTCTTGTCCTCTTGCTTTCTTACAAATGGTGGATGCTCTCATTTCCTTCACACTTGAAAACCTTTCTGGCCTTGCTACTAATGAGTCGAAATTGGTGTGTGGCACCAAGGGAGAAGTTGACAAGCACTCTGATACACTTATTGTGATTCAAGCTTCTTTGCAAGATGCTGAGATGAGGCAGTTCAAAGAGAGAGCTACAATAGAGTGGCTCAGTAGTCTCCAACATGTAGCCTATGAAGTGGATGATGTGCTTGATGAGTGGAATGCCAAATTTCAACAGTTGAATGCCAACAATGTTGTTTCTGGCAGTATGGTATGGAATTTTACCCAATGCACTTGTTTTCAACACTTTGTTTTGCACCATAATATTGGGACAAAAATACAGAAAATAAATAAAAAGTTGGAGCAGATTGCAAATGGGAAAAATAGGTTTGGATTCCAAAAAAATCTTAGGGGAGTTGAAGTAGGTGATTCTCGAATCATGTAATCCTGTGCAGATTCCTTAGAGGGTATTTGGGAGGGAAGCTGTAAAAACGTATGCTCATAAGTGAAGATGGTTCTGACCCATCAAACATTGCTATCATATCCATATATATATATGGGGGGGGGGGGGGGGGTATGGAAAGACAACTCTCACTCAATTTGTGTTTAATAGTGACGAAGCAAAGCTACACTTTGATGAATTGGTTTGGGTGTGTGTTTCCGATGAATTTGATGTGCCAAAAATAGCAAAGAAGATTATTGAGCCCATTAAAAAGGAACCTTCTAATACAGTAGGGTTAGAGGCCTTACAAAAAACTTTTATGGAATAACCTAACAAATAAGCGATTTCTACTTGTTTTAGATGTGTGTGGAATGAGTAGCATGAAAAATGGGAAAAACTGAGTAATATTCTCAAGAAATGTGGGCCAAAAAGGGGTAAGATAGTGGTCACTACTCGCCTTGAAAATGTTGCACGTGTTATGCATAGTAACGTGTACCAGTTGGGGCCATTATTTGATGATGATTGCTGGTCAATTTTTAAAAAAGTTGCAGTCATAGATGAAGATGAGTATTCAGGATTGGAAAAAATAGAGAGGAAAATTAATGCAAAAAGCAAAGGCATACCCTTAGCTATAAAATCCTTAGTGGCTGCCTTGAGGACTAAAAGGATGGAGAGGGATTGGGGGAATCCTTAAGACCAAAATATGGGATGGCCTGAAGTAGCCATTCTACTTGGTTTAATGCTTGGCTATTATCATTTGTCCCCACTGCTAAAGTAATGCTTGCGATACTGCTCTATATTTCCAAAATACTTTATAATTGCAACGGAAAAACTAGTATGTATGTGGGTGGGTTAAGGTTATATTCCACATGATGAAAACAATGAAATATAGGACATATGTAAAGAGTATTTTGAGGAACTACTTGGGCGGTCACTCCTTCAAGAGCCACAAAGAGATGATTTAGGAAACATTATGAAAATGTCGTCTTCTTCCATTTGTACTTACTCAAAATGAATTCCTCGCCTAATGACTAAGGGACATGTACTGGTTGCTCTTCATGAGCAGATGGGTGACCAGCTTCTCTAGATTTGGAAGCGTTGGACTTAACCTGAATCGATGGAGATCCTTTGGTTCTTGGCGGAGGAGTTGATGCATGAGGGATTTCCAGTCTAGGGGGTTCATGTGGTCGCTCTATCTCCAGTTCCGGTGGGGGTAGCATCTGTACTATGTGGCTTGTTGCCACCTCTAGATCATTTTTAACCCGCTGAAGTGCAACTTCAACTCTCTCAATGTTCCATCCCCGCTCCCCGTACAGAACAACCTTCTCCAAGACAACGTCACAAATCCCAGTCATGATATCCACTTGTATGACAAATGATTCAATGACATCCTGGCCGGACTATGAATGCCCTGTTGTCTGGCCACGGTGGGCATGGATGGGTTTCATTGTCCTATGAATTGTTGTCTGTGTGCCTGCCTTCTTCGCCTTCGGGGCCAAGCTTTGGCCATCGATTAAGTGGGCCTCGTCCGCAATTGGAGTGATTTGGAGAATAACTTTGGTATATGGCTTCAGATGCATGAATACCTCCTCATACCACTTCCTCATTCGGTGATGAGCAAGGAGTTTCTTCCTCGCCTTTTTGTCGATCGGGTCAAGTTTCGCGGCCTTCTTCACGTCACTCAACAGTTGGGTAAACCCAGGCCACCACTTGCACCTCGGGCTACATGGAGAACCACTGGGAACCCATATAGAGATATGCTCATAAAACCATACCTTGTGGACAAGACAAAACAAACTGATCAATAGTGTATGAATGCCAAGTATGCCATGTTATGGATAACACACTTTATTGCTTCTTCGTATTATAAATTACATGATAGTCCATTATCGTCTAATGTCATATACACGATATGGTATTCGTCATCTTACTCATCACACGATAACTATACTTGCATGTTATACATCATATTTTCATAAGCACGATAGACATGATATCGTGTGAGCAAAACAACAATATACATGAGTGTGAAGAAGTTATCATGTGATAGTACTACACTAAGCAAATGCATTGTGTTATTGATAATAGGAGATTTACCTGGAGCACAAATGAAGCCTCAACGAGAATTCTGGCAATGGCGGAGAGCTCATCTTGTCGACTCATGATGTTCTGGTGGGCTAATGATATGCCTTTGATCAACATGTCATGAACGGCCTGATCGTTTATAATTAAACCCTTTGCAAGTGTACAAGGTAATTGTACTAGGATAAGTAATTAAGGGTTGTCGAACCTCAGGGATGAATGAATTATTACTAAATCTAGAGAGGAATTTGTTGATTGAAAACTAGAAAGAACTTAAACTTAAATTAAGCAAAAGAAAGGAATCAACTAGTTCGAAAGCAAGAGATTAATTTGATGGAGTTTACTTAGGAAATTGAATCCACTATAGAACCATAACAATTCCTTAACTCTTAATCTAAATCTAGTGCGAATATGAACAAGTATTCTTAGCTACAAGCTAGAATTACTTCAGAAATAATCATCAATTAAATTCGTGGCATGAACTATCTTCGACAATAGCACGAATCATCTACACTAAATTAGCTATAGGCATGACTCATCTAATCTTAGTATAACTCATCCAATTCATTAATTATCTGAACATTAAAACTATTGTATGACCATCTCATCTAAATCATAGAAATTAGAATAGATGAAAATATCAAAACCACATTAATCTATCATCTACAAGACAATAAATTAACATAGACTTGAATAAACATGAAAAGCTCTTCCATTAAAAAGGAAATCCTTATCATACAATTGTCATAATTCACAACTGAGATCTAAATTAAAAAGAAAAGAAACTAAAACTTATCTATAGCTTCATCAACTCCTAAGTAAAAGAAAAGTTTAGCCTTCCATGGTAGAAAAAAATACTTGAATCTCCATTGAAAGCTTTGAGTTCTCTTCCATCTTCTTTTTCCTTTTTCTCTTTAGAAAATCTCCTAGAATCCTTCAATTTTGAGTAAAATATGTCTTTATATAGGTATAAGTGTCGTAGGAAGAATCCAATATGAAAAAAATTCAAAATTGGCTTAAACAAGGAAACTGCGTGTTATCCTGTTTGAACGCCCTGCATTCCCGTTCAAACGGCTATACTGCATTTTTATCCGAATTCACGTTTAGCCGATCGAATGCCAAGTGACCCCGTTCGAACACCAATGAAGAATCTGAAAAATAAGCCAATTTACTTCAAAACACCATAGAAGCTTTTTCTAACCAAATTAAATTTAATTTGTAATTATTTAAACTATATTAACTCATAAATAAGACTAAAAAGTAGAATAATTAAGGGTAAAATAACGTACAAATTATACTTATCAAATACCCCCAAACCTATATTTTGCTAGTCCTCGAGCAAAACAAAACAACTAATGTAGAAAAATAAATAAATGCCACATTCGTAGGGAATCACGATTGCATTTAGCGTATGCAACAAGCCTTTAAACCCCTAGGTGTCCCTAGTTGGATGAGTTGTGTCTCGTGAGGGTTTGCAGTAATAATACCCACAAACATCTAAACCTAAAAAAAGAAATAAAACAAAACAAGAAAACAAAACTTCTAAAAACAATCTTCTCTTAAAAACACATAACTATTTTTTAAAAAGAACCAACCACAAATACTTGAAACAAGTAAACAATTTCGATCTGATCACTTTCAAGTAAGGAATAATCCATTCTATAACCTCATCTTAGAAATAATTGTGCAACTACATATATACATTTCAAAAACATAAAGTGTATAAACTTTGTAGACATACAATTTCATTCTTTATTAACAAGCATATCTTATGTGACCCATTAACCAAGCTCATTAAAGTTCACTAACTCAAAAATATAACAATGACAATCTTTCATCCTTAACATCTCATAATAAACCCTCATGTAATAGCTTTCAAATTTTAATTAAATTCAGGGAATAAGAACATACTATACCTTAAAATATGACTTGTGCAATACTTAGTTCTATTAAGCTTTCTAAATAGTCCATGTAACAAGCGTTAGGCCAGTGTCCCTAATCTAGTTGGCTCAAGGCACTAGGTGTTGAAACACCCCTCAGGCTTAATAACTCGAACTATAAATGCTACAGAACCAAGCAAGTCATAAAAGAATTTATCTCAACTTTTCACCATTTGACACGATCCCTTATACTTGCCTAGGCACAAGGTCCGGTTACTCAGTAAAAAGAGAAACAAACCTTTACTCTTTTTTTCATTTTTTTCAATCAATCTATCTTTTTTTTTTCAACTTTTTTTTCACCATTTTTTGTCAAATTTTTTTTTCATTACACACTTATCCCATTTCAAATTTCAAATAAAAGCTAAACATAAAGATTTATCATAAAACATTAAAAATTACTCAATTGTCATGTTTTTCAAAAATATGTTCAATTAAAGATATCCCACTAATATTACATGTAATAAATCATAAAATTATATTTCTACAAGTTTCAAGTGTGTGAAATGTGATTTAAAAATATAAGCACAATTATCCAAGATAAAAAAAATAAAATAGAAATTACTCACTTAATCATTTTCATCACTTAATTAATTACTTGAACTTTCTTCATGAAATTGATCTCTTTAAAAATAGGCATATGCTTTTAAAAGAAAATAAGAGATAAAACTCACTTAAAAGAAAAGAAAAGAAAATAAATAATGAAAAATATACTCTAAAACATCCTAAAAGAAAAATAAGAAAGAAAAATATCTTTCTACACCCCCAAACCTAATCTGAACATTGTCCTCAATGTTAAACAAAATATGTACTACAATGACAAGAATAAGTAAGAGAGGGAAAGAAAGATATCACCTGAAAGCATAAATATTCCACTAATCTAAAAAGTGAAGTACATAGGATTGTGGAAACATGAGAAACATACATATCAAGAGCAATTTCTCAAACCTAAAATACCAAGCTTCCAGAAAAGAGATAAAGGAAAACAAAAAATAAAAATAAAAATAAAAAACAAAGAAAAGATCAGATAATAAAAGAGAAAAGTAGCCCCTGCATAGCTAAATATCAGCTCCATCGGAATCATCTGCATCAGTAGAACTCTAGTCACTATCATCTGCATCTGCCGGAGTTGATTGGCTACGAATCAAATCAGCCAGTCCCTGTATAAGTCCTCTCATCTCAGTCATCTGAGCATCTATATGTGCAGTAAGCCTCGTCTGAAGCTGGGCCTGAGAAGAATTAATATGTGCTCGAAGACGATGCTCCATCTAAAGGAAAGAGTCATGAGCAAAAGAATGTGGGGGAATGCGTGGCTCAGCTGCAATCTCTGGTACACCCTCTGTGGTCGGCTCCTCCTAATTCGCCTCGTCGAATGTTGGTGGAGGCGGACAATGTGTGATCATCCGATTTAGGGTCGCCTGGGAAATGACCCCTAAACCTTGACTCGTGGGTTTAGGAAAATCCAACTGAAAGTGAACAAAAATCCGCTCCAAAAGAAAAGGAAAAGCTAATCGAGAATCCACTGGTCTAGAGAGTATATCTGCCATCCGTGTGAAGACAAAGGAGGGAAAATCGATGTGAATCTGCTCCGCACGACCCAGAACATAAAATAGGCGAGCTAAGGTGTAGCCAACCTTCTCATGACGGCGAAACCATACGTCATACTCCAATATCAGATGTGCAAAATGATAGTCTCGCGTCATGAGAGAAGCTGACAATCCATATGTGAGGGATGGGCCTTGCTCCTGTCCCATAAGTGTCCCTGTGATAGTATACTCATTAGGAAAAGCAAAGTAAGCAAAAGAGGGATAAGTAAAGTGAGAGCGCATGAGACCCATCATTGTAGCTATGAGATCTGGTGTGACAGTGATCGTAATATCTCCAATGGTGCTGACAATATATCCCCTCTCATTAAGAACAACAGATGCATAAAAAGATCGGACCTGCTCATGATGTACGTGAGCGTCAGGGGCTGCAATCTGTGAGAAAAAGGAGTACCAATCCTCTCGCTCCATAAGCCACGACTGGGCAGCAGTAATGGCAGGGACGAACTCCACCTGTCACTCGTGTAGATCGGCAGCGGTGGTAGTAGAAGATGAAGCACACGAAGTAGAAGGGGTGCCTTTCCTCTTCTTCGGAGCTGTAAATGATAGCATGAAGACGCAGATCTATGACCAATCCTCTTGCGTCATAGATCTGCAAAAACGCAAAACCAAGTGTTAAAAGTGATATGGAAGCGACTGGAAAGAAGAAAAATTTTGTACACGCCCAATAATGTCAAATTACGAAAATACCCCTAAAAAGGAGCAGAAATGTCCCAAATCAGAGTATAATATGTACAAGTAAAAAGTAAGCATATTTAGTACAACAAGTACATATACACTGATTCATTAAAGTGTCAAAAATTGGAATTTTCGACAAAAAATAGTGTGAAATGAAAAATTCGAAATCCAACTTACACAATGCATCATTCATTCAATCAAATTGTACCAAATCATGAACATGTAATATACAAGTCGATTCGAACAAATTTCCACAAAAAACTTGCATCTGATTTGGTCAAGAATTGAAAGAAAAATTCAAAAATCAAATTTGGAGCTTACCGGGTAAACAGAAGAACAGTGTCAAATAGAGGCCGATTCAGCTCAAATTGACTCCGGAAATAGATTCTATGCGAAAAATCGGAGGGGAGGGACAATTTTTGGACCAAAAAGCTCGCCCGACAATGTACGGACGATGGTGGAAAACGGAGACGTCGCGGCAGAGGAAAAACATGGCGGAAAATGACCAGCACACGCTTTCTAAGAGACGACCCGACTGTTCGAATGGCGTATCGCCCGATCGAAAGGGTAAACATAATTTTTTTTTTGAATAAACATGAAAAAAATTCAGTTAATTAACTAAAACTAATAAATAAAAAAAAATCACTACATGGATTAAATAAAGTAAATTTAACTAAAACTAGAGAAAAAGAGAGAAAATAAACATAAAAAACAAACCGAATAAAACAAGGGTTGCCTCCCTAGAAGTGCTAAGTTTATTGTCTTTAGCCAAACAATGCCAACATTCTCAAGTATGTCAGGGTGGTGGTAGATATTGGCATGGACTCTTCTCTTAAGTCTCCAAAAAGATTATTCAAAAAAATTAGAAGGCATGACTTGATTATGGGTGGATGCTACAAAAGATGGACCTCTATCATAAGCATCAAATCTAAAATTGTCTACCATAAAACATTCAGCATTAGAAGTTGCAGGCAAATGGTTAGATATATCAAAAGCATTTAGTTGCACTTTCATGTTCCCAAAGGTCATCTCCAATACCCCCGTCCTACAATTTATGCATGCATTAGCTGTGGCAAGGAAAGGGCGACCTAGAATGATAGGAATTTGATATGTGGGGTTGGCAACGGTCTCCATATCTAAGACAATAAAATCAATAGGGAAGAAGAACCAGTCAACTTTCACTAAGACATCTTCAATGACTCCTTGAGGCTTATGCACAGAATGGTCGGCCACCTGCAAGGTAACTGATGTAGGCTGCAATTCACCTAACCCTAATTTCTCATACACGGAGTAAGGGAGTAGATTGACACTCGCACCAAGGTCAAGGAGGGCTCTATGGATGGAGTGATTGCCTATGACACAAGAAATAGTGGGCACTCCAGGGTCCTTATACTAGGTGGGGTGTCAAACTTTAGAAGAGAGCTAACTTGCTTGGTGAGAAAGACCTTCTTAAACACATGGGTCTTAGATTTATGCTTTTGAGTACATAGGTCTTTGAGGAACTTAGCATAAGCAGGGACTTGCTTAATGGCTTCTAAGAGGGGGAGATTAATTTTAACTTGTTTAAAAGTCTCAATAATATCATCCATCTTAGCGATGTTTTTTCTAAATGGTGGGGTCAAGACATTGAGGAAAAGGTGCCCTAAGGATATAAGATCCATCGGAAGTGGTCTTAGACTGTGGCTCTGAGGAAGGGGAAGGAGAGACTGACTCTTTTGAATTTGGCTCACTCTCTAACTCATGAGGCTCATTAGAGGCTGCCCTCTCTAACTCCTCACTCCTATCATCTGTCACTAGTGTCCCCCCAACATTCTTGTCTACAATCCTCCCACTCCTAAGGGTCATTATGGAATTAACTTATTCATTAGAGGGAGGAGCTCCCTCTACCTAAAATTGACCTTTAGGGTTTGGTAGGGGTTGACTTGGCAACATCCCCATCTCTCTCTTGTTAATAGCATTAGCTAGTTGTCCAATTTGGGCTTCTAGCTTCGCTATAGATTGTGTGCGGGAGTGAAGGATTTGAGTATGAGATTGTAGCTCTTATAATGCAGTTAACACCTACTCTTCAAAACTCGGACTCCTATTAGGTTGGACATATGGGGGTTGCACTTGAGGTTGGTGGATAGGGACTTGTGGAACTTGGAATGGTTGCCTAGGGGGTTGGTTACCCATAACCCCTTGGTTTTGTGCCTACCAGGAAAAGTTAGGATGATTCCTCCGCCCAAGGTTATATGTGTTTGAAAATGGATTGTTCTCAGCCCTAGGGAAGGATTGGGTAGCATTCACATGGCCTTGGACAAGCTCAGGAAATTGAGATACAGAGGGACACTCCATAATAGTATGGGCTGGGCTAAGGCATATTGTGCATGCATCTTGAGTGAAGGGAGTGGGCTAATGGGTTGAAGTCATAAGAAGGTCTAGCTTCCTACTCAAAATATCAACTTTGGAGGAGAGGTCTAATGGGCTTTTGACTTCATACAAGCCACCCTTAGAGGGGGCATTGTTCAAGGTAGATAATCCACTCTCATTTCTATTCAACACAGCATGTTGAAGAGAATTTTCACTCAAGTCTTCAAAAAGTTTCTATGCCTCATTTTCATTTTTTAACAAAAAGGTACCCCCACAACTTGCATCAACAAGATGGCAATTTTGTTCAGTAAGACCCTCATAAAAACGTTGCACTAATTGCCACTTAGGGACAGCATGATGAGGACACCTCTTAAGAATGTCCTTAAGTCTATCCCAACTCTCATGGAAGTGTTTAATGGGAAATTGGGCAAAAGTGGTTATGGCCTTTCTCATTTGGTTGGTCTTACCTATGGGGAAGTACTTTTTGAGGAATTCTTGTTGCATTTGGGGCCATGTTGTGATAGTGTTTGGCTCTAAAGGGTGAAGCCATTCCTTAGCCTTATCTTTCAATGTGAAAGGGAAAATGCGGAGTTTAACAGCTTCATCGGTTAAATTTGAGAGCTTAAAAGTTGTGCATATTTCCAAGAAGTCATCTAGGTGCCTATAAGGGTTTTCATTATTCAGCCCATAAAAGGATGGAAGCATTTGAATGACATTGGGCTTAATTTCATAATTTTGAGCAGCGACCACTAACAACTAATGCATGAAGGGGAGGTGTACTCATTGAGAGTGTAATACTCTCTTGGAGCTTTAAGTGGTGCATCTACTAACTGATGTTCAGCCATGATGGGGGTAGAAGTAATGTGGGAGGAGGAATTGGTGGGAGAGTTTGGGGGTGTAGGGATGTAGGTCGAGGGCAACTCAGCTCTCCTAGATGTCCGCTCAGGCTCAGGGTCAAATGGTACTAATCGAGGGAGTAAGGAGTGACGACCACGCATACACCACAAACATATCACACAATTTTAAGCGTAAAAAGGGAAAGAAGAAGCAAAAATAACTCAGGAAAAAGAATAAAAAGAAAGAAAAAGGATCTTGCAAACCGAAGAGAAGCACTATGCTTGCCAATGTCCACTTGTGGCCACAAGTGTATAGAGCATGGTCTTCAACTCAGCCTACAAGATCAAACCAAAAGAAGGTAATAAACTAAGAATTAACCTAAAAACTAAAGTAAACTGAATCTAAATTAGATAGAATTATCCTAATACTAATTTAGTGACAAATCAACACTGTCCCCGTCAATGACGCCAAAAATTTGATTGTTTATAATTAAAACCTATGCAAGTGTACAAGGTAATTGTACTAGGATAAGTATTTAAGGGTTGTCGAACCTCAAGGATGGATGAATCATTACTAAATCTAGAGAGGAATTTGCTGATTGAAAACTAGAAAGAACTTAAACTTAAATTAAGCAAAAGAAAGGAATCAACTAGTTTGAAAGCAGGAGATTAATTTGATGGAATTTACTTAGGAAATTAAATCCACTATAGAACCATAACAATTCCTTAACTCTTAATCTAAATCTAGTGTGAATATGAACAAGTATTCTCAGCTACAAGCTAGAATTACTTCAGAAATAATCATCAATTAAATTCATGGCATGAACTATCTTCGACAATAGCACGAATCATCTACACTAAATTAGCTATAGGCATGACTCGTCTAATCTTAGTATAACTCATCCAATTCATTAATTATCTGAACATTAAAACTATTGTATGACCATCTCATCTAAATCATAGAAATTAGAATAGATGAAAATATCAAAACCACATCAATCTATCATCTACAAGACAATAAATTAACATAGACTTGAATAAACATGAAAAGCTCTTCCATTAAAAGGAAATCCTTATCATACAATTGTCATAATTCACAACTGAGATCTAAATTAAAAAAAAAAGAAACTAAAACTTATCTATAGCTTCATCAACTCCTAAGTAAAAGAAAAGTTTAGCCTTCCATGGTAGAAAAAAATACTTGAATCTCCATTGAAAGCTTTGAGTTCTCTTCCATCTTCTTTTTCCTTTTTCTCTTTAGAAAATCTCCTAGAATCCTTCAATTTTGAGCAAAATATGTCTTTATATAGGTATAAGTGCCGTAGGAAGAATCCAATATGAAAAAAATTCAAAATTGGCTTAAACAAGGAAACTGCGTGTTATCCCGTTCGAATGCCCTACATTCCCGTTCGAATGGCTATACTGCGTTTTTATCCGAATTCACGTTTAGCCAATCGAACGCCAAGTGACCCCGTTCGAACGCCAATGAAGAATCTACAAAATAACCCAATTTACTTCAAAACACCATAGAAACTTTTTCTAACCTAATTCAATTTAATTTCTAATTATTTAAACTATATTAACTCATAAATAAGACTAAAAAGTAGAATAATTAAGGGTAAAATAATGTACAAATTATACGTATCACGGCCCCAGCTCAATTGTAGCTCCTCACGACTGACAGGTCATCTATATAAATCACACAGAGATGGGGATATAGATTTGTTACTCTATGTGAATAACACTTGGACCCCCATGTACACAATAGCCAACTGTGCTAAGTCCTCATTTGACACAGTCCGTGTTTCGGCAACTACTTCTTTTAACATTTCTTCAAGTACATTCTTCTCTGGAAGCTTCCCATGGATTGCCCCTTGCCTTGGGCAGCCTTACCCTTGCCACTTTCCAATTTACACAGGTTCTCTTTTCCACTCATACCCTTGATCATTGCCACTTCATCCACCTTAAGGGATAGTATTTTGCCCCTGATGTTGAAGACCACCTTTACCAAAATGTCCAAGAGCGGCCTAGAGATGATATAGGCTCGCATTCATATACTGGGTAGAACGCAGTCTTCACCAATATAGCCTTGCATCCCGGTCGTGAATCTACAAGGTCTTTTGATAGACGGAGTCTAGCGGGGAAACTGTTCGTTCCTAGACATGGTCTCCTCCCGTAGATTCTCTTCTTCTCTTCTGATGCCTTCATTGACTAGGCCATTTGCTATTTTTCTCTAGCTCTATGTCTACAAAATGGATATATGTATATCAACAATGGGTCATGATCATTATCAATAGTCACGTTGATTCGCATTATGTAACTAACTTCCGTATATATGATAAGCTGATATATCGTGCTATCGGATACACGATATGAGGAACTCTCATACACAATAGCACAACAATTGAATATCGTGTGTCTCTTGTCATGTTAGTAATTACACAACATATAGATTAGTGTATTATCGAACACATGATAATGCAACACTTGAATATCGATAATCGTCTTATTTAACACACGATATATGACTTATCATATTCTTGAAAACATGATAAACTACTGCTAATACCTACTTCGTGTGTTCCAAAATACGAAATACCAAAAATCATGCATACCAATATTTAGTGTAGATTTTGGGAAAGACCTTACCACAGAACTGATCCAAGCCAGATTAACCCCTTGATCGGCCAGTGATTTTCTCCAAAGATCACTCCTTTACTGGGATCGCATCAGGCAGAACCTCGCTACATGGCTAAAACTTGCTTTGGGGATGAGATTTTCAAAATCACCTTCCAAAAACAAGATGAAACGGAAATAATGCCGGAGTTTTTTTTTTAAATCTCCTTCTGAAGACAAGAAAACCCTAATCTCTGGACGCCGGTCAGATGGGTCGAAAAACCTCCACTCACGCTGCATGAATGCTTCTCACTACTCTAAATGACAAAATTGACAGTGAGATGGGTCAAAAATTGGAACGATTGCTTCTCATTGAGGAATCGACGATATGTGAAGTCGTTTGCTTGTGAATGCGACTTCGTGAGGGTTTTACACGATAAATACCAACCCCTATCTAGGGGTATTTTTGTCCAAAAAATAGCTTCTATCATGTTAGTCCGGGCTTGATGGCATTTGTTTGGAAATTAGGGAATATGAAATTTTGTATTCTTCAGCCAAGCAACATGGAAAAACTCTAATGTAATTATTCATTCATCATGGGTTAAACTCACATGTGGCAAATATTAAACAACTTTTCAGAAAGACAATCAATAAATTTACCAAAGTTAAATTCAGGTCAAGACAATCATTGAACCAACCATAGGCATTCTTTGATCATTAAACTTCTCACTGTTTTGTCAAACCATCCTCATTGTGTCACATTTGGAAATCACAATGCTTTGTTGAGTGGCACACGTTGATCTCAATAGAATAGAGCACAGGAGGAATTTTAAGACTATGCATCTCAGGTTGAACTACCCTCATCCGCTTGCTCACATTCTTAGGCACAAAAACCACAATTTTCATCACATGTGAATTCATCCAAAAACATCACGATGATATGCCTCATTTAAATAGTACTTTAAGACTTCCATTGTGTGGTCTATTAACCATTTTGTTCATATCATACTGTTAGGTTCATTAGTCGTGCTTTTCACTCCACGCATGACCTATGGGCGACTATATTCATGTACTCTTATCAACACTTTTCTCATGCTTTACTATATGTTTTAAAGAAAACATTAAGAGACACTGGGTCAACCGTGTGTCTGCATTTACCTAGCTCAGTGCTCATTGTCGAATCGAGATTTGATGGTATGTGTTGATCATGGGGCAAGTGGGTGAATCAAAACCCGCCTACCCCATGAGTATTACCGAATGCTCGATTGAATTGTGAGGCCCAAATGTATTTGGCACACACGCATTGGCGTGCACCGGACACATATGAATTGTAGTTTTTATGTAAATGCATATACATACTACAACAAAATGTAGCATTAGTGACGCAAATATAAGCGTCGCTAAAAATTGCTATTTGCGACACATAATTAAGCGTCACAAAAAAATAACTATTAGGATGTTTTTTTATTAAGTGTCGCTAATAGTTATATATTAGCGACGCATAATACAAAACGACGCTAATATATGTCTATTAGCAATGCATAAAACAAGCATCGCTAAAAGATATATATTTTTAAATCATTACTATTAGCAACGCTTTATCAAAAGTGTTGCTAATAGTTTTAATAATAGCGACACTTATTAAAAATCATCGCTAATAGTTATGAATTTAAAATAAAAAATATTTTTTTTATGATTTTTTATGAATTATTATATTTTAAAAATAAAATAATTATAAAATAAATATTATTAGTGACACATAGCATTATGCGTTGCTAATAAACTAGGTATTCGCAACACATATAGTTATGGATCACGAATACCGTGTCTATTAGCGACACATATTTATTATATATATTTTTTATTTTTAAAATAAATTTATAAAAATAAAAAAATCATAAAAAATTGAACTTAGAGGAGAGATAATGTGTAGAGAGAGAGAGGTGATAGAGAGGGAGAGAGAGAGGAGGGTGGAGAGGGGCGGCCAGCAGGGTTTTCCACCAAACCCTAAGAAGGCCACACCACAAGAGAGAGAGGGGGCGACCAAATTGGGATGGGAGAGGAGAGGTGTGGGGGGGGGGGGGGATTCTAAGAGCCTGTGGAGGCCTGGATCCCTGCACACTACCAAGCCCACGACAGGGTCGACCCCTAACTAACCACGGGTCCCACTATCAACACTGGCAAGTCCTGCAAAAGACCGATGTTATGTGTGTTCTTAGAAAATAGATCCGTCGTTAAGGCCTTAGTGAATGAATCTAGCAACATCTCTATAGTAGGAATATGACTCACAATCACTTTTCCCGTTTGTAGCATGTCGAAGATGTTATAGTAATGCACCTCAATGTACTTACCTCTAGCATTGATCTCCCCATTCTTAGGTGTCGACACTGTTACTAGATTATCGCAATAAATCTGGACAGGAGAATCAATCCAGTCTTCTAGCCCCAATCTTGTTAGAAACTCCTTTATCAATACTGCCTGGGAAGCTGCAATACTGCATGCACAAAATTCAGCTTCCATCGTAGACTTAGAAATACTTTTCTGTTCTTGCTTGCCCATAATATAGCCCAGCCTCCAAACATGAATACAAATCCAGCAATGGATTTCCTATCATCTAGATCCCCCACATAGTCTGAATCACTATATCTAGCTAATGACATATTTTTTGCCTGATAGGTGAGTTTTAAACTCTTAGACCCTAAAAGGTACCGAAATACCCTCTTCACTACTTGCTAGTGTTGAAGACAAGGGTCTACTGGGTAACGACTTAACAAGCCTACCTCAAAACTCAAATCAAGCCTCGTACAAGCCATGACATACATCAAGCTACCAATAGCCTGTGCATATGGCACTAATTCTATCCGGAGTTGGTCTTCCTTAGTCCGAGGAGCCATACTATTTGATAACATTGTACCCTTATAAATAGGAGATTCAATGGTTTTCAAACCAATGGCATTGAAGCATTTAAGAACACTCTCAATGTATGACTCTTGAGATATAATAAGCTTTCTAGCCTTTCTATCTCTGTCAATTTTTATCCCGAGGATGTAGGATGCCTCACCCATGTCTTTCATCTCAAACTGGGTTTTGAGCCATTCCTTTCAACTAACAATCATACTTAGGTCATTCCCCATCAAGAGTATGTCGTCTACATACAATGACAACATCATATACCTAGCCCCATCCCGGGAGGTATAGACACAGTGATTGTGTTAGTTCAATATGAACTTATACTCACTAATCACCTTGTGAAAAGTAAAGTACCATTACCTCGGAGATTATTTTAGGCCATACAATGATTTTATGAGCTTTCACACCTTGTGTTCTTCTTCAAGAACTACGAAACCCTCAGGTTGTTCCATGTAAATCTCCTCCACTAAATCTCCATTAAGGAAGGTAGTCTTTACATCCATTTGGTGTAGCTCTAAATCATAGTAAGCAACACATGTTAAGAGACATATGATTGAGTCAAATCTTGACACAGGAGAGTATGTCTCTTTAAAGTCCATCCCATACACTTGGGTGAATCCTTTGGCTACTAATCTCGCCTTGTACTTATCTATTGACCCATCTGCCTTAAGCTTTTTTTTGAAGATCCATTTACACTCAATGGGCTTCTGCCCTTTAGGTGGATCCACTATCTCCCAGACCTTGTTCTTGAAGATAGAGTCCATCTCTTCCTAAATAGTATTATGCCATACTGAGTGTCTAGAAGACTTAAAGCTTGCTCAAGGGTAGTCGGGTCATCTAGAACGGATTCATCGAACATGACGTTGTCTTCCCTTAGCATTGTATAGAAGTCCATCAACAGTGTTGAAGGTCTTCTTTCCGTCAATGCCCTGAGTTATGGTTCAGTTTATCTTTGATTTGATCCAATTACTTCCTCTAGGGAAGTGCTTGGACCAACCTCTTTTACAACCTCAAACAAATCTACTCTTTTGTTAGGTATTCTAAGGTTTAATTCTTCCTCCAAGAAATAAGCATCTCTAGACTCATTTACCCTCACCGTCCAATCCATGTGGTAAACCATGAATCAGTACCCCTTAGAGTGGTCACAATAACCAATAAAGTTGCACTTTATGGTCTTGGGGTCTAGCTTTGACCTATGTTGGTCTAGCACCTTTACGTGTGCCTTAGACCCCCACACTCTAAGATGCCCTAAGTTCGGATGTCTACCCGCCCATAACTCATAAGGTGTCCATTGGACTACCTTTGTGTCTAAAGCCTCACCCTAGAAGTTTGTTCCTAACTAAGAGTGATTTAACATGGACCTTACCATATCCATAAGCTTCCTATTACGCCTTTCTGCCACTCCATTTTGCTGTAGAGTGTACGGTAGTGTAATGTCCCTGATTTTTCTATGATTTTTTGTAATTTTCCTGCTATTTTTTTGATCATTTTCGGTGGGAAAATGTAACGCTTCAGTGTATTCATATTTGTGTATTTACCCAATATTTATACTTGTAGAGTTGGGTGTGGGGCTTGTCACGGGCTATAGGCCACACCGCGCGCTTACGATGCAAATTTTGGTGGTATAACGCGTAAACGTAAGTTAATGCGTGTTGGGGACATGGATGGAAAAATTAAAAAGAAGTTACATAAATTTGAAATCTGAAGATCGGATTCCAGACCGTAAGTTTTTCACATCCAGTGAGGTGGGAGAGAAACCCGAGTGAGATTCTGGTCACTCTGTCTTCCCTTCTCCATCATCAGATTCCACCAGTTCTTGTCGGGATTCACTTTGCCTTACTGCCACGAGTCCGTAGGTACCGGCTATGACCGCCACCAAGGCCTCTTCGCTCCTCCATGAGGTACTAGACTTTTCTTCAATTTTTTTCTCCTTCAAATTTCGTTTTTGGGCTGTGGGGGTGCGATTTTGATGTCGTTTGTGGCCGACTAGACTTATCTTCGTTTAGTTGCTAGGACCATAGCCACTGGCTAGAGCCGCCGCCATGCTTTCTTCGCTCCTCTGTGAGCTACCGGTACTTTGGTTGGTGTTTGTTCATATTTTTCATCTCACTGTCCATGACATTTTTTTGACGTCGGCATTTTCGGTCATCGTCCAGACACAAGACAGACTCGGTCGGACTCCGTACAGTCTACCTCGAGCCAATGTTGGTTGGGGGTTGCCGTTTCCGATCCCGCTTCGCCCCTATTGTCTTGCTCCGCCCGATTAGAGGCTTTGGTTGCGTCTCGGGTCGTTGTCATCGGCGAGCCATGGGCCATTTGGCCATCGTGGTCTCTGCCCCAGCTTGGCAATAGTGAGGGCCAGCCCCACTTGGACAATTACACCTCCGCCCAGGATGGGCTGCTTGCCCTTGCCCTTGCCCTATACCGTACGAGATACACAGCTGCTTGCACCAAATGTATTGGTTGTGGGTGGCTATCGGCAATGTTTCAATTTCGGTCGGCCGCCACTTCCTAGCCCTAGCTCTGTTGCCCTCTTGTGGCCTTGGGCTGCCACCATCCGACCCATCTCCCCCTAGAGTTGTCCGTTTTGGCTGCGTGTGCATGTGGCCATGCGTGGTTTCAGGGCTTAGGCGCCGCTTTTGCACCCCTGATCATCGGCTGGCTCTGCCACCGAATGGACTTTACCACAGAGCCTCCTTCACATCTCCTCTGTCCTAGAGTGTCGCCCCATGCCCTCCGCCCTTATGTGGGCCATTGTGGACTTAAAATTCCTGTTGTTGGGTGCTATCTGCGGCCGATTTTGACATCTTGAGGCCGGCTGATTACTTCTCAACCACTGGCTGACCTTCAGTGAGTACACCCTCAACTTCAGGTCGCACCACCACTTATGTTGGCATGTCCTTTCTCCCAGCCGCCATGAATTGCGCATTTTGTCACGTTGATCTGTGTCACCCCGTTTGGCCGTGAGTGCTTCCGGCATTTCCTAAACCCTCGGGACAGCAGCTCTCTCGACTTGGCAATGCTTTTGGCCACCAACTCCGCTGCCAATGCCGCAACCGTCATGTGCTCACCATCAAACGTCATGATTATGAGGTAGGGGAACTTTGAACTCGTAATTTTATGATAGCATGCTTTGAATGAGTAGCAGCATGCTAGGATTGTATGATTCAATGTTTTGGATGTTAAATCATGATATGTTTGCATGATGTAAGAGAATAAATTATGCCATGTTGAAATGCATATGACATGCATGTGAGTTGTAAGTATGTTTGAATTATGTGTGTGCTAGTGATGGCTAGCGTGTATGTTGGTATGCTACATATGTGGATTATGTATGTGCTAGTGATGACTAGCGAGCATGTTTCTACGAATGTGGATTATGCATGTGCTAGTGATGGTTAGCGTGTATGTTGGTAAGTTGTGTATGGATGTGTATGTATGTGTGGGGCAGAGTTATGGGCAATGGATTGTAAAAAGTGACAGGGTGTTTGGTATGGATCTGGATGTGGATGTGGATGCATAAGCGTATGACAGAAAATGGTGAATGTAAGTTTGATAGGCGAAGATTAGAGCGTATGTTTGGGGGAATTGTTAGACAGTAAGAGTGTGCATAATTGTACAAGCATAACATATATATTATGAAGTGAAAAGTAAACATAAAAGTGAGGTATAAGTAAGAGGGTGATAACTAGGATTGGCTCTAAGGAGCTCAGCTTGAGGACTTCCAAGTAAGATGAATTGGCCATAAGGTAGAGGGCCGAGACTATATGATTATGTAAGGATTTGATGTACGGTGAGTTATGATTATGAGATGGATGGGTTAAGGAAGTCTGCTGCCCTGACGAACTAGGGTTTCGGATTGGGCTCAGCTTCGGTTTGATTAATGGATCACTGTATGTTTGAGATAATTGTGTAGCATAATTGTACCACATAAGTTACTTAATTCAAACTTGAATTATAAGAAAGCTAATTATAGCATTGTGAGTTTGAGACTTGAGGGTTCGACGAATTAAGTTCCGTGTTTGATCTAGCCGATAATGAGTCGGCTGAGCATTTCTCATGTCTTTCCATGGTGTTTATCCTAGGGGATCTTGTCTGTGTGCTATGTAGAGTACTAGACGTCTAATGCTCTATTGAGAGCGATATATGTTTTTATTTTGGTCTCTGTGCTATTTTAAGCCCAGATGTTTGATGCTTTATTGAGAGCGTTGTATGATTCTGCCCAAGAGTGGCATTGTATGATTCCGCCCAAGAGTGGCACTGTTTGATTTCTGCCCAAGAGTGGCACTGGCACTATAAGACCCATAATGGTGGGCAATTGTATGGCACTATAAGACCCCTAAAGTGTGGGCAATTGTATGACCCATTATGTGTGGGTGTTTATGTTTGCATGCTCAGGTAAGTAGTATTATGGACTTGTTGTTACCTGTTTGATCCTTTCCCCATGAGCATTGGTGTGCCTTACCTTCGGAAAAGTTCATGGCATCTAGTCACTCCCCGGAGGTTAAGGTGATGCCCCAGTGGCATTCTTTTTCATTTCGACGCTGGAGCTTATTAGTTGTAATAAGCTTTTGTGGTCAATAGTATGTGTGCGACTGTAAGAGCATGAGTATGTGTACGACTGTAAGAGCATGAGTATGTGTACTACTGTAAGAGCATGAGTATGTGTATGACTGTAAGAGTATGAGTATGTGTACGACTGTAAGAGCATGAGTATGTGTATGACTATAAGAGTATGAGTATGTGTACGACTGTAAGAGTATGAGTATGTGTATGACTGTAAGAGTATGAGTATGTGTACGACTGTAAGAGCATGAGTATGTGTACTACTGTAAGAGCATGAGTATGTGTACGATTATAAGAGTATGAGTATGTGTACGACTGTAAGAGTATGAGTATGTGTACGACTATAAGAGTATGAGTATGTGTACGACTGTAAGAGTATGAGTATGTGTACGACTGTAAGAGTATGAGTATGTGTACGATTGTAAGAGCATGAGTATGTGTACGACTGTAAGAGTATGAGTATGACTATGGCTATAAGAGTATGAATATGAGCAGAACTGTCAGAGTATGAGGATGAGCACGACTGTAAGAGTCTGAGTATGAGTAAGACTATAAGAGTATGATTTTGAGAAAGACTGTAAGCGTATGTTTCTGAGCAAGACTGTAGGTGTAAGATTGTACGAGTAAGGTCATACAGGTATGTGTAAGTTGTATGAGTAAGTGTACGATTGTACAAGTAAATTTGTAAGACCCTGAATAAGGGTGTTTGTGTAAGTTTAGTTTGATGGTGTGTGTGTGTGATTATATGCATATGTGCATAATTATGATATGCCTGTCTGCTTCATGTTTGAGTTGCATGAACGTATCTATGTATGGACTTACCGAGTTCACTATTTAGAACTCCCTTACTAGGTATTTTCCTACTGAGTATGAAAATACTCATTACCCTATTTTTTAGCCCCGTTGTTCAGGAGGCCTTTGCAAGTTTGTGACAGAGAGCTCTTGGAGATGGATGTTTGTTTCCACGGTCGATTGATTCCCTTGGACTCAGATATATACTACGATCTAATGTATTGGGTGAGATGAGAATTAAAGTGTTTATGCTTTTTGGATTTGTAATTTGGATTATACTATGGATTGTTATGGGACTTGCACTCAGGGATGCCTGGGAGAGATTTGTATTTAAAGTCTATGATCATAGTAATTTATTCGTACGTTTGTTTTCGAGTAGTGCCTGAGGATGTTTGGTTTAGGCGTATGATGTTTGATCGAATAAGTAAAAAATTGTATGGGAAAAACCGATGTGTGATGTTTTTAATTCTAAAACTATTTTTACAGCTTTCGTATTCGTCATTTTTCCTGATTTACAACCGTTATATTGCAAAAAAAATTTGTGAATTTTAAGGAAAATGTAGGAAAAATCTCGGGCGTTACAGGTAGGGTGTATTGATGAACTATTCCTCGATCGGTGCAATAATCCTTAAACAGGGCAGAGCTGTACTCGCCACCCCTGTCAGTCCTCATGATTTTTTTCCCGCCTAATTGAGTCTCTACCTTAGCTTTAAATTCCTTTAATTTATCTAAGGCTTCAGACTTCCTATTTATTAGATACATGTACTTGTATCTAGAATAGTCATTTATAAACGCAATGAAGTATGTCATCCCTTTATGGGTCTGAACATTTAGGGGCCCATAGATATCAGAATGAACCACTCCTTATAGTTCATTTGCCCTTTATCCGTTTTAGAAGGATTGTCTGCTCATCTTTCCCGATAAGCAATCCTCACACATACGTAGTTCTTTGGATATTTTGGGTAACAACCCAGTGTTCAACATCCTATGTAGCTTATTTCTACATTCACATGACACAAAATACATATGTCACAGTAGGGCATCATCCACAGACAATAGAAGATACTCAGAAGTACTTATTTCATTAGATTCTGGAGAGTTTATTACATCTAAGCAATATAAACCATCTACTAAAGAAGCAGTAAAGAGTACATTCTCACCCTTGCCCATAGTGGCCTTGCTCCCCTTGAACCTAACTTCAAACCCCTTCTTGGTCAGAATAGGGATTGAAATTAGGTTCCTCCTGATTTCATAGAGCATAGAGCACATCAATGAACACTAAATAGACCCATTCTTCAGAGGAATCTTGTAATTTCCCATGGCCTCCACCTCGCAGTAAGTGTTGTTGCCCATTAAGACTTTGTTGTGGCCTGGCATGAGGTTAATCATCTTACCCCTAGTTCCCTTGGAATGAGAAATATGAGCTATAGCCCCTGAATCTAGCCACCAAGTCTTCTCCTTGATGTCAGCAATCATCACCTATGAGACAACACACACGATCTCCTTGTTCTTGCCCTTGTTGTTGTTGTTTGATTGGCCATCTTTCTGGGGACAATTAGCCTTGAAGTGGCCCACCTGGCTACACTTGAAGCATGCACCTTGGGGTTCGTCATTCCCCTTGCCAGTGCCCTTGTTTTGAGGTTTCTTCCTCTTTTTCTTGAATACTCTCTTGTTTCAAGGGTCAGGCCCCTGTCCACCCTTCTTGCCTCCACCAGAATTCTATGCCAGGTTGGCAGTAGCAGCACCACTAGAAGCATTCACATTGTTCCTCCTTTCCTGCTCAAGCCTAAGCTTGGTAGTCAGAGCCTCCATTGTGATCTTCTGGTCATTCATGTTGAGGTAGACAACCACACTTTCTCAGGACTTAGGGAGATTGTTCAACACTATAAACACTTTGACTTCCTCAAAGATGGGGTCATCCAGTGTCTCTTCGTCATCAGCAATGATGGACATGGCACTCATGTGCTTATTCACATTATCTCCCTCCCTCATCCTAAAGTTCTGGTACTTAGAGTGTAGCATCATCTTATGAACTTCTGTTTGCTCCTCATACCTAACAGAAACATCTTCCAGCATCTCTCTGGCAGTCTTGTACTTCTCAAAGAGCCTTTCCATCTTTGGCTCCATGAAAGTCAGAATGGTGGACCTAGCCTTGTTATCATCATCTCTTAGCTTTTCATAAGCTTTCTATTTAGCAGCTGAAGAACCCTCTGACTGTGGCTCAATGATCTGCTCTATGACATGAGCAAAATTAGAAAGAGTTAGGATATAGTGTATCATTCTCTTCCACACCAGATAGTTGTGAGCATTCAGCTTTTGAGTCTTTCCTAATTCTGATGTGACTATCTTGGAAGCCATTGTGCAACTACAAAGGAAAAGGCAAAGAACAAGAAATTAATACTATGGAAGGCCAGCAGCTTCTTAAAGAATAATTGCTTAGACTCTCTCCATCTAATAATAAGGCAAAGAGACAAGAGTGTAAATTATGCCAAGTTACTTTATTTAGGTGCCCCTTAACCCCCTTAAGGAAGTTGCCCTAATTAAACTATTTAGGTGTTTATGATTTTTAGAATCCCCTAAACACCCCAATCAACACATAAAACAGTAAATAAATACTTTTAGAGGTTGCTAAAAATTTTATTTTCTGTCCAAAAAAATTTTGGTGTGAAATTACCAAAATAGCCCTAGGGCTATTTTGGTCTTTTAACCCTTAAAAGAAAGACCAAACCTTTGCACCCAGCAACTTTTCAATGAGTATTCAACACAATGAAAAACAATTCAAAATAGAAAAATAGTAGAACACACCCAGTGTAACACCCCGACCCGAGTGGGGGTCCAGAAAATCTCTAATAAAAAAATGTTTCCTTAAAAAGGAATCATCATCTGTGTGTGAGAGGTACAACGTTCATCTACACACTACAAAGCTTCAAAGCTTCCCTATACGTAGACTCAAGTTGTAATGTTCACATACACACGACGAAGCTTCTAAATTCATCGCGTGTAGATCAAAATAAATCTTATAATTACAACTAATTTGGATCGAGCCAACTATGCCTTGTCGTTGGTTGCCTATGTACGTATTGGATAACATTTACAATATTATTCCAATACAATCTGATCCGAAAGTAGTTCTACCTAATGGCTATTACATACATTAGGCATCACAAAATCATATACGTTAAAATACATATATCTTTATATTGAAATATATCATGTGGAGTTAGACTGAAATCTCGTAAATCATAAGAGTCAAATAGAAATCTCATAAATCATAGAAATTGTCAGAGTCATATGAAAATCTCATAAATAATCGGAGTTAAATGGAAGCTAACACGTTAACGGAATTACACATCTCGCTCTATTACATAGCAGCATAGCACAATAAAGTAGATTGGATCACATCAGATCCTATCAGATCATAACAGAGTGTATCATGTCAAAGCATATCAAGACACCTCAAACTATATCGGATAAAGCATAACAAACAATTCAAAACAGAACATCTCAACATACAGCAGATCAGAGCAAATCATACATCTTAATTAGTATATTATTATTACTAATTAAGATGTGCATGCATATAAGCCATTTAACATCCTAAGTTAACTACTTAGGATCCATACGTATTCTTATACTGATATTAAAATAGAAGATCAGAAATACTTACTTAGAGGAGATACCGAAAGTGGTGACATTTAGAGTTTTTCGTTTCTTCATAGCGTCCTCCTTTCAAGTTCGGATATGGCGGGCATAATCTCCTTTGAAACAGGTGGACATAGCATCCCTTCGCCTGGAGACGCTCCTTACTTTCCGTGCTCAGAGTGACGAACAAAACATTCTCTTTTTGGAGACATTTTTCTCCTTCCATACTTATGAACTAAGGATGGAGCCTCCCCTTAGCTTGGGGATGCCTCCTTTATTGGGTGGCTCTTCGGTGGAGGAGAGAGCCTACTCTACTCTGGGTCACTTCTTTTGTTGTGGCCTGGGAACTGGGGATAGAGCCCCGTCTTGTTCCTAGCTCATTTTTCTTTCTCTGGTGCTCGAGGACAATGGGCAGGGCCTCTCCTTGTCTTAGTTCATTTTCTCCTCATATGATCTCCAATTTAGAGAACAGACCCCTCCATTACATTGAACACACTCAATTCACTTAGGAACACCTCTTAAACGGACTAAATCAGAATCAGAACGATCATAAACAAAGAAAAAGAGGTTCTTTGGTGCTCGAGGATGACGTGCAAAGTCTCTTCTTGTTTTGGGACATTTCCTCCTCATACGGTCTCCAACTCAAAGAAAAGACCCCTCCATTGCGAAGAGCACACTCGATTTAGTTAAGAACGCCTTTTAAATAGGCCAAATCGGACTCAGAATGCTTGAAAATGGAGAAAACGAAGTTCGTGCATCTAAAAACTGCATTTGAAGCCTTTAAATTGGACCACTTTAATTTAAACGGCAGCATTGCGAAAACCACAGCGCTGCACAAAACCACAACACCGCTAGATTTGGCGGCATGACGCATGCACGTAACGTGCATGGTGATCGTGCATTGTGGCCGCGCATTACGCGCACCATGGTCGCGCGTACTGCGCGCGCGGTGCCCTTTTCTTTTTTTGAAAGCTTATCATCAAACACATGTATCTTTCTACCCCATACTCTGATTTACGCGTTCTTGGTACAGTTGGACTCGTATCAATAAGCCTTTCGATATTAGACCACTTAAAGTAGTATATCCCACTCTTTTTAAGTGCGTCCCACCTATATTGCATGTTTCTCGAGGTCGTAACTTTCGGTCCCGACCTCTGTTTCCCGCGTTCTTTGCTTTGTTATACTCGTTTCTTCGAGCTCCACACATATATTGAGGTTTCAACCTTTGAAACCTTCTATAATTTATCAAAAAATTAACTAATTACTTCTAACTCCCTTGGTTAGATGTAATCAGAAAAGCGGAGTATTACACCCAATCAGTGTGAATTGACCAAAATGCCCCTAGGTCTAAAATAGTCAATTCACACACCTTTTAAACCTCAAAATTAATTAAATCTAATGTAGATAAATTAATTTACTCTTGTTGACCAGCGAATGTGTGGGTAGAACGTGATCAGAGAATTAAATTTGGGCAAAATAACACAAGACTGAAATGACCGCTATGCCCGTATATGCTTCCAATCACACAAAACACCATTAAACTCTTAATCACCCAATTTCTAGCATGCTAATCATTCATATCAGTCCAATATGCATTCAATTTCAACTTTATATCAAAAGCCATATAGATAGTGCATATAGATTAATCAATTTTTTATTTCTCCTTTTCTAGTATACAAAACCCTAGATCGAGTAAATCAAAATGAATTTCAATCGAATCAGCAACCAACGACCCCAACCTAGGCTCTGATACCACTTAGAGTAGATGGCCCAATGGAAGCATGGTGGTTAGGGTGTGGCGCACCAATCAAAATTCAAACTTTAAGATTAATCTACAAAATATGCAAATTAACTCTAATCAATTAAAAACATATACCATCCAACGCAAAGCAAGTATAAAGGAAATCAAATTGGAAGCCAAAACATACTGACCTTGGGCTTTCCAGCCTTTGGCACACCCTTGAACCCTTCGATTCGCTCTTCACAAACACTAGATATCATGGGGAATAGGAGATTACCTCTTATATGTGTTGATCCCTCAAAACCTGCACTCTTGGATGCAGATTTCAGCAAGGATGAAGCCCCAATGTCCCACCAAGTCCACCCACACAAGGAGGAGAGCCTTCTCCTTGATTTTGCTTGCCAAAGGAGTAAGAGAGGAGGGTGGAGAGGGGCGGCCAGCAGGGTTTTCCACCAAACCCTAAGGAGGCCACACCATAAGAGAGAGAGGGGGCGACCGTATTGGGAGAGGAGAGGAGAGGTGGGGGGCGGACTGCCTAGGGCACTCCTCTCTCCCTTCTTTCCCTTTTATACCCTCACTTAAACTCTCTCAATTGGGCTCATTAAGTGGGCTATTCTAAATGGGCTTCCTTGCTTAATCTTCCGGTTTATTTAAGAGGGTCATACACAATAGGAGCAAGCTCTGACTCTCAGAGCCCGCGGAGGCCTGGACTGTAAGATCCTTAAGCTTGAACCAATTTACTTTATTCTATTTAATTGCTTTTGTATGGTTTAATGTTATTTCGAATCAGTTTTAGGCTATTTTCAAAATTTAAGTGGTTAAAAAAAGTTCTAACCAAAATTTTCTTCACATTTCAAGTTTTTAAGTTAATTTAAGTCATTTGGAATTTTTAAAATTTTTACTAATTTTCTCGAAAAATTAGGGTTTGGCAGGACCCACCGTGGACCCCATGACCAAAATTTGAATTTTTAACCCAAAATGTTCCTAACATCAAACTAAGACATTGAGAAATTATTTAAGAATTTTTAGATTTTAATTTGGGGTGTAATAGCAAATTTGTCCATTTTTAGTGGAAAATTCTATTTGTACCGCATTATTTATTTTTGTCTAACCCAACCCTTCTTATATAAGGAAAGGCACAGCCACTTTCCCAATTGGGAAATGGCTGAGACCTGGAGCATTTGAGCCTTATCCCCAATTTCCCAAGGGAGAAAGGAGATTAAGGTGAGTTTTTGCCTAATAATTCAATAATCCATTAGGGTTTTCACAAATCTTTTCAAATCCCTTCTTATCCTATGGTTTACTCTCAATTTCAAAGCATAAAACTACTGATTTGGGTTTCTATTTCAAGATCTAATGTTTAGAATTTCGTTTTTGGTTTTCTTGAACCTTAGATCTAAAGTTTTTCAAGAGGTTTAGATGTGCTAAATGGATTTTATGAAGGTATTGATAAAAAAATCATGTTTTGGGTAGGTTTTGGAGGAGTTTAAGGAACCATTTCGAATCAAGAAGTTGCTGAGAGATAAGGGTTTTTGTGTGTCAAACTTGCTGTGATTTCGGATCTAAGATTTGAGGTATTTTGGAATGGGGTGCATGCATGTGCGCTATGATGGTGATGTGATAAAAGCTTAATCTTTGGTGTTATTTTCTTAGGGCTTTGCTTAATAATGATTAGATTTAATGTTTTGGAAGCTTTGGTTTGATTTTGATGAAGTTTGGGGCTTCTATTTGAAGTATCAAGTTGGATTGATGGAGGTTCGGGTTGGTTTTCAACATGGAAAAGACGACCCAAAACTACCGTTATGCCAATCGATTAGCCTTGCAGGGCGATCGAATGGCATAACGTGTTTTTAGGCTGATATTCTGTTCAGCCGTTTGAATGGCCCTGAAGGGCGATCGAACGACACTATTGCAGATTTTTGCCATTTTGTGCATGTTGCTTTTTTCAATATCTCTACTCCCAAATATTATTTTCATGTGTATGTGGAGTGATTTGAGCTAGAATAAGCTACTGAAAGAGCATGCTATTGATGTTTAGAATCTATGGTGTATATTTAAAGTCTATGTGAAACGGCATGTAGTTGGATATACATGTTATAATTGCTATCTTGAAGATATGAGTGAATGATTCCCTATGGTTTAAGTATGATTTCAGTAGAATTACAACATACTAATGAACTGATATGTCATTATATGATGTTGTTAAATTATGGGTGAATGATAGTGCTATGTCAAGACTCAAGTGTGTGTGAATCTGCTTACATATGTTTAGCATGTGGTTACGTTTGACTTAATTGATGATTTTCACCCATGATTTCCAATGGAATCCATGATTAGTATTATGATTATAAATGATGCATGAGGGTTGATAAGAGCACTTATTATGAATTAGGATTCATGTATGCTTTGCCCACGTATGTAGCATGTTGCATACATCATGAAACGGATTTCTGATTGAGACTTGATCGAGATTAGCCGAGTTTGATCGATTGGATGCAATATTGTGAAATTGCGTGCCGGATTAATTGATCGTTGGCTTAATCGGAACTTGATTGGTCTAAAAGGATATGATTTCGATTTGAGTTCCTACGAGGAACAGGTATACTCCCTAGGTTGAGTCTATTTGAGTCGAGACAAGTCGAGTCGATTTGAATTATTAATGCGGTTGATATTTGTTTGTTGAGACAGTCAAACCTGGACCGTGAGAATACAGAGTGGTATGCCTTCGTGCACCGGCTACCACGTGTTCTTGGTTTCCCTGAGGAAATCAGACTCTTCTACTGCAAAGATGTCTAGAGTGAACACACTGCTCTAGTTAATTCAGACGTTTCTGGCCCGGACTGTCCAGAATGAGCAGACCTGCTCTAGTTAATTTGGGCTTCCCGTGTGGATAGTCCAGAGCGAGCAAAAGGGCTGACTACCCCTACACCCTAGTTTTCCTTATGGAATTTAGACTGTGTCCAGAGCGGGCAATGCCCTAGGTTTCTAGTTAGGAAATCGGACTACGTCCAGAGCGGGTGATATGATATGATTGTATTCTTGATACTATTCCTACACCCTAGTTTTCCTTATGGGATTCAGATTGTGTCCAGAGCGGGCAATGCCCTAGGTTTCCAGTTAGGAAATCGGACTACGTCCAAAGCGGGTAATATGATATGACGTATTCTTGATACTATTCCTACACCCTAGTTTTCCTTATGGAATTCAGACTATGTCCAGAGCGGGCAATGCCCTAGGTTTCCAGTTAGGAAATTGGACTACATCCAGAGCGGGTGATATGATATGATAAGATATGTTGTGATTGCATTCCACTCTTTGATGGAGGCATTCACCATTTGATGATAATGCATGTGTATGAAATAATATTATACCCAGATTACACAAGTTGTGTAGGGATAATTGGATTATGTGACACATGTGGATGCGATTGATTATACATGATTTAGAATAGTGTAATTGAGACACTTATCGTGCAGGGTGAATGATTATGAATGAATTATATCGATCTGCATTATGCGATTATGTGTGAATGAGACACTACTATGCAGGTTGATGAGATATGAATGCATGATTTAGAATAGTGTGATTGAGACACTTATCGTGCAGGGTGAATGATTTATGAATGAATCATATGGATCTGCATTATGTGATTAGGTGTGAGTGAGACACTATTATGCAAGTTGAGGAGATATGAATGCTATTATGCTTGATTTTGGATGAATGAGGATCATTTCTTATGCAGGATGGATGCTAAGTTATGATATGAGTAGATATGCCTGACTTTGATATATGTCATGTGCATTATAGCTCTTATGTTATGGATATTAGGTGTTTAGAAAGAGAATGATCAGAAAAGGGTATATCATGTTAATTTTGAATATGAATTGCTAAATTGCCATGCCATGATGTTTTTTTTATTTTTGTCGCCGTATGCAAACCTTACTGAGTTTTACTCACCCCTCTTTCTCGTGCTTTTGTTTTGGGCTACACGGTGCGATGTACAGACACGCAGGACCCCTTTTATGAGAAAAGGTCAGGGAGAGCATGGGATTATGTGTTGAGGCCTCTAGACTTTATTATGCTTGTCTGGTTTACTTTATTTTGAGTTTAGAACACCATGTATGGTGGTTCTTGTTTCGGACTCCTGTATGTCATGTGTTAAGATCGGATTGAGACCCTTTGTTCGAGCCACGTGTGTTGGTTCAGGATTTTAAGTATGTGGGTATGGGACTTGTGGACTGAATTAGAGTTAAAGTCCTCTTTTATCCTTATTTACTTTTCCTCAAAGGTTTTGTGGTGCGTAACTCCGTTAGATTAATCGCCCGTTTGAGGGGCTAAGTCTTCTGCTATTTTCGTTAATTTTGTCGCCCCTGTGTGCTTGACCGGCCCTTGGACCTGGTTCGGCTCGGGTCGGGCGGTGCCGGGGCGTGACATGGACCCCCTACATACGGCTAAGCCCACAACATGGTCAACCCCTCGCTAACCACATGTCCTACCATCGACACATAATTCGCACGTCTCGGCCTAACAACATGCTAATGCACATCCTAGTCACATGCCTAGTGTATGTCTGTGATGTAGGCGGGTCCTAACTAAATTATTATTACGATGGCTCATGTGGGGTTGGTGCGACCGCCCTCACCACCCTTGGACCCCATGGCCCGTACCAGCTCACTCAGACCAAACAATGTGGACCAAAATGGGTCCGAGCCTATACCATGGTCCAACAAAAACATCGACATCAATGGTGAGGATACACGTTGAGGAGCCACAACGACGTAGATGTCAGCCATGGCAAGAGTGGCCATGGCCAGGCTGCTGGTCATGGCCATGTACTTCTGGCTATGCCCTGAGCTAGCCATGGCCATTTTACTAATTAATAAGGGCAAAATTATCTTTACACTCACTATCCAAAAGCATTGTCCGTAAATAATAATTAATGTAATAGTTGGACTTAACTGCATTTTCATACATAATTATGTTAAGTGATAAAAAAACCCAAATCTAAACGTGTTACCCGACATTGTTTCAGAAGCATTGAAAGAGGTTGCGATGATGCGTCTTCCAGCAAAGTTGCTTAGTAAAATACCCAGCGTCCATTGCATTTCTATTTGTAGTAAATTGCACAGCGTCCAATGCACTTCCATTTGGAAATTGAAGGCTATGATGAGGTCTTCCAGCAAAGTTGCTTAGTAAAATACCCAGCGTCCATTGCATTTCCATTTGTAGTAAATTGCAGTATTGCACAGCGTCCAATGCATCCTAAAAGAAACTACGGGAGCTGGTAATTGATGATTGTCACAATCTAAGAAAGAGTTGCAAGATAGGAGGGGAGCAGTGGTCCAAATTGCCAACATCCCTCACATTAAAATTCATTATGAGATAATTCACGGCCACAAATGAATAACTTTGCATCATATAGTGGCTTCTCCTTTTAGTCTTTCTCAGCTCTTCCAAACATATAAAAGCACACACTACAACAAAACTGGGTAATAGCGACGCTTATATAAGTGTCACAATACTATGTATCACTAATATATGCTAATAACGACATATAACAAACCGTCACAAAAAAGATAAATATTAGCGACGCATAATATTAAGCATCGCTAATAATAGTCTATTAGCAACGCTTGAATTTATCTGTCGCTAATACTCACGTTATTAGCGACGCTTTTATAAGCGTCGCTAATAGATATATATTTAATTTTTTTAAAAATAAATTTCAACACTATTAACAATGTATACTTACAAACGTTGCTAATAGTTTCAACAGTAGCGACATTTAAATATGAGTGTCGCTGATAATTCTCAATTTTTTTAAAAAAAATAAAAAATAGGAACTAATAGCGACGTATAGGCTATACGTCGCTACTACCTCATAGTAGTAGCGACACATAGTCATATGCATCACTACTACCTATTTTTATTAAAATTTTATTTTAATTTTTTTTAAATTTTTTTATTTTTTTATTTTTAAAAATAAAAAAATATTTAAAATAAAATACTAATAGTGACGTATATAGCTATACGTAGCTATTAGTATTTTTATTTAATTATTTTTTATTTTCAAAATTAATTTTTAAAAATAAAAAATATTAAAAATTTAAAATTAGAGGAAAGATAGTGTGTAGGTAGATAGGAGAGGGAAGAGAGAGGGGAGAGAGAGGAGAGGGAAGAGAGAGAGGGAGAGGGTGGACAGAGAGGAGAGAGAAAAAGGGTGGAGAGAGAGGATAGGGAAGAGAGAGAGAAGAAAGGGAAGAGAGAGCGAGAGGGGAGGGAAGTGAGAGAGAGAGAGGAGAGGAGAAGATAGGAAAGAGAGAGGGAGAGAGAGGAGAAGATAGGAAAGAGAGAGGGAGAGAGAGGAGAGGATAGGAAAGAGAGAGAGAGAGGAGAGAGAGGAGAGGATAGGGAAGAGAGAGGGAGAGGGGGAGAGGAGAGGATAGGGAAGAGAGAGGGAGAGGGGGAGGGAAGAGAGAGAGGGATTTTATTTTATTATTTTTTTAAAAAAAAATTAATTTTTTTTATTTTTTATATAAAAAAATTAATTTAAAATAAAATACTAATAGCGACGTATAGGATTATATACGTCACTATTAGTACACGTATTAGGAGAGAGAGGGGAGGGAAGAGAGAGAGAGGGGAGGGAAGAGAGAGGGGAGGGAAGAGAGAGGGAGAGGAGAGGAGAAGATAGGAAAGAGAGAGGGAGAGTGAGGAGAGGATAGGAAAGAGGGAGAGAGAGAGAGAGAGAGAGAGAGAGAGAGGAGAGGAGAGGAGAGGAGAGGATAGGGAAGAGAGAGGGAGAGGGGGGAGGGAAGAGAGAGATGGATTTTATTTTGTTGTTTTTTTTTAAAAAAATTATTTTTTATATAAAAAAATTAATTTTAAATAAAATACTAATAGCAACGTATATTTGTATACGTCGCTATTAATATACTTATTAGCGACGTATGTAGTTATACGTCGCTAATACATATACTAATAGCGACGCATACAAATATATGTCGCTATTAGTATTCACTTTTTTATGTTTTTATTTTCAAAATTAATTTTTAAAATTTTAAAAAATTATAAAAAAATGAAATTAGAGGAGGGAGAGGGGAGAAAGAGAGAAGGAGGGAAAGAGAGGAGAGGGAGAGAGAGGAGGGGGAAAGAGAGGAGAGGGAGAGAGAGAGAGGGAAAGAGAGGAGAGGGAGAGAGAGGAGAGGGGGAGAGAGAGAGAGAGAAGGGAGGAGAGAGAGGAGAGAGGGGGTAGGGAGTGAGGGCGGAGAGAGAGAGAGAGAGAGGGGGAGAGAGAGGAGAGAGGGGAGAGAGAGCGAGGGAGAGAGAGAGGAGATAGAGAGAGAGGAGAGAGGGGAGAGAGAGAGAGAGAGAGAGAGAGGAGATAGAGAGAGGAGATAGAGAGAGAGAGGAGAGAGGGGAGAGAGAGAGCGAGAGATAGAGGGGAGGGAAAGGAGAAAAAGATGTAATAGCGGTGGGTAAGCATACGTCGTTATAAATTTGAAATTTTTTCGGTGTATATGGTTTAAGCAAGAGATAGGGAAGAGAGAGAGAGAAGGGAGAGGGGGGAGGGAAGAGAGGATTTTATTTTGATTTTTAAAATTTTTAAAATAAAAAAATAATTAAAATAAAATACTAATAGCGACGTATAGAAATATACGTCGCTATTAGTAGCTGTATTAGCGACGTATATTGCTATATGTCGCTATTAGTATTTACTTTATTTTACTTTTTTATTTTCAAAATTAATTTTTAAAAATATAAAATTATAAAAAAATGAAATTAGAGGAGAGGGGAGAGGGGGAGAGAGAGAGAGAGAGAGAGAGAGGGGAGGGAAGAGAGAGAGAGAGAGAGGAGGGAAGAGAGAGGGGGGAGATAGGGGAGAGAGGGGGAGAGAGAGAGGAGAGGGGAGAGAGAGAGGGGAGGGAAGAGAGAGAGGGGGGAGAGAGGGGGAGAGAGAGAGGAGAGGGAGAGAGAGGGGAGGGAAGAGAGAGAGGGGGAGAGAGAGGGGAGGGAAGAGAGAGAGGGGGAGAGAGAGGGGAGGGAAGAGAGAGAGGGGGAGAGAGGGGAGAGAGGGGGGAGAGAGATAGGAGAGAGGGAGAGAGAGCGAGGAGAGAGAGAGGAGATAGAGAGAGGGGGAGATATGGAGAGTGGGGGCAGAGAGAGCGAGGAGAGAGAGCGAGGAGACAGAGAGAGCAGTGAGAGAGGAGAGAGGGGAGAGAGAGCGAGGAGAGAGAGAGAGGAGATAGAGGGGAGGGAGAGGAGAAAAAGATGTATTAGCGGTGGGCAAGCATATGTCGTTATAAAATTGATATTTTTTCGGTGCATATGGTTTAAGCGGTTGTAGTTTTGATTTTATTGCGACGTATATTAAGATACGTCGCTACAAAGTTAATTAGTAGAGACGTAACAAAGTTAATTTGTAGCGACGTATATTAAGATACGTCGCTACAAAGTTAATGAGTAGCGACGTATGTGATCTACGTTGCTAAATGACCTAAAATAGCGACGCTCGCAGTGAGCGTCGCAAATAATATATTTTTTTTTAAAAAAATAGTTTTGGCGAAATTTGGCCCGCGCGGGCCAAATTTCACCGCGGCTTATATATTTGCCTCCCCCCGTTTCCCTCCGTTCATCCGCTCCGCAGTCCGGCGCCTCGCCGCCTCTGCCGCCCCTCCGTTGTCCCCACCCCGCCTACACCTCCGCCACCCGCCACCGGCACCCCGCCGCCGATGCCCCGCCCTTCTCCCTGCCCCATCCCCTCCGGAGCCTCCTCCCCCGTCCTACCTCCGGTTTCTGCTTCTCCCCTCCAAGGCGACCTGAGGCTGGCGACGCAGCGCCGTCCTCCGGCCTGCCACCCCCTCCTATCCCCCCCTCCCCGTTCTCCCCCTTACTCCCGGTTCTCTGCCCCCCTCATCCTCCCCCTCCCCTTGCTCCGCCTTCCCTCCTTGCCGCCCCCTCCTCTGATTTTCAGAGGAGGGAGGAAGGAGGAGGCGGAGCCGGGGAGAGGGGGGCCGGAGGACAGCTGTGCCGCCCTCCCTGCTCCAGTGCCCCCTCTCCTTCCCACTGATCCAGTCCCCCCCTCCTCTGTTTTTCAGAGGAGGGGGCAGAGCCGGGGAGAGGGAGGCCGAAGGATGGCGGCGCCGCCCTCCCACTCCCCCCCCCTCCAGTTCCCCCCTTTCCTTCCACACCCCCCCCGATCCAATACCCCCCTCCTGATTTTCAGAGGGGGCAGAGCCGAGGAGAGGGGGGACGGGGAGGGGGTTGGGGGGCCGGCGGTGCCGCCCTCCCCGTCCCCCCCTCCCACTTGCTCCTTACACCCCCCCACCCCGGCAACTCCCGGTCCCCACTCCTTGGCTCAACTCCCCTTGCTCCCGGACCCCTCCCCCTGCTCCCTTCCCCTTGCTTCCCCACCCCCTGTTCGCCCCCCTCCCACTACCCCGTGGCCCACCGGGGATTTTTTTAAAATAAATTTACTCTTTAGCGACGCATATAAATGTGTCGCTAAATATTTTTTTAATATTTTAAAATGTATTAGCGACACTTTTAAAGCGTCGCTATTGAATTTTAATTTTTTATTATTATAATATTAACGGCGTTTTGAATTTTTTTTAAAATATTTTATTTTATTAGCGACGTATAAAAAAGCGTCGCTAATAGTCCTTATTAGCGATGCTTATTTTTATACGTCGCTAATAAGTTATAGTTAATTTTTTTTTTCAAATAGTTTTTCTTTTAGCGACGTATAAAAAATGTCGTTAATAAGATATCATTAGCGACGCTGAGAGTAAGCATCGCAAATAAGTAATTTTTAGCGACGCATTAAGTTATTAATAGCGACGTGTATTATGCGTCGCTAAAATGCATATTAGCGACGTTTGTTGTTATACGTCGCAAATAATCAATTGCGACGGCACTTTTTTCGACGGTTATAGCGACGTATTTTATATGTCGCTAATAGTTAGTAGCGACGTTTAGGGGACTATTAGCAACGCATAAATGCGTCGCTAATAGTCTTTTTTGTTGTAGTGACATAATTAACTTCCTCTTTCGTGTTTGAGTCTAAGCAGCATGTGCCTAACTTTTCCTTTCGGTTTCTTTTTCACTTTTACTTTTTTTTTTTCAGTTTAGCAGAATTAGGTTCGCTTTCTGAATGGGAGGAATTTTAATGTTCCTCATTCATCCTGAGCCCAACGCAATGAATAATGAGTTCAATAATTGGCCATTACTTTTCTATCAAAATGGACCAGCTGTGAAAGAATAAAGCAACTCCAAGGATACAAGCCCTTCAAACTTTTTATAAAGCTACTCTTCTTCTCTTCTTGCCTGCTCCCTTGTTAAGAAAATTTTCTCTAAAAAATGGCGGATGCAATCTTATCATTTGCACTTGAAAATCTTCCCGACCTTGCTGCTGATGAGGTGAAATTGCTGAGAAGCACCAAGGAAGAGGTCAATAAGCTTACAGAGACACTTACGGACATTCAAGCCTCTCTACATGATGCTGAGATGAAGCAGTTTAAAGACGAAGCTGTGCAAGTGTGGCTCTCTAAGCTCAAATATATGGCATATGAAGTGGATGATGTGCTTGATGAGTGGAAGGTAAAATCCCATCTGCTCAGCACCAACAATTCGGTATGGAATTTCCTTACCCAGTGCACTTGTTTTCAAAAACTCTTTCTTCGCCATAATATTGGTAAGAAAATGAAGAGCCTAAATAAAAAGTTGGATCAAATTGTAATTGAGAAAAATAGGTTTGGTTTCCAACAGAATCCTGCAGGATTTGAGGTTGATAGTTCAAGGATGACATATTCATCTCTAGTTGCCTCAGAGGTAATTGGAAGAAAAGATGACAAAAATAAGATAATTAATATGCTCCTCCACGAAGGTAGTTCTGAGCCATCAGACATTCCTGTCATATCGATAGTGGCAATGGGCGGTTACGGGAAGACAACCCTTGCCAAATTAGTATATAATGATGAAGAAGTGAAGCCCCACTTTGATGAATTCATTTGGGTGTACGTTTCTGTTAAATTTGATGTTGCAGAAATAGTTAAGATGATTATTGAGGCCATTGAAAAAACGCCCTAAAGTCGAAGGGTTAGAGGCCTCATCTAAAATTTTACGGGACAGCCTTAAGAGCAAGCAATTTCTACTTGTTTTAGATGATGTATGGAATGAGGAACGTGGCAAATGGGTAGCTCTTGTAGACATTCTTAAGACATGTGGGGAAAATAGGCGCAAGATAGTGGTCACCACAAGGAATAAAAAAGTTGCAGAAGTTATAAATAGCTCAGGTACACACGAATTAGGCCCTTTATGCTTTGATGATTGCTGGTCAATATTTAAGCAAATTGCTGGCATTAATGAAGGTGAGTTTCCAGAATTGATGAATACAGGGGAAAAAATTGTAGAAAAATGCAAAGGGATACCTTTAGCTATAAAATCTGTGGCAGGTGCCCTGCGGACTGAAAGGACAAAGATGAACTGGGAGAATGCCCTTAACGATGAAATCTGGAATCAGCCTGATGGAGGCATTTTACCCTCTTTAATGCTGAGCTATTATCGTTTGTCCCCACCATTAAAGCGGTGCTTTCAATACTGTGCTATATTTCCAAAAGGCTATGAAATAAAAAAGAATGTTCTAGTACGTATGTGGGTGGTTCAAGGTTATATTCCACATGATGAAAACAGGATGGAGGACAGAGGCAATGAGTATTTTAAGGAACTACTTAAGTGGTCACTCCTTTAAGAGCCACAAATGGATGATTTTGGAAACATTACCTCGTGCAAGATGCATGATTTAGTCCATGATCTTGCACAAGAAGTGACAAATGGAGAATCCATTTTTATTGATAGCTCAATAGATAATTCAAAGTTTGATAGTAGAAAACTTCGTCACTACAATTGCACCTGGAGTGGATTTGACAAAAAGAATTCAGTTGCTTTTAAAAATCTTCGCACACTTCTATCTTATCCTGTGGATAAATCTCTACTTGAAAAATTACAATGCATCAGAGTGTTATGCTCTGACGGATGGAGCAATTTGAAACAACTCGATTCAATTGGTAAATTAGTGCATCTAAGATATTTGAACTTGTCTTATACGAAAATTGAGGCATTGCCCAAGTCTGTTGGGAAATTGTGGAATCTGAGGTATCTCATTTTGAGTAATGCATATGATTTAAAAGAAATTCCAGAATCCGTTGGGAGGTTAGGCCAGCTGAGATATCTCAATTTGGATGGGTCAATAATAAGGAAATTACCGGAATCTATAAGTGATCTACCTCATCTACAGCTCTTACATCTGAATCGTTGTACAAGTCTCTGTAAATTACCAGGAGGAATGAAGAAAATGACCAGCTTGAGAGAACTTGGAATTGCTTGGACTAATAGCTTGAAGACGTTACCGGCGGGAATAGAGAAATTAACTTCCCTCCAGATGTTGGACAGATTTATTGTGACAGAAGGAGAATGCAACCTGAGTGAGTTGAGAAATCTCAACCACCTCCAAGGGAGTCTTTCCATTGAAAACCTGGAGATAGGAAGCATAGATGAGGCTGTCAATGCGAAACTTGAAGATAAAAGTTCTCTCCGACAACTACAACTACGGTGGTCGAGGAGTGCTGAGACGACACCAAGCAGAGCAGACGGTGTCCTGGATGCTCTCCGACCCCATCCTAGTCTCCAAGAGCTTGAAATTTTCGACTATCAAGGTTCAAAATTTCCAAGCTGGGTGGGAGAGTCATCTTTCTCCAAAATGGTCACAGTTAAATTACAGAGAATTAGGAACTGTACGGAGCTACCTGCTTTGGGCAACTTGCCACAGCTTCGACATCTTGAGATACACGATATGCCGAAGGTGAGAAAAGTGGGCAGCGAGTTCTACGGGTCCAAGAATGGATTTTCTAAACTGGAGTCCCTGACGATGTCGTATTTGGATGAGTGGGAAAAGTGGGAAGAGTGGGAGGAGTCATTGCCCTGCCTCCGCAAATTCAGGATCTCGCATTGTGATAAGTTAATCGCATTACCCCGCATTTTTTCTGAAGAACTCATAGAAGTAGAGATTGATGGTATGGAGAAGTTCAGTGGGTGGGAATCGATCCCGCTGAGCGTGCAGAAAATTACAATGTCAAGATGTCCAGGTGAGTTGATCAGTAAATTACCCAGCCTCCCAAAGCTTGAAGATTTGAAAATTGAAGACGTGACAACAGAGCTCTCCTGCGATCTACTTCGATTCACTGGGTTGAAAACTCTGAGAATTGAGAAATGCTCAGAATTGACTTCTCTTCCAGAGGAGTTCATGAACTCCATGAAGGGACTGCAAGATCTGTACATTGGGAGGTGTCCAAAATTAGACGTAAGCTGGAAGACGGGAATAGTGGCACATATGCCCTGTCTCCGCAGGTTGGAAATATTATGGTGTGCTATAAAAGTGTTACCCCGCATTGTTTCAGAAGAATTGAAAGAGGTTAAGATACATTCCTGCCCGAACCTGAGTGAGGTGGGAAATTTAATTAGATTCACTGAGCTGCTTAGTCTGGAAATTTGGTTCTGCCCAAATTTGATGTCGTTTCCGGAGGAGATGGGCTCCTTGAAGAAACTGCGGAAGTTGGAAATCTTTAAGTGTCCCAATCTAGGAGAGAGTTGCAAGGTGGGAGGGAAGCAGTGGTCCAAGATTGCTCACATCCCTCACATTGAAATTGATGATGAGACAATTCAAGACAACGCGTGAAGAACTTTGCATCATGTAAGTGGCTTCTCCTTTCTTTTTCTTTCTAACTTTTTGGTTTTTTTAGTTTAGCAGAATTAAGCTTCGCTCTCCGAATGATGTCTTTCATGTGGTAGTTTGTTCAAATTTACATTGGTGATAAATTTAATTACAAGGTGTCACTTATAGCAACATGTTATTTCGTATATGGTAGTTTTAATAACTTTAGAAAATTCCAAGTTTTTTTGGCATGCATATATATATATATATATATATATATATATATATATATATATATATATATATATATATATATATATATATATATATATATAGATATGTATTCCTAGTTGTGTTTCAGCCCAGCAACATGCGCCCACTTTTCTTTTTTGTATCTTTCTCACTTTCTTTTGTTTTTGTTTTGCTAGTGCTCAACTCTACAATGACAGGGAGTTATACTTAAAGATTGCACTAATACTTTTGAATCTGTGATTTTAATCCATTTCTTATGTTCTTTACAATGGAAAATTCATGTTTCACCGTATATCGTTAGGTGCTATTTTAATTAATTAGGCCAATACAGCGAATGCTTTTTTATTAAGTGTTATTCTTAAAAATATTTTTGTGACCCACTTAGCACAGATTGCACTCATGCAAGCCAACTGTTAATAGGCTTTTGTACTCTTTGTAGCATTTTTTATTGGCTTTTTAACTATTTGCATTTAGTATTTGATACAGGACGATACACTGGTTTCCCGACTTGCTTCTCTTGCAATGTTTATACTCAGAATGTGTAGATGCATCATCCTATGGCTTTTGTGTATTGCGTATTTAGAGTGTGAAGAATTGCTGCTCTTGTATTGTTTATACTTTAGTATGTTATCCTACAGTTCTCTTATATTGTCTACTTGGAATGTAAAATATTGGTTCTCAAGGTAAAGACTTGATGCTCTTGTATTATTTTCTAGACCTGCTTCTCTTGTATTGTCTTAGTGAGGAACATCACTCTTATTATTGTATTGTTTATGCTTGCCTATTTGTCCTAAAATCATAGTCTACTTCCTCTATTATTGCAGTGCTAATCACAACTACTATGCACATCATTAAAACCTTTCATCATTAATGGCAATTGCAAGTTTAGGAGGGGAATGTGGTATAACTAATAGCAAGCATTTATTGTTATTGTGGAGCTGTTGGTAAATAGAGTATAGTCTTATATAAGGGTATGTAGAGACTTAAGGAAATGTTGACAATCCTCATTGCATAATTCGTTTTAAAGGGCGAAACTGAAAAACTACAAAACTGTCAGTGCTGTAGCAAATGAAGTCTTATCTTATTGTATTGCTCAGGTTGTGGAAAGTGTTTGAATAATTGTACATCGTATAAGTTCAGCGAGCACCATTTTTACAAAATCCAATCTCTAATTCGTGCATGGCTGTTTCATATGTTCACTTGAAAGACAGAGACATACAATTTTTAGATTAAATGATTAGATGTTTTTTTGTTATTTAGTGTATTCAATCCTATTGGTTAGCATGCTCTTGGAATGACCATATAGAAAAACTTCATTCCGCCCGTCGGAGCAGGCCAGTTTAGTCTAGACCCAATCACTCTTTTGGGTCGAGCCCACCTGGTTTTAACCTTTTAATGACACAAGTGGATCAATAATAACCCTATTGGGTTGACCTACAACCCGGCTGAGACGGGCTGAGCGGGTTGCATTGAAATAAAAAAGACTTATCCTCTTTAGGATGGAAGCATTTTTTATGTTCCCTATTGATAGTAAGCCCAGTGTAAGGAAGACATATCTATCACTTGTGCACATACTTGACATGGGAAGTGCCCATCTGTACGGTAGTTGCAAGGAAAAGAAACCAAGTAAGTCAGCCTTATTTGTCAAGGTCATGGTCTCATACAATTCGACCAAGCGTCTAACCTATGAACCCAAGTAATGAACTTGTCCCAAGTCGGACATCTAAACGTGTAGAGACCTTCACCAAGAGAGCTAGCATAAGGGGATGCAGCTTTACGATGCACACATCCAACTTAGGCAACACAAACAACAGAACATTTCATTTTAGCCAAGTACGTGCAAGGGCTATACTTTCTAACAAGTTCATAAGGCTGGACAGCAGACCCATGTCCCAGCCGACGGGGCTCCTAGCATGATGGCTAGCAAACCAACTAACCTTCCTTAGTTCTAAAAATCAGATACAAGGTTAGACATTATATCAACAACTTATACATTTCAGCTCAACTAGTTTACTCTATATAGTATAAGAGATTTATTCCATATTGTTGGAATTATAGCCAAAGTGGTGGTACAAGCATGCCGCTTCGAAAGTTTACTGAATGACCCCATAACACTTTGCAAGACTCTCCAATGCTATCTAAGGGGATGAGACATGTTAAAACTCTAAATAACAAGCTAGACAACTAAGTGTCCAAATATGGCCAACTATGTGTATACATCATTACGTGCATTTTACGCCATATTGCATGCCTTCCCTGCAATGCATGCATACAAGGTGCGCAATATTGCGAACAATTCTAACAATGCATGCACACCAAGTATGCACCACCCAACACATGTGTGCACCTAGCATGTGTTACGAATAATATGCTTTGTTGTTGCATGACACTCTCCCCCACTCGATCTGTTGACGCCCTTATCAATACTTTGCCTCTAGGTGGTCTTAATCTTATCTCCGACTGTGAAACTTGATTATGAAAAATGTCTTACTTCTTTTTGCAACACGTAAAAATTTATTCACACCACAGCTTGAATAATTCTATGAATTGTATGCTTTGGCATCACCAACTTCAACCCATTCGGCTCTTACCTTGGTTAGGCCATTGAATGATGAAGATTTTTTGTTACATATGCCTTGCCCACACCGGCAAAGGCAAAGTACTATGCCGTAAAGGCTCCTCGAATAAGAAAGTGCACCTAACTGCTCCATGTTAGTTAGTGTTGCATGTCCACTAGGAAAGGATAAACCAAATGATGCCCAACTTCCCCTCGCTGGTCCTACACTTGAGACACTTACAAGTTGCCTATATTTCGGATGATTTTTTCCTACATTTCAACCACACCTTGTAGCTGCCATCAACAAGTTTACACCATGCACTCTTGTCTTCTCCCATTGACGTTTCCAAGAATCTAATGTTGCTCCACTTATATCAAAGTTCATTTTTGTATTATAGTGCTAGCCTTGGACAAGACCTCCACCAACCAAGAGTATAGCAGAACGACGTTCTCATGGTGTCCAATAACTTATAGTCCCCGCCAGTTACAAAGTTCTTGGCCTTCAGTCAAAGTTCTTCTCGTGATCCCCTCTAGAGGTCTACTCCACCCTAGGTGAAACAACTTTGCTCAAATTTCATGTTACCACTATGGTCGCCAAATTACTATACCTCTCTTGATGCAACACTCCCTTTATGTCTCTTGCCCGCTTACAGATGAGGGCCACTTCTTCTAGCTAATCACCGTTGCTTAGATCTAGCAAAGTAACATGGGTACCTTCTTAGGAGTACGTTAGTGCCCTTACACAAGTCACACTATTAGTAGGGAGCATAGAAAATGTTTCTCTTTAGGATGGGCTCGGGCCCCAACCAATCCCTTCCTCTTCACTACAAAGAACCCTTCCACCTTCTATGGCCTAAAGGTGTGCCCCTCCCCTTCCTCCTTCCCTCCCCGTTGTCATCTACATAACCAACCGATCCTAAACATATGGCTTTTCATTTGATGCCTATTGCCTTTCTACCTAGGTGCCACCGTTGTTGCTGCTGCTCTTCCTCTCTTAAATTCAATTATCTGACAAGCGCTGCCAACTACCGCCAACCTTCTCTGCAACCTTGGCATGATTATTGTCTGCCCCAATAGTTTTTCATCTCCGACGATCAAAGAGTTGTGTCGAACAATTCTAAAACGAGATTCAACAGACTGGTGAAAAGTGGACATTTCCATAGAATCAACATTGAAGTTTTTGCTGCATGATGGAAACTCAAAGGTTTAGTGCTGATTTAAGAGGCTCCTGAGCTTCCTGTAGTCAGCTAAAGTCATGAAGTTCTCCAGCATCTAGCTCCTCTCTCTGCCACAGATGAGCTTCATTCCTCTTCTCATGTGGCTATCTTTTTGCTTGTGAAAAAAAATGCATGTCTTAAATGCAAGCAGGTTATTTTGATTTCGGCTGCTTGCCTATCAATAGTGTATATGCTCGCTTTATTGCCTAGTCCTTTAGCTTTAATCAGATTCGTTTATAACTACTTTTGTTTTGGAGAAATTGCTTGCCACCTGATCATATGTTCATTTCAATCTTGTGTACACAGTTTCAAGTTCGTTTCAATCCTGCTTACAATATTAAGTTTTTTATGATGATTCTCTGGGTAAAGAGTTTCTTTATGATCTAGCATAAGGAAATTCTCTAGTTCTTTTGATGTTAAAAATGGGGTTGACCCACAATGTCAAATCAGTCAACATCATCATACTGGATCAGGGACCAGGCCACACAATAATGTTTATTTTGTATTAAAAATTTTATCGACTAAAAACTTGAATTTAACTTCTAACAATTGCTCATTTGACATCTATAGAAGTATTGTTTTCCATACTTAGCTTCTCTTGTATTGTCTCTGGATGGATAACACACCTTCATATACTATCATAATTGATCACAAAGCCTATGTGACCTGGTGCACAACCTTGTTTCTCCTTTGCCCATTTGTTGTGAAAATGACTACTTTCTACATTTTTTCATTACGAATGAACACCTCTCTATGTACATCTTGAAATCTTTTAGGGTGTGTTTGGATTGTAGGAAACTAGGAGAAAGAAAAAGAGAAGGAGAAGGAGAAAATGAATCCAGGTAAAAGAGAAATTAAGGGATTCCAAAAAAAAAATTATTGTTTGGTTGTACCAATGTTGCTATAAAAATTAAAACTTGAATCCACCAATGATGGTAGTGGTGGCGGAGTCTATGGTAGTGTCTATCATAGTGGTAGTAGAGGTGGTGACAACAATTGTGAGAGTAGTAGTGCCGGCAGTGGTAGTGGTAGTGTAAGTGGTGGGGTGGCAGTGACAGTGGCGACAGTGGTGTCAATGGTGGCGGCGGTGGGCTAGCGGCAACGACAACGATGGTGGCAGGGGTGTTGGCGGTGGTGGCTAGGGTGGTGATAGTGGTAGTAGTAGCAGTGGTGGTAGTGATGGTAGAGGCTTCGGCGACAGTAGTAGCAGTGGCAGTGGTAGTGGTGATGGTGGTAGTAGCGGTAATGTCGGTGGCGACAGCAATGGCAGTGATAGGGTCGACTCTAGGAATATTAAAAATATAAGTCTTTAATATGCATATTTTCTCTTAAAATTCATGGGTTGAGGGGTATAAAATTTTAGGGTCAATTTTTTACCTATTTTCTCATAGTTTCTACTATAGTTTCTCTTTTCCCATTGCACCAAATAGTAGAGATTGAGGGTGTTTTAAAAGATTCCTTTCCTTTAGTGTATGTTAGGATTGGTAAAAGGTAGTGAAAATTTTTAAAATCATTTTATTTCCACGGTTTGGTGCAACAAGAAGAGATAAAAGGTAGAGTGAAAATTGAGAAGAAAAGGAAGAAAAACTAACCTTAAAACTTCATTCCTTTCAACCTATGTATTTTGGGAAAAAGTACGAGGACTAATGCCTTCAACTCTACTGCAATTTCCACTACAAACACGGTTATTTTTGCCACCACCATTACCACCTTCACCGTCATCATCACTGCTATTGCATCCTCTACCACCATCTTCGTTATCACCACTACTACTACTATTGTCATTGCCTCCACCACCACCACTGGAAGCTGTCCGGAGGTATTAGTGGTAGTGGCAACAAAAGAGTGGTAGTTTTGTCATTAAAAATATGTATGACACAATGTCATTCTTGTGGTTAGGATGGATTTGAGTTACAATTTTTTATAATACAATTGGTGGCACTAAAAAGTGGAAAAAAAAATTCACTCGGTATCCCTTTCATTTTCTTTTCCACTTTCTCCGGATTTCCACCAATCCAGACTTACCTTTAATCTTTGATCCACCATCACCTATTCATCTGGCATTTGTAGAGAACTTATTCCTCTTTGCTATGCTAGACTTATCTTTCCATCTATATTTGTTGAGCTTTGCTTCATATTTTCTTTGACCATGACACCTATTCAATGCTTTACCCATTTTCATATCCTCCTTTCAATGGTCATGCTCTTTTTCGCTTCCAACATTTGCTTCACTTTTTTTCCAATCTACCCTATCATCCACATTCCAAAACATCTAATTTTTTACCCAACTACAATTGCTTAATTTTTACCTTTCCTCAAAGTTGAAACCAACTTACTGAAAACGTAATAAGCATTCTTCTACATAATATATCAATTCAGTGTTTCCTTTAACCTACATTTCAAATGGAAAGCAAGTGTTCTTTTCTCTTAGTAACTTGCATTTGGTCTTGCCTTAACCTTTTTCATCTTATGCTAGTATTTGAAGTGTTGCAGGGTGGCATATTAGTAAATAAATTAAGCGTTTTATGCAAACTATTTTTTTAAATCATAGAAATCATAGCACTACTTTAAGATGCAGTTTTTGTTACTATGCCAATTGTAAGATGATTACTTGTGATATATCTTTTTGTACCAACCACACATTATAAGTGTTTCAGGGTGACATATTACTATGATTACTTGTAATATTTGAAGTGTTGTAGAGTGACAAATTTGTAAATAAATTCAGCATTTTATGCAGAGTATTTTTTTAAATCATAGAAATGGTAGCACTACATTAAGATGCAGTTTTTCTTACTACGTCAATTGTAAGATGATTACTTGTGATATATCTTTTTGTACCAACTCACATACACACCTACACATTAGAAGCCATAAAGCTGGGATATGACAGTAGGACCTCTCCCTCGGCAAAGAGAGGACGAACCAGCACAACACTCGATAGATTGGCATTGTTATTTGTAATACTTAACATGGATATGGATGAGAATTAATGCCATGGTTAACTAGATCCGAGCATGGAAGATGTTCATGAGACAATGCCACTGGAAGTACATAATACCAATTCAAATTTTCTTGTATGTATGGGTAACATGTGCAATAAAGTAAGTTCACAAAAGAATATACATGAAAAAAATTGGAGACTCTATAGATAGAGTGAGCAGACCAGACCGTAGGCCGGATTTGTCTGCAGTAGACATGGCTTGACTTTGGTGGCTCTAACCAACACCGCCCTAAGCCGCATCTCCCAAGCATCGGTTTCCACCATGAAGGGCCGGCTGAAATCAGGTAAGATGAGCACAGGGGCCAACACCATAGCCTATTTCAACTCATCAAATGTCGCTTGAGCCATTGCATTCCAGGTGAACTCCCCCTTCTTGAGAAGTGCGGTAAGAGGACGAGTCATCTCTCCATATCTACTGATGAACTGTCTATAATAGCTTGTAAGGCCTAGGAATCCCCTCAACGCTCACACATTAGTGGGCTGCGGCCAAGAGAGCATGGCGGCCACCTTTGACGGGTCAGTGGCGACGCCATCGCGCGAAATGATATGTCCCAAATAATCCACCTGTGGGCTGCCAAAGGAACACTTCGAGCGCTTAAGAAATAAGGAATTAGCGTGCAGAACAGAGAAGACCGACTTGAGATGCTCTAGATGCTCCACCCATGATTGACTGTACACCAAAATGTCGTCAAAGAATACCAATATGTAGCGGCGGAGGTAAGGCCTGAAGAGATTGTTCATGAGGCTCTGGAAGTTGGAGGGGGCGTTAGTCAGCCCGAACGGCATGACAAGAAACTCAAAATGGCCTTCATGAGTCCAAAAGGCGGTCTTGTGCACATTGGCTGGCTGCACCCGAATCTGATGGTAACCCGAATGAAGGTCAAGTTTACTGAAAACCTGTGCACCAGCCAACTCATCCAAGAGTTCCTCGATCATGGGTATTGGGTACTTGTCTCGGACGGTGATGGCATTCAAGGTGCGGTAGTCCACACAAAACCGCCACATGCCGTCTTTCTTTTGAACCAGCATCACCGGGGACGAGTAGGAACTTGTGCTAGGGCGGATGATACCAGCCTGGACCATGTCAACCATGAGATGCTCTATCTCTGACTTTTGAATATGAGGATAGCGGTATGGGCGGACGTTGGCTGGTGCGGCTCCTGGAATAATGGGAATATGGTGGTCATGCAGACGCACTAGAGGAAGGCTCGTCGGCTAAGCAAACACGTCCCTATGCTCCTCTAATAACTCAAGAAGATCTAGAGGTGGTTCATCCTGACACACCTCGACCGTTGTCCATTGCTGCAAGAGGAACCCTTGGGGCGCAAACTTGAACAAGGAGCTCACCGATTGGGCTGAAAGGAGGGTGCCCGGCCGGGATTCTTCGAGACGAACCCGTTGCCCCAGAATGTCAAAGTCCATCACCATGTCCTTGAAGTTCCAGACCACGTCCCCAAACTCTTGGAGCCACTAGACCTCTAGTACCACGTCCTCCCCCTTCGTAGGTAGCAAGAAGAGGTTGGTGACAAATGTGTGGCCTTGGATGGAGAGCGTGGCCTGTGCACAAACCCCGGTGCTCCGAAGATGTTAGCCATCGTCAATTAACACGTCAAACTGCTTCGAATCCGACACGAAGCAACCTAGCCGTTGGGCCACCTTGTCGTTGATAAAATTGTGAGTGGAACTGCTATCGATTAGGATGGACACTTGCTGTCACTTGAGATGGCCTTGACCCCGCATGGTACATGGAGTAAACGTCCCAAAGAAGGCATGGATAGAGATCTCGGGCAACACATCGTCCTGGTGGGACAAGTCACCCGTAGTTGCCTCCTCGTCCTCTACATCTACCTCCTCCAAGAGGAGGCTGCCCTTGATGGCACAACAGTCACCCGGGACAAACTTCTCATCGCAATGGAAGCATAGACCCTTAGACCGGTGTTCCTCCATCTGTTCAGGTGTAAGTCGATGAACCACACTGCTAGCCTGAGCGGGCTGCTGGCCAGGGAGGCCAACCATGGGGCTGCTGGCCAAAACGGTAGTAGAGTTAGTGCCAACCGCAGATCAAGGAAAGGGCCCAAGCCGCCCCCCTCGCTGCTGCCTAGCCAACTTTTCCTACTCAATTCATGCATGGCGCACGACGTACTGCATGCAGGAGCAAGGAAAGTAGTGCATCTCCTTTGAAATCTCAAGCTTGAGGCCGCGCTTGAAGGTGCCCACCAAGGCGGCCACTGGCCAGTCTGGGAGGCGGTTGGCCACTTTCATAAACTCCATATAATAGGCACGAACTGTGGTGGTCTGGCGTAGTGTCGAGAGCATCTCGTTAAAGTCTTGGAATTCATTCGGCCCAAACTTAACGCACAGCTCGTCGGAGAAGGCGGCCCATGTTGGGTAGTGCACCTCCTTCTCAAAGCTCTGGAACCACACTGACGTATCCCAATCCATGTGGAAAGCCGCTATGCGCAACCGTTCTGCTTCAAAATTCATGCCCTGATAGGAGAAAAACTTCTCCGCCATGTATAGCCATTACACTAGATCGTCGTCCCCAATGTAGCAGGGAAACTGCAAGCGGACCAAACGGGGCTCCACTCCTCCTCGCGGTCCTCCGCAAGGCCCCAGGTACTCCTCCCAGTCATCCTCCACCTCTGGAAACAGGTTCTTGGGGGGTGGCACCATTGTAGCATTTTTTCGAACACTTGGTGGGCCTCGCATATCCCAGGCCTGACCACTCCCTTCACCAGCGTGCTCAAGGGTGCCAATGCACAGGGACGCTTGAGAGACACGCATCTCCTTGTCCGTCATCGCCTGATGGCCTAGACCACGTTGTTCTGCAGCCTGCGACACTTCCCCCTTCTCCATGTTCGTGATCGGGGGTCTAGCGAGAAGTGGCGCTGATGGCGCTGAAGGTCCTACTTGGAGCTGCACAACGGCCATGGTCAGAAACTCGAACTTGGTCATAATCTGCGCCAGAGTAGGAGCGCTGACATTCTCCAAGGCCAACCAGGGACTGTCTGCTGGAGCATCGACCTTCTTCTCGGGCTGCAGTTTTGGGGCCGTGTTAGGTTGTTTGCCTCACGCCATGGCTGGGGATCGTCATTGCTTCGATACCAATGTTGTACCTGATGCAGGCACAAGCGGTACCTTGAACAATCACACAGAGAAAGAGGAGAGAAGAAGAAAAGGAAGAGAACTGGAATAATCAATCTGCATAACTAAAACAAAAGAGAAGGGTCGACCCATATAGGGAGACACCACTCCCCTACGGAGTAGTAACAGGCACGACCCACTCTCCTAAGGAAGCGTGCCAACTAGTAGGCCAGGCTATCCCAGAGCCACTAGCTAGTCTAATGACAATTCATTATCCAATTACATAATAAAATACTAAGCTATTACATATAAAAAATAGCCTAGTGTCCTAGAATAATAAGCAAATAAAGAAAATAAATAGTCTGATAATCGTTCACAACATAGTCTGATAATTGTGCACAGTAGGCCGTGGAGGAGAAGCTTATGTGATCTGGATATACATCCATATAACTACCGGGTAAAGTGGGACAATTGGGGGGAGTAAGGGAGAGAAGAGGGTGAAAGCGGACGACATGGGAGAGGAGGGGGTTATGACTCAATAATTCATTACTTAATCCCAATTAGGGGCTAAGTTCTTACATTAAATAGATATCACTAATAGGCTCACCAACATATACCTAAGGCCATTAATTTAATGAAAGACAAGCCCATTGATTTAATGAAAGACAAGTACAACTAAACTTGATGACCTAATTGCCCTTATATGTCAATAAGATGTTCAAACCCTAATCAACTTAGCATAGGAGCCTCATAGGCAGGAAATATCGTTGCACCACACTTCCGCATCCACCTTGTCCTCCAGGTGGTCCTTATATTCAATTTAACATCTACGTCATAGGCATGGAAAGAAACTCTATGAGAATGTAGCATACGGTTCCACCAATGCTCTGCTAATAAGAGAGCAGAGAGAGAAGCCCTTGAAGAGAACAGAAGTAGATGCTAGCAGGGTTGGGCAGCAAAAGAGTCAGCGGCAGTAGCAAAGTAGCGATAATTGTAGCCCCAAAACAAGGATAGTCCATGGTTCTAGGGCCTATGGCCAGCCCATGTGCCCAAAGCAAGTGCCTAGACGTATGCATCTTCATACCGAGAAGGTGCAGGGGGTGTTGTCCGCAATGACGGACCGAGGGTGGGTTGGGTTACGCCCATCTTTTTCGATAAGGATTTGCAGTCATGCCGTCATTTGCTCCCAATTTTTCTGCATGACACAAGCAACTGATCCTCAACGAAATGATGGATGGGATGTGATCACGCTCATCGACTCTAGGAATACTTTGATGCCATTGATGTGACCCAGGGTACATAATAGAATAATGGGCAGGGAAAGTGGGATAAATGGGGGAATAACATAGAGAAGGGGAGGCATGAGAGAGGAGGAGATTAGGATTCAATAATTCTTTGCTTAATCCTAATTAGGGGCTAAGCCTTTATATCAAATAGAGACCATTAATGGACTCATTAATAGTTGCTTGAGGCCTATTAAATTAATGAAAAAAAGTACTACTAAACCAAATTAACCTAATGACCTAATTATCCTTATTTATTAATAACAAAATTAAACCCTAATTAACTTATCCTACGGGCCCTGTAGGTGGGCCAGAGCTCACCAGATGGGACGTATCACAAGTTCTAGCCTTCTTGGCCAATAAGACATGGCTTGGCTTAGTCCATGACAAAGAGGGGAGAGAAGAGGTGATGGGAAGAGCTAGGTTGCTGGTGCAGGAGAAGAAGGAGAATGAATGTGGTAGGGTAGCTAGAAGGTTTGAGAGTGTTATTGTGGAGAAGATAAAAGTAGTAGAAGGAAAAAAAAAGATGTTAGTAAGTCAAATTATTGTGATGAAAGTTTAATAAGGTGTTTGGTAGCATGTTCCACAACTACAAAGTTGTAAAAACCCACCATGTAGAATTCCTTCAAAAACAAAATGCCTTCAGTGCTGATTCATTTTTGTAGAAATTTATCCGGTCTCCAAAGTCAGGCTCGACACCTCAGGTTGGGTAGTTTCATTCCTTAACTTCTCTTTTCCCCCTTGTCTGCCACCCCCTCTAACCTCTCCCAACGTTGTCTTACCTTATGTCCTTACAGGAACACCTCTTGTCACGCCCCAAAAGACTTACCAAAATAAAATAGTCAGGGAATGAGTTTTTTCGAGTTGGCCTAATTTTTTCCAAAGATTAATGTGTGCAATTCAAACGACTAAGGGAATCGCCAGCCTATGCATTAGCATGCACACCAAAAGGGTGAATAATAATGCCCAGCAACGGAAAAATAAAATCAACTAACATCATAATGTAATTGTTCATGCATCATTAGTTAAACTCAAATATGCTAAATATATAACAAATTTTCATAAAGACAATGAATAAATTTATCAAAGTTACATGCAGTTCAAGACAATCATTGAACTAGCCATAGGTGTTGTTTGATTATTAAACTTCTCGTTGTTTTGCCAAACCATCCTTGTTGTGTCGTATTTGGCAATCACAATAATGGTTTGTGGAGTCACACACGACATTCTCAACAGAAAAGAGCATGGGAAGAATTTTGGGACTATGCATCTCGAGTTAAACAACCTTCATCTACTTGCTCACATTCTTTGGCACAAAAATCACCATTTTCATCACATGTGTTCATCCAAATCATCTTGATGATATGCCTCATTTTAACTGTAATTTAAGACTTCCATTTTATGGTCTATTAACCTTTTTGTTTATATGACCTATGGGTGATTTTAGTAGTGCTTTTCAATCCCAAGCCTTACATTACTAGATAATATCATAATCGGCATTTCCTCATGACTAGATAGAATGGTCCAGTTTGGCCTTTAAGACAACAACAATGATTTGAGTGTTCAGGGTTTTCTACCTGCTAATCCTAATGCCAGCCAGCGACGTTGTTGGGGTGGCACCAGCGCTTGGAGTAAACATCACCAGTGCATCATAATAGTTGTATTAAAATACCTTCTACACATGTATTCATAAGTATATAAATATGTATATCTGCATCCAATATTCAGCACATGCAATTGTATATATTCATGTACTCTCATCAACACATTTCTCATGCTTTATTATATATTTTACACAAATAAAATTGGTGAAATGTGCATTTGTGTGCACCCGGCTCGTCGCTTATCATCAAATCAAGATTCAATAGTGTGCGTTGATCATGGGGCAAGTGGGTGGATCAAAACTCGCATACCCCATGATTATTAGCATATGATTGATTGAAATCATGCGGTGGAAGTGGACCTGACACGTATAAACTGGAGCCTTTATGTATTTGCACATACATATTCACATAATTCACAAGAATTAATAAACATAAATGCAGTAAATATTAGTGTGAACATAGTTAATTTTTTAATTAGTGTGAAGTGGTAAGACAATTTAGCAAAGCATCACTAGAACACGGGGTTTTAATAAATTTTTAAAAATAGTACTCTCTTAGTCCCATATTAATAGTTACTTTTGGAAACTTTTTTTCATACATTAGTTGCTCAATTTGTTTTCAATTTAAGCTTGGTACTTAAAAAACTCTCTCATAAACTATTTTCATTCTTTTTGTTATGGCCCCACAATTCTATTTTTCTAAATTAAGCAATTAATATGAGATGGAGGGAGTATTTAATAGTGATATTTGTAGTTAATAGTTTATTATAACTTAAATTTTTTCAAAATTTGAACCGTACTTTTAAAATCAAGTAAGGGCACTGTAAAAAAAATCACAAGATACAATAAGGTAGTCACTTGAGGTACCTAGAGATGCATTATATCCCAAAGAAAAAGAAGTGCATTTCACCCATCAACTGAATGTGGAATATTCTAAATATTTTATGGCTTTTGTATTCTGACCTCATGAATATATAAAATTCTTACACTTTCCATGGTCTGAACATTATCTTGGTGTATAATACATATAAAATTTTAGGGTAGGTGAATTTTGTTAATTTTCATGGTGGGGTGTCAACAAGCCAAGTATCATTGAACTTTACAACGTTCGAGCTTGAGCTTGAAACTTCAATTTCATGTTCAAGTCAAGCTTCTATCAAGTTCGAGTTGTGCTCGAGTTGAGTACAACTATTTTACCTTGTGATCATTACTTAATTTTGTAGAAAATCTCCAATGCGAACATGGTCAGAAAATAGTCCAATGTGTTAGGATTAAGAAAACAAAATAAGTAGTTTTAATTGATTTTGATTTTCTAATTTCAACAATTAATACACGACAAATGGAGTAAAGTTTTATAAAAAATGGTTATAGTTCTCATGAGACATTATCTATTTCATTTAACAAAAAGTCTAAGGTAGTTACACATAAAAAAAGTGAAAATGATATATTTAATGGAAGGAGTTGAAACTTAAAAACCATGAAATATATATATAGTGTGTAATATATGAATGTAAATATTTGAAAAAAATAATATACATAATATGAGTTGAAGCTTTTCTAGAGCTTCTAGTCTAGCCGAGTTGAACACAGATATGTTTGAGCTTGGCTTGACCAACTTTGAGTTCAAGCTTGAACGTGAATTAAGCCGAGTCGAGCTTCCGAGCTAGCTTTAACACCCCTATCTATAGAACACAGAAAATTTTATAATATGTGTATAATGAATACGATGAGCAGATAATTTTTTTTATCTTGGACCTTATAATATTTTGTTATGTGTCCGTCTACTATATTTGCAACTTAATAAGTTGTTGTCTTCTTTAATGTTTTTTTATTATCATTGTTAGTTGTATTAGGAGATTTGGTTTAAAGATATTTTTTTACGTATATTAGGTTGGTAATGCTCTGTACAAGTCTAATTGTAGGTGAGGGTCACTTATGTTTACTTGATCAGATCTAACAACTTTCTTATGTACAAAAGTGCCACTTAATTGAAAAGGCTTTGGCACACAAATTCAGTTAGAATTGTGTGGGAAATTATGTAGCGGTATGATAGTACTTTACCCATCACAATATATATAATATCAAATCTGAAATTAGAACCTGAAGGCTGCAAGAAATCAAGAATAGAAAAGATGAAGAACACAAGCCCTTTAGTGCACATGCTTCTATGGCAATCCATACCTAAGAGACAATGGGATGTTCTATTAAGCTTAAACTAGACCATGATAAACTCAAGTCAATCTCAAAGTTTTAGAGAAATTATTCTCCCTAAATACTTGCAAAAAGAGGAAGAAGATGACCGGACGATATAGAAACTGTTTGAGTTATAGAAACTGCTTTTGTGTTACATTGTCAATTTCTATAGTCTTTTAGGAAAATCGCTTAGGCCTGATGAAAACCCATTGGCTCACCATACCTTTCACGATACTAATGCCACACCATAGCGGTCATATAATGAATGATTGGACGGACAAGCGGACACCCACTCAAATGGATTCACCCCTCCCTATAATTTTACCTGTCTTTACACCCAAATTGTCATGCATTGGGTTTTTCAAACATTTTTTCATTAATTTCATGAAATGTTTTTGCAATATAATAGCTACAATTTGTGAAAATTGATGAAATCTGAAACATGTGAAAACATTTTTATATTTTTCACACATTCGATTCAAAGCTACACATCTTGACTTTTGTAAATTAACAGAAACACATCGTTTGATAATCCAAGGTGTGAAACAAAACAAATAAAATTACAAGTGTCATGGTCATGGCTTTAAATTGGAACAGCTAGGTACAAGTCCCGTAACAGTCCAACATAAGCATTCTTGATCAAGATACATGGTATGGTCCATGATTTTGCAGAATTTGTAACAAATGGAGAATCCAGTTTTATTGGCGGCTCAAAACATAATTCAATGTTCAATAGTAGAAAGCTTTGTCACTGCACTTGGATTGGCAAAAGATTTGACAAAAAAAATTCAGCTGCTTTTAAAAATCTACGCACACTTGTAGCATCCTATGTTAAGTGACCTAAAAATTTCTCATGTCTCTAATCGCCCACTTGAATAACTACAATGCATCCTAGTGTTAAGCTTACGTGGAATTTGCAATTCAAAATTACTCGAATCAATTGGTAAATTAGTGCAACAAAGATATCTCAACTTGTCTAATTCAAGAATTGAGGCATTTCCCACGTCTGTTGGGAAATTGTGGAATCTAAGATATCTCATCTTGAGCCATACAAATTAAAAGAAATTCCAGAATCAGTTGAGAGGTTAGACCAGCTGAGATATATCAATTTGGAGGGATTAGAAATATGAAAATTATCCGCATCTATAACTGATCTAGCTTATCTACAGCACTTAGATCTGAATAAATGTAGATTCTTCTTAAAATTATCAAGTGGAATTAAGAAAATGGCCAGCTTGAGAGGACTTGGAATAAACGGTACTGGTTTTGAGAGATTACCGGTGGGAATAGGGAACTTAACTTCCCTCAAGAGGTTGGACATATTCATTTTGACAAAAGGAGACTGCAACCTGAGTGAGTCGAGAAATCTCAACCACCACCAAGGGAGTCTTTCCATTGAAAAGTGGGAGGCACGAAGCATAGACGAGGTTGTCAATGTGAAACTTGAGGATAAAAGTTATCTCCAAAAGCTACAGCTATGGTGGTCATTGAGTGCTAAGATGAGACCAAGTAGAGCATAGGGTGTCCTGGATGCTCTCTGACCCCATCCCAATCTCAGATGGATAACAGATGAGGACCAATGGGGGAGTTGGTGGATGGGTTCTTGGGGCGCATCTACACTTTGTTGATTCTGGGACGAAGGATGGAGTCCTAGTGAACTGGCTTAAGGCATGCCTTCCTTCCATTATATCCGAGGAGCAGGGTACCTTTATCTGTAATAGACTTATCACAGATAACGTGGGCATCGCATATGAGACTATTCATTCCATGGGCCAGAAGAGGGGAGGTGCTCGGGAACACATGGTAGTGAAACTTGACATGAGTAAAGTGTATGAGCGAATTGAGTGGGAGTATCTTGAGGATGTAGTGGCTATAATGGGGTTTGCAGCTCCATGGGTGAGGATCATAAGGTCTTGTGCCTCGATGGTCTCCTACTGGATTCTCCTTAATGGGAGACCCATGGTGGGGTTTGTTCCTACCAAGGGTCTTTGACAGGAGGACCCCCTCTCCTAGTACCTCTTCCTCTTGTATGCGGAAGGTCTGTCGGAGATTATGCGGAGTGCAGTAGTTGGCGGGTGTCTACAGAGTTTCATGACAGTTGGGGGACCTAGAATCTCTCATTTCCATTTTACATATGCTTGTAACATTTTCAGGAAAGTGTGCCCCTAGGAGTGCAAGAGAATCTTTGACATTCTTAAAGTCTATGAGGAAGCTTTGGGTTAGGTGGTCAATATCAAAAAGACCCCTTTCTTCTTCAATCCCAACATGTGCCCTCTCGTCAAGGAAGAGATCCTAGGATGGCTTGGTTTGGGTGAGGTTACGTCCCACGAGATGTACCTGAGGCTCCAGGCGTGCTTGGGGAAGTCTAAGGGAATGGCCTTTGCTTCCCTTTAAGACAGAGTTTGGAAGGAGGGTAGAGAGAAAATTTTCACTTGCTAGGGGGAAAGAGAACCTCCTCAAATTGGTGGGTAAAGCCATCTCCACTTATGCCATGAGCATGTTTCTTCTTCCTTAGTCCACCACAAGGGCGATAACGGTGAGTGAGGAATTTTTGGTGGGGTCAGAAAGAGAAGGAGAGGAGGTTGGCTTGGATTGGATGAGACAAAAACCTTCCTTTAGGCCTCGCCGAGGAAGGTTATGTCTTACCTTTTGGCATAATAGTTTGGTGGCTAAGCCAATGGTGGAGTCGGTGTGTAGGTGGACTCTAGGGACGGCGAGTATATGAAGATTTGGCACATGCAACGGAAGACCAAAGTTGTGGAGATCTATTTGGAGACCAAACTTGCCCTCAAAAATCAAAGTATGAGTTTGGGGAATAGCAAAGGATATCCTAACAGTTTGAATTTGGCTAGGCATCTTGGAGTCCGGCTTCTCCGTGTCCGGTGTGTGGTAGGTATTATGAATCCACAGTTCATGCTTTTTGGAGCTGTAGCGAGGTGACGAACTTATGGAGTCAGTGGCTATGGTTTCCTGAGGTGGAGAGGTCGCCAGGGATCAATCTGGTGGATGTTTTGGGCCTGGTTTCAGCCAGTTCAGACGGAGAGGAGTGGATTAAGTTTTTAGCGACAGGCATGGCTGATCTGGTACATGCAAAATGTTTTAGTTGCAGGATCCCCCCTTATGGATTTAAAGATCACAACTTTGAAGGTGGAGGAGCTTCTGTTTGACTGGAAAGTGGGCATCAATCCATCATATTTCCTTCCCCTTCCTCCCCGGCAATTTCGATGGGGCCTCTTTTCTCCAGCCCATGGAAGTTGGGCGCGGGCATTGCTATCACAACTCGTATGGTTAGGTTCTGATGTGTGTCTCAGTTCCGGGGCCAGCCATGGCCTCGACATTGAAAGTGGAGGGACGTCGTCAGCAGGTGGAGTCATGATTTTCTTCCCATGGGCCTCGGCTCTTGTTGTGGATAGGGGGGGCAGTGACTTCTCACTGATTTTTTTTCTCTACCGTGGTTGTTGCTTTGTCCGTGAGGTTGTTATTTGATCATTTTTTTTTTTATGTTGTTGTTCGGTTGGGGCGTCGGCCATGTTTTCCATTAAAAAAAAAAACAAGCTCAAAATTTCCAAGCCGGGCGGGAGAACTGTATGAAAATACTAGCTTTGGGCAACTTGCTAACTAGGACTGCTAATAGAAAGCTTCGGTTATAGTATCTTATTCTATTGCCATAATAATTTCTTAAATTTTTATTAATAATTATTTTATTAAGTAAATAATATATATATGTTTATAACCATTTTTTTCACTAATAATCGGTTGATTAATTAAATAATTATTATCTATTACAATTTTTTAATGTGATCGAAAAAGTTAAAATAAATATTTTTTATTTACTTAATTTGATATTACGAAGGTAGAAAACTAACATCATTATTACTGCTATTTATAGTTATTACAAATAAATTATATTAATTAAACATAAAATATAAATAGATACATATATTAGGAATATATATATATATATATATATATATATATATATATATATATATATATATATATATATATATATATATATATATATATATATATATATATAATAAAACTACTTATTTTCTATCATATGAGTCCAGTTCTAAGACACCCTTCTATTGCTTATTTCAAAAGAATTCCAAACATGAGAAGAATAATATTTGTCTTCTCATAGCCAATTGTCTTCAAAAGTGTATTGTAGGAAAAAATGTGTCTTGGTTTTATTAGCCCAAATTTAAGCTTTGATTTGAACTAACTTGAGTCTAACCTCAAGCAGAATATAGTTGACTCAGTAATCCTACTTAAAACCCATCAATCATTTCCTTGCACAAACACTCTATAAGTTTAATTATCAAAAATAAAAAAGACTCATATGTTTAAGTTATTAAATCAAAATTTAAATTAACTTGAGGTTGCAAAAATATTTTGTAAAAAGTGTCTATATAGCTTGTTAAGATTTTAGTACATATGATTAAAGAGATAAATTGTAACCTAATGAGACCAACAAAATTAGGCCAAGCACTCAAATGGAAAACATCGAATAGGAGTGAGTTTAAGAGAATATAAAATATAAATTACAAATGGATATTTTTTTATAAAAAAATGTAGTTTGATATGAAATGCTAGAAAGAGAAATTCATCTACTAAGTAGTAGTTTGTAACAATTATAAAAAATGGTTGTAACACTACAACAAAATGTATCATTAGCGATACTTTTATTAGCGACGCAAATCTAAGCATCGCAAAATAATAACTATTAGCGATGCTTTTTATTAAGCGTAGCTAATAGTTATATAATTAGTGATGCATATTATAAAGCATCGCTATTACTAAAATTATTAGCGATGCTTAATAAAAATTGTCGCTAATATATATTAGCGATGCTTACAACAAACGTCGCTAAAAGATATTTATTTAAAAAAAATTATTACTATTAGCGATGCTTTATCAAAAGTGTCGGTAGTAGTTTTTATAATAGTGACACTTATTAGCAAGCATCGCTGATAGTTATGCTACTAGCGACGCCTTTATTAAGCATTGCTAATAGTAATGAATTTAAAATAAGAAATTAAATTTTTAGAACTATTAACGACACTTTTAAACAAGCGTCGCAAATAACTTTGATACTAGCGAGCTTATAAATAAGCATCGCTATTAGTTTTATAAATAAATTTTATTTAATAAGTAAGTATAAAATAAATCTTAAAAAAATTAAAATAAAGTTCTTAATTATAATATATTTTATTTAACACTTACTATTTGTATATATAATAAATAAATATTAAATTTTTAATAAAATATAGTGTCAATAATAGATTAAATAGTCACTATTTATATATAATATATTTTATTTTTTAAATTTTTTTATTAATTTTAAAATATAATTTATAATAAAAGAAAGAGAGTGCAAAGAGTAAGAGAGAGGAGAGAGCGAAGAAAAGAGGAGGTGAGAGATGGTAGAGAGGAGGAGAGAGAGAGGATGAGGAGAGAGAGGGAGAAGAGTGAGGAGAGAGAGATAGAGGGAGGAGAAGGAGAGAAGGAGGGAGGAGAGAGAGAGGGTGAGGAGAGAGAGTATGTGTTATGCATGAGAGAGGAGAGGGAGACTAATTTAATTTTAAATTTTTTTATAAATTATTATATTTGAAAATAATAAAATAATAAAATAAATATTATTAGCGACGAATATGAATATGCATCACTAATAGATAGGGTATTTGCGACACATAACTATATGTGTCGCTAAAACCTAGTCCATTAGCGATAAATATTGCTATGCGTCGCTAATAATAGTTTTTATATAATTTTTTATTTAAAAAATAAATTTATAAAAATAAAAAATCATAAAAAATTTAAATAAGAGGAGAGATAGTGTAGATTGAGGAAAGAGAAAGAGAGGAGAGGGAGTGAGAGAGAGGGAGAGGGAGGAGAGGGAGGAGAGAGAGGAGAGAGAAAGGGAGGAGAGAGAGGAGAGTGAAAGAGAGGAGAGAGAGGAGAGAGGAAAGGGGGACAGAGAGAGAGGAGAGATAGAGGAGAGAGAGGGTGTGAAGGAGGGAGGGAGAGAGAGGGAGAGGGAGGAGAGAGAGAGAGAGGGAGGGAGGGAGAGAGGAGAGAGGGAAGAGAGAAAGAGGAAGAAAGGGAGAGGAAAGAGACTGTTGCGACGCATACATTATGTTTCGCTAATTACTAGTTTATTAGCGACGCCTACTATATGTGTCGCTAATGACTAGTGTATTAGCGACACATAATATCTACGTCGCTAGGCGTGAAATTTTTACCTCGCGGGCTATTTTAGCCAGCAAGGTTTGGTTATTTAACACCCCCCCTCCTTGCCCCTCTCTCCTTCGGCTTTACTGTCCACCGCCAGCCACCTCTAGCTGCCATCTCCATCGATGTCCTTTAGCCCTGGTGTAACACCCAACTTTTCTAATTACGTTTAGCCTTTAGGGTTAGAGGTAATTAGATAACCTTTAAATGAGTTTTAGAAGGTTTCAAAGGTTGAAACCTCCGTATATGAGTAGAGCTTGAAGAAACGAGCACAACGAATCAAAGAACGCATGAAATAGTGGTCGGAACTGAAAGTTACAACCTCGGGAAATGTGCAATAAGGTAGAACCCACTTGAAAAGAGCACAATATACTTCTTTAAGTGGGTTATTATCGAATGTCTCATCAATACGAGTGCAACGGTACCAAGAACGTGTGAATCCGAATATGGGGTTAGAAGTTGCGTGCGTTTCAAGATTTGTTTAAAAAAAGAAAAAGAAAACGGTGAGACACGTGTCGCGGGGAAGACGTGCATGCTGCAGCGCGCATGACTGCCTCGGTGTGACGCGCACCAGCAAAACCACAGGCATGTCAAAACGAAGTGTGTTGAGATCAGCGGGCGCCGCGGTTTCGGCATGCCAAGGTCTATTTACTACCGGTTTTTCACAGCAAGACTTCATTTCCTCCGTTTTTTAGCGTTCTAAGTCCGATTAAGGCCATTCAAGATACATTCTTAAGTAAGTCAAGTATGTTCTATGCAATGGAGGGTTCCTTTCTTCGAGTTGGAGATCGTATTAGGACAAAATGCCCCAAGAGATGGAGAGGTCTTGCCCGTTGTCCTCAAGCACCGACAAACTTCTTTTTTCTGTTTATGAGCATCTTAACTCCAATTTAGTCTGTTCAAGAGGCATTCTTGACTAAATAGTATGTGTTCTATGCAATGGAGGGGTCTGTTCTCTAAGTTTACGACCGTATGAGAGAGAAACCTCCCAATGAAAGAAGAAGCCCTGCTTGTCATCCCCAAGCACCGAAGAAAGAAAAATGGTCCAAGAGCAAGAGGGGATTCTATCCACAGTTGCCGAGCCACAACAAGAAAAGTGGTCTAAAGTAGGGGAGGCTCTACCCTCTACTGAAGGGCCACGATGCGTAATGAACATCCCCGAGTAGGGGAGGTTCTGTTAGCCACCCACGGGCACAGAAAACAAGACGAGTCTCCTAGAAGAGGAGCGTTTGTGCATCGTATTTCGGTGCAAGACGAGAAATGTATAGATGCTAGAGGGGGCTCTGTCTATTGCCTCTGGATCCGAAGGGGAGGAAGCCCAAAAGGAACGAGCAACCACGAATGCCGCTACCTTGCAAGACATCAGGGGAGTAAGTGTTGCTAACCTCCTATTTAAATTATAGAGCTACATGTGCTAAATTAGGATGTGTGCTATGTCATGATCCTTTGTGTTCTAATATGCTATACTTTGATGTGACCTGTTTATGTTCTATCTCGTTCTATGGTATAGCAAAATGTGTGGTGTGTGTTTGTCCTTCTCGGCTCAGTGATAGAGCAAGACGTATGTAATGTTCGGTCTCGGCTGAGTGATAGAGCGAGACATATGAATGTGATTGATTCCGCTCAGTGGTAGAGCAAGATGTACGATTTCGTTGATTTATTAACTTCTAATAGATTATAAATTTTAGTATGATTTCGATTGAATATCAATATATACATATTTTAACGTATATGATTTTGTGCTTCTTGATGTATGTAATAGCTGTTAGGCAGAACTACATTCGGATGCGATCATATTGAAATAATATACAATACGTACATAGGCAACCAACGGCAAGACAACATTGGCCCGATCCAAATTAATTATAATAATAAGTTTTATTCTTATTTTCACGCGACAAACTATGAAGCTTCATTGTGTGTACATGATTGTTACAACCTAAGTCTACCTATAAGGAAGTCTTGAAGCTCCGTAGTGCATAGATGAACGTTGTACCTCTCGCACAAAGATGATGATTTCTGGCTTAAGGAAAGAAAATTTTTTATTAGAGATTTTGTGCGCCTCGGCTGGTGTCGGGGCGTTACACCCGATCCCCCACTTCCACCCCCTCCCCTTTTCCCCATCTCCCACCCCCCTGCGGCCACTGCCCATTCCCTCGGTCCTCCCTCTCCCACCCCCACCCCCGTGTAACAGAGAGCAAAAAGTCTTTCTCTCTATAACAATAAGGGCGGGGGCGGGGAGAGAGACGGGGAGAGAGGAGTGGAGCAAGAGGGAGGAGTGGGGGGTTGGGCCGGATTCTGGTGGTTGCTAGAATCTGGCCACCTCTTTCTTCTCTTTCATGCATGCCACCGGCGGTTTTTGTTTTAAAACAAATTTGGCTTTTAGTGACACATATCATTATGCATCGCTAATAATATCTTTTTTTACAATATTTTTTCTAGTAGCAACGCTTAACGAGCATTGCTACTAACTTTTCATTAGTGACATATTATTATGTGTCACTAATAATTTTTTTTAAAAATTTATTCTTGAACATTACCAACACATTATGATGTGTCACGAGTATGCTTTTTAAATTTTTTTTTTCATATTATGAAATTTTTAGCGACGTATACTTATGCGTCCTTACTAGTAATCGCAAATAATTTAATATTATGGACACTTAATTATGTGTTGGAAAAGCAAAATCAGACTTTTAGTGACACTTTAAGGTAAGCATCGCTAATACGTAGTCACGATGGCAATTTTATCAATGCATTTAGTGACGCTTTGTATGTGTCGCTAATAACTATTAGCGATGCTTACAGTACCATTAACAACATTTAACAACATCACTAATAGTCAATTTTGTGGTAGTGTAAGTAGTTAAATTTATTCAATAAATATTTAAGATTTAAATAAAATCTTTCGTTGAGTAAACCACCATAGTATTTTGTAAAAGACTACAAACTAAGCTCTTTTGAAATTAAGTTATTTAAGATAATGAGTATATATATCTATAATTTTTAAATATGACAAATAGGTAACGGTAAATGGGTATAGAAGACTTTTTTTATTACTTTCTCTTTAGATAACTCTTAGATGAAATTAACTTCTTATTTACCCATTGAATAAATTTAATCATATCATTGAACTTTTTAATGGTATAATACAAATAATAAAATATTTTTTTGTTATTTAGTGTATTCAATCCTATTGGGTCGCGTGCTCATGGAATGACCATGTAGAAAAACTTGATTCGGCCCAGCGGAGCAGGCCAATTTAGATTGACCCAGTCATTCTTTCGGCTTGAGCCCACCTGGTTTTAACCTTCTAATAACATGATCAATAATAACCAGGTCCAGCTTGATACAAATAGAGGCCTAAGGCAAGAAGTTTAAATTAAGCACTTTTATATTTTATATAAAAATAGTTGATATTTATATAAAAATAGTTGTATAATTGATTAATTATTAGTATATAATTAATACTTTTATTCAACTTATTTTTGAGGTACATAATTATTTTTAAATTTTTTATATTAAATTTTACTAATAAAATAAATGAGGGAAAGAAAAGATTAGAGTTGCCCGCGTAAAAAGAAGAGATATATAAAACTAAAAACTGAGAAGGTAGAGAGATTTTCAAAAAAAATATTTTTTTGTTTAACCATAGGCATTAGGCAATGCTCTTTATATAGATATTTATCTTTAAGAGGGCTACTTTGATAAAGAATGGGATAAAATTAAGTCAAAAGTAAAAATAAGAAAAGAAAGAGCATGCATTAAATGAGGAATGGTCAAGGTGATTCTTGTAATAATATAGAAAAAAGATATAAAAATGTATTAATGAAGGAAAAACAGATGGCCTACAACTTGATGATTTGTTTATATATTGACATATCTTTTTGTGGTGAGGCAGTAGGCAATTGCCTTATTTGCCTAAGATATTGAGTCGGCCCTAATAATAACCCTATTGGGTGAACCCACAACCCGGCTGAGACGGGCTGAGCGGGTCACATTGAAATAAAACAGATCATCACCCTCTTTAAGATGGAAGCATTTTTTATGCTCCCTATCGATAGTGAGCCTAGTGTAAGGAACACATAGGAGCCATTTATCAATGGCGCATATACTTGGCATGGGAAGTGGCCATTTGTGTGGTAGTCGCAAAGACAATAAACTAAGCAAGTCAGCCTTATTCATCAAGGTCATGGCTTTGTGTAATTTAACCAAGTGTCTAGCCTGTGAACCCATGTAATGAGCCCATCCGAAGTCGGACATTTGAATGTGTTGGGACCTTTCCCAAGCAAGCTAGCATGAGGGGGACACAGCCTTACGATGTACACATCCAACTTAGGCAACACAAACAATAGAACACTTCATTTCAACCAAGTACATGCAAGGGCTATACTTTCTAACAAGACCATAAGGTTGGACGATCGATGCTTGGATAGGAGAGCCCCATCTCAGCCAACGGGGCTCCTAGCATGATGGCCTGTAAACCAACCAACCTTCCTTGGTTCTAAAAACCAGCTACAAGGTTATGCATTATACCAACAACGTATACATTTTAGCTCAACTAGTCCACTCTATATAGCATAAGAGATTTGTTTTATATTGTTGGAATGATAGCCAAAGTGGTAATATGAGTATAGTGCTTTGAAAGTTTACCAAATGACCCTATAACACTTTGCAAGACTCTCCAACGCTATCTAGGGGGAGAAGACATGTTAAAACTCTAAATAACAAGCTAGCCAACCAAGTGTCCTAATATGGCCAACTATGTGTACACATCATTGCGTGCATTTCATACAACATTGTGCAATGTTGCAGGCCTTCCCAACAATGCATACATACATGGTGAGAAACATTGCGGACAATTCCCACAACGCATGCAAACCAAGTATGCACTACCCAACACATGTTACAAGTAGTACACTTCACTGCTACATGACACTCTCCCCCACTTGATTTGTTGATGCCCTCATCGACACTTTGCCTCTAGTTAGTCTTACTCTTGTCTCCGACTGTGGAACTTGATTGCGACAAATGTCTTACTTCTTTTTATGACACTTAAAAGATTTTCACACCACAGCTTGGATAATTCTACAAATTACATGCTTTGGCATCACCAACTTCAACCCATTGCACTCTTGCCTCGGTTAAGCCATTGAATGATGAATATTTTTTGCTAAATATGCCTTGCCAACACCATAAAAGGCAAAGCACTATGCCATAAAGGTTGCTTGGATAAGAAAGTGCACTCAACTGCTTCATGTTAGTTAGTGTTGTATATTGATTGGGAAAAGATATAAACCAAATGATGCCCAACTTCCCCTCCTGAAGATGGTCTTGCACTTGAGACACTTGCGATTTTTCCTACACTTCACCCACACCTTGTAGCTGCCACCAACAAGGTTACACCATGACGTTTGACTTTAACACTCTTGTCTTCTCCTAATAATCTAGTGTCACTCCACTTATACCAAAGTTCATTTTTGTACTGTAGTGCTAGCCGTGGACAAGATCTTCACAAACCAAGAGTATAGTAGAACAATGTTCTCATTGTGTCCAATAACTTATGGTCCCCACCACTTACAAAGTTCATGGCATTCTGATTGAGTCAAAGTTCTTCTGGTGATCCCCTCTAGAGGTCTACTCCACCCTAGGAATAACAACTTTGCTTAAGCTTCATATTACCACTATGGTCATCAAATTACTACACTTCTCTTGATGCAACACTCCATTTATGTCTCTTGCCCACTAACAAATGAGGGCTACTTCTATTATCTAGTTAAACCGTTGCTTAGAACTAGCAAAGTACCATGGGTGCCCCCTTGAGAGTACTTCAGTACCCTTACACAAGTCACACTATCAGTAGGGAGCAAAGAAAATGTAATACCCCGCCTTTTCAAATACAACTAACCGAGGGGGTTAGAGGCAATTAGTAATTTTTTTAATAAAAAATAGACTGTTTCAAAGGTTGAAACCTCCGTATTTGAGTAGAGCTCAAAATAACGAGCTTAACAAATCAAAGAATGGGCAAAACGGAGGTCGGGACCGAAAGTTATGACCTTTGAGAAGCATAGAAAATAGGTGGGGCCCACTTAGAAATAGCATGATATATTTCTTTAAGTGGGTTATTATCGTAGGGCTCATCGATGCGAGTCCAACAGTACATAGAACGCACAAATCCGAATCCAGGGTAGGAAGTTACGTGTATTTGAAGATTTGTTTTAAAAGAAAAAAAAGAAAAGAAAATAGTGCAATGGACGCGTGCCCGGCACGCACGACCGCAGCACACATAATGCGGGCTATGACCCACAGTCGCCATGTGTGTGGGGTGCATGAACTGGCAGGCACCACCGTTTTTGGCAGCGCCTCAGTTCAGCACGGCATGGCGCCGCGGTTTCTGGGAGCTATGGTTTTGAAATGGCGGCTCGGGGGGCGGGGGGGCTATAAATACCCCATTTCAGTCATTTTTCAAGCAGATTTTCTTTTCCCCCATTTCAGACCGTCTAAGAGGCGTTATTAAGTAAATTGAGCGTGCTCTACAGAATGGAGTGGTCCTTTCTTTGATTTGGAGACCGTATAAGGAGGAAACGCCCCAAAGCAAGGAGAGGTCCTACCCGTTGTCCTCGAGCACTGACAAATTTTGTTTTCTTTGTTTTTTAGCATCCTAGCTCCGATTTAGTCCATCCAAGAGGCATTCTTGACTAAATCGAGTGTGCTCTTCGCAATGGAGGGGTTCATTTTCTAAGTTGCCAATTGTATGAGGAGGAAATGCCCGAAGACTAGAAAAGGCCTTGCCTATCATCTTCAAGCACCGGAGTAAGAAAAAAGGGCTAGGAGCAAGACGGGGTTCTATCCGAAGTTGTTGGGCCACAACCAGAGAAGTAATCCAGAGTAGGGGTGACTCTGTCTTCCACTGAAGAGCCATGATGTGTGTGGAACATCCCCAAGTAGGGGAGGTTCTGTATGTCGCCCACTGGCACGAAAAATGAGAAGAGTCTCCGGTAAGGAGAACGTTTGTAGGTAGTCTTTTAGTGCAAAATGAGGAACGTATGGAGGCTAGAGAAAGCTCCGTCTACTGCATTTGGATCCTAATGGGAGGACACCAAGAATGAACGAGCAACTCCAAATACCGTTACCTTATGAGACATGAGGGGAGTAGGTATTTCTGACATCCAGTTTAAATTATAGAGCTGCATGTGCTAAATTAGGATGTGTGCTATGCTATGATCCTTTGTGCTCTAATCTGCTATGCTTTGATGTGGCATGTTTATGTTCCATCTTGCTCTAGGGTAGAGCAAGATGTGTCATGTGTGTGTTCGGTCTCGGCTCAATGATAGAGTAAGACGTGTGTATGTGGTTTTGATCCCGATTTCGTTGACTTATTGACTTACGCTTGACTCCAATATATGACCAATTTTTTAATAACTCCGATTAAATATCAGTATATACATATTTTGACGTATATAATTTTGTAACGCTTGTTGTATGTATTAGCCGTTAGGTAGAACTACGTTTGGATCTGATCGTATTAGAATAATATCCAATATGTACGTAGGCAACCAACGACAAGGCAATGTTGGCTCGATCTAAATTAATTATAAATATATGTTTTATTCTATTTTAAATGCGACGAACTATGAAGCTTTGTTGTGTGTATATATCTGTTATAACCTAAGTCTACGTATAGGGAAGCCTTGAAGCTTCGTAGTACGTAGACGAATATTGTACATCTTGCACATAAACAATGATTCCTGGCTTAAGAAATGATAAAATTTTCTATTAATGATTTTATGGGCCCGGCTTGGGTCGGGTCATTACAGAAAATGTTTCCCTTTAGGATGGAGTCGGCCGCAGCCAATCCCTTCCTCTTCTCTACGAAGAACCCTTCCACCTTCAATGGCCCATAGGTCAGGCCCCTCCCCTACCTCCTCCCCTCCCAGCTGTCATCTTCAAAACCAACTGATCCTAAAGCGATGGCTGTTCATCTGATGCCAATTGCCTTTCTACCTAGGCGCTACTGTTGTTGCTGATTCTCTTCCTCTCTTAAATTCAATAATCTGACGAGCGCTGCCAACTGCAGCCAACCTTCTCTGCAACCTTGGTGTGAATATTGTCTGCCCCAATAGTTTTTCATCTCCGACCAATCGAAGAGTTGTGTCAAACAATTCTAAGCAAAGATTCAACATAACCCGGTGAAAAGTTGACATTTCCATAAAACAACATTGAAGTTTTTGCTGCATGATGCATGGCAACTCAAAGGTCTAATGCTGATTTAAGACGCTCCTGAGCTTCCTGTAGTCATCTAAAGTAAATGAATGTCTTAAATGCAAGTGGATTATTTTGATTTCGGCTGCTTGCCTCTCTATAATGTACATGCTTGCTTTATTGCCTAGATCATTATCTTTAATGGGATTCGTTTCTAACTGAGAAGTTGCTCACCACCTGACCATATGTTCATTTCAATCTTGTGCACAAAGTTTCATGTTCGTTTCAATCTTGCTGGCAATATTAAGTTCTTTCATGATGATTCTCTGGGAAAAAAGTTTCTTTACGATCTTGCATGAGGAAATTCCTCAGTTCTATTGATGTTAAAAACGGGGTTGACGCAAGAGTGTCAAACCGGTCAACATCAACATACTGGATCAGTGACCAGGCCAGATGGTAACATTTATTTTGTATTAAAAAAGATTTTAGCTAAAAACTTGAATTTAACTTCTAACAATTGCTCATTTGATACCCATAGAAGTATTGTTTTCAAGATATAGCTTCTCTTGGATTGTATCTCGATGAACATCACACCTTCTATTGTGTAGTGACTATCATAATTGATCGTGAAGCCTACATGACCTTGTGCACAACCTTGTTTATCCTTTCCCCATTTGTCGTGAAAATGGCTACTTAGTTTCTACATTTTTTTATTACGAATGAACACCTCTTTATGTACATCTTGAAATATTTTAGGGAATGTTTGGATTGGTGGAAACTAGAAAAAAGAGAAAGAAAAAGAGAAAGTGAATCGAGGTAAAAGAGAAATTAGGAAATTCCTAAAAAAATTTCATTGTTTGGTTGTACTAATGTTGCTATAAAAAACTGAATCTTGAATCCACCAATGGTGGTCGTGGTGGTGGAGATATATGATAGTATCTATAGTAGTGGTGGTAGAGGTGGTGGCAGCAATTGTAGGAGTAGTAGTGACAACTGTCACGGGGATGCCCGAGGAATGCCCGACGTGTGGCACTCGCAAGGCCAAACAACCAAGCGAGTAAGCCTTTCTTTGTCAAGGTCGTGGCCTCGTGCCATTCGACCAAGCATCCAGCCTGCGAAGCAAAGCAACGAACCCGTCCCAAGGCGGACGTGCAAACGTGTCGGGACTTGTTCCCAAGCGATCTGGCCAGAGAGGGACACCTCCTTGCTATGCACGGATCCAACTTAGGCAACCTGGACTTCCGGAACATCGGATCCAACTTAGGCAACCTGGACTTCCGGAACATCCATCTTAGCCATGTGCATGCAAGGGCCTTTGTTACCAACACGGCCGTAAGGCCGGACGGCTGCCCGACGAGTCGGAGAGCTCCATCCCACTAGCGGATGGGCTCCTGACATGATAGCTAGCAAGACAACGAGCCTTCGTTGCCATCCAGATCAGCCTGTTGCAAGACTAGACATCATACCAACAGCTTATCCATTAAGCTCACCATGTCCCTCCCTATATAGCATAAGAAATTTATGGCATTTCTCTGGAGTGGCAGCCAAAGTGGCCATACGGGCATGGTATATCCGAATTTCACCAAATTGCCCGAGAACACTCCCCAGGACCCTCTAACACTATATAAGGAGGTGGGGACATCTTAAGAATCCAAATCTGTGTAAGTTGGCTATGTGTCCCAACATAGCCAATTATGTGTGCGCATCGTTGCTGCATTTCTGCACAACGTTGCGCACACATGTTGAGCAACGTTGCGGGCCTTCCCCGCAACGCTTGCACACATGATATGCAACACTAAGGGAAGTTCCCATAATGCATGCACACCTTGTATATAACACTTTTCCACGTGTGTGCGCCCCAGCATGTGTCATGGGTAGTCCGCTCTCTACCCCGTGACAGGCCGCGACCCTACAACAGCTAGACCTTGGGGTCATGGGGTGTGGCCAGCAATGTGTTGCGGTCACTTGGTGCAGCGAGCAGCATGTCGCGGCAAGTAGCGGCCGCAGCCCCATCGCTGGTGTTGGGCAGCCAAGAGCGGTCCCAGCCACTAGTCACTAGGCTCAGCTGCAGGGGCCCTTGGTCGTAGCCACGACCAAATTTACCCTGCCAACTTCGGAGTTGGTACCGGGGGAGAAGGGGAAGATGGATGGGGGAGAAGGAGAAAGAAGTGATAAAAAAGGACAGTTTTGGGGATAGAGGGAAAACAAAAGGGGTCTGCATAGCCACAATCTTTTCTATTTGAGGTAAACTAGAGTATTGATATAAACTCTTACTACTGGTAGTCGGTAGAGCCTCTCAAATGAATCCCAACAGCAATTTTGTGTATGTGAGGTTGCAACACTACCTTTGGGGTTTGCGACACTGCAGGTGATGCGCATGGATAAGATTCCGTCCTACCATTGCTTTTGGACTTGGGCTATGGGGAAGCATTTGGTATGTAAAGTGCCCATTTTAGCAACTTCCACCAATTTAGTAATGTAAACCTCATCACACTACAATTTCCAACTACATAACCTTAGCTGAAATTCAAAAGATCAACAAAAATTTTACTCAACAATGAAAAGCTCTTAATTCAACCTAAGCACCAGTGAATGTGGGATTATAAGTAATTGGAATGGTCAACCTAAGCCCCTTTCCCGTGGTACCCGGCCTCCTCGAACCGCTCCACCACCTCGACCCCACCATCTAAAAACGCCCTAAAGTCGAAAGGTTAGAGGCCTTATCTAAAATTTTACGGGACAGCCTTAAGAGCAAGCAATTTCTACTTGTTTTAGATGATGTATGGAATGAGGAACGTGGCAAATGGGTAGCTCTTGTAGACATTCTTAAGACGTGGGGAAAATAGGCACAAGATAGTGGTCACTACACGGAATAAAAAAGTTGCAGAAGTTATAAATAGCTCAGGTACACACGAATTAGGCCCTTTATGCTTTGAAGATTCCTGGTCAATCTTTAGGCAAATTGCCGGCATTAATGAATGTGAGTTTCCGGAATTGATGAATACAGGGATAGAAATTGTAAAAAAATGCAAAGGGATACCTTTAGCTATAAAATCTGTGGCAGGTGCCTTGGGGGGGAGTGCAAGGACAAAGATGAACTGGGAGAATGCCCTCAATGATGAAATCTGGAATGAGCCTAAAGAAGGTATATTACCCTCTTTAATGCTGAGCTATTATCGTTTGTCCCCACCATTAAAGCGGTGCTTTCAATACTGTGCTATATTTCCAAAAGGCTATGAAATAAAAAAGAAAGTTCTAGTACGTATGTGGGTGGCTCAAGGTTATATTCCACATGATGAAACCAAGATGGAGGACAGAGGCAATGAGTATTTTAAGGAACTACTTGAGTGGTCACTCCTTCAAGAGCCACAAATTGATGATTTTGGAAACATTACCTCGTGCAAGATGCATGATTTAGTCCATGATCTTGCACAAGAAGTGACAAATGGAGAATCCACTTTTATTGATCGCTCAATAGATAATTCAAAGTTCGATATTAGAAAACTTCGTCACTGCAAATTGAGAGGCCACGGAGTTTACAAAGAAAATTCAGCTGCTTTTAAAAATCTTCGCACACTTGTAGCATCTTATGGTAATGATATAAATATTTCACATGTCTCTAATCGTATCAGAGTGTTGAGCTTATGTAGCATAGAAAATTTGAAATTAATTGGTAAATTAGTGCATCTAAGATATCTGAATTTGTCTTCTTCCGATATTAAGGCTTTGCCGGTTGAGAAATTGTGGAATTTGAGATATCTCATCTTGAGTTACACAAAACTAAAAAGGATTCCAGAATCATTGTAGCAGGCTCTGTAAATTACCAGGAGGACTTAAGAAAATGACCAGCTTGAGAGAACTTGGAATTGCTGACACTTATAGGTTGAAGACGTTACCGGCGGGAATAGAGAAATTAACTTCCCTCGAGAGGTTGGACAGATTTATTGTGACAGAAGGAGAATGCAACCTGAGTGAGTTGAGAAATCTCAACCACCTCCAAGGGAGTCTTCGCATTGAAAACTTGGAGATAGGAAGCAGAGAGGAGGCTGTCAATGCGAAACTTGAAGATAAAAGTTCTCTCCGACAACTACAACTACGGTGGTCGAGGAGTGCCAAGACGACACCAATCCGAGCAGAGGGTATCCTGGATGCTCTCCGACCCCATCCTAGTCTCCAAGTGCTTGAAATTTTCAACTATCAAGGTTCAAAATTTCCAAACTGGGTGGGAGAGCCATCTTTCTCCAAAATGGTCACTGTTAAATTACAGGGAGTAGAGAACTGTACGGAGCTACCAGCTTTGGGTAACTTGCCACAGCTTCGATATCTTGAGATACTCGATATGCCGAAGGTGAGAAAAGTGGGCAGCGAGTTCTACGGGTCCAAGAATGGATTTTCTAAACTGGAGTCCCTGACGATGTCAGATTTGGAAGAGTGGGAAGAGTGGGAGGAGCCATTGCCCTGCCTTCGCGAATTCAGGATCTGGCGTTGTGATAAGTTAATCGCATTACCCCGCATTTTTTCTGAAGAACTCATAGAAGTAGAGATTGATGATTTGGAGAAGTTGAGTGGGTTGGAATCGATCCCGCCGAGCGTGCAGAAAATTACAATGTCCAGATGTCCAGCTGAGTTGATCAGTAAATTACCCAGCCTCCCAAAGCTTGAAGATTTGAAAATTGAAGACGTGACAACAGAGCTCACCTGCGATCTACTTCGATTCACTGGGTTGAAAACTCTGAGAATTGAGAAATGCTCAGAATTGACTTCTCTTCCAGAGGAGTTCATGAACTCCATGAAGGGACTGCAAGAACTGTACATTGAGCGCTGTCGAAATTTAGACACAAGCTGGAAGACGAAAATAGTGGCATATATGCCCTGTCTCCGCAGGTTGGAAATAGTCTGTTGTGATAATCTAAAAGTGTTACCCTGCATTGTTTCGGAAGAATTGAAAGAAATTGTGATTTTGTCGTGCCCGAACCTAAGTGAAGTGGGATCCATCCCGCCGAGCACTGAGATCTTGACTCTTCCGCCAAACATGCTCAGTAAATTACCCAGCCTCCCAGTTCTTAACTATTAGAAAATTGAAAACGATAACGAGGTGACGAAGCTGTCCAACAATCTAATTAGATTCACTGAGCTGCAAACTCTGATAATTGTGAACTGCCCAAATTTGAGGTCGTTTCCGGAGGCGATGGGCTCCTTGAAGAAACTGCGGAAGTTGGAAATCTATTTTTGTCCCAATCTAAGCAAGAGTTGCAAGGTGGGAGGGAAGCAGTGGTCCAAGATTGCCCACATCCCTCGCATTGAAATTGATGATGAGACAATTGAAGACAACGCGCGAAGAACTTTGCATCATTTAAGTGGCTTCTCCTTTTCTTCTTTCTAAACTCTTCTAATAGCCAGTCATATATATGTATTCCTAGTTGTGTTTCAGCCTAGCAACATGCGCCCACTTTTCTTTTTTGTATCTTTCTCACTTTCTTTTGTGTTTTTGTTTTACTAGTGCTCAACTCTACAATGACAAGTAGATATACTTAAAATTGCACCCATACTTTTGAATATGTGATTTTAATCCATTTCTTATGTTCTTTACAATGGAAAACTCATGTTTCACCGTATATCGTTAGGTGCTATTTTAATTAATTAGGCCAATACAGCGAATGCTTTTTTATGAAGTGTTATTCTTAAAAATATTTTTGTGACCGACTTAACACAGATTTCACTCATGCAAGCCAACTGTTAATAGGCTTTTGTACTCTTTGTAGCATTTTTCGTTGGCTTTTTAACTATTTGCATTTAGTATTTGATACAGGTAAGCTTATGACTCTCATTACTATTCACTTTAATTGAGAAAGCATGGGTTTCTTTGGCGGAATGTCAACCTCACTTATCACGACGATACACTGGTTTCCCGACTTGCTTCTCTTGCAATGTTTATACTCAGAATGTGTAGATGCATCATCCTATGGCTTTCGTGTATTGCATATTTAGAGTGTGAAGAATTGCTGCTCTTGTATTGTTTATACTTTAGTATGTTATCCAACAGTTCTCTTATAATGTCTACTTGGAATGTAAAATAATTGGTTCTCAAGGTAAAGACTTGATGCTCTTGTATTATTTTCTAGACTGCTTCTCTTGTATTGTCTTAGTGAGGAACATCACTCTTATTATTGTATTGTTTATGTTTGCCTATTTGTCCTAAAATCATAGTCTACTTCCTCTATTATTGCAGTGCGAATCACAACTACTATGTACATCATTAAAACCTTTCATCATTAATGGCAATTGCAAGTTTAGGAGGGGAATGTGTATAACTAATGGCAAGCATTTATTGTTACTGTAGAGCTGTTGGTAAAAAGAGTATAGTCTTGTATAAGGGTTTGTAGAGAGTCCAGGAAATTTTGACAATCCTCATTGAAAAACTACAAAACTGTCAATGCTATAGCAGATGAAGTCTTATCTTATTGTATTGCTCAGGTTGTGGAAAGCGTATGAATAATTGTACATTGTATAAGTTCAACGAGCACCTTTTTTACAAAACTCAATTTCTAATTCGTGCATGGCTATTTCATATGTTCACTTCATATATAGAGACATACAATTTTTAGATTAAATGATTAGATGATTTTTTGTTATCTAGTGTATTCAATCCTATTGGTCGCATGCTCTTGGAATGACCAAGTAGAAAACCTGATTCGGCCCAGCGGAGCAGGCTAGTTTAATCTAGACCCAATCACTCTTTTGGGTCGAGCCCACCTGGTTTTAACCTTTTAATGACACAAGTGGATCCATAATAACCCTATTGGGTTGACCTACAACCCGGCTGAGACATGCCGAGCGGGTTGCATTGAAATAAAAAAGACTATTGTCCTGTTTAGGATGGAAGTATTTTTTATGTTCCCAATCGATAGTAAGCCTAGTGTAAGGAAGACATATCCATCACTGGCACACACACTTGGCATGGGAAGTGGTTATTTGTGCGGTAGCCGCAAGGAAAATAAACCAAGTAAGTCAGCCTTATTTGTCAAGGTCATAGTCTCGTGCAATTCGACTAAGCGTTTAACCTGTGAACCCAAGTAACGAACTTGTCCCAAGTCGGACATCTAAACTTGTTGAGACCTTCCCCAAGAGAGCTAGCATATGGGGGATGCAGCCTTACGATGCACACATCCAACTTAAGCAACACAAACAATAGAACATTTAATTTCAGCTAAGTGCGTGCAAGGGCTATACTTTCTAACAAGTCCATAAGGCTGGACGGCCGACCCTTGGGTAGGAGAGACACATGTCCCAGCTAATGGGGCTCCTAGCATGATGGCTAGCAAACCAACCAACCTTCCTTTGTTCTAAAAACTAGCTACAAGGTTAGACGTTATAACAACTTATACATTTCAGCTCAACTAGTTCACTCTATATAGCATATGAGATTTATTCAATATTACTGGAATGATAGCCAAAGTGGTAACACGAGCATACCACTTAAAAAGTTTACCAAATGACCCTATAACACTTTGCAAAACTCTCCAACGCTAAATGATAGCCAAAGTCGTAATACGAGCATGCTGCTTAGAAAGATTACCAAATGACCCCATAACACTTTGCAAGACTTTCCAACACTATCTAAGGGGATGATACATGTTAAAACTCTAAATAACAAGATAGCCAACTAAGTGTCCCAATATGGCCAACTATGTGTACACATCGTTGAGTGTATTTTATGCAACATTGCATGCATTCCCTGCAACACATGCATACAAGGTGCGCAATATTGCCTACAATTCCCACAACACATGCATGCCAAGTATGCACTACCCAACATGTGTGTGCACTTAGCATGTGTTACAAATAGTACGCTTTGTTGTTGCATGACACTCTCCCCCACTCGATCTGTTGACCCCTCATTGATACTTTGCCTCTAGGGGGTCTTTTATCTCCGACTATGAAACTTGATTGCGACAAATGTCTTTCTTTTTGCGACACGTGAAAATTTATTCACACCACAGCTTGGATAATTCTATGAATTGTATGCTTTGGCATCACCAACTTCAACCCACTTGGCTCTTACCTCGGTTAAGCCATTGAATGATGAAGATTTTTTGATAAATATGCCTTGCCCACACCGGCAAAGGCAAAGTACTATGCTGTAAAGGTTCCTCGAATAAAAAAGTGCACCTAACTGCTCCATGTTAGTTAGTGTTGCATGTCAACTGGGAAAGGATAAACCAAATGATGCCCAACTTCCCCTCTTGAAGCCGGTCCTATACTTGAGATACTTGCAAGTTTTCGGATGATTTTTTCTTACACTTTAGCCACACCTTGTAGCTGCCATCAACAAGTTTACACTATGCACTCTTGTCTTCTCCCATTGACGTCTCTCAAGAATCTAATGTTGCTCCACTTATATCAAAGTTCATTTTTGTATTATAGTGCTAGCCTTGGACAAGATCTCCAGCAACCAAGAGTATAGCAGAACAACATTCTCATCGTGTCCAATAACTTCTAGTCCCCACCACTTACAAAGTTATTGGCCTTCTAATTCAGTCAAAGTTCTTTTCGTGATCATTTCTAGAGGTCTACTCCATCCTAGGTGCAACAACTTAGCTCAAATTTCATGTTACCACTATGATCACCAAATTACTATACTTCTCCTGATGCAAGACTCCCTTTATGTCTCTTGGCCACTGACAGATGAGGGCCACTTCTTCTAGCTAGTCAATCTGTTGCTTAGATCTAGCAAAGTACCATGGGTGCCTCCTTGAGAGTATGTTAGTGCCCTTACACAAGTCACACTATTAGTAGGGAGCATAGAAAATGTTTTCTCTTTAGGATGGGCTCGGGCCCCAGCCAATCCCTTCCTCTTCGGTAAGAAGAACCCTTCCACCTTCTATGGCCTATAGGTGGGCCCCTCCCCTTCCTCCTTCCCTCCCAACTGTCATCTACAAAACCAACCGATCCTCAAGAGATGGCTGTTCATTTGATGCCTATTGCCTTTCTACCTAGGCGCTACCATTGTTGTTGCTGCTCTTCCTCTCTTAAATTTAATTATTTGATGATGAGCGCTGCGAACTACTACCAACCTTCTCTGCAACCTTGGCGTGAATATTGTCTGCCCCAATAGTTTTTCATCTCCGACAATCAAAGAGTTGTGTCGAACAATTCTAAGCCGAGATTCAACAATCCGGTGAAAAGTGGACATTTCCATAGAATCAACATTGAAGTTTTTGCTGCATGATGGAAACTCAATGGTCTAGTGCTGATTTAAGACACTCTTGAGCTTCCTGTAGTAGTCAGCTAAAGTCATGAAGTTCTCCAGCATCTAGCTTCTCTCTCTGCCACATATGAGCTTCATTCCTCTTCTCTTGTGGCTATCTTTTTGCTTGTGAAAAAAAATGCATGTCTTAAATGCAAGTGGGTTATTTTGATTTCGGCTGTGTGCCTCTCTATAATGTACATGCTTGCTTTATTGCCTAGTCCTTTAGCTTTAATCGGATTCGTTTCTAGCTACTTTTGTTTTGGAGAAATTGCTTGCCACCTGACGATATGTTCATTTCAATTCTGTGCACACAGTTTCAAGTTCGTTTCAATTTTGCTTACAATATTAAGTTCTTTTATGATGATTCTATGGGAAAAAAGCTTCTTTACGATCTAGCATGAGGAAACTCTCCAGTTTTATTGATGTTAAAAACGGGGTTGACCTGCAGTGTCAAACTGGTCACATCATCATACTAGATCAATGACCAGGCCAGACAGTAATGTTTATTTTGTATTAAAAATTTTATCGACTAAAAACTTGAATTTAACTTCTAACACTTGCTCATTTGACAACTATAGAAGTATTGTTTTCCAGACTTAAGCTTCTTTTGCATTGAACATCACATCTTCTATTGTGTAGTTCATATACTATCATAATTGATTGTGAAGCCTATGTGACCTGGTGCACAACCTTGTTTATTTTTTGACCATTTGTCGTGAAAATGACTACTTTCTACATTTTTTCATTATGAATGAACACCCCTCTTTGTACATCTTGAAATTTTTTAGGGGGTGTCTAGATTGGTGGAAACTAGGATAAAGGGAAAGAGAAAGTAGGTGAAAGAGAGGAGATTCCCAAAAAAAATTTACTATTTGGTTGTACCAACGTTGATATAAAAAATTAAAACTTGAATTCACCAATGGTGGTAGTGGTGGTGGAATTATCTATGGTAGTGTCTGCAGTAGTAGTTGTAGAGGTGGTGGTAGCAACTGTGGGAGTGGTAGTGGCAACGGAGGTAATAGTGGTACTAGTAGTGTGAGTGGCAAGGTAGTAGTGACAGTGGCGGCAGTGGTATCAACGGTGGTGGTGGTGGTTGCAGCGGGCTAGTGGAAACGACAACGGTAGTGGCAATGGTATTAAAGGTGGTGGCTAGGGTAGTAATTATGGCAGTAACAGTAGTGGTGATGGTGATGATAGAGGTTGTAGAGGTAGTAGTAACTGTGGTAGTAGTAGTGGTAATGTCGGTGACGGCAATAGTGGCAGTGAGAGGATCGACTCTAGGAAAGTCTTTAATATGCAGATTTTCTCTTAAAATTCATAGGTTGAGAGGTTTAAAATTTTAGGGCTAAGCTCTTATATTAAATAGATATCACTAATAAGATCACCAAGAGGTAACTAAGTCCCATTAATTTAATGAAAGACAAGCCCATTGATTTAATGAAAGACCAGTACAACTAAACTTGATGACCTAATTGCCCTTATATGTCAATAAGATGTTCAAACCCTAATCAACTTGGCATAGGAGTCCCATAGGTGGGTTGGGGATCACTGGACAGGAAATATCGTTGCACCACACTTCCACATCCACCTTGTCCTCGAGGAAAAGAACTGAAGTAGATGCCAGCAGGGTCGGGCAGCAAAAGAGAGGCAGTAGCAAAGTAGCGATAATTATAGCCCCAAAACAACGATAGCCCATGGGTCTAGGGCCTAGGCTAGCAAGAAGTTGGCCCATGAGATCGAAGCAAGTGCCTAGACGTGTGCCATTCCTTAGAGGTCCCGCAGAAGCATCTAAATAGGAGCCAAGGACCTGAAGGAGTGCCTTGTTCTTGTGTTGGAGGAGGACTGTTCTGTGTCAGGGAAAAGAGCTTGTCAAGATGGACCTGATGAGATGCTCATTGGAAAGGGCTCTCTACCAGTAGCAGCTTCATGCGGAGAAGGTGTAGGGGGGGTGTTGTGCGCAGCGATGGACCGAGGGTGGGTTAGACTAGGGCGGTAGTCATGAACATTGGGTGGGGGCGGGGGACACCTCCCTCCTAGGCACGGCGATCGTCTTCTATAAGGATTACAAACAACTCCTCAAGGAAATGATGCATGGGATGTGAGCATGCCCATCGACTCTAGGAATCTGCTACTTTGATGCCAATGATGTGACCCAGCGCACATAATAGAATAACGGGCAGGGAAAGTGGGATGAATATGAATGGGGGGAATAACAGAGAAAAGGGGGAGGACATGGGGAGGGGAGGAGATTAGGACTCAATAATTCTTTGCTTAATCCCAATTAGGGGCTAAGTTTTTATATCAAAGAGAGACCATTAATGGACTCCTTAATAGATGCTTGAGGCCTATTAAATTAATGAAAAAAAAGTACTACTAAAACAAATTAACCTAATGACCAAATTACTCTTATTTATTAATAACATAATCAAACCTTAATTAACTTATCCTATGGTCTCCGTAGGTGGGCCAGAGCTCACTAGATGGGACGTATCACAAGTTCTAGCCTTCTTGGCCAATATGACATGGCTTGGCTTAGTCCACGACAAAGAGGGAAGAGAAGCAGGCGATGGGAAGAGCTAGTTGCTGGTGCAGGAGAAGAAGGGGAATGAATGTTGTAGGGTAGCTAGAAAGTTTGCGAGTGTTATTGTGGAGAAGATAAAAGTAGTATTAGAAGGAAAAAAAAAGATCTTAGTAAGTCAAATTGTTGTGATGAAAATTTAATAAGGTGTTTGGTTACCCCTTTCTGTACTTGTGGATGTGGAAGCACCTAAATGGTGTTTGGTAGCATATTCCACAACTACAAGTTGTAGAAACCCACGATATAGAATTCCTACAAAAACAAAATGCCTTCAGTTCTGATTCATTTTTGTAGAAATTTATCGGGTGTACAAAGTCAGGCTCGACACCTCAGGTTGGGTTGTTCATTCATCATTAGTTAAACTCAAATATGCTAAATATATAACAAATTTTCATAAAGACAATGAATAAATTTATCAAAGTTACATGCCGGTCAAGACAATCATTGAACCAGCCATAGGCGTTGTTTGATCGTTAAACTTCTCAATGTTTTGCCAAACCATCCTTGTTGTGTCGTATTTGGCAATCACAATGGTTTGTGGAGTCACACACGACATTCTCAACAGGAAAGAGCACAGGAAGAGTTTTGGGATTATGCATCTCGAGTTAAACAACCCTCATCTACTTGCTCACATTCTTTGGCACAAAAATCACCATTTTCATCACATGTGTTCATCCAAATCATCGTGATGATATGCTTCATTTTAACTGTAATTTAAGACTTCCATTTTATGGTCTATTAACCTTTTTGTTTATGTGACTTATGGGTGATTTTAGTAGTGCTTTTCACTCCCCACATGACCTATGGGTGGCTATGCAAGCCTTACATTACTAGACCATATCATAATCGGAGAGACAATAGTTCATGAAATTAGTGGTAGTATTAAAAATTATTTATATTGTAAAGCAGATGAAAAAAAGGTAGAATCACCATTTAATTAATAGCGGAGAGATACAATCAAAGTTTAATTTTAAAAGATATTTTTGAATTAAAACTATGAGCTGTTCGCCAAACCTTGACCAGATGCTCTCCAGACCTGAGTCCATCGCAATAGGTTGGTAGGGAAGAATGGGTAGTAGGCTAGTAGCACATGGGCTAATTTTGAATCGAGTTTTGGTATTTATCATGTCGGGTTCAATTAAATAGTTAAGGGTTCGGTTTGTGATTGGTTCAAATAGGAAGTTTGGAGTTCACATTTGACTATATTTTTATTTAAATACACAAGAATTCTTATAGAGGGCTAATCTAAAGTCTGGAAGCCTTAAACTAAGCAGTGCATATGCCACTTTCGTAAGAACTAGAAATTACACACTAATTAAAATTTAATATTAAGATTAGAAAATTGTACATAGAATTGAGATCTTCAAATCCTCTTTTAGTTTGTTATCACCTGCTTATTCATTTGACGAACTTGCATAAAAAATGGATGCTGAGTATATAAATATACCCAGTGGAATAGCTAAAAAAGAATTATACTACTTTAAGAATCATATTGCAACAACATTTCAATATAATGAATATAGTAACTAGCATAAATTCTATTTCAAAGAGCATTATACTCCAAATCATCAAAAGCATAACAATTAAGTATGCATGAACAATTTTTTCTAGTATAATATAACCCTCACTAAGAAGTCTTTAATTTCATAAGTGTAATTTAAAAGTTCTCTATGACAAGGTAGTTATGTTTAGGATGACAATCTTGCCTTACTAGACTATGAACTAACTGAATTTTGACTTTAGATACTCCAAAGTCTATCTACCATATCCACACTATGAAGCTAAGGCCCACAGGGGCTTATGAACCTAAGTATTTGAAGTTCTGACTCCCATGAATATCGAAACCTCTTATATTGTGTTATGTAGGAGAAGTCATTTTTTATTACTCTAGTTTATTTGAACATGACTTCCGAGCCACAAATGTGGTTCTACATGACTCCCATTTTTAGAAAGCCGGAAAACCTTGGGCATTTTTCATATTAAGCCTCTTCCGTCAACGTGGCTAAAGATTCACTTGAGAAGTCATGACACTGATGGTTCCTCTGACCTTAGTTGCCAAAAGATTTTAGTCTTAGGGTGTGATCCATTATAAAAAAATTTACACACAAAAATACATATATTCAATTATAACATCATTACATATAATTGAAATTTCATGTATTGAATAACATGTTATTACTTCTCATAATAATAGCCTAACATTTATAGTAATTTTTACTAAAAATACCCAAAATTGACTTATTGTTGGTAGACTCATTGACGTGTCGACTAAGTCACTAATGACTATCAGTAATTCATCAACGCATCAAATCCCCCTTTTTTTGCTGACAATGGAATGAGTAGTGAATTATCTGTCATCGACGCCTTCATCGACACGTCCACCTTACTATTGGTGACCCACTTGTAATACACTAATGTACCATTGATTCACTGGTATTATTCTATATTCTTGTCCCTACATCAATAGCATCATCAACACATTGACAATTCTACTAATGAATGAAAAAGTTGCAGAGTTTTATATGATCATTAAAATAACTTCCTGACATAAAATCTAATCATGTAATCAATTTTAATCAATCATCAACTATCACGTGAAGAGAATAAGAGAATGTTTTTTAACTTAACACAAGACATCCATACCAGATTTCATGATCATCAAGAATAACAAAGCATCTCATTTAACAATGAATCAAATCCAATCATAAAACACATATTACTCTATCAACATCTATAAAACATGCATTTCTCTTTCTAGCATTACATTTTAAGATTAGCAATCTAACTTCTGATCAAACAATGAAAAGATCTCCACAAATTAATTTTCATTTCCATGACACACCCTAACCCACTAATCTATCCCTAAGCCAGAGAGTCTATATCCTTTGGGTCAAAGATATGTCAAAGATATTTATAAGAAAGCATATAAACTGAATTTTGGTGCGTAACCAACTCCAAAAACCGCCTAAAACTGCTTTAATTACAGTTTCACAATCATCGGTAAGTTGGTTCCCACGTCACCGATGCATCAAACCCTGTTGACAAAAGGAATATGGCTTCATCAAAGAGTCTGTTGATATATCGAATGTCACAAACAGAGGAATTATTGTTCTATTGGTAGGTTTGAATGTCTTCAACAATGAAAATATTGTTTCATCGGTTATTTCATCAACGTGTCAGTGGCTCATCAACGAGACTCTGACCTTCAAAATAAATCATAATTTATGCACTTTCATACTTATCATAATTACTATTTTCTTAAGTAATTTACTTTATAATATTATAATTTAAAAGGCTAAAAAATTCCTTTAAAAAATTAGAAGTGTCATAATGGTGCTACAGACCCTGCCAGTCTATGAAAAATCTAGAGATTCAGGGTGATGTGGGTTACCATGAAGCCAAGCTTAATAAAGTTTGTCCCCTTCCCCCTTGGACATGATAATCCCAATTCTAGGTTCTCTACCACTACCACTAGAGGGGTGGCCAAGGTGCAGGATGCCCGGGGCAACCCATAGGTCCACACCAACAAACTTGGCCAGGCTTGGCCTTGTCCACGGCTTGTAAGGTTCTAGCCACCATTTATGACTTGTGACCCGTAGAGATAGAGGGTCAGGTCGGTCTAGCCTGCCTCACCCTACCTAGACCTACTATTGGGGAACACCCCCAATGACTTAGTTGGGGGCTAAGCCTCTTTTTTAAAAAAAAAAAATAGATATGAAAGGGGGGAATTACAAAATTGCCACCCCCGTAAAAAGATAATTTTAACCCCAATAACATTCAAATAATGGTCATTTTCAATGGTAGGAGAGGTAATTATCATATTTAAAAATTTATAAACAGTCTAGCCTTTTTTTCACCCTTTCGTCTACTCTCTAAGACTTTCTAGTGCCTCTCCTCCCATACTCTCAAGTCACAAGCTCTTAATCACTTTAATTTTTAATTTCAATCAATTTTTTCGAAGGAGGAATTCCCAAAATAGATGAAGTTGACTATGAAGGAATTCAACCAATACCTTTGACAGTCGGGGAGAAAAAGAAGTGGCAACCCTCCATGGTGTGGAACCATATAAAGAAAATGAGGGTGGACAACCTTAATAACCGCAACATGTTCCTCCTAAAAGCCGAATGCAACAATTGTAAATATATTATTAGCGTGTGAACCAAGGAAGTAGGGGGTACCCAAGCATCTTCTCTGACATGATAGAACATGCTCCGTCAAGCATGGACTGAAGGACCTCAAACAAGCATAACTAAGTACCATGAGCGCCTCTTCTAGCTCTCTTAGTACTTTTAATTTTATTCAAGATACAAATCGGAGGGAGCTTGTGAAGTACATTGTGCACACTAAGCAACCTTCTCCTTTGCCGATGACTCCTTGTTCATAACACATGGGAGGCAAGTTTTCAAGCTATACAATGAGTACAAGGTAGAGCTTATGAATTCTAGGTAAGATTTCATTAACTTTTGATATTTGGACTAGTAACTAAGACATTGGTTATGCATGTGTTACCACTCATTTTATCGATGAATCATAGAGATTAAATAAGATAATATAATATTTTAATATGATAGAATATACTCATTCCGCTTCAATTATTAAAAAATCATTAATTTCTATTTTAAATGAATACTCAATTACGGATAAAATTATATCTATTTCATTAGATAGTAATTATAATGCAGTAATAGAACTTTTTGAATCTCATTGTAATCACATTGGTCCAATAGAATCAAGAATATTTTATATCAGATGTGCATGTTACATAATTAATTAATTTATTCAAGATGGTTTAAATGTAGTTAAACTTCATCTTCATTAATTAAAAATACTTTGTTGCATATTTGTGAAGGATTAGAAAGTTTAGTTATAAGTTGGTCTACAAAAAAGTTACCTCATCTTGGACTTAATGAAGGTCATTTTGCAATATCTATTTGTTTGATGCATTTTCTAGTTAATTTTTATATTATTACTAAAAATTCTGGAGTTTATTATGCTACTTTTAGTTCAATTCTAAACCACTTGTATGACATGACTCAAGCATTTGAAAATTTTAGAGATAATGTAACATATGCACATCTTGTAAAAGAAATAGAAATAAAATTTAATAAATATTGGTCTCCTATCCCTGTAATGGACCCTTGGGTTAGATTAGAAGGTATACAAATTTTAATAGATGGTATACATGACAAATTGAGTCCCTATCCCAATAATAATGATACTTTATATAAAATTGTAGAAACTAATTTATATAAAACTTATTGGTAAATGTGTTGATGTGTAGAGTAGAAGAGTAAATTGTTCCCGAATTATTACTAAGACAAATTCTTCAAAAAGAATAATTACATAAAACTTATACATGCGTAAAATCTTAGATTTATGTCTTAATAAGATACGAATAATACTTAGAAGTCTAGGTTCATAATTTCAACTAAATGGTTTGATGTTCATGATTTTAAAGTCACCTCATATAAATTGCTCTATTATAGAACTAAGAATTTAGAATGATTTAAGTAACCTATAGTCTCTAAGATCATTCATTTTTCATCATGAAGATCATATAGGGTTCATGGTTAACAATCTAACTTTTTTTTTGATAAAAATGAAATATTTTCTCATGTGCGTTCACTACAAGAGAAAAGACTAAGAGTCACCAATAGTAATAAAAAACATCGCAAATAGTACTATTGCAATTGCTGATTTTCGTCATATTTAAAAAATTGTTGCTAATAGTACTGACTTTTTTTTGCATCGCTGAATTATTGTTTTTGCAACACTTTATATTTGCATCTTTAATAATAAATTATTGGTGATACTTATTAATAAGATGCTTATTAATAAATGTCGCTAATAATAAATTATTAGCGACTCTTTATAGTGTCGCTAATATAAAAAATATTTTAAAAAATAAAATACCTTATTAGCGACACTTTTAAAGCATCTCTAATAAAGCAAAAAAATTATCATTAGAGATGGTTTTAAAAGCATCACTAATAACAAAAAAAATAATGAAAAATAAAGTGTTGCCCTCCTCCTCCGATTTTAGGAAGGGGGGGGGGGGGGCTCCTCTGACGCGGGAGGGGGGAGAGGGGAGCGGGAGCTGATTGGTAGCCGAGTTGGAGAAGAATCCTACATCGGAGTTGGGGCAAGATTTGACGCGACTCTTCTCCTATTCCTGCATCAGAGGGAGGAGGGGAGATTGGGATGGGGGAGGCCGGATTCCGGTAGGGCTAGCTAGAACCCCTTCTCCAGTAGGTGGGGAGATAGCAAGCGGGGAGAGGAGGGAAGGGAGCATAGGGAAAAAGAGGGCCAGAGTTGGGGGGGGGGGCAACAAATTGTGATGCTTCAAAAGAAGTGTCGCTAATAGTACTATTTAAAAAAAAACTTATTTTATTTGCAATGATTTTTATGAAGTGTCACAAATTGTAGTAATATTTGTGACATTTTCAAAAAAACATCGTAAATAGTTAATTTTGTTGAGATGCTTTTTAAGCATAAAAAAAGTAGTTTTAGCGATGTTTTTGTATGTGACGATAATAAAAACATCACTAATAGTGCTTTTTATTATAGTGGTTGACAGTCATTCCCGTAGAATTCTTTCTCTCCCTTAATTCTTCTTAACTTGGTGTGCTCTTGATTTTGTCTCTTTTGACTTTGAGAAAATTTTGAAGAAATAGGAGTCTAAGGGGTGCAAAGGGTATTTATAAAGAAGAAAGAATAAAATTATAGTATATAACCATCAAATTGGACAATGTTTTAGCCCATCCGTGGATGCATGAATATTACCATAGTCCAAATTTAAATAGTCATAATTCTCATATAAACACTGATTAGCATATTTTTTTAGTATTTCAAAGATATTTATTTCTATTTTATAACTCCAAAATTTTAGACCAAAACTCTATCTACAAAAAATGTTATGCTATTAAGAAATATAAGGGTCAAATAGTGGCATCGGTAGGTTATTGACAATACTTTAAGTCCAATGTCAGATGAGCTTAACTTCTTCATCTATAGTCTGATTCATTCATTCTTGGAAGTATTTTAAAGATCTTTCCATTTACCTTTCCTAAAGTTTTAGATTGAAACTTTAAAAGTAAGTTATTCACTAAGAAGGCCTAAGGGTCAAATTCACTACTATGCAGACCGAGAAAATTTTCTTGATATTACATCTGCTATAATTTCTTCATTTGAGCTTTGATTGGTGTGTTCTTGTCATTCTTTAAAGCACTTTTCATCTACTTTTAATACTAAATTTGTAGACCTAAATTATATTTATAAAACAAGTTATTTTACTAAGAAAGTCTAAGGATTAGACTCACTATTTTATACATGACCAAATTTATAAATTTAGAAAATTCCCAAGTGTTATAGCAATATACAAGAGTTGACATAAAATCAATTCATCAATCAATAATCCCACAAAAAACTTCACTGGTCACCAAAAAAATAATCAAACCTATTCATGATTTTCCATTTTTATTGAGCCACACAATTTTACCCATCTCTAAAAATATATAAAAATTTTGAGTCATCGTGGAATCTTACGAGAATTCATACAAGTTTTGAAGTCAAAAGGGAGTTTTTGAACTATAACTCAAGATTTCAAATAGATGTGTACATATATAAGGAAACCATATTATCCAATGATTGACATATTGTATAGCCAAGTCTACAAAGTATGATAAGTATTTGGCGTCCTAATCTCTAAATATATATAAATTATATTATTATATATTTAAAAATTATATATAATAATACATTTATTCACTTAGCTTGAGTATCGAATTGAGGCAATTTCAAACCGAACCCAGATAGATATGCTTCGCTCACCAAACCGATATACTTCGGTTACCAAGCCTATTCAGATCTAGCAATGGGTTGGCTCGTCTTTTTCCTCCTTAGCTTCTTCTCCATCTGCATCTTCCACTACCTCGTGCAGCTCTTTCACAATGCAACCTTGTCTCGGAACCACAATCATGCATATAATGTTGGTCGTGGTGGGCAGAGCTCCAAGCCTTCTTCCTGTAGCCTCAACCTAGCTATCATCTCAATTGCCTCCTAGTTGACTAGGACAACCTCAAGTACCATGTTTGACAGCGGAGAGAGTGGTTAGTTGGGCAGATACACCACCCTGGCCGAAAAGTTCAGCAGAGGAGAGAGTGGCTGGGTGGAAGGCAGCTAGCTAGGCACAACAGATAGTGACCTATATACCCTATTTTGCCTATATACCCCATGCCTCATCCAGAAAAATATTACAAATCAGACATTTTTTTAGCCCTAACTGCATCCTATTTTTCTTGTATTTTTATTGACAATGTCGAGTATTTTCTCCAAACTGAGGCTTTAAAACCATGAGCATCCTATGTCAAATGGGTTAAACTAATTAGGCCAAAGTACCAAGGCGAGGCGACAGAGCGATAATGTTGAGTGAAAGAAGAAGGAAATGTTATGAACGTCTTAGGGGCTACCACTGGAGCTACGTATTAGGGTAATTAGGGTTTTTTACATAATAAGGGTATTTAGGTAATTAAGTTAATTAAAATATTAGTATTTTATTTTAATTATGTTATTGGGCCTTAGGTACCAATTAGGAGCGCATGTAGTTTTTTTATTTAAATATAAGGGCCACGCCTTAATAGAGTTTGCTTCTCTCCTTTATGTCCAGTGGCCATGCCGTTCCCTCTCTCCTTTTCCAACCTCCCTGCACCACTCCCTTCCCTTACACCGGCTACTATGCCATTGTAGATATCCATCCACAATATTGGTATCGGAGCAAGTTTCTTGGGACAAGTAGAGAAAATCGAGGAGGTTGCATATGGGCTCAAGAATTTACATAGGCTTGTAATGTTCCTAGCAGCATCTAAGCCAGCCATGGTTCCGCCCCAGGCCTACCCAATTTCTCCACCGTCTTTTGATCCACCACCACCTCCGGCCCCAGTTCAGTTCATGAAGGAGTCCCTGATTCATTCCTATGCAGCTATGGTTGTTCTGGTGATTGCATCGACACCAGAGCAAAGGCATTAAATGGGGGTTCACACGGTGAGGGTGAACAAGCCCCAGTTATCCTGTCCCACCTCGGCCTGCCACCAAAAGCGGCCCGTCCTCCACAGCCTTGGATTGGTACTGTTGCAAGGGGGCGGAGGGACTGAGGGAGAGGAAGAATCTCCTATCAACAGCCTTAGCGTCCCTCCTTTGCAATCACCAACCTCTGCTCTTCCAGGCAGAGCACAGCCTCTGTTTCACTGTTACAAACAGGGGAGATGACCTTTCCCGACTCTGGGCCTCAGCGATGTCCGCCATGGACCGCCTGTACTCCGGCCACTGCCTATGCTCTGGCCATTGACAGAATTCATGCCTCCTCCGCCGCTGCTTGTACTCCCACATTTCGCCAGGGCGGCCAAAGCTTGGCCTCAAGCCATTGCCTTTCTTCATGGAGAGAGGGTCTGCTGCAATGCGGTGGGGGGCGTGTCGGACATCAGATTTGGCTCCTCCGCCGGTCGCTGCTCAACATCACGGAATTGGCCACCACCTCCAGCTTTGTTAACGGCGAGCAATCCGGGATTCACTTCCTGGCCTTGATCTTGGGGGATTCTCTTTGCCACCGGGTTCTGATTTCCCTGGCTGGAACACCCCTTCCATCTGATGAAATCTTTTTTTGAAAGATTTCCACCAGAGATTTTTTGGTTGACCATTGGCTCGTCCTCACACCAAATCTTCCTAACCACGCTAGCAGATTGAAGTTATGAGCAGCATATTTCGGGCAACAGATGCATGCGGGGTACCTTGCCAAACTTCCCCTGTTAGCCCCTTAACTTGTTAGATGTGGAAAAGGGGTGGCTACCCCCATACTTGGCAATGGACAGCCAAGTTTTGCTAGGCAACGGATAGCCTAGGCAGCCCCTTGGGCACGGACGAATGCTGGGACAGCGTGGGAGGTGTTCCGGACGAGCTACTCGCCTTGCGGAGCAGGCTGGGTAGGAGTCCTTGCGCGGGCGGGACTCTAGCAGCGAAGCTGGGCGCTGCTTAGACTTAGGGGAGGACTCCTAAGGCGGATAGGATTCAGTGATGCTGGTTGGCTGCAATCTTAGTTGGAGTAGGAGACCGGGTAGCAGGTTCCTAAGACGGATAGGACTCACACAGGCAGGCTGGCTACACTCCTAGGGCGGATAGGAGTTGGTTGGCTGGTTTCCTCGGATGGGCTGACTCTTCGAGGCAGCATAGCGAAGGACTTCTAGCGGAAGACGGACTCGCGAAGGCTTCCTTATCTATGCTGGCCCGGAATGGCTTTGGGGTGAGAGTTGGACAAGGTGAGGAAACTTGTATTGGGTGGGTTTTGTACTTCTAGTTGAACTAGGATGGCCAGCCTATGGCTGAGTCTATATAAGGGAGAGGATGAGGCGGCCATGGCTTGTTATGATCTGATTTTTTCCTGCATAGCGAACCAGGGAGCAAGAGAAGAGAGTTCTCAGCCTGGTGGATCAGCCCCTGCCCTCTCTCTACATTGTATTTCAGCGGACAGGAATACAGCTTGGGCGGAGACCCTTGCACTAGGTTGGTTGTGTTATTATTTTGTTTTGTTTTCCCTTGTGCATACGAGTGGGAAGGGAAGAGAGTGGCTGCTAGTTGCACGGTGTAGCCAAGCCATCACGAGTGCGGACACTAGGCAAAGCTTCGTGCCCGTGACATCCCCTGTCGTGTAGAACGGCCATTCAGAAATTCCCTCCAGCCAAGATCTACGTCTTGCACGGCGCAAACCACATTTTTAGCTGGGCTATGAAGTGTTGTTGGTCACGGGAGGGTCCTTAATTTTGCTCCATTGTCAGCTCCTCTTTTCTACCGCAGACAAATTCGGAGTTGAGTCCTGCATCACCGTGGAACCAGCTGTTACACTCGTTGTGGTATTTTCTTTCCATCTAAAAAGCAGCCTGGATTTTATTGTGGGTATGCTTTGGACTTGCCTGACCCGGCTGGAAATGGTGAAGGATGTGAGTCCAACTTGGGAAGTCGGCCTTATTGGGGTGTTTTATGCCAACAGGGTTTGAATACATCCAAACCAGACCCCACCAATATCTACCGGTTCTTGTCACTTCTTACCCAATTGCCTGCCTTCTACGAGCCATTACAAGCCACCGTGGGCTTTACTGTATGTTAGCACTCCTCACATCTTATAGGTCTCTTATGCATCATGGGGAATTCATTTACTATTGGGGTTGGCCACGCTACCAAGAGCTGCCTAGTGGACCCAACAACCTTGCACCTCCCCGGATCACCTTTAGAGCACTTGAGCCTTCATTGCAAGTTCTAGACTGGTTGTTCACAGCGGAGTTAGTGGGCCCAATATTTGGAGTTTTAGGTTACCTTGATGACGAGGTAATGCGGAAGTGGGGTGAAATATTGTGTACTTCTTAGGGGCGACCACTGGGGCTACGCATTAGGGTAATTAAGGTTTTTTATATAATAAAAATATTTAGGTAATTAGGTTAATTAAATTATTAGTATTTTATTTTAATTATGTTATTAGACCGTTCCCTTCTCTTACGCCATTGTGGATATCCGTCAACAACATGAAATTTATATATCTTTATTTACAGTGAACTTAATATTTATAAAAATTAGTTTTGTAGAATATTAAAACATTATTACATTTTACGTTACAAAATTTTCATCTTAAAATATATAAAATTATAATTTAATTTTTATTAACAAAGGGTGTCAAAGTCCTTAGGACTAGACTAGAAGTGTCAAGAGAAACCAAACTCTCATAGCTTTGCATCCCACTGTCAATCTCCTCGGGCGCTCATAGTGCCCACAGATCATGTGCAGTGGGTAAGTTGAGCTACAATCACGTAGGGGAGCCAATATATTTAAGTTACTTTACAAAGTAGTTCCTTGGCACATAAAATTAAGTTTTTAGTCTATCTTATTACTCCCTCCATCCCACTTTAACAACTCATCTAATTGATATGTTTCTACTTTTGGTTATAAAAAAATGTTTGTTCTTTGAGTTTGGTTGATGATTTATTTAGATTTAGAAGCATTAATTTTTGGCCAGGTCAAGATAAATGAACATAAGAATTTGCACAAATCTACTTAGGACAAGTTTGATAAGCCTTTGGATGATAATGACTTTTTTTTTCCAAACCTCTTCATGAGGAGGATTTTACTAAAGTCACTGTCCTTGTTATATGATAATTTGTACAGTGATGTAAATTACAAGAAAATTGAGTTTGAAAACTGAAGTGGTTACTAAACATACTCTTAGAGAGTTAAAATGAATATAAATATAGGAACCAATTTTTTTATAAGGGTTATAAATCACTTATAGTGGAAGACAGTGATCTATTGAATTAGCTCTTCTCAATTTTTTCTCTTTGAAATTTCGGCCTTTCTCTTTCCCTCGGTCTCTCTCTTTCTCTTCTTTGTCCTTTTACTTCTTATCCTTTTGAATTACCTTACTCCACGTAATAAACACCTGAATTGTTGTTGATCGATATAAGGACCCGTGGCCCAATGGCATCAAATGTGGGGTGGGAATTCCACTAGTGAGAAATATGTGATTACAGTTACACGGTCAAAAATACGCCTGCAAAGCTTATTTGTTTATTTATTTTATCTTGTATTAATTACCTCATTTATTAAACGTCTTTAAGTTTTGGAGAAGGTGGGAAGTACCAAGGACCATAAAAAGATAAAAAATAACTTCTGTATCTTAAATTAATTTTTATATTTAAAATTTTAAAATAAATTAAAATTATTTTATCTTAAAAAACTAAATGTAACTATTAAGGAGTATATAACAAATATGACACTTATTTTAGGGCATAAAAAAATACAATTATAACTAAATTAGATGTGAGTGTCTTTTTCCACTCATAAAAAAATATTTTTTGTCTCTTATTAGTAATTTATTTAAAAAATAATAAAATTTATTGAATAGTAGGACCCACAACTAAGAGAATTAAAAATAACTTCTAAAATAATTTTTTAAGTACCCAACAATTTAAATTGAGCAAAATAGAGTAATTAATATGTAACAATTTTTTTCTCCAAATGATACAATTAATATTCAACGGAATGAGTATTAGAAAACTTAAAAGAGAATAAGACATAAAATAATTAATATCAAATAAAATTTATATAAATAAAATAATGAATATGATCAGACACAAGACAAATCTTAAGTGGTAACAAGAAGACAGGATCAACATAAATATGTTACTGATTGAACATGTGCCATAATACGCACGCCCTATGCACAGAAAATGTCTAAATGTGGGACGAATGCCTTCCCTGGATGGGTCCCACGTCGGGTCTGCACCATCAGTGAGAGCGCACTGCAAGCGTTGCATGATGCAAGTGGTGGTAAGATCGCTGTTTTTGTTTAGAAAACGACAAATTTCTTACACGCGTGCGGACTTGCGTGGCACCGTCATACCTGAGGAAATGACCAAAAAACCCCTATTTAGATCTCAAATATGAATGCAAAGTGCATGCCCACCTTTCGATGCCGGAGCTCCGCGGTAATTGAGGCGATGACGAGACAATTTGACGAAAGTGCCCACCAAGAATGGCTAAAGTGGTGCAAGTGATAGGGGTATTTTAAGAAAACATGCGTTGGGAGTTGGGGCGGCTTAAAAACCCAAAGCCTTGATTTGTGGCGAAAGCTACTTTAGTTAAGTTCCAACTTTTGGGAAATCGGCGAATACGTCCACACCTGTTTCTCCCTCCTCCAAAATTTTACCTTCCACACACCTAACAATACAATCACAAATCAATCCTCAGAACTTAATTTATAAAGAACGCTGCTATTTTTCTTAATGAGAAAAATGTTAAATAAGAAGCGTGTTATGAAGTACTTTGAGTCTATTTTGTAAACTCAATACGTTAATTTAAATTTGTTGTATTTTTTATAAAAAGTAAAAGAGTAAACATATATTATAGAAATGTGTACAATGGTGTAATTTGGGGACTTCAATATGAGCCCGAACTTACACGTAGAAAAATGCACTATGGCCTTAATTTGGGGTTTAATATACATCTATTGGCATGAATGTAGGCATCATGAGTCATCCGATCATGATTCAATGATATGTATTAATAAAAGGGCGGGCACGTTTTGTAGTTATAATAAGCGTGCTATCCTTTTTTCATATGTCCATCAAACTTCAAGCACACTATTCTAGTCTTGGACGTTTTTACATACTAATAAGAATCAACATTATTGGTCACTTCATGCACGTATAGAGTTGATAAAGAGGATTACAACAAAGATTTTGATGGGGGGCATTCTAAAGTTCATGTGTTGACTGCATGAGACAAAAGGGCCTTCTATTTCAAATGGTTTGGCGACTTTGGTAAGGTTGGGTGGGCTTGGACTTTTGGTGGGCAGTGGGGACTCTTCAAGACCAGGAGATGTTGGGCACTGCTGCAGCGCTGCTATCTGACAAAGGAGGGAAGAATTCCTGCCTTTGGGTTTCCGTGATTCTCGTGTTGAAAAAAACGGACGGAAGCAATTTGGGCTGTTTCCTGCAGACAGTGAGGGGGTGAATTCCTTCCATCAAAGCAACAGAGGTGTTGTTTTGGGTGCTTTTAGGGGGGCTGTTGCCTTGTGGGGGTGTCTGTGACTCAAGAGCTTCTTTTCTGTGTGCAGACACGAGTAGAACTAGATCACAAGTTCACAACTGTTTGTTACACGAGTTAGTTGCAAAATGGTGTTTTTTTTTTGTTTCCTTTGGTATCTGGATTTAAGAAAGATTTGAGCTTCGAGTATGAATACAGATTTTTAGAAAAAGAAAGTATGAACACAGATTTGCAGGTTCATTTCTTTAGCAATTTGGGGTTTGCATTTTTCAACTTCATTGAAAGTCGAAAGGTGTAGTTGGCTTAAAGGTATTGTGATTAATGGCACGTAGGATTTCTCTTGATGAGAAGTCTCCCACCTCCTATTTTAAGCAGCCCCTCACCCTTATAAAGAGACCGTGGATAAGATATACACGTCGGTGTTAAGTGAGTGGGTGGCTAAAAGGGAGGTGAATCCTTTAAACATAGTCAAGATTACAAATTGGACCCGACAAGGGCAAGCTGAATAGAACTGGTGTTCATGTTTCCAAATTTTTTCAGTAATATTTGCGTATATTTTTTTATGTTCACCAAAATTTTCTGAAATAAAATGGAAATCTAATGTTGCAATAGTATTAGAAGTTCAAGTGAATAAAAAAAATACAAAAGTAAACAATTTGAGAGCAAGAGCACCACTTGTAGTCTCATAATGGAGATCATATCTGATTGGGAAAATTGGATCCTCATGAAAAAAATTATCACTTCAGACAGTTGTCAGCTAGTTTCCAGTAATCTACATAATTTTTTTTAACCACGAAATACAGGTTCCTATGCAGTCCGCAATCAGAAAATTTGGAACCAATAAATACATCACCAATCTTATTAGGCTCGCTACTGTATGCAACAGTAGTGAGGATCTTCAATTTTGCCATACTGGCTGCTTTGTCGTCCTGGTGAAGGACTTGGTGTTCCTATGTTGCCAACTTTCATGCAAACAGAACATCTTCTCAGTCCAAAGGAAGCCCACTTTGATCATCAGACGCAAGGAGACCAGAAATAATCTAAAGATTTTTGGAGATGTTTTAAGCTGTCTTCTCATGCAGAGACAGCTAAGTAGAATACAATGCTATCTTTATGGGAGGATTAAGCCTTTCTTCATCTTTACAGCACTGCTAGCAATGCTGTCGCAGGAAACTAGTTAGTAACAAGAACTACTCCATCCATGTCTCATATTTTTTTTAAAAAAAAAACAGTGATCCCGCATTAATTGTTATATATATTTATTTTCCAATCAGGAATTGGTGGAATCGAAGTAAAAAAAAGGTACTTTAAAAAAATTATTTTGCCTTCTTTATCTAAATGTGATTTTCACCTTTATAAAATTTACATATTTTATAAATAAAACATTCAATATGGGATGAAAGGAGTAGTTTTTGGCATTAACAACAACTACTATGTTATAAACCGTGTGCTAAAGAACCTAGGTCAATCTAGTTTTGCTTAGCTCAAGCTTGTCTCTATTTTATGCTCTAGCCAAGTTATGTCAAGCTCAATTTTTATATACTCCCTCTGTCTAGTTTTTTTTTTTTTTAAATAATTTTTATAGAATGGTAAAACCTACATTTAAGAGAAGGAGAAATAAGCTTATGTTATTCTTTTTTAAGTACCCTACCACTTAAATTTAACAAAATAAAGCTATTAATATGGAACAAATATTTTTGCTAAATGAGGATTTTTTCCAAATAGAGCTATTAATTTAAGTTGGATGGAGTGTTTGCTCGATCCCAAAATAAGTGTCATATTTGGGTTTTTTCCAAATGAACTAATATATTTTAATATTTTTAAAATAAAAATAATTTATTATTTATAGACAATCTTATTATGTTAACATAGAAAACATGAATTTGTACGAAGGTGGAGCAATGGTAGCCAATCTTTTTTTCAATCCGGGCTGGTTTCATTTATTGATGGTTTACCACATTCCTCTTTAGTATCCATGTTTGTAATATTCTTTCAAGTATCTATAATTTGTCTCTTCCTTATAAGAGTTTTTCCCATATTACCCTAAGAAGCTAATATTTCATATTTCATGATTTTTAAATACAAATACCACATAAGTCGGACTTACACAATAATTTTAGAAAATCAGACCAAAATACTCTTGTCTTAGGGTTTAAGGTTTTATTTTGTGTAAACCTGTCAAACTATCACATTTATCTAGAAATGACCCACTCAACCTATGATTTCTAAAGTCCGATTGGTAAAAAACAAAAATTCAATGGGAGGTTTAATCTCTAACCCATTTGACTAGCAATTTCTAAAAATTGACCAATGATAAGCGAAAATGCCTTGGGTGGTCAAATTTTTTATGTATCTGACAAGCAATTTTCGAAGTTTTTACCGTGAAGCATGTTTTGGCTGTGAAGTGAGGTTCATCCCAAGTGTATACTCATGCGCCCCTAGTAAAGAAGTGATATTTGGAGAAGATTAGCGACCCATTGAGGGGTTAATCTGACAGGCTCATTAGCAGCAACCAGTCATCGACTTCTGCGGCAATGGCGTATCATTCAAATTCTAGTTGGAAATCGTATATTCATATACATGAGTGTTCATATTTTGTGTGATGAAGCACATGATAAATAGTACTTGCATGCACATAACATTGTCGTGTTATCAATATTAATAAGTTGACTTTATCGTGTTATCAATAATACGATATGTAACATTGAAGAGTTGTCTTATTGTGTATGGGTGGTATACATATCGTGTTATCAATAAAAAAAATGTAATAGACGACATTCAATTGTTGTGCTGTCATGTATGAGAAGGCCTCCTATCTTATAACTGATAACATGATATATGAATTTAGCATGTTTTTGAATGTTAGTTACATAATGTGAATTAATGTAACTCATTGATTTTGGTCATGACCCATTGTTGATATATATATATATATATATATATATATATATATATATATATATATATATATATATATATATATATATATATATATATATATATATATATATATATATATATATATATATATATATATATATATATATAACATCTTTTATAGAGGAAGGCTACAAGAATATAGTCAAATAACCGAATTAGTGAAGGCCTTGGAAGAGAAGAAGAGAATATATGGGAGGAGACCAGGTATGGGAACTAACAGTTTCTGTGTTGACTTTAACTCTCAAAAGACCTCATTGAATCGAGGTTGCAATGCAAGGCAATTTTGGAGGAGACTGGGTTCTACCCAGTATTAGGCTGCTCCTGAACATTCTAATTGGAAAGTGCTAGGACGACTTACAAGAGGTGTTCAACATTCGGGAAAAATTACTACCTCTCATGGAGGATGAAGTTGCACTCATCATGGGTTTGAGGGCAAAAAGAAACATGTTGCGGTTGGACAGTGGCGATGGGAAGGCTGCCCAAGGCAAGGGCCAATTCTTCGTAAGGTTCTTCATAGGGAAGCAACTGGAGAAGAATCTTATTAAAGAAATTTTGAAGGAAGTGGCAAACAATAGGCATGCTATCACCCATGAAGACTTAATACTCTTTTGTCATTATACACATAAGGGTCCTCGTATTATTCACACAGAGCAATAGATCCTTCTCCCCATCTTTGTGTGACTTCATCGATGACCTAGCTATTGTGGGGGGGGGGGTGTAAGCTGTGCATGGCATCTTGCATCAAGACATATCTTCAGCCCATGGCAACATTAGAAGTAGAGAAGATGAGCACTCCGCCACAACCAGTATTCTCATTGGGTCTTCATTTGTGCTATAGGTAAATTTTGTATTATCAATAACACGATTACTTATATGAGCATAGAATTGATAACACGATAGCATATTAATATTTTAGGTATATAGTCTTATCATTAACACAATAGTGCAATTAGCATGGTTTAGATAACATGGTAATTTGATTTTCATGTTATTAATCACATGCTAGTTAGGTTAGTGTGTTTTCGATAAGATGACAAATTACTATATCATGTATCTTCAATTAATGATGTGAGTATTTCGTGTAAGCAATGACACGATTAGTTTAATAAATGTGTTATGTATGATATGACATACATTATATAGGATCACTATTAATGACATTGTTTTGCTAATGTAGGTATGGTTATTTTTAGTATACTTTTATATGGGCTCCATGTTCTCCTCCATGTAGTTCGGGGTGTAAGAGGTGGCTTGGGTTCTCCCAATTGCTGAAGAATATAGAGAAGGCTGCTAAACTTGACCCGACAAATGAAAATTGAGGAAGAAGTTGTTAGCTCATCACAGGATAAGGAAGAGGTACGAGAAGATACTCATGTAGCTGAAGGTAGATTCAGAAGTGGTTTGTAAATAACTCTAATTGTCGAAGAAGCGCACTTGATTGAGATCCAAAGGCCGGGCCAGATGATAAAGAAGACGGCCAAGCATTCTACGAAACATAGAAAAATAGTTGTTGCTAAATCACATCATGGTCAAACATCAAGACAATATCACTCTAGCAAAGACGTCATTGAGAGCTTTTCCTTGCCAATAAATGCCACGCCTGAGATTGTTGATGTCATTTTGGAGAAGGTTGCTTTGTATGGAGAGTGGTGTTAGAGCAACGACAATGTGCAAATTGCTCTGTAGAGAGTTAGAAATGTTCTCAAGGTGACCACGAGGTTAAATGAAGTGATACATCCCCTACATGAAGGATTATCTTATTTGGACAAAGCCCCTCAACTGGAGAAACGTCACGCAACAACCCTTGTGCCAACAACTGAAGGAGAGAAGTCAGTTAGGGTAAAGTCTCAAGCTTCCAAATCAAGTGAAGCTTTTCTTCATTTTGCTCATGAAGAGCAAAGAAAATCTTTTGTAGAAGATGGTTTTATTTTTCATAAGTATTATTGTATTATATTCAATGATACAACCTAGTTGGGAATGTGTGTCATTGTGTCATCGAGAACACTACCTTTTGTATTATCATGTTAGATTCAAATGCCTTTGAGATCATCGTGTCATCAATAATACGCAAGTATATAATTTCATATTTAGATTCAATTCTACTTTGGAATAGTTGTGACATCAATAATATAATTCATTTATATTCTTATATGACTTGTTATATATATATTACGTAGAAAAAAGGGACCCAAAGCTAGCTCCCCCCAAAAGAATATGGGTTTAAGGTTGAATGGACCATTATCACCAGATTCCTCAAGAATATTAATGAGGAAGTGGTGCATGCCGGGGAGGAGGAAATGGTGCTGGGAGGAGGAAGTAGTGCATGCCCAGGATGAAGAAGTGTTGCAAGGTCAGGCGGAAGGGGTGCAACTAAAGCATATAAAGCTAGAGATAAAGAAATGAAAAGCTTCAGATGCTGACCTATCGCATCCCTGGTACCACTAGTACTTAGGAGGACAAGGTACATGGTGACTTATTGACCTACGCATGTAGCCAAGGGGTAGGTAGCCAAGGAGGACACAGTGAAGGTGGAGCTTGCCAAGGAGGATCAAGCCCCTATTAAGGTTGCCAAGGAGGATCCAATCAAGAAGGTATCAGGCTTGGTTCATTAGAAGGCAATTAACATCTTCCTTTCCAAGAAGATTAGAAAGCATACTCGAACGACGATGGAGTAGGGGGTGGCAAGGCCATGGGATGAAGTTTCAGTGGTAGCCATCCCTACCACATTTATTACCCCTGCCCTAGAAGAATTTTCTTTAAGGTCTCCTGCACAGGCCCCTGAGTCCTCAAATGTTGTTTCCAACTCGACCACTATATTGGATACTTCTGATCTAGTTGATTAGGAACTACAAGAAAATATCAGATGCATGATAGACATTGAAGAACATGCTGAGAAGAATCAAAAGGACAAAAGAAGAGGTCGCAGTAGTGCCACACAAGTACCTTGATCTCTAGCCTATATTCTACATAGAGATCTTACTTGGAGAAGATTATAAGACAATCAAGGACTTTATGACCAACCCACACAAGCAATGGCCTATGACGACACTTCTCCATACTGATTATGTGTCTACGCTTAGACAAGAGTGCATAATGAATGAGATAATAGTTAATTCATAGTTTTTTTCCATGTTATTGACCACTGATTCTTAACATATTGTGTTTAGAATAACACGACATGTGAAATCACACTTTGGCTACCTCCAAAGTTCATGTTATTGATAACACAAAATTGCCAAAGATCATTGTATTTGCACAACCTAGTGTATGTTGTGTTATTGCTTACATGTTGAATTAGCATGTCATGTTTGTATTTGCATGACATATCGTATGTTCTGCTACCACTAACACATTAATATTTTGTTGATGATTTTAGGCCATAGATGTGTTCTGCCAGCTATTAGAGGAGCAAAATATAAGATATCCCAGCATTTATCCAAACTAATTTTTTAGGAAATTTTCTATCCAGTACTACTACAACATAGGGACACAGCATGACAAGGTACAGATGCATCCCAAAATCGTCAACAACTTGATGAAGCCGCTTAATGTAAACACCAAGAGTGGTTCAATCTATGCAAAAAAGAATTAGTGTTTATATCACTTTTGTACTTTGCATAATTAGTTATGCAACTAGCCCAAACATCCAAAACACCATTTTAAAATCGTATCCCCCTATAGGTCCAGGAATATCACATGATCTGATTGGAACTATTACGCTCCTTTGATTAATCCTTTCTATCTAAATTCCGTATGCAAGAGGTATGCGATAGGATTTGTGTGGGTCCCCATCTATAAAATTACACAATGTATTTTAAGTAGTTAACATTAATAAAGATTAAATGACAAGTTAAGATTAGTAGTTGTGTTTTCGTAAAATAAGACTTTGTAATCATCCTGTTCATGTTAGCACAATAGGTAAACATGTCATGTTTTAAGAAAATGTGACTATAATAGCCTCGTGTGGCCGATAACACATCATAATCAAATGTCATGTTTTTAAAAACAAGATTCAAGGAATATCATAAGTTTGCTTTACATGCATGACAACATTTCTTATAATTTATATTTATACCCTAGTGGTTCAAAATATATTTTGCTATACTTTTTAGTGTAATGTCTATTGAATCTTTAAACAACCCATAATATTTTCTTGCAATCCAAATGTGCGATACTAAAGGATGATCAGTTGACTTTCTTTGCATTCTACATGAATAAGCAGGCACTAACCTTGTCACAGTCACATGATCTCCTATGTTTGAAGGCCTTGTGTACCACTTACAAGACTGGTTGGAGCATTTTACGGCGTACGTATTCTTGTTCTAGTCCACAATATGATATGTGAAATTCGCTTTTTTTACAAGGTCGATCAAAACGCTCCTGAAATGTACCAGGCTTAGAAGATGTGTACCCAATTGGAGTAGATTATGGTAGCCCTTTGCTAGCAAATTTACAATCATTAGGTCACCCTCACCAATATTCAGTTGCAATAGGTTGAGATCATCGAGTGTCTTCTACTTTGTCTCTGGCTCAATGTCAATATTATTGGGTACCTCGCCCTGTCCGAATTCTTCATGATTAGACATACTTTTCATGTCAATTATGTCATTTTCATTCCATTGCTCATCACCTCACATTTCTTCAAATTCTTGACCTTAATTTCTATGGCTGTATGAGGGGATATAGTTATCAAATAAAGTCCTTATCGCAACCATTGTGGGCGACATTTCTTCAAATCTAGTCTGGTTGACTTCTTCAATAGGTTGTATAGGTATTGGATTGTTGTAAGATGTGTGACATGGATTTGTTGAGTTGAAAATTCTCGATTCTCCCAATCTAAAATAGATATTAACGTGTTAATCAATATGTGATATAATTAGACATTGTGTATTCGGTCACACACTTATAAATTATATCATGTTAACAATGATACGATATTTATACAAGTGTTATTCAATCTATGCTAAAAAGAATTAGTGGTATATCAATTTTGTATTTTGCATCATTAGTTATGTGATATTATAAATATCATATTTTTTCTTGACATGATATTCTTTGTATTGGACACGATATATTAGATATTGTGTGCTTGAGTACATGATAAAGTACACTATTGTGTAATCTATAATTCATTGGTACCTCACAGTTTCACAAGTGAATTGTGTATCATTGACTCCTATCTGCAATCTAAAGTTCGAGCTAGGGTGAGTTGAAAGTCTGGTTCCTTTCCAATGATGGTGAGTGATTTGTCACTATCGTTGGGCTTTTTCATCTCTACATACAATGATAACACCATTTTATTTACCTTCTTATGAATAGAAAACACTGATTATAGGTCTTCATTGTCTTTCGATTTAAGAATTGATGATTGGAAAGATAGAATTAAATGCTTCAAAGTCACATTACCATTGGTGGCATATCTTTTTTTGACTTAAAACAGAAGCTCGTCAAACTTCATTAATGGAACAATGTTCATTAACCGTCCCTTTCTGCCTACATATACGCCATCATTGCTTACCTTTCCATTGTAATATATACAAATATTAATATGCTCTATTATGGGGGTTAAAGGGTGATTGGACCCATCGAAATGAAGCATTTTTCGTCCTAAACATCTTTTGTCATGGAAAAAATTAGGTTTTTACTGTCTCAAGAGACTTGCCGGTCACCTCTTGCCGACAAATTTTGATTTACTGTAGATCAATCCTCTCCACTTGAATGGTGCGACAATATTCCGGTGTTCATTTATGAGGATATGTATGGGGTGGGTTTATTTAAACCTAAGGGTAATTTCATCCAAAAATAGATAATGTGGTATTTCTATTTAAAAACTAGTACAAAATTTTTTTTCCTTATAAACAAAACACATATATTACCACAACAAGTAAAGTATGAAACCCATTAATCTGTGATAAAAAAGGAAACACATTAATTGCATATCATAAATTATTTATTTATGTAATTAACATAGTCATAAAATACAAGTTGTTACTTGGGAAACCCAATTACGTTAGGTAAAAAGTAGGTCATTTTACATAGCTAGACACTAATATGTGAAATGGCCAAAATCATGTGCACGTAATGCACAAAATGCCGTAACCAGACTTTGCCACTTGAGAGTGTTAGCATGGGTGTTGCAAAAAGACACATGTACACTTTGACCCCCTCCAAACACTTCCCCTGCCAGTGCTCCATAGTCGACAAAAAATGAGGGTGTCGATCTCTTGATAAGGATGATTAATTACTTTTAGACACTATACAACTTTTGTCTTTCATGTCCAATTCCCTTCCCAACACTCAATTAAGGTTTTTCTATTGAAATACTAAGTATTTGTAGATATGAGAGTAAGAAATTTACTTTTAAGCTTACCCACTTTAATTAAGTCTTCCTCCTTAAATTTCAAAGCACTTATGCTTTCATTTTTTAAATCAATCAATTCCAAATATGATTAGATATATACATCATTAACTTTTTTAAACTCCTAAAATTGAAAAACATATATGGATGTATATTTTTTTTATTATCGAAATAAAGATACTTACAAGACTTATGACCCAAGTGTTCTAACATTGCCAACTGCCAACACGTATGCAATAGATGAAAGTGGAAGAGAAAGCCTTGTTTTGTGTTTGGGATGGAAACTGGGAATATAATAAAAGGAAGTACAATATGTTTAATGCATAGACGAAGCTCATATTTGTTCGGTGCAAAATTAGTTATGAGAAATTATTGGATAAATTACATGATGTGGGTGCCTGCCCCGGGAAAGAGTACACATTAAAAATGAGTTTCACATATCCCTTCGACAACCCCAATGGAGTTGCCACCAATAGAAATAAATGATACTAGAATTCTTCATAGTTTCTTGTGTGATACAAAGTCTAGGACAAATAGAATCCCATTGTTGATAACAAAGGAAAGAAGAGAAATTGTGTGTGAAGGATGTAACACCCAGAGTTACATCAGACTTGGATACTGACCCGAGCGGGAGTTCACAAGGAATAACCCACAAGTGCGGGTTATCCTAAAAATATTAAAATCAAACATGGAGCAGCGGACTCTGAGTGCGAGAGTCTTAGAATTCCTTTACGTGCTTTGGAACATTTAGCGCTCCGCTGTACGTAGGCCAGAACAAACCTAATTTTATACCTAACTCGAATCGGACCAATGTTGCCTTACCGTTGGTTGCTTATGTGCATATTGGATAACATCTAGTTTTGCCTATCGGCTATAACATATGATCAGATCCATACGTAGTTCTGCTTATCGGCTGTGACATACATCAAACTATACAAAAACACATACGACAAATACCTATATCCAAATATTTAATCGGAGTTATATGGAAGCCAATAAATCACCGGAAACACACATCTCACTATATCATAGAGCCGAGTATCACCCGAACACCATCTCATGTCTCACTCTACCCCAGAGCAGATTAGAACACATCCACACGTCTCGCTTTACCTTAGAGCAAGACAAAACACATCACATGTCTCGCTCTGACCCAGAGCGAGATAGAACTCAGAGCAAGACATAACGCATTTAGGTCATATCCGAACATATCCCATCTACGTATATCAAAACATATCAAATCATAGCATAACATATCAAAACACAATGGATCAAAGCATAATATACATCCTAATTAGCACATGTAGTTGTATAATTAAAATGGAAGGTTTGAAACGTTTACTCCCCTGATGTCCAGAAAAGTAGCGGCATTAGGGATTCCTTTTGGGCTTCCTCCACCTCTTCTAGATCGAACATGTTTCTCCCATTGCGCTAGAAGGCAACGGACAACACCCTCTCCTTTCCCAAATATGCTTCTCATTTTCTGTGTCTGTAGGCGGCAAATAGAATTCCCCTACTCAGGGTTGTTCCTCACACTGCGTAGCCCTTTGATGGAGGACGGGCCTCCCCTACTTTGGGTCACTTTTCTTGATGCAGCATGGTGACGGAGGACGGAGCCCCCTTTCTGTCCAGGCTGCTTCTCTCTCTTCGGGGCATGAGGATGGCATAGAGAGCCTCCTCTTGCCCTAAGCTAATCCTTCCTATTCCCTTAGACACTTTACACATACTGTACCAGTAGGTGGTGGACAGAACTTCCCCTTCCCCAAAGACTCTTTTCTTTTTCCGCGCTTGTGAGCTACAGATAGAATAATCCCTTACCCAGGGACGTTTCTCACATGTGGCCCTTTAGTGGAGGATGGAGTCTCCCCTACTCTGAGCTACTTTACGTGATGTGGCCCAGTAACAGAGATCGGAGCCCCCTCTCTCTCCAGGCTGCCTCTCTCTCTCTCTCTCTCTCTCTCTCTCTCTCTCTTCTGGGCACTAGGATGGTGGATAGAGATCCCCTTGCCCCAAGCTATTCTCTTTCTAGGTACACCAACTAGAGGAATAAACTACATCATTGCATAGATCACCCTCGTATTAACTAGGAATGCCTCAAGAATGGAAGAAAACAGACTCAAAACGAGCCCAAAAACTCCTTTGAAAGCTCAAATAGATTTCCAATTGATAGAGGAAATATCGTGAACGTACGAGAAACCCCGAACCAGCGTGCGCCTTTGAGGCATTCAACGCGCTGGCCACATACAGCGCGTGGTTGCATTGTGCATCACCCGTGGGCCGCTGCCCATGCCATGCGATCTTGACATGCGGCTCCCGCATGTTGCTGGGGAGCCGGCTTGCGCGACATCCAACGTCCTAGGGGGCCCTTCCCGAGGACGGGTGGAGATAGCATGGCCTGCCCGCGTCTTGTAAAATGGCCCGCAATTTCCCAAGCCCCCAGCATGCGGCGTCGCACTGGGCTTCTAGTGGTGCGGCTGCAGCCAGCCACTGGCATCATTGCTGAAGCCAGCCACTGGCATCATCGCTGAAGCCAGCCACTAGCATCACCGCTGATGCCAACTAATTTGTCATTTTCTCAATAAAATAATATATTTTCATATTATTTTATTTAAAAAATATCCAAAATTTAACATGCGATAACTTCATACCTTGAAGTTGGAATTGTACATTCTTGGTGTCGATGAATTTGTACTGATGAGCCCTTTGAAATAAGATCACACATGGGTAGGTTATCCTGATCTTTTCAAGTGGGTCCTGCCCATGTGACATGCTTTCCGAGGTCGTAACTTTCACTCCTGACCTCTGTATCACGTGTTATTTAATTTGTTATACTCGTTACTTTGATCTCTACACATATACTATGATTCTATCCTGTGAAAGCCTCTAACACTTATTCAAAATTATAGAATTACCCCTAACCCTTCAGTTAGGCATAATTGAAAAATGAGTCGTTACAATGGATTTGTGGATTGAAAGGAGTGGCTTTGGGTCAATGACAAGGTATTGGATACTATGCTAGTTAAATAAGCAATGAGGGGGGAACAGACATCAAGAAAGAAAGTAGAGTTTAAGGGTAAGGAGTTTATAGGAGGAAGAGGATGGGAGTGAAAGCAAAAGGATAGTATGGCTAGCGAAGTAGATGTCAATTGTAACACCTAAGGATTTTCTGAATTCCCTTTTCTTGGCCACGTGGAAATAAGTAAGTTTGATCCTTAAGATCTTAGTATAATATCATCATCTTACATGGAGTTTGAATATGGAACCATAATATTAAAAATTAGATATAAATAGCTTTGTATATCTACAAAGAGTCTACAAATTAAAGCTTGGATGAGGAAGTAATGATAGATGTAACATCAAGGAAGTTTTGGAGAACATGTAAAAAATAGTGAATTTGGCCTTTGGACATTCTCAATACAATAACTTATATTGTATGGTTTGAATTTTAGTATGAAACTTGGAGATAGAAACTAGATAGATATAGCTTCAAAATGTCTCTAAGAACGTACAAATTGGAGTTTAGATGAAGGAGTTATAATCATCTGAAATCGGACTTGAGGTGCTATCGATGACTTCCCGACACCTACCAATTTGAACCTTGAATTTTCTTAATAACATAAATTTTTTTACAAATAGAGTTTTGATCTAATATTTTGCAGTTATATTAAATGGAAACATATTCGTAACACCACAAATAATACATTAATTGGAGTTTATATGAGGAAATTATGACCACCAAAAGTTAAAACTTGGTACTGTCAACACCTAAAGACATGTCAATGGTTGTTGATGGTTTTGGGAAGTTTTGCTAAAAAACCATCCAATTTAATGTTTTTATACTAGAATTTCATCCTCTTTCCCTATAAATACCTTTTGAGGCCATTAGACTCTATTTTTGTAACACACGAGATTTTTCATATATTTTTCTTAAAATTCACAAAATTTTTTGTAATATAACGTCTGTAAATCGGAGGAAAAATGATGAAATCAAAACATGACAAAATAGTTTATAATTTTAAACACTAAACATCAATTTTCCATCTGAATATTTCCATCATACGGTCAAACATCGTACGGCCAAAGCAAATATCCTCAGGTGCTACTCGAAAACACATGTACGACTAAATTGCTATGATCATAGACTTTAAATACAAATCTCTCTGCCATCCCTGAGTGCAAGTACCATAATAGTCCACAGTCTAATCCAACCGAAAGTCCAAAATATAAACATTTTAACGTCTCGTCTCACCCAATACATCGGATCGTGGCACAAAAATACTCATAGTAAGTGAAGCATATACCTGAGTCAACGAGAATCAATCCACCGCTGAAATGAGCATCTATCTCCAGGAGCTCTCCGCACAAACTTGCAAAACCTCCCATACAACGGGGCTAAATAGTAGGGTAATGAGTATTTTCATACTCAGTAGAAAGAAAATACCCAATAGGGGAATCCAAAAATGGTGAACTCACTAAGTTGATAAATACATGCGTTCATTTCTTTAGCAATTTCGGGTTTGCATTTTTCAACTTCATTGAAAGTCGAAAGGTGTAGTTGGTTTAAAGGTATTGTGACTAATGGCACGTTGGATTTCTCTTACATTAAGATGGATGAGAAGTCTCCCACCTCTTATTTTAAGCAGCCCCTCACCCTTACAAAGAGACCGTGGATAAGATATAACGTTGGTGTTAAGTGAGTGGGTGGCTAAAAGTGAGGTGAACTACTCATCCTTTAAACATAGTCAAGATTACAAATTGGACCCGACAAGGGCAAGCTGAATACAATTGGTGTTCATGTTTCCAACTTTTTCCAGTAATATTTGCGTATATTTTTTATGTTTTCCAAAACATTTTAAAATAAAATGGAAATCTAATGTTGCAATAGTATTAGAAGTTCAAGTGAATCAAAAAATACAAAAGTAAACAATTTGAGAGAAAGAGCACCACTTATAGTCTCATAATGGAGATCATATCTGGTTGGGAAAATTGGATCCTCATGAAAAAAGTTATCACTTCAGACAGTTTTTAGCTAGTTTCCGCAATTGAGAAAATTTGGAACCAATAAATACATCACCAATCTTATTAGGCTCGCTACTGTATGCAACAGTAGTGAGGATCTTCAATTTTGCCAAACTGGCTGCTTTGTCGTCCTGGTGAAGGACTTGGTGTTCCTATGTTGCCAACTTTCATGCAAACAGAACATCTGCTCAGTCCAAAGGAAGCCCACTTCTATCATCAGACGCAAGGAGACCAGAAATAATCTAAAGATTTTTGGAGATATTTTAAGCTGTCTTCTCATGCAGAGACAGCTAAGTAGCATACAATGCTATCTTTATGGGAGGATTAAGCCTTTCTTCATCTTTACAGCACTGCTAGCAATGCTGTCGCAGGAAACTAGTTAGTAACAAGAACTACTCCATCCATGTCTCATATTTTTTTTTAAAAAAAACAGTGATCCCGCATTAATTGTTATATATTTTTATTTTCCAATCAGGAATTGGTGGAATCGAAGTAAAAAAAAGGTACTTTAAAAAAATTATTTGCGCTGAAAATTGCTAGTTATGATTTTTTTGCCTTCTTTATCTAAAGGTGATTTTCACCTTTATAAAATTTACATATTTTATAAATAAAACATTCAATATGGAATGAAAGGAGTAGTTTTTGGCATTAACAACAACTACTATGTTATAAACCGTGTGCTAAAGAACCTAGGTCAATCTAGTTTTGCTTAGCTCAAGCTTGTCTCTATTTTATGCTCTAGCCAAGTTATGTCAAGCTCAATTTTTATATACTCCCTCTGTCTAGTTTTTTTTTTTTTAAATAATTTTTATATAATGGTAAAACCTACATTTAAGAGAAGGAGAAATAAGCTTATGTTATTCTTTTTTAAGTACCCTACTACTTAAATTTAACAAAATAAAGCTATTAAAATGGAACAAATATTTTTGCTAAATGAGGATTTTTTCCAAATAGAGCTATTAATTTAAGTTGGATGGAGTGTTTGCTCGATCCCAAAATAAGTGTCATATTTGGGTTTTTTCCAAATGAACTAATATATTTTAATATTTTTAAAATAAAAATAATTTATTATTTATAGACAATCTTATTATGTTAACATAGAAAACATGAATTTGTACGAAGGTGGAGCAATGGTAGCCAATCTTTTTTTCAATCCGGGCTGGTTTCATTTATTGATGGTTTACCACATTCCTCTTTAGTATCCATGTTTGTAATATTCTTTCAAGTATCTATAATTTGTCTCTTCCTTATAAGAGTTTTTCCCATATTACCCTAAGAAGCTAATATTTCATATTTCATGATTTTTAAATACAAATACCACATAAGTCGGACTTACACAATAATTTTAGAAAATCAGACCAAAATACCCTTGTCTTAGGGTTTAAGGTTTTATTTTGTGTAAACCCGTCAAACTATCACATTTATCTAGAAATGACCCACTCAAACTATGATTTCTAAAGTCCGATTGGTAAAAAGCAAAAACTCAATGGGAGGTTTAATCTAACAGGCTCATTAGCAGCAACCAGTCATTGACTTCTGCGGCAATGGCGTATTATTCAAATTCTAGTTGGAAATCGTATATTCGTATACATGATTGTTCATATTTTGTGTGATGAAGCACATGATAAATAGTACTTGCATGCACATAACATTGTCGTGTTATCAATATTAATAAGTTGACTTTATCGTGTTATCAATAATACGATATGTGACATTGAAGAGTTGTCTTATTGTGTATGGGTGGAATACATATCGTGTTATCAATAAAAAAAATGTAATAGACGACATTCAATTGTTGTGCTGTCATGTATGAGAAGGCATCCTATCGTATAACTAATAACATGATATACGAATTTAGCATGTTTTTGAATGTTAGTTACATAATGTGAATTAATGTAACTCATTGATTTTGGTCATGACCCATTGTTGATATATATATATATATATATATATATATATATATATATATATATATATATATATATATATATAATCTCTTTTATAGAGGAAGGCTACAAGAATATAGTCAAATAACAGAATTAGTGAAGGCATTGGAAGAGAAGAAGAGAATATATGGGAGGAGACCAGGTATGGGAACTAACAGTTTCTGTGTTGACTTCAACTCTCAAAAGACCTCATTGAATTGAGATCGCAATGCAAGGCAATTTTGGAGGAGACTGGGTTCTACCAAGTATTAGGCTGCTCCTGGACATTCTAATTGGAAAGTGCTAGGACGACTTACAAGAGGTGTTCAACATTCGGGAAAAATTACTACCTCTCAGGGAGGAAGAAGTTGCACTCATCACGGGTTTGAGGGCAAAAAGAAACAAATTACTATATCATGTATCTTCAATTAATGATGTGAGTATTTCGTGTAAGCAATGACACGATTAGTTTAATAAATGTGTTATGTATGATATGACATACATTATATAGGATCATTATTAACGACATTGTTTAGCTAATGTAGGTATGGTTATTTTTAGCATACTTTTATATGGGCTCTATGTTCTCCTCCATGTAGTCTGAGGTGTAAGAGGTGGCCTGGGTTCTCCCAATTGCTGAAAAATATAGAGAAGGCTGCTAAACTTGACCCAACAAATGAAAGTTGGGGAAGAAGTTGTTGGCTCATCACAGGATAAGGAAGTGGTACGAAAAGATACTCATGTAGCTGAAGGTAGATTCAGGAGTGGTTTGTAAATAACTCTAATTGTCAAAGAAGCGCACTTGATTGAGATCCAAAGGCCGGGCCAGATGATAAAGAAGACGGCCAGGCATTCTACGAAACATAGAAAAATAGTTGTTGCTAAATCACATCATGGTGAGACATCAAGACAATATCACTCCTGCAAAGACATCATTGAGAGCTTTTCCATGCCAATAAATGCCATGACTGAGATTGTTGATGTCATTTTGGAGAAGGTTGCTTTGTATGGAGAGCGGTGTTAGAGCAACGACAATGTGCAAATTGCTCTGTAGAGAGTTAGAAATGTTCTCAAGGTGACCACGAGGTTAAATGAAGTGATACATCCCCTACATGAAGGATTATCTTATTTGGACAAAGCCCTTCCACTGGAGAAACGTCACGCAACAACCCTTGCGCCAACAACTGAAGGAGAGAAGTCGGTTAGGGTAAAGGCTCAAGCTTCCAAATCAAGTGAAGCTTTTCTTCATTCTGCTCATGAAGAGCAAAGAAAATCTTTTGTTGAAGATGGTTTTATTTTTCATTAGTATTATTGTATTATATTCAATGATACGACCTAGTTGGGAATGTGTGTCATCGAGAACACTACCTTTTGTATTATCATGTTAGATTCAAATGCCTTTGAGATCATTGTGTCATCAATAATACGCAAGTATATAATTTCATATTTAGATTCAATTCTACTTTGGAATAGTTGTGACATCAATAATATACTTCATTTATACTCTTATATGACTTGTTATATATATATTATGTAGAAAAAAGGGACCCAAAGCTGGCTCCCCCCAAAAGAATATGGGTTTAAGGTTGAATGGACCATTATCACTAGATTCCTCAAGAATATTAATGAGGAAGTGGTGCATGCCGGGGAGGAGGAAATGGTGCTGGGAGGAGGAAGTAGTGCATGCCCAGGATGAAGAAGTGTTGCAAGGTCAGGCAGAAGGGGTGTAACTGAAGCATATGAAGCTAAAGATAAAGAAATGAAAAGCTTCAGATGCTGACCTATCGCATCCCTGGTACCACTAGTACTTAGGAGGACAAGGTACATGGTGACTTATTGACCTACGCATGTAGCCAAGGGGTAGGTAGCCAAGGAGGACATAGTGTAGGTGGAGCTTACCAAGGAGGATCAAGCCCCTATTTAGGTTGCCAAGGAGGATCCAATCAAGAAGGTATCAGGCTTGGTTCATCAGAAGGCAATTAACATATTCCTTTCCAAGAAGATTAGAAAGCATACTCGGACGACAATGGAGTAGGGGGTGGCAAGGCCATTGGATGAAGTTTCAGTGGTAGCCATCCCTACCACATTTATTACCCCTGCCCTAGAAGAATTTTCTTTAAGGTCTCCTGCACAGGACCCTGAGTCCTCAAATGTTGCTTCCAGCTCAACCACTATATTGGATACTTCTGATCTAGTTGATTAGGAACTACAAGAAAGTATCAGAAGCATGATAGACATTGAAGAACATGCTGAGAAGAATCAAAAGGACAAAAGAAGAGGTCGCAGTAGTGCCACACAAGTACCTTGATCTCTAGCCTATATTCCACATGGAGATCTTACTTGGAGAAGATTATAAGACAATCAAGGACTTTATGACCAACCCACACAAGCAATGGCCTATGACGACACTTCTCTATGCTGATTATGTGTCTATGCTTAGACAAGAGTGCATAATGAATGAGATAATAGTTAATTCATAGTTTTTTTCCGTGTTATTGACCACTGATTCTTAACATATTGTGTTTAGAATAACACGACATGTGAAATCACACTTTGGCTACCTCCAAAGTTCATGTTATTGATAACACAAAATTGCCAAAGATCATTGTATCAATAACACAATACATATTAAACCTGATTATTGTGTGTACTTAGTGTGTTTGTCTTTACACAACCTAGTGTATGTTGTGTTATTGCTTACATGTTGAATTAGCATGTCATGTTTGTATTTGCATGACATATCGTATGTTCTGCTACCACTAACACATTAATATTTTGTTGATGATTTTAGGCCATAGATGTGTTCTGCCAGCTATTAGAGGAGCAAAATATAAGATATCCCAGCATTTATCCAAACTAATTTTTTAGTAAATTTTCTATCCAGTACTACTACAACGTAGGGACACAACATGACAAGGTAGAGATGCATCCCAAAATCGTCAACAACTTGATGAAGCAGCTTAATGTAAATGCCAAGAGTGGTTCAATCTATGCAAAAAAGAATTAGTGTTTATATCACTTTTGTACTTTGCATCATTAGTTATGCAACTGGCCCAAACATCGAAAACACCATTTTAAAATCGTATCCCCCTATAGGTCCAGGAATATCACATGATCTGATTGGAACTACTATGCTCCTTTGATTAATCCTTTCTATCTAAATTCCGTATGCAAGAGGTATGCGATAGGATTTGTGTGGGTCCCCATCTATAAAATTACACAATGTATTTTAAGTAGTTAACAATAATAAAGATTAAATGACAAGTTAAGATTAGTAGTTGTGTTTTCGTAAAATCGGACTTTGTAATCATCCTGTTCATGTTAGCACAATAGGTAAACATGTCATGTTTTAAGAAAATGTGACTATAATAGCCTCGTGTGGCCGATAACACATCATAATCAAATGTCATGTTTTTAAAAACAAGATTCAAGGAATATCATAAGTTTGCTTTACATGCATGACAACATTTCTTATAATTTATATTTATACCCTAGTGGTTCAAAATATATTTGGCTATACTTTTTGGTGTAATGTCTATTGAATCTTTAAACAACCCATAATGTTTTCTTGCAATCCAAATGTGCGATACTAAAGGATGATCAGTTGACTTTTTTTGCATTCTACATGAATTAGCAGGCACTAACCTTGTCACAGTCACATGATCTCCTATGTTATCAAATAAAGTCCTTATTAAATAAAGTCCTTATTGCAACCATTGTGGGCGACATTTCTTCAAATCTAGTCTGGTTGACTTCTTCAACAGGTTGTATAGGTATTGGATTGTTGTAAGATGTGTGACATAGATTTGTTGAGTTGAAAATTCTCGATTCTCCCAATCTAAAATAGATATTAACGTGTTAATCAATATGTGATATAATTAGACATTGTGTATTCGGTCACACACTTATAAATTATATCATGTTAACAACGATACGATATTTATACAAGTGTTATTCAATCTATGCTAAAAAGAATTAGTGGTATATCGATTTTGTATTTTGCATCATTAGTTATGTGATATTATAAATATCATATTTTTTCTTGACATGATATTCTTTGTACTGGACACGATATATTAGATATTGTGTACTTGAGTACATGATAAAGTACACTATTGTGTAATCTATAATTCATTGGTACCTCACAGTTTCACAAGTGAATTGTGTATCATTGACTCCTATCTGCAATCTAAAGTTTGAGCTAGGGTGAGCTGAAAGTCTGGTTCCTTTCCAATGATGGTGAGTGATTTGTCACTATTGTTGGGCTTTTTCATCTCTAAATACAATGATAACACCATTTTATTTACCTTCTTATGAATGGAAAACATTGATTATAGGTCTTCATCGTCTTTCGATTTATGAATTGATGATTGGAAAGATAGAATTAAATGCTTCAAAGTCACATTACCATTGGCGGCATGTCTTTTTTTGACTTAAAATAGAAGCTCGTCAAACTTCATTAATGGATCAATGTCCATTAACCATCCCTTTCTGCCTACATATATGCCATCATTGCTTACCTTTCCATTGTAATATATACAAATATTAATATGCTCTATTATGGGGGTTAAAGGGTGATTGGACCCATCGAAATGAAGCATTTTTCGTCCTAAACATCTTTTGTCATGGAAAAAATCAGGTTTTTACTGTCTCAAGAGACTTGCCGGTCACCTCCTGCCGACAAATTTTGATTTACTGTAGATCAATCCTCTCCACTTGAATGGTGCGACAGTATTCCGGTGTTCATTTATGAGGATATGTATGGGGTGGGTTTATTTAAACCTAAGGGTAATTTCATCCTAAAATAGATAATGTGGTATTTCTATTTAAAAACTAGTACAAATTTTTTTTTCCTTATAAACAAAACACATATATTACCACAACAAGTAAAGTATGAAACCCATTAATCTGTGATAAAAAGGGAAACACATTAATTGCATATCATAAATTATTTATTTATATAATTAACATAGTCATAAATACAAGTTGTTACTTGGGAAACCCAATTACGTTAGGTAAAAAGTAGGTCATTTTACATAGCTAGACACTAATATGCGAAATGGCCAAAATCATGTGCACGTAATGCGCAAAATGCCGTAACCAGACTTTGCCACTTGAGAGTGTTAGCATGGGTGTTGCAAAAAGACACATGTACACTTTGACCCCCTCCAAACACTTCCCCTGCCCATGCTCCATAGTCGACAAAAAATGAGGGTGTCGATCTCTTGATAAGGATGATTAATTACTTTTAGACACTATACAATTTTTGTCTTTCATGTCCAATTCTCTTCCCAACACTCAATTAAGGTTTTTCTATTAAAATCCTAAGTATTTATAGATATGAGAGTAAGAAATTTACTTTTAAGCTTACCCACTTTAATTAAGTCTTCCTCCTTAAATTTCAAAGCACTTATGCTTTCATTTTTTAAATCAATCAATTCCAAATATGATTAGATATATACATCATTAACTTTTTTAAACTCCTAAAATTGAAAAACATATATGGATGTATATTTTTTTTATTATCGAAATAAAGATACTTACAAGACTTATGACCCAAGTGTTCTAACACTGCCAACTGCCAACACGTATGCAGTAGATGAAAGTGGAAGAGAATGCCTTGTTTTGTGTTTAGGATGGAAACTGGGAATATAATAAAAGGAAGTACAATATGTTTAACGCATAGACGAAGCTCATATTTGTTCGGTGCAAAATTAGTTATGAGAAATTATTCAATAAATTACATGATGTGGGTGCATGCCCCGGGAAGGAGTACACATTAAAAATGAGTTTCACATATCCCTTTGACAACCCCAATGGAGTTGCCACCAATAGAAATAAATGATACTAGAATTCTTCATAGTTTCTTGTGTGATACAAAGTCTAGGACAAATAGAATCCCATTGTTGATAACAAAGGAAAGAAGAGAAATTGTGTGTGAAGGATGTAACACCCAGAGTTACATCAGACTTGGATACTGACCCGAGCGGGTGTTCACAAGGGATAAACCACAAGTGCGGGTTATCCTAAAAATATTAAAATCAAACAAGGAGCAGCGGACTCTGAGTGCGAGAGTCTTAGCATTCCTTTACGTGCTTTGGAACATTTAGTGCTCCGCTGTACGTAGGCCAGAACAAACCTAATTTTATACCTAACTCAAATCGGACCAATGTTGCCTTACCATTGGTTGCTTATGTACATATTGGATAACATCTAGTTTTTCCTATCGGCTATAACATACGATCAGATCCATACGTAGTTCTGCTTATCGGCTATGACATACATCGGACTGTACAAAAATACATATGACAAATACCTATATCCAAATATTTAATCGGAGTTATATGGAAGCCAATAAATCACCAGAAACACACATCTCACCATATCATAGAGCCGAGTATCACCCGAACACAATCTCATGTCTCACCAGAGCAGATTAGAACACATCCACACATCTCGCTTTACCTCAGAGCAAGACAAAACACATCACATGTCTCGCTCTGACCCAGAGCGAGACAGAACTCAGAGCAAGACAAAACACATTTAGGTCATATCCGAACATATCCCATCTAAGTATATCAAAACATATCAAATCATAGCATAGCATATCAAAACACAATGGATCAAAACATAATATACATCCTGATTAGCACATGTAGTTGTATAATTAAGATGGAAGGTCAGAAACGTTTACTCCCCTGATGTCCAGAAAAGTAGTGGCATTAGGGATTCCTTTTGGGCTTCCTCCACCTCTTCTTGATTGAACATGTTTCTCCCATTGCGCTAGAAGGCAACGGACAAAACCCTCCCCATTCCCAAATATGCTTCTCATTTTCTGTGTCTGTTGGTGGCAAACAGAATTCCCCTACTTAGGGTTGTTCCTCACACTGCGTAGCCCTTTGATGGAGGACGGGCCTCCCCTATTTTGGGTCACTTTTCTTGATGCAGCATGGTGACAGAGGACGGAGCCCCCTTTTTGGCCGGGCTGCTTCTCTCTCTTCGGGGCACGAGGATGGCAAAGAGAGCCTCCTCTTGCCCCGAGCTAATCCTTCCCATTCCCTGAGACACTTTACACATACTGTACTAGTAGGTGGTGGACAGAACTTCCCCTTCCCTAAAGACTCTTTTCTTTTTCCGCGCTTGTGAGCTACAGATAGAATAATCCCTTACCCAAGGACGTTTCTCACACGTGGCCCTTTAGTGGAGGATGGAGTCTCCCCTACTCTGAGCTACTTTATGTGATGTGGCCCAGTAACAGAGATCAGAGCCCCCTCTCTCTCCAGGCTGCTTCTCTCTCTCTCTCTCTCTCTCTCTCTCTCTCTCTCTCTTCTGGGCACTAGGATGGTGGATAGAGATCCCTCTTGCCCCAAGCTATTCCCTTTCTAGGTACACCAACTAGAGGAATAAACTACATCATTGCATAGATCACCCTCGTATTAACTAGGAATGCCTCAAGAATGGAAGAAAACAGACTCAAAACGAGCCCAAAAACTCCTTTGAAAGCTCAAATAGATTTCCAATTGATAGAGGAAATATCGTGAACATACGAGAAACCCCAAACCAGCGTGCGCCTTTGAGGCATTCAACGCGCTGGCCACATACAACGTGTGGTTGCATTGTGCGTCACCCGTGGGCCCCTGCCCATGCCATGCGATCTTGACATGCAGCTCCCGCATGTTGCTGGGGAGCCAGCTTGCGCGGCATCCTACGTCCTAGGGGGCCCTTCCCGAGGACGGGTGGATATAGCATGGCCCGCCCACGTCTTGTAAAATGGCCCGCGATTTCTCAAGCCCCCGACATGCGGCGTCGCACTGGGCTTCTAGTGGTGCGGCTGCAGCCAGCCACTAGCATGACCGCTGATGCCAGCTAATTTGTCATTTTCTCAATAAAATAATATATTTTCATATTATTTTATTTCAAAAATATCCAAATTTTAACATGCGATAACTTCATACCTTGAAGTTGGAATTGTCCATTCTTGGTGTCGATGAATTCGTACTGATGAGCCCTTTGAAATAAGATCACACATGGGTAGGTTATCCTGATCTTTTCAAGTGGGTCCTGCCCATGTGACATGCTTTCTGAGGTCGTAACTTTCACTCCCGACCTCTGTATCACGTGTTATTTAATTTGTTATACTCGTTACTTTGATCTCTACACATATACTGTGATTCTATCATGTGAAAGCCTCTAACACTTATTCAAAATTATAGAATTTCCCCTAACCCTTCAGTTAGGCATAATTGAAAAATGAGTCATTACAATGGATTTGTGGATTGAAAGGAGTGGCTTTGGGTCAATGACAAGGTATTGGATACTATGCTAGTTAAATAAGCAATGAGGGGGGAATAGACATCAAGAAAGAAAGTAGAGTTCAAGGGTAAGGAGTTTATAGGAGGAAGAGGATGGGAGTGAAAGCAAAAGGATAGTATGGCTAGTGAAGTAGATGTCAATTGTAACACCTAAGGATTTTCTGAATTCCCTTTTCTTGGCCACGTGGAAATAAGTAAGTTTGATCCTTAAGATCTTAGTATAATATCATCATCTTACATGGAGTTTGAATATGGAACCATAATATTAAAAATTAGATATAAATAGCTTTGTATATCTACAAAGTGTCTACAAATTAAAGCTTGGATGAGGAAGTAATGATAGATGTAACATCAAGGAAGTTTCGGAGAACATGTAAAAAATAGTGAATTTGGCCTTTGGACATTCTCAATGCAATAACTTATATCGTATGGTTTGAATTTTAGTGTGAAACTTGGAGATAGAAACTAGATAGATATAGCTTCAAAATGTCTCTAAGAACGTACAAATTGAAGTTTAGATGAAGGAGTTATAATCATCTGAAATCGGACTTGAGGTGTTGTCGGTGACTTCCCGACACCTACCAATTTGAACCTTGAATTTTCTTAATAACATAAAATTTTTAAAAAATAGAGTTTTGATCTAATATTTTGCAGTTATATTAAATGGAAACATATTCATAACACCACAAATAATACATTAATTGGAGTTTTTATGAGGAAATTATGACCACCAAAAGTTAAAACTTGGTACTGTCAGCACCTAAAGACATGTCAATGGTTGTTGATGGTTTTGGGAAGTTTTGCTAAAAAACCACCCAATTTAATGTTTTTATACTAGAATTTCATCCTCTTTCCCTATAAATACCTTTTGAGGCCATCAGACTCTATTTTTGTAACACCCGAGATTTTTTATACATTTTCCTTAAAATTCACGAAATTTTTTTGTAATATAACGTCTGTAAATCGGAGGAAAAATGATGAAATCAAAACATAATAAAATAGTTTATAATTTAAAACACTGAATATTTCCATCATACGGTCAAACATCGTACGGCCAAAGCAAATATCCTCAGGCGCTACTCGAAAACACACGTACGACTAAATTGCTATGATCATAGACTTTAAATACAAATCTCTCCCAGGCATCCCTGAGTGCAAGTGCCATACTAGTCCACAGTCTAATCCGACCGAAAGTCCTAAATATAAACATTTTAACGTCTCGTCTCACCCAATACATCGGATCGTGGCACAAAAATACTCACAGTAAGTGAAGCATATACCTGAGTCAACGAGAATCAATCCACCGTTGAAATGAGCATCCATCTCCAGGAGCTCTCCGCACAAACTTGCAAAACCTCCCGTACAAAGGGGCTAAATAGTAGGGTAATGAGTATTTTCATACTCAGTAGGAAAGAAAATACCCAATAGGGGAATCCAAAAACGGTGAACTCACTAAGTTCATAAATACATGCGTTCATGCTACTCAAACATGAAGCAGTCAGGCATATTATAATCATGCTTATACACATACAAACATACCAAATGCACCATCGTGCCAAAGTCATACCAAATGCACCATTGTGCCAAAATCATACCAAATGCACCATCATGCCAAAATCATACCAAATGCACCATCGTGCCAAAATCATATCAAATGCACCATCGTGCCAACATCATACCATCAAATTAAACTTACACAAACACCCTTATCCAGGGTCTTACAAACTTACTTGTACCATCGTATGTTTACTCATACAACATACACATACCTGTACGACCTTACTCGTACAATCATATGCTTGCTCATACAACTTACACATACTTGTACGACCTTACTCGTACAATTATACTCGTACGACCTTATTCGTACAGCTTACACAAAATCACACTTACTGTCTTACTCAGAAACATACTCTTACAATCGTACTCATACCCATAATTGTACACATACTATTGACCACTGAAGCTCATTACAACTAATAAGCTCCAGTGTCAAAAAGGAAAAGAATGCCACTGGGGCATCACCTTAACCTCTGGGGAGTGACTAGATGCCATGGACTTTTCCGAAGGTAAGACACACCAATGCTCATGGGGCACTGGATCAAACAGGTAAAAGTAGATCCATGATACTACTTACCTGAGCGCGCAAACATAAACACCCACATAAGGGGTCAAATAGCTGTCCACCATAATGGGTCTTATAGTGCCATAGAATTGCCCACCATAATGGGTCTTATAGTGCTAGTGCCACTCTTGGGCAAAAAACATACAATGCCACTTGGGCAGAAACATATAGTGCTACTCTTGGGCAGAATCATACTATGCCACTCTTGGGCAGAAATCATACAACGCTCTCAACAGAGCATCAAACGTCTGGACTTAATATAGCACACAGACAAAATCAGAAATGTACATCACTCTCAACAGAGCATTAAATGTCTAGGCTTATACAACACGCAGACCAAATCAGAAACATATGTCGCTCTCAATAGAACATCAGACGTCTGGGCTTATATAACACACAGACCAAATCAAACATACATCGCTCTCAACAAAGTATCAGATGTTCGGTGCTCTATACAACACACAGACAGCATCCCGTAGGATAAATACCATGGCAAGACATAAGAAATGTTCAGCTGACTCATTATCAGCTAGCTCAAACAGGGAACTTAATCCGTCGAACCCTTAGGTCTCAAACTCACAACGCTATCATTAGCTTTCTTATAATTCAAGTTTGAATTAAGTACATTATGCAGTATAATTATGCCACACAAACTCACAGTCCTTGACTGATCAAACTAAAGCTAAGCCCGATCTGAAACCCCAGCTCGTCAAGGCAACAGACTTCACTTACCCGTCCACATCATGGACAAAACTCATCGTACATCAAAATCATTACGGTCTTACAATCTCCGCCATCTACCTTATGGCCAAATCATCTTACACTGACATCATCAAATGAAGCTCCTAAGAGCCAACCCAGTTGTCGCCCTTTTACTTATATCTCACTTATTATGCTTACTTTTCACTTCATAATCTGTACGTTATGTTTGTACAATTATGCACACTCTTACTGTCTGACAAACCTCACCCGCCATACTCATATCCTCTGTTGTCCGTCATACACTTACACATCCATATCCAAATTCAGACAAAACCTCTGTCACCTCTTACTGTCCATCGCCCATACCTCTGCCCACATACACTTACACATATCCATATCATAGGCAAATAGTCATCATACATACGTATGCCTATCACACATATGTATAACATACATATACGGTCATACACACGTAGCTTACAAACATGCTCACTAGCCATCACTAGTGCATGCATAATCCATGCATACTTCAAACATGCATGCTAGCCATCACTAGCACATACATACGCATCCATACACGTAGCTTACCAACAAACACGCTAGCCATCGCCAGCACATACTTACATCCAACATACTTACAGCCAACATGCATGTCATATGCATTTCAACATACCATATAATCATGCTTACATGCACATTATGCAATCGTATCGTTACTTAACATCCAAAGCATGGAATCATACAATCCTAGCATGCTGCTACTCATTCAAAGCATGCTATCATGAAATTACGAGTTCAAAGCTCCCCTACCTCGTAATCATGACATTAATGGCGAGCACACGACAGTGGTGGCGTCGGCGGTGGAGTTGGCAGTCAAAACCGTTGCATGGCTAAGAGAGTTGCTATCCCGAGGATTTTAGGAAGTGCCGGAAACAATCACAGCCAAACAAGGTGTCAGAAGTCAATGCGGCAAAACCCGCGATCCATGGCGGCACACTAGGGCGGCTGGGAGAAATGTCGTGCCAACATAAGTGGCGGTGCGACCAAATGTCGAGGGTGTACTTACTGAAGATTGGCTGGTGGCTAAAATATACTCAACCGGCCACAAGACATCAAAATTGGCCGTGGACAGCACCCAACGGCGATGATTTCGCGTCAACAAGGGCCCACCTGAGGGTGGAGAGAGTGGGGCAATGCTCAAGGACAGAGGAGAGGTGGTGGAGGCTCTAGTGGTCAACTCCACTCAGTGGCAAAGCCAACCGATGGTCAGGCGGTGCGAATACGGCACCTAAACCCAAAAGCACATGTGTGGCCACATGCACACGCGACCCAAAGGGGTGGGGGAGAGGGCTGAATGAAGATGACCCAAGGCCCACGAAAGGCCAACAGGACTAAGGCCCTAGCTATGGCCAAACTAAATGACGACGTTGCCGATCACTACCCACAACCAAAACTAATGGTGCGGGTAGCTGTTCATCTCGCATGACAGAGAGCAGGGGGAGGGTTTAGGGTCGAGCAAAGGCCACGAGGCCGTAACTAGCCAAGGCCTGTTTAGGTGAACTCGTCCACCTTCAGTCAAGGTAAGTCATACAAAGTCTTGCCAGAGGCTGTCTGGTACCGATGGCGTAAAATGGGCAAGAGGGGTCAACGGGCAGACATGCCGGTGAGATGGAACTAGTTGTGGCTATGGGCCACAAGGAAGAGCACAGGTCAGAGGCGATAACACCGGGTTAGGTGGGGCCAGGATAGGGTAGCCCTAAGGGATGGCCCACTGGTGTCACTGGGCCGGGGCTGAGCCGGATAAAGATCCGCTAAATCAAATCCGGCGTTCGACTGATAGCGACAGTCACACGGTCCAAAACAGACGTAGACCAAAAATGGGGGACGTCTAAATTGAGCATAGGAGAGACGAAAGGGACGGGGGCTGAATTGGTCTGGGTGGGGCCGTCCTCGGGCCATCGTTAGGCTGGGGCAGAGCCCACAGCAGCCGGGCTGCCCTCACCAGCCAACGGCGGCGGCGGCAACCCACTGGAAAATCATACGGCAAAACGTATTGGCCGGAGTAGAGGACGGCAGAGGAGATGGAACCGGGCTGGATGGAGTGGTCCATAGCCTTCGCCAGACCAAGGCGAGGCTGGAGGGAGGTCAAGACAGCCATGGCTCGCCGCCGCCGGCCTCCATTTCACCAAAACAGAGCACTGATAGAAACAGGGCAGAGGGAAACAATAACTGGGGCAGTAGAGTAGAGGTCCCCTGGGGCCGGGAAGAGTAGCCCATCATCGTCGCCGGACCAAGGCGAGTCAGGCTGAGCATGGCTGGGCCGTCCAATAGCGGCCGAAGCTGGCCGGCGAGCTCAATCGAAAGGGGGTGGAAAAACAGAGACCGAAGGGAAAAATGGAAAGGGACGGTGAAGGAGGCCAAGTGGGGCCGGGAGGGGTGTCCTCCCGCCGTCACCGGCTCAGGGCGGAACCGTGGGCAGCTGGCTGGCCCTTGTCGGCCCACGGCAGCGGCGGTACAAACGAAACAGAGAGGAAGGAGGGCAAACCGGGGAGGAGGCGGCGCGGCCGGGGCGAAGCTGATGCCAGCGTCCTACGGCATGCTGGTGGCCAGGCAATTGAGGCCGGGGATGCATAGTGCACCGGAAATTTCTAGATTGGGCTTGGCCGAGCCTGAGCCTGATCCTTTGACATTTTTTTCCAATCATATCCCCATCACGCGTTAACTCACTGTTTACACGTTATAAGTCCAACACTTGCGCCGAAAGTGCGCAGCGAGGCCCGCGGCCACGACTAAGCCCTACAGGTAAAAATATAGGGGAAAATACACAAATACAAATACGCTGAAGCGTCACATTTTTTCGCTGAAAATAACCAAAAAAATAGCAGAAAAATCACAAAAAATTGTAGAAAAATCAGGGACCTTACAATTTTTTCTTGGAAAAAAATTTCTCAAAATGAAGAGGGAGAAAATTTCTCAAAATGAAGAGGAATCAAAAGAGGGAGTAAATTTCTACGGGGATTGGTTGACATTGCATGTGAAAAAGGATTTTTATACTCTTAAATATGTTGGATTGCTAATCTTGTCCCCCTATAGTTTTGAAACTTAGAAAATGTATGATTTTAGGAATCTTGGGTTTCTCAAAATATTGTGAATTCATGATTCTATGTCGGATTACTAACCTTGTTACCATGATTTAGTTTTGAAGTGATTATATGAGATAAATCATGATTTATTTTATGACATGAGGGCATGTAGAAGATGATTTATGAGCTTTTGTCATGATCATGCTATGATATCATATTTTTCACGTGCTTAATGATCATGTGATAGTAAGAATAATCATTTGCATTGTGGGAAGGATTACAATATGACATGACTAGGAGTCTTTTTGGGAACCGAAAGTAGTCTATGCATGTTGTTTCTTCCTTATCATTGGTACGACCAATGATACATCAATGATGACGTTAGTGAAAAGAGATACATGACAATACTAGCACTGACACGCATCGGTGCAGGGTGAGCAGCCAATCAGTTATCGACAGTGCGGTTAACGTGTTGATAAGGCGTTGATGAGGAAAACTCTTCCATACCACCCATTGTTAGTGAGGGTTCGATATGTTGACAGTCAACGATGGGCATTGGTAACCTAGAGGACACGCCAACGAGTCTATTGATAGTAAGCTAGCAATGAGTATTTTATAGCATGAGTTGCTATATTATATAAGCTATTATTAAGTAATATAATAATATAAAATATATGCATAAGAGTGCATAAATATGTGATGGTATGATTATTGATGTATGTGTACATGTAGCTTTTATGTATAAGAATCCTTATATTAGATCAGATACCAGATTGTTGGTAAATGACATATTAGGTCAAAGATTCCCAGTGTCACACTGTCTCCTCGAGTGAGTCATTTTTTTATGATGATGAAATGATATGGTATGAAAAAATCTCATGGTCTTCCAACTCTCTAATAATGGGAGTTATGTAGAGCCACTCCCTTGGCCTAAAAGTTATATTGAAATAGACTAGAACACTAAAAGATGATTAGTCATACATAGATCAATATAAGAAGTTTTGGTGATCATGATAGTTGGTCTCTCCATACTAGGGTTCATGTGTCCTAGTGAGCCCTTACTTCATACTGTGGTCAAGTTTATAACTGGTTCATGGTCTAGTGAGGCATAATTGAACTCTTACATATGACTACAGTGTCATGGAGAACCTTTTAGGCTCACACTTCATGAGGATATGCCTCATAAGCATGGCCTTGGTAACGGAATGGTTATGATTTGATGTTTAGATATATGTTATCTTAGTAATATTGATTACCTTAATCTCATGCCTTTACAGGGGGTTAGTCAATTGAGATTTGAAAATAAAATGCTAGTATTTTAAAATTTCCGGTTAGTCATTTAGGATTGTCTATGCCATATTTACAATCCAGTGTTATTACATTAAGATTTAAAATATAATATTTTAAATACTACGTTAGTAGTTAAACAATTGATTCTTGTATTTGAAATACAACATTAGTTAAAAATCTTAGGATTGTGACTTGAGAGGATTTTGTTGGAAATTTATAACATAAAAGTTAGATTTTATAATACCACCTCTAATGGTGGTATTGTAAAATGATAGAAGCACTGAAAAAGGGAGGCCGGCACACACTAGAAAATGAAGGCTGACACGCACCAGAGGTCGATACCAATACGGTATGGGGGGTGATATGCCCCCACACATATCATCTATACATACCGGCCGTATTGAGCATACAGTATGGATACAACCGATACGTATCAATACTCATTTTAATATCTTTTTATTTTAATTTTTTTTTCAATTTTTTCTTAAAAACAAAACTATAATTCCAATTCAACCTCTTCTAATGACTATGTTTTTATTATATTAAAAATATTTTTAAAAAAATTATATAATATCAATATAAGTGGGTCTATATAGTTTACATAATTTTTTTAAAAATATAGTGCTCCATAATTATGCATTTACTTAAACATCTACCGTATGAGTTTCTGAATAATATTCATATGACTCATTAAATATCTTATTTGATTTTAAAATAAATTAATTTTAGAACACTTAATATGGGGCGAAGGGAATAATAGTTTGTAAATGACAGAGGGAGTAAAGTGTATGGTTCTAAAATGAAATAATTTTAGAGCACTCGTATCAATTTATACGACCTTCTAAAATAAAGTATTATAATTATATATTATTAGTTATAATATTTTGTTATGTATATCAAAGGGTTTACGACCGTTTTGGCGCTTACCAAGCATATCATCGACGCGTACCTGTATCCATAATTGTTGATACTATCATCTGTATTGATACCATGGAAGGCCATATCGATACGGATAAGAGTATCGATGACTATAAGAAAAATTAATTTTTTCAATAATTTTTTTTTTAAATATAGTATCGATATGTATCGGTCGTATTGATACGTATCAGCTGTATCGATATGGTACGACCATTACGTATCAATAATTATGGTGGGGGGCGTATTGCCCCCCGTTACTGTACCCGTATCGGCCGATGCGGCCTTCTATGATCGATACTGTCTTCCATGGCTTGGAGGAGGTTGCCATTTTCATGCGGCGACTGGAGCTTGGCGGAGGCCACCATCCTTGCCGGAGAAACCATTGTGGTTAGGTAACGTCTCCTCTCACCCTCCAACTGCCGCTGTCTTTCATTCTCTATTTTGGTTTTTTTCCTCTGCATACCCTATTGCCTACTCCGCTCATGACCACCTCTCGCATTTTTTCAAATTATAGATTAGTTAAATTTTAAAATTGTAGATAAAAAAATAAGAGTTAATTATTTTGAAATCAACAGCTCAAATCCCGGGATTCTAGTAATACAAGATTTGGGTATCCAAATATTTTAAAATTTGGCAGTTCAAATCTAAGAATTTGGATTATATTCTAAAATCTCATATTTTAAATTCAGTATTTAAAATTTTGATTGACTAACCCCCTGTAAGTTCTTGTGAAATATTGATCATGTTCATTTATTTATAATACTTTTCGATTTATGGATGTTTGTCATTACTTGATTTTTGTTTAGAAACCCTATGTTGTAAGTACCTTGCAGGGTTAAAATTCTTTTAGGAATCTAATTGTTTGGCAAAAACGATGTTGCAAGGCCACTTGACATGTTTTAAATGTTTCCTACTTAAGGTAGATAACTTTAGGTATATAAGTACTAATCTATTTGTATTTGTGCATATCAAGATATTTAGATATGTACTAAAGCGAGATCCTGTGTAATTTAAGATGTGATTTGACTTGGATTATTATTGTATTCTGATTTAGTATTCGTATGTTTGAAAAACAAGTTAGTTATGCCCTGAGATATCTTGTCACTAATTTTGATCAAAACTTTTGAAAAATATTTATTTTTACTAATTAATTTTAAAAATATGAGTTTAAAAATTTAGGCATGTGACATGAATAGTATCCAAAATATCTAAGTAGAAGAGAATAAGTGGTTGGAAGGGCATGAGTGCATACCCTACAATATTACAACTATACCTAGCCATTGACAACATTGAATGGAGGAAAAAGTGTGTGAGAGAAGGAAAGGGGGATGACATAATGACTTCAGGAGGAGTGGATGTCAAGTGGAAGGAAGGAATGGACAATAAAATTGATGGGCATAGATTTCCAACTGTGAGGGTGGTGAACGGGTGCCTACCATACAATATATTTACCAATCGAAATTGTGATGAAAAAATTAATAGTTTAACTCAAGCAGTGATGGAGAAGGCAAAGAGAATGCATTTGCGTGCGTTTATTCAGATTCAAACTCGATCATCTTAGATAATGAATATGCAAGAGTCGATACAGATGAAATATATTAATTTTTCCTTATTCATTAATATATTATTAAATTAATAATGAGTTAATTAGAATTTAGTACGATTAGGATAGAAATTATGGGTTAAAAATATTAGTTTTGAAGTGTTTATGATTGACCGGAATTGATATTAGTTTTTACTTATAAAATATGGCATTTTATGTTTGATTGGTAGTATGTGCTTTTCGAGGCGATTTGTTGATGCATGAACAACTAACAAGACGTCCGAGTTGGTCAAAAATTATTTGGACATGTTTTTATGAGTTTGGACATATTGGACAATCTAAGTGGATGCTGAACACGATTCAACGAGGGAAATTAGACACAAAAACTAGACGGGTTTAATGGAGGTCTGCACTTCACTTGGTTGAACACGATTTAGACAGTGTTCTAGATATCAGCGCAGAATTTGAACAGATGAAAACCAAGGCCACAAACTCAAAAAATTCAAAATAATTTTTGAATAAAGGAAGAGAAGTACAAATTTGTTTGTTATGATTGTTGAATGAAGAAAAGAGAAATTGAAAACTTTGGATGCAACCGTCTCCAAAAGGAAAGAAAGAAATAAAGCTCAATTTAGTTCTTAAATTGCAGGGATGAACGGAGTCTAAGGGCACACAAATTCTCTGAAATTAATTGATGATCAAGCATGAAAGAGATCTTAAATTGGCAGGGACAGAGGAGATCTTAAATTAGCATACAATGATTTTAAATGCTATAAGATAACACTATACCATCATATTTTATATTAAATAGTCATCTATTTTAACGAAGTTCTTTCTTTTAAGGGATTCAACACGCTACTAATCAACTAAATATGTTTAGGTGAGTTTGGGCCCATGCACAGTTGCTTGAGCCCAAACATTGTAGCCTCTCGAATTTAGATTCAATGACGCATAGTACTTTAAGAATTGAGTAACACTAAATCCAACAACTCACAGAGCCTAGGGTGCTCACCTAAAATTTTTTTCTTCTAAATCTTATATTTTTAGTTTAAAAATTTATATTATAAATTTTATATGGGTAATAGATAAATTTTATAAATTTATATTTATTTTGGTAATTAATCAATTAAGTTTTTAAAATATTTTAAAAAAAACTAACATGATCCTCACCCAAAACATGCAGCCTCTATAAACAAATGTGGGCATGCTTTATACATCCACCCAATTGTCATCGGTACAATTCATATATGTGCATGCATCATAAGTTGTCACATCAAAATCTAATGACACAAGTGAATTGCATGCATAAACTCATGCTTTATGGGTCGTTTGATCTAGGTCCGACGACACAAGGGATCAACTGCATGCATCCATATATAACACGTTGTTACATCTTATATGAAACAATTAATCATCTATTCTAATTTTTATATTTTACCTTTTATTTTGATAATTATTGTCATAAATTTTACATGGTAAGATATAAATATTTAAACTAAATAATTATGTAATATTTTGTATTTAATTTTATAATCAAGTAGTTATTTAAATTAATAAAATATTATTGATTTTCTAATTATATAAATTTGGTCAGGTTTGGTTATGCATGGGTACAGGTTATTATTTATTAAGGTGAAACATATATTATTTTAAATAACCCAACCCAAGCTCGACCAGACTTCCTTATATTAACATATCTTGAGTATTGTTGGTAACACTACCTAGATGGTGGCATGCTTTAAGCAAACCCCACAATTGTCATCCAAGTACAAGGAATCTTTTTTTTTTATTTTAAATTTTAAAAATATATTTTGATTGTGCAAGGAAGTAAAGATGTCGTTGGGTTTGGTTTTACCAAAAAGTCACCTGATACCTATTAAAATATGTTAACCAAGCTCAACATGACCCGCTTCTATCAAACCCTCACATGATCTAATTTGACTCATTTATAATAAATTTATTATTTTTTAATTATTTTAAAAAATCACTAATGACATATACAAAGTACATAAAACTTTAAAATAATTATTTATTAATTTAAACCTCTTGCCCATTAAAGAATATTAAGATGTATTATCATAATACAAAAAAAATAAAAATATTTATAAATAACTTTATTTGGGTCAGGTTGGATCACCTATAACCCAAACTGAATACCCTTTCAAGTTGAATTTAGGAACTCATACATGATGTTTTAGGGTTTAGTCGGTTCGGGTTTTACCATATACTTGATTCAACAGACAACCCTCAGAGGAAGGTTTGTGGTTGTTGTAGTTATATGTGATTGAGTAAAAATATCACTTTTATAAGTAATCAACTAAAGTTATATATAAATTTATAATTTTTATAATTTATTTTTATTTTGATAATTATACTGGCTCTTAAAATTTTTACAAGTTAATAGATAAAACTAAATAATTATTTCAACTTTTATTTGTATTTATTTTCATAATAAGATTATTTTTTAAGTGTTCTAAATATTTGAATTGGGTCATCTAAAATAGAAACATATTCGGGCTTCAGATAACCCAACCCAAGCTCGACGACTTGACTTTCTCACTAACATCGAGTGTTGAAAACAATGCCTTTGATTTAGTGTCATATGCATTTCAATTTTATTGTGCCATTTAGGAAAATAAGCACCATGTCATAGATGAATTAGGCCGAATCCAACCCTAATGGGCCTGGGTTTGGTTTTCTAAATTCAACCTGAATAGTTATTCAAATCGAGTTCAAGATTTATGTGTGATCCAAGTCAACCCAATTGAAGTTATCAAATATAATTTTATATTTTTATTTTGAAATTAACCCAACAGATTTTTATTATGTAAGTATTTTTTTTACAAAGATAAAAATAAGTTTTAAAAAATCTAAAATTATAAATTAGTAATTTAGGTTGGGATTAGGCTTTATTAATTGGCCTATTCATCAAGTAGAATTGGAGTTACTATTTCTTAAATGATATCGGGTTTACTTGATGACATCTATAACTAGGTTATTTTATTTAAACATATAAAACACCACATAATTATACCCATTATTTTAGTTCGCTTAACCTAAAACAATCTCTATTTATATACATGAAAACAAGCATTAAGTGTAACTCTCATCTTTGATTGGTTCAATATTTATGTCCAATATTGTAATTAGCACAACACGTGTAAATTAAATATTTGTTGTGACTCATTCTAATATCTTATTAATGCATAAATTTTATAGAAAAATTGAAAACACTTCTTCACCATTCACTATTATAAATTTACATGTTTTTTGTTATTTTTTCTTAATTTAAGTTTTGATTAATTTTATATATTGAATATATTACCGACGTTTTTACATCAAACACTGCTAAATGTGGGCACCTATTTATTATCACTTTATTAGTTAGTGGTGCTTTACTCTAAAGGGCTGAGTTGGTAAAGCGCCACTAATTATATCATATCAACGAATTTTTTTAGTGGGCATTTTATAAAAACACCACTATTATTTTGATATTTAGCTGCGCTTATATAAAAGCACTGCTAATAGTGAATCATTAGTGGCGATTTTTTAAAAGCACGCTAATTATGTGCCATTATTGCTTCACTTTTTTGTAGTGAATTTGTGCACATTTATTTAGATTCAAACTTGGTCATCTTAGATAATGAATATGCAAGAGTCGATAAACATGAAATATATCAATTTTATAATCATTTTTACCTTATTTATTAATAACAGTATTAAATTAATAATAAGTTAATTAGAATTTATTACTATTAGGATAAAATTTTTGGATTTTATTTAGTTATTAAGTAATGTAGGTTAAAATATTAGTTTTGAAGTACATTTGATTGACCGGAATTGATACAGTTTTTGCACATAAAATATGGCATTTTATGTTTGATAGGTAGTACGTGCTTTTCAAGGCGCTTTGTTGATGCATGAACAACTAACAAGACGTCCGAGTTGGTTAGAAATTACTTGGACATGATTTTATGAGTTTGGACATATTGGACAATCAAGTGGATGCCGAACACGATTCAACGAGGAAAATTAGACACAAAAACTAGACGGGTTTAATGGAGGTCTGCACTTCACTTTGTTAAACACGATTTAGACAGTGTTCTAGATATCAGCGCTGAATTTGAACAGATGAAAACCAAGGCCACAAACTCAAGAAATTCAAAATAATTTTTGAATGAAGGAAGAGAAGTACAAATTTGTTTGTTATGATTGTTGCATGAAGAAAAGAGAAATTGAAAACTTTGGATGCAACCGTCTCCAAAAGGAAAGAAATAAATAATGCTCAGTTCAGTTCTTAAATTGCAGGGATGAATGGAGTCTAAGGGCACACAAATTCTCTGAAATTAATTGATGATCGAGCATGAAAGGGATCTTAAATTGGCAGGGACAGAGGAGATTGTTTGGGGTGAACTTGGTTTCTCCACATTAAAGTTTAAACTCAACTATGAAACATAAACTACAGGTGGTCGTTGAAGCAGAGAACCAATGAACTTCAGAAAGAAAGCAACGTGAAACCAAAGGAGTTTAAGTGCAGTTCTGCACCAGATACAGCAGCCAACGACCAGCAAAAAGAATAGTTCAGAACTGAAAGGGCTTTTGCATCAGAGAGGTGTTATGCGTGGGTTGGCTGCTGCACCAGGATTGATAAGGAAATTTACTGTAGCAACAAGCACCAGCAGAAGATAAGGAAGAAGCCTCCAATGTGAGACGTAAATGTACCACATAGATCCTAGGATTTAAAACTGTCCAATACAGAGAAAGATGGAGAAAATTTCTTACTGACGCTGATAAAAAAAACATGATGATAAGTTACAAAGGAGGACCTTGGGAGGTGGCGAATTGATGATTGCTGGGAATCTCCACTGGATAGACGTGTGCATGAAAATAGAACTTGAAGAGCCCGGAAAAATCAGAAACCAGCAGTCACGACGAGATGAGGCAGAGAAGTGGCGTTCGGAGTGATTCAGTCATGACGAGATGAGGCAGAGAAGTGGAGTCCGGATCGGAGTGATTCAAGTGCAGAGTTTAAAATAGTGAACTCTTTGGTGATTGGCTAGAGAAAGGTTTGGCTAAAGGCAGATTTAATCAAAATTAACAGCAACCATAAATTCTATATTTATAAGGAGATGACTTCTTTAAGAAGACAAAGAAGAGAGGCTCCACGCCTAGAACCAGCAAACCAGAGAGAAAATGATAATGAAAAAAATTCAACTTGGGTACTATAGTATTGACGGGAAGAAATTTGAAGACGTGTAGGGGTGAGTTCAAGTGCCCATGTAAGTGCTATTTTTTCTATTTATTTTTTTCTATCTTGTAAGTTTTTTATATATTTTATTGCGAAAATTATTTAAATAATAATTTTAAAAAAATAATTATTACTTTTTCTCAAAGTGGTGTTCCTTTTTGCCATGTAGGCACTAACCAAGTAGCTAACGCTTGCGTGAGTTTTTTTAGATGACTTTGTCCTTTAAAGGGACGAAATCAAGTTTAAATTGATTTCATCCTTTTAAAGGACGAAACCGGTTTTAACATTTTAACAGACTTGACCCGATTTTGTCATTTAGAAGGATGAAATCTACTTAAGGAAAGAACGAAATCGCCACACTTGCCTATTTTGTCCGTCGGCTTTTGCGTGATGAAGTTGATTTCATCATTTTAAAAATCAACTTAAGCAGATTTCGTCCTTTTTAAAGGACAAAATCACATAATACTGATTTTATCTTTCTAAAGGATGAAATCAAATGAAATTTTTTTAAAAAATCTATTTTAAACTAACTTTAACACATGTGCTTATTCATTCATTCAATACATACACAATTTCATTCATTCCATGCATAACAAAGATAACATTAAAATTATTGACATCATCGAATAAAAACAAACATAAAATAGAAATATTTATCAAATATATTACATCACAAGTTGAAAAAATATTTAGTTTAAAATAAATATATAACAAAGCTAATATCACAATCTCTTATGTCCTCGACCTCAGCCTCGACGGTGCTGTACAAGCTCCTCATGATATGCCTGTTTTAGCTGTGGCTCCGACTCTAGCTCCTGCTCGGGGTGTGGCTCTAGCTCTGGCTCCGGCTCAGCATAAGTAATAGATGGTTCAACACGAGCTGGCCAATGTCATCTATAATATAAAATCGGCTTTGCCTGAGCTACATGTGTAGTGACCAAAAATGATGAACGGGGAGGAGAGCTATGCACTGCTGATGACGTGGAATATCAAGGAATGAAGAGTGCATTGACTGTGTCTGAGCGGCCTTGTGGACAGGATAATCTCTATGGACATCCGTAATCACCGACTAAAGTAGTGACAAGCTATGGATGGCATCATCACACTCCCTAATCACCGACTGACATGCTGCTAGTAAGTCCTCGCTCGAAGTGTAGGTGTTAATTACGTCAGTCAAATGTGCATGTGTACGTCGAACTCACGAAGCTATAAAAAAAATTAGATAAATAATTAATAAGAAATAAGAAAATAATATGTGCCTTAATTAACAAAGTTATACTTGCCAAAGCTGCCTCAGACGCTCCCCTAGGTTGATATGTCATCTCCTCTATATCATCGCGCGATAAAATATATCGTCATGTAATCAATAAATACCACTGCATATATGTGCTACGCACATCTAGCGATGTCGTAGCCATCTCCCATCTGATAACAATTGTTCTCCTATCCTCCCATTGAGCGATATATGATGCATGACGTAAAGTCCAGTTGGTAATATGGCGGCCCTGTCGAGTGATGCAATGGACAAACTCGACGATAGACGGTGGGACCCCTTGCTCCAGGTTAAACTAGAGCATTACCCAATCCGGCACATACATCTCTACTATCTCGTGACATATTAATGGAGTTCGAGATAGCCACACCTCTCGACCGTAAGTGCATAGAGGAGGTAATGTAGCCAATACTTCCGATGAGTATGACTGCCAAATAACCTATATAATATATAAAGATAATTTAGCTTAAATAACGATGAATTTTTTTATAATCATTACAAAAAAAGTTCAACACGACAATAAAATTACCTGATATGGCCGCTGGTGGTCTAACTCCCCTCTATACAATCGGAGGACTGCTTGTGAATTTTCTATTCTCTTTTTCCAAACATTCCACCTTAAGGAGTTAAATTTAAAAAATGAGTTTAGCATATGTATATAAAAACGTTGCTAAAACAATTAAGTGTTAAACAAAAATACAACCTACCTCGCTCCTAATGGAGCACCCTTGACTAAGTGACCCATCTCAGCACTTGGTCGTCTGACATGTAAATGCTCCCACGACCATAGCTATGTCAGAAAATATGAAAACATATTAAATAAAATTAAAGAATTTTATGTGAAAAAAATATTTAAAGTTATGAATTCATTTACCTAAAGAAGGGTCAGATAGCCTGTAATCCCCGAAGTCATGGCCTGACATGCTTTCCCTAACTCTTGGTATAAAAATGCAAGAGTAGCACTGCCCCATGAATATGCACCCGCCATGTCAAAATCCGCAAGGAGGGAGAGATAGGCCACATATACATGGCTACTCGTGGTATCCACAAATATCGTCGCTCAAAGTAAATGTAAAAGATAGGCTCATGCATGCTGTTCGATAACTATCTCCATAGCATCGGCTGGGAGCTCTCAAAACTTCTGTAAGAGCCATTGAAGGCTTACTCAGCTACCATGCTGATCTGTAGTAGGAGGAGCTCTATCAAAGAGTCTAACTAATATATCTACATGAGCTCTTCCTGTCGTGCCTGTCACCACATGTCCATCGATGCGAAGTCCTAACAGAACTGCCACATCCATGAGAGTGATGGACATCTCTCCATAGGGCAAATAAAACATTTGTGTCTCCCTCCTCCATCTCTCAACAAGAGCTGTCAATAGAGGTCGATTGAGACGGACATATTATAGATGAATGAAATGCCCAAATCCCGCTCGCTTGATATAGGGCAGCATACGATCATCACTGGCCAATGGCAGAGATACGCAAAATGTTTGGTGCACTCAAGGCACTCGGGGTCTTATAATAAATTTATAAATTATAACCAAATGTACTATATCATCCAAAAAAATAAAACAAATTTTAAAAAAGACTTATCATACCTCTCCTCTCCAAATAGCAGCCGACCTATGTGACTCTTGCTATAAGAGTACAGAATCATCAATCGGGCCTGGCCTGTAAGAAGGCTTTGCATGATCCATATGATATGAGGAGAATTAAGATCATATCATTAATCATAAGGAACATGTGCTCATACCTAAAATAGAGAATAAATAAAGAGATTGATTATATGTTTACCAATCAATAGGAGGGTTTTTACATGATTTACTATTGTGCCCACTTTGTTTACACCTCCAGCATTTATATCCTCCTCTACCATCTCTCTCCATAGTTCTATGGTTCATTGTATTCCTAATGCGAACAGTCCATGGGCGACCGGGTTGCCTTGTTGATATCGGAGGGTATAACACAAAAGGTATATCCCTCTCCCAATACTCTCGACCACGAGGAGAATAAAATTCTGCCGAGTACACATTTTTATAAGTGGAAGATGTGTAAAATAGTGATGCCTGTATCGGCTCCCACCGCTTTGCCCACACAGCGATAAGGTTCGTGCCAGGATAACCATAAACCTGTGGGATGTTGCATGTACAAGTATGCATTCTCGCACTTACCATAACCTTCCGGCCACGAATAGACGTCACTTCGTACTGACCGTTGTTGATCCTATTAACTATATACTCCCCAATTTTTCTTGTTTGTTCTCTCATTATCGCTTCCACTCTGGGAGTATACGGGGTGGCCATAGCAGATGCGGCAAAAGATCGTTTATAAAAAAATTTTATGACCTGATAAAAAATAGCTGACACTAAAGCCTACAAGGGTAATCCTTGTGCACCTTTTAAGATGCTATTTAAACTTTCAGCCATATTTATAGTCGTTATGCCAAATGTCCTAAAACCACCAAGGGCAAGGGACTACTGTGCAGGATGCAATTCTCCTCCTAAGAGGAGATATTTTGCCCTAGGACTCTCCTGACCAATCAAGTCCATTTTAGTATCAAACTTTTCTACTGTAAGTGCACAAGCTGTTGCCCCAATCAAGTCCGTCAGTGTATCATTTTTGAACTCCTTTTAAAATTTGCTTTTATGTGACAGATGCAATAACGATGGTGGTACAAAGGCTGAGGAAGAACCTTAGGCACGACCTTTTGAAGCCCCTTATGTCGATCTAAAATAATGACGATATCCGTCATGCCCATCAGTACATGATCCTTCAATTCCATTAAGAATAATTTCCAATTGTCTCCATTTTCCTTCCCGACAAGCCCAAATGCTAGAGGAAATAACCCATTGTTTCCATCTATAGCCGTTGCAGCTATAAGAGCATCGGGATATCTGCCATACAAGTGAGTGACATCAACACCAATCACAAGGATGCATGTCAAAACCCCACTATAGACGGCCCAAATGCCCAAAGCAACCACATAAATCTCCTACAAATGCCACCATCTGTACGATGTACTTTATCATCCTCTAAGTGGTAGTAGGTGTCAGGATTCACTTCTTGCACCACCCTTAGGTACATTGGCAATAATTTATATGATTCCACCCAATCCCCATGAATAGCCTTGATCGCCATATTCCTTGCTGCCCATGCTTTCTTATAAGAAATGTCAACATGATACTTCTCCTTCATTCTTTGAATAATATCCTCTGGTGTGAGAATTAATTCAGCTTGGATAATGGGCATTATGGCCTTCGAAATAAAGGAGGCACTGCACTGCCTATGATCTGTGCTAAGCTGGGCATTCCGACATGTGTGGTCACCGTTGTACGTCTTCAATTTAAAGAAACTTCCACCCCTTTTTATTGAGCCATGAACTCTCCAAGGGCAAGTACTATCAATGCACTACACTGTATACTCTGACAAATTTATTCGTACAACCTTGTATTCGACATGATTTTGAATAGAAAACTCGTGCAAGGCTGTAACAAATGCTTCTTTATTCTCAAAGATGCAGCCAACATATAACTCATCTTCGTTTTGTTGGTCCATATCCATGGCAGAATTAACTGCGGCATCTATCTCCTCATCTATGATGTGTGCATAGAGTGGCTCCACTTCATAGTATGGTGGTTCTTCATCATCCACATTCATATCATTTGCGGCAATAGCATTGTCTACCACATCATCCCCCTTGCCATCAACCATTTGTTGAACACTTTCTTCACCTCTGACTTCTTCTTCGTTCATGTCTGAATCTTCTCCATTTGCTTCGCCAATATTATCATCACCTTCGTTAGCCTCATTTTCATCAATATCTTCATCGTGGACATATGCCCCCCTACATATATATGACCATCACATATGTATTAAATTTTATATTCCTAATAATGTTATATTTATTTATGAATATAAATTTTACCTTTGATTGGATGGTCCAGCATCTGTATGACCAACATACGTGTAGAGGTAATGAATGCCCATCGAACTTTGAGTTCCATACCATGCACTGCCTTGGGACATTTGAAAGCTAAATGGCTCGTGTGCATGCACTGTGGACCTTCCATATTACACACAAAATTCAAAATTTAGCATCCTATATTTCATTGATAATTATAAGATTCAAAAAAGATTCACAACTTAATAAACCTTACCACTAATTAGGTCCACTTCCATTGTAAATAGGGGTAGGTGACCTATGACGTTCATTTGATGCTACTGTCATAGATAAATTTTCTTTTTTTTCATCGTCCACCGGCATTTGCATATGCCATTCATTATTCACATTTCTTTTAGAGCTCTTGTGTGAGCTCTGTGAGAGCTCCTATGTGAACTACTTTACCTTTTACAAGGCACTCAGGCCTTTTTTTAGAAATAAGTCAAAACAACTTATGTGACGCGAGAGGTCAAACATAAAACTCATTGATGCATCATCATTTATATATATTGTCTCAAATTCGATCCGTATGTTGGAATAACACATTTTATAGTGATTTTCCAACTTGTTTGATCCCACCCAATCTTACTGACTACTTGCATCTCAAATTCATCATTTGTAGATGACTTCTTAATTAATAATCCTTCTGTGCGTTCGTCATAGTTCAGTAAAAATTCAAACCATTTCTTCTGCCATCTCTATTCACTTAATTCATAAACAATAGATTAAATTAATATTAGATTATGCAATTGTCTCAAAACTAAGAGGCTAAAATTATAAGTAATTGCCTCATATATCAATGAGCAATACTCATACACTTCTTCACATATAACATCTACCCTATTGATAAAAATATTAAACTATTACTAACAAAATAAGCAACAAGAACAATATAAATTAAAGACCTTATAATAAACAATTTGAAAACGTCAATCTTAGCTACTTATAATTCTATTTTAATTTAATTTATTTTATTTTATTTTATTTGCTTGTGCATTCTTGCTAGTTATTATAAAAGGAGATTGAGATAAAGGAAGATAAAGCTACCCTAACGTTGTGAGCCCGTGCCAGTTTCCAACTGTGTCCTTAAAAAAGAAATTATTTATCCAATGCATTGTTTGCTTATTTTTACTCTCCCATGGTTTCCTTGTTTGTTGTCCCTATTACCTTATGCATCTTTCTCAATATCATTTTGTATAACTTAATTAACATTATTGCTCAGATATTAATACAAGCCATTTTTTCTCTCTTTAATCTAACACTTCAAAGGGCAAAGCTAAAGACTAGAAATGATTGACATAGAAGAGCGCTACATCATAGATCATGGGTGAGAACTACCTCATGGTCATGGCCTGATCGGCCACCACCTCTCTATGCCAGAATTCCTATATGATAAAATAGATATTAACCCTAAATCTTAAAGCAAATGTAAGAGTTAAAATAGAAGTACCAATTGAAGAAAATCGCATGGCGGCGAAAATTGCACGTCGACAGGGTGGATTGTTCACAGCAGAGAGAAAAAAATGAACTTGAGGCGAGAAGCGGAGGCGGGCTAAAGAAGACGACAATTTCATCATTTAAAAGGACGAAATTAGCTTTGTCCCGCCGAGGGCCGAAATAGGCAAGTGTAGCAATTTTGTTGTTTAGAAGGACAAAATCGCCTTAAGGTGATTTCGTCCTTTATAAACTTTAAACCATTTTGGTCCTTTAAAAGGGCAAAATCAACTTAACCCAGATTTCGTCCTTTAAAAGGGCAAAATCAACTTAACCCAGATTTCGTCCTTTAGAAGGACTAAAGGACGAAATCATCTAAAAAATTTAAAAAAAAGCCACGCGGTCACTAGTTGTTTCGCTGGCGCCTGCGTAGCAAAAAGGAACACCAAAAGTGGTCCAAAGTGGTAATTATTATTTTGTAATTATTATTTAAATAATTTCCCCTATTTTATTCTTATTATCATATTAATTAGAGGCTAATTTTCTTAACTAAGGCTTTCGATGAAGCCTCATTAAATTGTAAAATTTCATAATAACATGATGACTAAATTTTCAAAATGATGAGTTTAATGTTAATTATTTATATATTATAATTAATTGGATTAATTTGGATGTGGGAATTTAGACATTCTTCTCTAGTGATTTAAATTGGCTGTTATTAATTTATACTAGATTTTGTCTTGTTTAATATTAAAATTTGGTATTAGTTGTGATTTACATATGTGGATACAATTAATGACTTAGTTTGAATCTAGTGAAATGAGGAGCAACTTTATTTTAAATTGTGCATGAGAGCATAATGAATAGATTTTTTATAATAACAAACATTGATTTCTAGATGATTATAAGATAAATGTGAAAAATAATTAATGATCATATTTATGAGTGTCTATGATTTAATGAGTGTGGATTCTTATGCCCTAATATTTTGATTATTTGATATTGTAGCTATCTTGCATTGCTTTCCTTAGCCTAGAATAAAGCTTTAGAACTTTAACTTAGATAGTTTAATTGCTTCTAAATTCTTATTTGCTTATGTTAGTTATTTTAGTCAAGTTAACCACTTTATATTTGTTAAGTAGATTATGGTTAACTTAAGTTAGAATAAATTTCATTTTTTGAAAGAGACTCGCTTTAATTGCTTGTCTACTATAAATTTGTGCATTTGCGAGTACAACATTTAAAATTTAACAACTAGGAGTATCAGATGATGGTAAAGCAAAATTTACATACAGTTCTAGCTATGAGGAGTGCGTTCCCAATACCAATGAAGTAGATGTTGGAGGACGTGATTATAATTTTATATGTGGGAAGTGTATTCCCAACACATTTGATGTAGATGGTGAAGTTGATATTGAGGGATGTAAATAAGAAAATTATTTCCCATGCACAAATTTCTCAAATTCACTCGAAGGAGATCAAATTGCAGGAGACATCAACACATTTGGCATTTAGCTGAGGAATATATGTCAATCATCAATACTTGTGGAACATTTTTGTGGAGACAATCAAACTAGGTATCATGAAATGTCCATAACATTGTCTTGGCATTTTCGTTTATGTAGGAAGACATGTTGCCATGTAAGTGGAATTTATGTGCATATGTGGAGATCAAAAGATGGACAAATGTCTCTAAAGCTTTTGCTTCAATGAGGGAAGTTTCAGAACAAGAATGAATGAGGAAGCACTAGAAAGGGAGAACATGGCTAGTACCGACAAATCAGCATTACACGTCGTCACTGATTTCTGTGAGAATGCGAAACACAAACTTAGCCGAAATACATTAATTCAATGGCAACTAATAATTCTAAAATATAAACTATCAACTTCCAACTGGCAACTGCATATTGGAAACTTCCAACTATCACTTTCTATTTGCCAATTGCCTGTTTTTGTATCCGATTTATTCACACTTATGCATATGTATTTTGAGCATTTAACTAATTGGTATAAATTCCTCTCGATTCTCCTTTTGCAACTTGGTGATGGAGGTGTTACCCATGAATCGAATTTACAAGATGTATTAAAAGCACTAACTCCTGATCCTCTCAACAACAAACGATAAACTAATAGACACAACCAACCGTTATATATACTGTACTGAGTATGCAAAGGAGTATCATCTTCTGTATTTTTCAAATCCCCATCCTTGCTATGCAGACAATGTGTACGTATAGGTGGACACAACGATGGTGACATGTGAGGTGAGGATGATCCATATGTGAATAGCGACTTCGGTAGGCCATTTACAAGGGTGTGTAATCCTAGATTGGTGGAGCTCGAGCAAGAGTTTAGTGACAAAGATGCGCTATGACTCCAGTTGCAGAAATCCGACGTTCACAATAACTTTCAGTTCTTACAAATAAATCTCGTTACACTATCCGGTGCATTGCGGAGACTGGAGAGCTCCCCTTGGAGATTACATACCTCGACTAAATGATTGTGGAGTCTTTAAGATAAGGCTCATAATTTCGTTCATACTTGTTCAGGGCCAATCTTCGTGGCGATCACCAGCAAGCAAGAAGTGGGATAATAGAAGATAAGTATTTCGTTGATTGGAGGGATGTGCTGGATAGATACCAACATATATAATTGCGGACATCAATTTGGAGTATGGAATATAATTAGTTATCGGAAGGCCCAGGTGGATGAAGAAGCCTCAATTCAGCGTCTATGGGGAACATTTGAATGGTCCTATGAGGATCTTCCGGCGTATTTACAATACTAGGAGAAAACTATTTCAGAGACCATCACGGTGATATGGATTGCCCCAAAAGACAATAATTGGAGAGATGTTTCATGGCAATTGGGGTATGTATTGAGCAATTCAAGTAACATATGCACGGATTCATTGATATAGATGACAAATATTTAAAAGGATGATACATAGGCACACTGTTTGTAGCCATAACTATTGACAGTAACAACCACGTGTATCCCCCCTTGCGACTTCCGTAGGAAAATCAGAAAATAATGAGACATGGAAGTGGGTGGGTTCTTACAAAATTGAGGCATGCATCGGTCATTTAGGAGGTCTTGACATCATATCAGATTGGCACAATGCAACAGCATCTCAGGTACCATATTCTATTTTCCAAAATATGTTCGTCAAATTTCCCTGCGGCTGTGCATGTGTACTGCTCCTTTCCTATTTTCCAAAATATGTTCGTCAAATTTCAGAGATTGAGGTTTGTATAGCCAAATCTTAATGGCAACGAAGGCAATAAGAAAGGGGGTCATGGAGAAGCACATAACCATCATACGCACATAACCATTATACGTGAAAAATATCTAGGTGCATTTGATCAAGATAGACCCAATGTAGTGGACATGTCATTATTATCTGGCCAAGAGGTACCATATTCTAGCAAATAATGGGTACGAGACTTTTGATTCCATAGTTGTTCAGAGCTCTTATCGAGTCTTGATAATTGAAGATAAACACATGAAGATGCAAGAGACGTAGTTTCAATGTGGCTGAGAGGAAAAACCTTCTTGCCCTACAGGCAGGGTTTTGCTAGGGTGCTGGTGGTTCAACCTAACTGTTCATGGCTTGGCTCAGGGTTTCATTCTGTCACACATAATTCCCGATTTTTGCCAGTTGAATTTTGGCATGGGTGTTGATTTGGAGAGTTTGTCACTGTGAATTTATGTGTTTGTGAAGGAAAGCATGCTTCACTGTCTCTATTCAGAGTTATCTTTCAAAAAAAATTGTTGGACAATCTGCATAGTTTTTATATTGAAATCTTGTTACAACTTACAACCATCTTAAGCACTTTTCTTTTGCTACTACTACAACAAAAAAGAGTATTAGCGACGCTTAAATTAAGCGTCGCTAAAAATAACTATTTATGATGCATAAATAAACGTTGCAAAAAATTAAACTATTAGCGACGCATTTTCATATGTGTTGCTAATAGTTATATATTAGCGACGCTTTATAATAAGCGTCGCTAATAGTTCCTTTATTTGCGATGCTTTGTATAACTATCGCTAAAAGATATATATTTTAAATAAAAAAAGAAAAAAATATAACTATTATTAACGCTTTTCATAAGTGCCGCTAATAATTTTCTTAATAGCGACGCATATAACCAAGTCTTGCTAATAGTACTACTAATAGAGATGCTTACAAAAGCGTCACTAATAGTATTGAATTAAAAATAAAAAAATATAAAATTTAAATTAGTAGCGACGCTTGTAAATAAGCGTCGCAAATACTATATCTAATAGCGACATTTGTTCACAAGCGTCGCTAATAGCTTTATTAATTAATTTTATTTAATAAATAAATATTAAAAAATTATAATAAACTTTCTAAATATAATATATTTTATTTAATATTTAATATTGGTATATACAATAAATAAATATTAAGTTTTCAATAAAAACTAGTGTTAATAATTCACTATTTATATATAATATATTATATTTGTTAAATTTTATTATTAATTTAAAAATATAATTTATAATAAAAGAGAGAGTGAAGAGAGTGCATTAAGAGAGAGAGAGTGAGGAGAAAGAAGGATAGAAGAGAGAGGGAGAGATGAGAGTGAGGTGAGTGAGAGGGAGGAGAGAGAGAGGAGAGAGAAGGGAGAGAGAGAGGAGAGAGAGGGGAGGAGAGAGAGAGGAGAGGGGAGCGAGAGGAGAGAGAAAAGGTGGAGAGTGAGATAAAATATTATTTATATTTTTTTTTTATTTATTTATTTTTATAAAATTAAAAAAAAAATAAAAGAATAAAAGAATATTAGCGACATATATCCTATACGTTGCTAATATTTTTTTATTAAATTTTAAATAAAAAATATAAAATAGAGAGAGGAGGAGAGAAGAGGGAGGAGAGAGAAGGGGAGAGAGGAGAAAGAAGGGAAGGGAGAGAAAAGACCAAATTATTTGCGACACATTATGTGTCGCAAATAGTCACCAATTGCGACGTTTGGAAATGTCGCAATATGTTAAATATCTCACGATGTTTACTCTAAATGTCGCAATAGGATGTGTTTTAGTGAGAAACATCGCTAAAACAAAATACTGCATGGGGAATTTTCGTTCACCTGCACGGTCCAAATAAAAATATTGTGCGGGTGAAATAAAAATACCGCCCAGGCGAAATCTCCCGTGCAGTATTTAACTCCACCTCTCCTCCACAATTTCTCCACCCCGCCTTAGCCATGCCTCCACCCTTTCGCCGCCATCCCGGCTCAGCCGCTGCTAGCCCCTTCAGCCACGGTCCTGCCTCGGCCCCTAGCCATGTTGCCATCCCGCCACGCCTTGCAGTCTTGACGTCCCACAGTCCCCTGCCGTGCCCCGCAATCACTGCCCTTTCCTAGCCCTCGCATGCCATCCCGGCCCTTGCCCGTCATCCAGCCCCGCTCATGCTGGCCAGCACCGCACTGCGCATGCCTTCTTGTCCAGCCCCGCACAGTGCCATACTTCGCCCCGCGCCTGCGCTCGCCACCTTGCCCTGAGCCCACTGTCCAGCCCTGAGCCCACTGTCCCGCCATGACCCGGCATTCCACTCCGTCCTAGCCGCAGTCCTGTCTCCGTCCCTGCCTTCTCGTCCCGCTCCTGAACAGATGCAGGAGCACCCGCGTGGGGTGCAGTGACCCATAATCTTCCAAATCGGGTCACTCGGGTAGTGACCCGCTTTGGTAAAAAAAATTTATTCAATTATTTTAGTGATGCTCTGTTCTTACCAAGTGTCGCCAATAGGGTTTTTTTATTTTATTTTATTTTTTAATACTTTTAGCGAAGCATCTCTAAGTGTCGCTAATTATGATAAATTAATTTTTATTTTTAAGTAAAGCTCTTTATTATTTATTTAAATAATTATACACATTAGCGATGTTTATATAAACGCCACTAATAGTAGTTTTTTTTTTAATTATATTTTTTAAAAATTTTAAAAATTATATTTTAACAAAAAAACAATAAAAATTTTTTAGCGATGTTTTGTAAACGTCGCTAATACTATATTATTAGCGACATTTATAATTAAGCGTCGCTAATAATATACTAATATCGACATTTGTTATACGTCACTAATACATACTTTTGACGTTTATTAGTATGCGTCGCTAATATGTAATAGGGACGATAATTTTATCGATGTATTTAGCAACATTTTTTTATGCGTCACTAATAATTATTAGCGACATTTAGAGTATTATTAGCGACACTTAAACACACTGCCAGTTTTATTGACACTTAAAAGCGCTGCTAATAGTTAGTTTTGTTGTGGTGTACGTGTGAGAATTCCTGGTTCATTGATGCAGGAGCATATTTCACATCATATTTTACAGTGGAATTGCAGCTGGAAGTGTGTTTTGATTCACACATTTTATCAAACACTCGTGAAAAGTTTTAATATGCATGAGGGTAAAATTGGTAATCACTAAAGAGACAAAAACCTGCATGTTGGTGCATTGGGTAATTTCGTGAACAGTTAAAGGGTATATGAGACTTTACAATCTAAATAAACATACTGTTAAATTTGTTAATCATCTCCTTCCTTTGGTCATTTGAACAGTAGCTGGATATAGGTGGATTTTTATGGCATCTCCTCAAGTGCAAATGCCGTTAAATGAACTTTCAAGAATTTGAATGTCGAAGTATAAATAGAATTATGAATGCCATGGAAAGTTGGTTGATTGATGTATTTTGGAATTGTAGTTCAATTTGGGAATATTCATGAGCTCTGTTCGAGCTGGAACTTTGAGTTCAACATGAGGTTGGATTCTCTCTTCGTTGTTTTTGTAAATTAGTTTCGATTTAATGAAAATTTCAAAAAGAGTTCCGCAATTTGCATTTTCGATTTGAGTGGTTGCATCAAATTTGGTATCAGAGCCTTGCTTAGCTTATTCGATGGCGGCTAATGATCGAGGAGAGAGTTCGAATCGTTCACCATCAATGGCAGACATGGTGGATCTCTAGCAACAGATGCAATAGTCAATGCAGCTTATGACGAAGCAAATGGAGGTAATGAACCGAAACCTAAGTGCAATTTTCAACAATACAGTGAATTCAGTTTCCACTACTTTGAGAAATATGCACTTTGATATGAGAAATGCGGAACCCTTCCCGATGTGAAACCCTAGAACTTCTGGATCTCGACACAGTAATGACTCATCTTCAAGTGATGATGAAGCTCAACCAAATATTATACCACCAGCCAATCCAGGTGCAAACAACTATCTCCCTCGATTCAAACTTAAAGTTGAATTGAATTGTTTTAATGGCCAAATGCATATTGAACAGTTTTTAGACTGGTTAGTGGAGATAGAAAATTATTTCTATTGCATGGATGTACCTGATGACATGAAATGTCTGAGTGGTGGCTTGTAAATTGAGATGTGGAGCTTCGGCTTGGTGGAATCAGATTCAACAGGATAGGTTGAGTAGAGGGAAGCATCAAATTCAGTCATGGCCTCGAATGAAAGGCTTATTAAAAAATATGTTTCTACCAGTTGATTATGAATAGTCATTGTTTAGACAATTTCAAAATTGTTGACAGGGAGTCAACACTGTGTGAGAATATGTGGAGGAATTTTATCGATTGGCAGCTAGAAATAATCTACATGAGACTGAGGCCCAGAAAGTGCAGAGGTTTATAGGAGGGCTCAAGTATGACCTTCAGTTACAATTAGCTTCTAAGACAATTAGCTCTGTTACAGAAGCTATACAATCTGCATTAAGAAATGAGTCACTGCTGAGTCATCCTAGATATAAATCTGTGCAATTGCCAAAAGCATATGGGGAAGGATTGAATTCAAACCAACAAAAGAATAAAGAGACAGTGAATACTGAATTGAGAACAAACAGGAAAGAAAGACCAAGGGCTGAGAGGACTACATTTTCTATTTCTGTCGACAAGAAAAATATCTATGATATGCCTAAACCCAACACCTGCTGGAAGTGTAAACAACCTGGCCATTACTCCTTTGATTGTCCTCTCAGAACCGGTGAGCCTAATTCAAAATCGAAAGCCATGACCTCTTGTTAAATTACTGAGGAGAACAATGAAGGAGACAGTGAAAGTAATGATGAACCCGAAGAAGTATATGGTGACAATTTACAGGAAGAGGAAGCAAGCATGGTTGAATTGGGAGTGATCACAGGAAAATTTTAATTGCTCCTAAACAATTGAACACAACTCAGAGACATAGTCTTTTTGCAACTGTAGGAACAATTAATGGTTCTAAATGCAAGGTGATTGTGGATGGAGGCTGTACAGAAAATTTAATAGCCAAATCAGTTGTGGATAAACTGAATTTAAAAACAATTCCTCATCCACAACCATATACCATAGGCTGGATTAAAGAGGTAGGGGAAGCCAAAGTGTTAGATCAGTGCCTAGTTCCCTTTTCTATTGGCAAAAACTATAAGGCAAATATTCCTTGTGATGTTTTGGATATGACTATCTGCCATTTGCTATTGGGAAGGCCTTGGTAGTTTCATACCTGCATAATCCATGATGGTCATGCCAATACAATTCAGTTCAATTTTCAAGGTAGATCTATTATCTTATATCTACAAATGGTACAGTCTAAAGAGCTATCACCAGAAGTAGACCAGCAACAAGTTGTTTCCAATTCTGAGCAAAATGCTAAACCAAAGGTAGGTCAGCTTAACAACCGATAGAAAATTGGTAGAGAAAAGAAAATGAAAGCTATCAAAATTGGAAATGGCTATGAAGTGAAAAGCACAAGTCACAAGAAGATGCTTACAATCTCAAGTAATATTTCTTCATCTCTTAGATCTGAGTAGCTAGTCCTTGCATTTGTAAATAAACAAGCTTTGACAGTTAATTCAGCAGAACCTGTTCACAGCCATGAAGGAGTACAAGCTTTGTTACAACAATACTCTATACTAGTCAATGATGAATTACTATTGACCCTACCACCAGTAAGGGATATACAACACAAGATTGACCTCTTACCAGGAGCTACACTACCACATTTACCTCATTGTAGAATGAGTCCGACAGAACATGGCGTATGTGTAGCAGTCCCTACTCTATTGGTCCCTAAAAAGGATGGAACATGGCATATGTGTGTTGATTCAAGAACCATCAACAAAATCACAGTTAAGTACAGATTTCCTATCCCTAGGCTAGAATATATGCTAGACATGCTTGTAGGAGCTCAGTTATTTTCTAGAGTGGACTTAAGGTAAGGTTATCACCAAATTAGAATGCAACTAGGGGATGAGTGGAAAACTGTATTTAAAACCAAAGATGGGCTTTATGAATGGCTAGTTATGCCATTTGGTTTAACAAATGCACCTAGCACCTTTATGAGGTTAATGACCCAAGTGTAACAACCTTTAATGGGAAAGTGTGTAGTGGTTTATTTCGACGACGTAGTTGTCTATAGTATGAATGAAGCACGACACTTGATTCATTTACAAGAGGTTTTTCAGTTATTGCATGAGAACAATTTGTATGTCAACCTAAAGAAAATTATTTTTATTGGAGAACAATTGATTTTTTGGGGTTATGTTGTTAGTAGAGAAGGATTAAAAGTGGATAAAGATATGGTTAAGGCAATTCTCAGATGGCCAATTCCTAACAGTGTCACTGAAGTTAAAAGTTTTCTAGGGTTGGCAACTTTTTATAGAAGATTCATACAAGGTTTTAGTACCCTAGTTGCACCTCTCATTGATTGTTTGAAGAAAGGAAAATTTAGGTGGTAGCCAGAACAATAAAGAAGTTTTGAATTGCTAAAAACAAAGATTAATTCAGCTCCCACTTTAGCTTTACCAAACATTTCAAAAGTATTTGAGGTGGACTATGATGCTTCAATTCAAGGTATTGGAGCAGTGTTAACTCATGAGGGCAAGCTACTGTCCTATTTCAGCCATAAGCTTGATTCAGCTAAACAGAAATGGTCAGCCTATAAGCTAGAGTTATATGCTTTGGTACAAACCTTAAAACACTAGTGCCATTACTTAGTGTACAAGGAGTTTATATTACACACTGACCATGATTCCTTGAAGCATTTGCATACTTTATCTAAGCTAGACAAATTACATGCTCATTGGATTGGAGAGTTACAAGACTATACTTTTGTAATTAAACATAAATCTGGCAAATTAAATAAAGTGGCTAATGCATTAAGTTCTGAGCAGCATTAGTTCAAGTTTTGTCCACAACTTAGTTTGGTTTTGAAGAGATTAAAGATGATCTCTATCATAATGATTGTACTTTTCAGGAAAAATGGTAATTCTGTATGGACACACAACAACCATAAGGTGAGTTTGCTATTCATAATGGTTTCTTGTATAAGGGGCATCTCTTATGTATTCCTTCCTGTTCTTTGCGCTTGCTGCTTATTCAAGAATTGCATGGAGGAGGATTGGCTGCACATGTTGGTCGAGATAAAACTCTGGAATTAAATAAAAGTAGATATTATTGGCCACAGTTGAGGAAGGATGTACAAACTTGTGTTCAACAATGTTTTGTTTGCCAACAATACAAAGGAGGGGCTACTAATGCTGGCCTATACACCCCATTACATATTCCTAATAGACCTTGAGAGGATTTAGGTATGGACTTTATGTTAGGTTTTCCGAGAACACAAAAGGGATATGATTCAGTTTTTGTGCTAGTTGATTGATTTTCAAAACAGGCTCACTTTATCCCTTGCAAAAAGAGTACAGATGCAGTGAATGTGGCTGGTTTAATTTTCAAGGAGATCATTAGACTTCATGGTGTACCCTATACAATTACTTTTGACAGAGACAATATGTTTCTTAGCAATTTTTTGAAAACTCTTTGGGCAAGAATGGGAACTAAATTGTAGTTTAGCAGTTCATGCCATCCTCAGACTGATGGCCAGACAAAGGTTACAAATAGAAGTCTTGGAAGTATGCTTCGATGTCTTTCAGGTGGAACTCCAAAAGAGTGGGATTCAATTATCTTTCAATCCGAATTTGCCTATAATTCTACAGTTAACAGAAGAACAAGGATGGCTCCTTTCCAAATTGTCTATGGATTCTTGCCTAATTATTCTCTAGACACTATCCTTGGATCATGGAAAGCTATTTAACCTGAGACTGCAATTCAATTCATGGAACAGTTCACTACTTTACATTTTTCTATTAGAGATAAAATTCTTCTCTCCAATGCAAAGTAAAAAATTCAGGCTGATTCTCATCATCAAAACGTAAACTTTGTTGAAGGGGATTTAGTGATGGTTCATTTAAGCAAAGATAGACTACCAACACGATCTCATGTTGATGAATTCGAAGCATAAAAGAAGTGTGAGGTCGAGCTTTTCAGATGACCAGGAGGGATTGATGCAGGAGCATATTTCACATCATATTTTACAGTAGAATTGCAGCTAGAAGTGTGCTTTGATTCATGCATTTTATCAAACACTTGTGACAAGTTTTAATATGTATGTGGGTAAAATTGGTAATCACTACTCATTTGTGCATCGGGTAATTTCATGAATAGTAAAAGGGTATATGAGACTTTGCAGTCTAAATAATAGCTCATTTGTGCATTTCATACTGTTAAATTCGTAAATCGTCTCCTTCCTTTAGTCATTCAAACAATAGCTGAATATAGGTGGATTTTAACAACGTCTCCTCAAGTGCAAATGTTGTCAAATGAACTTTCAAGAATTTGATTGTTGAAGTATAAATAGAATTACGAATCTAAAGGAAAGTTAGTTAATTGATGTATTTTGGAATTGTAGTTCAATTTGGGAATATCCCTGAGCTCTGTTCGAGCTGGAACTTTGAGTTCAACATGAGGTTGGATTCTCTGTTCGTTGTTTTTGTAAATTTGTTTCGATTTAATGAAAATTCCGAAAAGAGTTATGCAATTTGCGTTTTCGATTTGAGTGGTCGCATCATTCATTCACTGGTATGATTTGTAGTTTCAATTCAGTGTACTTTGTTATTTCTTTCTGAAAGTTTGGTTCCTTAAAACCATCATAAGTATCCGTTCAGCTCAGCTCACTGCACATTTTATTACAAGGGTGTGCATGATACATGAGAATTATCATGTTCCGCTTTTTTGTAGAGTATGATCATGGAGTGCGTTACTTTGTCCATATAGTAAAACCTCTAGACAAGAAGAAAAATGCTTTACTGTTTGGTAATTGCTTTTGCCTCAATATATCAAAAAGGAAGAATAGGCGCATTTAAAACTTGAGTCGTTTTAAAAAAAATATTTTCCCATAAATGAGACTCTAATGGTATAAAACGAATAGAGAAACTTAAACATGACTAGATAAACCATTTTTCAAGAAGGTGTTGGAGTGTTAAGCATACTGAAGGTGCAAATCTTAGATAAATTAATAGGCCAAAAATGACATCTACTGATTTATTGTGTAAGGGTGGAGATGTAGTAAAAAATAAATCGATTTCACAATAAAATCCTAGTCTACCATAGATTGAGAAGGCTATCATTGTAAGCACATGATTCATTCGGTTATATTATTCATTGGATAAGGCACTCCAATAGTCACATGTTGTTGATAATTGAGTTTGAATTTTACAACAAACACAAATCAAAGTTGGTAAATGAGTCGAAAAGAAAAAGAAACTATTATAAGATGGTCATATACATATAGGCAAATGTAGGTTAAATATGTGGACTTTGGGATGACCTTCATCATCTAACTCCCCTCATTCGATATAATTTTGGAGCAGTGCCGCATACAACAAAACTATCAAACCAGCCAGCGTTGTTCCCCCCATTCTTTTCACCAAAATACTATTTCCACCTAATGCTTTGTATGTTATTGACATTGACAGGTAAGCCCCCAACCATCATGTGGTCTCTTTGTAGGTAAAGGAGGTGAAGGATGCATGGATGAGGTTTCATCACCCCTCTCTTCTAAATTATGTGCCTCCTCTATCTTTTTCGACAATGTTAGGGCCTTTTCCACAATAAACATATGTGCCTCTTCATTGGTGACTTCAATAGATTGGACAACTTGGTTTTGCAATATTTGGATGCTTTACTTCAGGTCTAGGGCTATGCACATACTCCATTCTGAACCATTCATCTGTGCACCGCTTGATCACCACAATGGAAAGAGATATGTTAAAGTACCAGCATTAAAAGGGAAATACATACCAAAAGTTTGTGATAAGTACAATACATATACAAGTAATTGGTAACAATATTAAGTTATGTTATACACATATATTAAAGAAGGAAACATTTACATGTAAAAGTATTAAACATCCAAAGAAGTTGACCTTATCCTTATATAGATAATTGTCTGCATTCTTGACTGCTTGCCTTAGGGCCTGGTAAAGCATCTTCCCCCAATGGCGGGCAATGAATGATCTAAGACTCTCCTTTTGCACAAAGAACCAATATTTCAAGCCAATTGTCCCCTTGCTCTGGGAGTAAGAAGACAACTATTACATATAGAAGAACAAGCCTTAACTTATCTTTCATTATAATATTCTTGGCCTTCAGCTTGTTCAAAATGTCAGTATGAAGACAACTATTACATATAGAAGAACAAGCCTCAACTTATCTTGCATTATAGTGTTCTAGGCCTTCAGCTTGTTCAAAATGTCAGTATCTTTCACGGTTGACATTTTGGAAAGAGCGCCATCTTTAGAAAGAGCCTTTCCTTCAGTTCGAACTTGAAGAATTATTCATCTACATCTACACCTCTTAACTCCTAAATCAGCAGAATTTGGAAGAGGGTAACATCTAAAAGGTGACACCTTCCCAATAATGCTGAATGAGGCTCGATTGCCTCACTGATGGTAGGCTAATAATTAGTTGATGGTACACCTATATCAATGTTAGATGCAATATTTTGTTAAAATAGGTAGTCATAAATAACGCTCAAAGTTCCCCTTTCAAGACTTGGTTCAATTATGCTAATTTGGAAGTAGAGCACCTACAATCCAACTTGCCAATATGCAAGTAAATAAATATAAAATTTAAGGTCTAAATTAAAATATATATTATAAAATAAATAAAGTTAGCATACTTGTGATGATCCCTCAGTAGGCAACCCCCTTAACCCATTGCAACCTAGACTCCCAACCCATCTACCCCTGGCCCCACATCCCCTACCCCTCACAACACCCTCCATATACCCCACCATATACCCCCTCCGTGGCAACACCCCCACACCCTGCCCCATCGTAACACCCCTGCACCATCAAAACACGCCCCCTCCTCATGGAAAGCAAATTAGAATCGCAAAACGAACATGCAAAATTGAAATGGGAAAGCCTAATAGAAGGAAAGGGATCTTGCTTGCTTTTCGAAACCATTAGGATGGGAGACAAGCGAGGATGTAGCCGAATGGAGATAAGAAGATAGCGGAGAGGATTCTGGTGTAGAGGGGCGGGTGTTCTGGGGGCTGAGTGTGGGGGATGCGAAATTGAGGGGATGCAATGGGTTGGAAATGGCAGGCAGCAGGAACGGAGTGGCGAAGTCATTCTATTTTGGATAGCTTTTTACCTTGATGTCTAAATAGACCAAGCAGTCACTTGCAATTATCTAACAAGTATTTTCCAACATTTTTTTAGATGTTTCCCTTTCATGTATTCAAATGAAAGATTGAACATGGCCACTGTGGAACATGGGTTTTTTCGTTCTTCTTGTTGTTGGAATAGATTGCACTGTTGGATCAGCCATATCTCTGTGGCAAAATACTCTTTATCTAAATGAGTAATACAAATCGATCTTGTTCTTCATAGCTGATATACACTCTGCAGCGGCTCAGGGGTAAGAAAGACATTACATTTTGGGGTTGGCTTCAAACGTTTAAATTAAATATGTTTCAAGAGAAGGTTTTCAGCGATTTCAAGTATGCTAACTTTTCATCAACATTTGTCTTTTCTCCTGCATTCGAGTTCAGAAGTTGAGGGCATGTTTGCAGTTCTGGATATTAGTGGTGTTTTCTTTGAGATAGCCCTCGTTGTGAAGTTGTATGGGGGAGTGATTTGACGTTGTCAGTGCAACTTGTTATTGTAGATATACGGATACTTTTGGTTTTTCCGTTATGTTCCGACAATTAAGGTGTAAATATCAGCTGTTCTAATCAAAACTAACTTCATGGAAACAGATCCGCCTTGCCCTCAGTGAATCCTCGACTACACCCCAATTTGGCTTGAAGACTTGGAAACATGCATGGCACTTGCAGATTGTTTCTTGGAAGGTTAGAATATTGACTTGTTCATCCGCCAAAAACAAGGTCAATTAGTAAACTCGTTTGCACTTACCCTTAAAAGAAAACCAGTTTGCCACCCCTGTTTTAGCCCACCCAGCTACTCATCCATCCTTAAAACAACAATGAAATCATGGACAGTGCCCAAAAAATGTAATAATAGAGAAGATGATATCAAACATGAAGGGAGCAAATGACGAAAATGGCTTTGAATTCAATTATGTTAGTCAATTAGGCTTTTAAGAGAAGAGGAAAGGTTAACGGCTTTTAACAGAACAGGAAAGTTTATTAAAGATACGTAATCAATAGTTGGTCGGATTCAGTGAGATATATATGGTTTTTTTTTATCTAAACAGTCATGTATCATTCTCAATCACTTTATTTTAGACTACATTTAGTATCAGCTTTAATGTGCTCAACTTTAATTACTGTTTACAAGTTAACTGTAGGAAAAAAATAAAGCATAAAGAATAAAAGGATCCGTGAATAGCCATGCTGAGGTAAAGAATATGGATGAAGAATAAGAAATAGAAAGCAAGAATAAAGCAAAAGAATAACAAAGAGAAAGGAAAATAGAGATGGACCCAGATAAGTGCACAAACAAAAGGATAAGTGAATGTCCCTCGGCTGAGAAAGAAAAAAGAGAAACCCAAAGACAAACCAAAGCTTACTGGCAAGACCCTATTTTAAGAGGTTTGTTGTCATTGGCTTTAGCTGCAAACAAGTCCTTGCGCCAAACCACTCTTCTTGTCCTCTTTCTTTCTTACAAATGGTGGATGCTCTCATTTCCTTTAAACTTGAAAACCTTGCTGGCCTTGCTACTGATGAGGCAAAATTGGTGTGTGGCACTAAGGGAGAGGTTGACAATCACTCTGATACACTTACTCTGATTCAAGCCTCTTTGCAAGATGCTGAGATGTGTTCATAGAGAGAGCGGCGAAAGAGTGGCTCAGTAGTCTCCAATATGTAGCCTATGAAGTGGATGATGTGCTTGACGAGTGGAATGCCAAATTTGAAGAGTTAAATTCCAACAATGTTGTTTCTGGCAGTCCGGTATGGAATTTTACCCAATGCACTCGTTTTCAACACCTTGTTTCGCACCAAAATATCAGAAAAAATTACAAAAAATAAATAAAAAATTGGATCAAATTAGGAATGGGAAAAATAGGTTCAACTTCCAACAAAATCTTAAGGGAATTGAGGTGGGTGATTCTCCAATCATGTCGTCTTGTGCATATACCTCAGACGTATTTGGGAAGGAAGCCGCGAAAGAGGAGATAAAGCGTATGCTCATAGGTGAAGATGGTTCTGACTTATCAAACATTGCTATCATATCCATAGTGGGTATGGGGAGATATGAAAAAACAACTTTCGCACAATTTGTGTTTAATGATGACAAAGAAAAGCAACACTTTGACGAATTGGTTTGGCTGTGTGTTTATGATGAATTTGATGTGGCACAAATAGTAAAGAAGATTATTAAGTCCATTAAAAAGGAACCTTCTAATGCAACAGGGTTGGAGGCCTTAGATAAATTTTTATGGGATTGCTACTCATTTTAGATGGTGTGTTGAATGAGTATTATGAAAAAAGGGAAAAACTAAATAATATTTTGAGCTTTTTCCATTTTACAAGCCAATATTCCGTATTCCGTGATTCTTAAACAAAAATGCCACATTATCTATTTTAGGATGAATTTTCCCTTAGTTTTTAAATAAACCCAATCTTCATATATATGCTCATAAATGAACACCGAATAGTACAAAGAAGTTTTGGTTGGAATGATTGATCGGTGGCAAGTCAAAATTTACAGTCGGGAAGTGACCGGTGAGTCACTGGAGATACTAAAAACCCAATTTTTTATATGATAGAATCTATTTAGGATGAAAAAAGCTTCAATTTGGTCGATCCGATCACCATTTAACCCCCATAATGGAGAGGGTTAGTATTTACATATATTACAAAGGAGAGTAGACAATGATAACATGTACATAGATGAAAATGTATGGTTGAGGAACATTGACCATCGGTGAGGTTAAGTGAGATGCTGCTTCCAGTCAAAGAAAAACTTGCCATCAATGATGATGTAACTTTAAAGCATTTAATTTCATCTTCGTAATAATCCATTATATATGAATTCAAAGACGATGAATACATGCAATTAGTGTTTTGCATTCATAAGAAGGCAAATAAAGAGGTTATCATTGTATGCATAAATCAAAGAGCCCAACATTGGTGACAAGTCACCATCCATAGACTGGAAACATATATTAAATAGAGCTAAATCACCAGTGGTATTAGCTTACCCCATTTCGAACTTTGGACAGAAGTCAATGATACATAATTAACTTTTGAAACTGTCAGGTAACACAATAGTGTACTTGATCATGTACTCGAGCACACGGTATCTAACCTATCGTGTTCAATACAAAAGCAATATAACACTAATCCTTGTTAGCGTAGATTGAATAACACGACTTGTGTAAATAGTGCATCATCGATGACACGATATAATTTGTAAGTGTGTAACCAAATACATGACATCAAGTTATATCACATATTGATTAACACGTTGATATCTATTATAGATTGGTAAACTGAAGAATTTCAACTAAACAAATCCATGTCACACATCATACAACAATCCAATGCCTACAAAACCTGTGAAAGAAGTCACTCAGACTATATTTGAAGATATATCACCAACAAAGGGTGCGATAAGGACTTTATTTGATAATTATAAATGCCCATACAACGCTAGGTATTACGATGACCAAGAATTTGAAGAAGTGTAAGGTGATGATCAATGGAATGAGAATGATGTAATTGACATGGAAAGTATGTCTGACCATGAAGAACTCGAACACAGTTCGGTACCCAGTAATATTGACGTTGAAGCTAAGGTCTCAATCAATAATCTCAACCTATTGAAACCGAATATTGGTGAGGGCGAGCTAATTACTGGAAGTTTGCAAGTAAAAGACTACCATAATCTAGTCCAAGTGGGGGCACATTTCCTAAGCCTGGTACATTTCAAGAGACTTTTGATTGACTATACAATAAAGTTGAATTTTACATATCGTGTTGTGGATGAGAATAAGAATACATACGCCACCAGAACAAGAATACATATGTCACCAATCTTGTAATTAATATATAAGGGCATTAAACATAGAAGATCATGTGACTGTAACAAGGTTAGTGCCCGACCATTTCTATGAAGCGCAAAGGAAGTCAAGTGACCATCCTCTAGCATCGCACCTTTGGATATGAGAAAATGTTATGGGTTATTTAAAGATTCAATAAATATTACATCGAAAACATAACATGATATATTTCGAAGCACTGGGGTATAATTGTGAACTATAAGAAATGCTGTCGTGCAGGTAAAGCAAACTTATGTTATTCCTTGAATTGGGTTTTAAAAAACATAACATTTGAATATGAATTATCGATCACATGAGGCTCTTACGGTTGCATTTTCTAACAACATGACCTATTTACCTATCGTGTTAACATGAACACGATGATTAAATAGTTTAGGTTTATGAAAACATGACTACTAATCTGGTTTGAAGCACAATGAAATTATTGACTTTGAAGTAGATATTGCCGAACTCTAGTGCACATGCTTTTTTGACAATCCACTCCGACGATACAATGGGCTTCTCTATCATGCTTGAGGTGCACTACGATAAACACAACTCAAACTCAAAATTTGTTAGACTTTCTGTTGCTCAAACACTTGCAAAAAGAGGAAGAAGATGATGGGAAAATGTAGAAATTGTTTTTGAGTAATCGAAACTTCTTTATGTGTTTGTTACTGTAACACCCCGCTTTTCGATTATGTCTAACCAAGGGGGTTAGAAGTAATTAGTAATTTTTGTAATAAATTCTAGATGGTTTTAACCATTAAAACCTCCATATTTGAGAAGAGCTCAAAGAAACGAGCGTAACGATTCGAAGAACGGGCAAAACGGAGGTCGGGACCGGAAGTTATGACTTTCGAGAAACGTGCAATATAGGTGGGACCCACTTAAAAAGAGCACGATTTATTACTTTAAGTGGGTTGGTATCGAAGGGCTCATCAATACGAGTCCAACGGTACCTAGAACGCGCGAATCCAAATCCGGGGTAGGAAGATACGGGCGTTTGAAGTTTTATTTAAAAAATAAAAATAAAAAAAATGGGGTGAGCCGGCGCGCGCCGCAGCGCGAGCCGGCGCAACGCACGCCCGCATTACCGTGGGCGCCGCAGTTCCGCGCGGGCCGCGGGTTCACGCGCGGTCGCGTCCCGCGTCACGCGCGGGCGCGAGCCGCATTCGATTTCGGCGGGCGCCACTGCCGAAGCCTTCTGGCGGCGCGGCGCCTCGGTTTCGGCGTGCCGGGGGTCTATAAAACCCCCATTCATTCTATTTTTCGGGGAGAACTTCCTTTCCTCCGTTTCTGACCGTTCTGAGGCCGATTAAGGCCGTTCAAGACCCGTTTCCTACTAAATCGAGTATGCTCTACGCAATGGAGTGGTTTGTTCTTTGAGTTGGAGACCGTATGATGAGGAAACGTCATAAGACAAGAGGAGGTTCTACCCGTTACCTTCGAGCATCTACTAACTTTGTTTTCTCTGTTTCTGGCCATCCTTACTCCGATTTAATCGATTCAAGAGGCGTTCTTGACTAAATCAAGTATGTTCTACGTGATGGAGGGTTCCGTTTTCTAAGTTGGCAATCGTACGAAGAGGAAACACCCCAAGACAAGGAAAGGTTCTACCCGTACCGACCAACTTTGTTTTCTCTGTTTCTGGCCATCCCAACTCCAATTTAGTCGATTGAAGAGGCGTTCTTGACTAAATCGAAGGTGTTCTACGCAATGGTGGGCTCTATTTTCTGAGTTGACAATCTTATAAGGAGGAAATACCCCGAGACTAAGCAAGGCCCTCCTGAACACCGAAACAAGAAAAAGAGACCTGGAGTAAGATGGGGTTCTGTCCATAGATACCGATACCGTAGGAGTTATGATGGAGGTAAGCATTTCTGATCTTCCGTTGTAATTATGGAACATCATGTGCTAAGTTATGATGTGTGTTATGCTACGATTTATATACTTGTTGTATGTGCCTATATGCTTGTTGTATGTACCTATATGCTTGTTGTGCTATATGCTTGCTGTGCAATGTGCTTATATGCATGTTGTGCTATGTGCCTATGTGCTCATATGCCATGATGTGTAATTATATGCCATGATGTGTGCTCATATGCCATGATGTGTACTTATATGCCGTGATGTGTACTTATATGCCATGATGCATGCTCATATGCCATGATGTGTACTTATATGCCATGATGTGTGTTCATATGCCATGATGTGTGTTGTCTCGCTCTAGGGTAGAGCGAGACATGTAATGTGATTTTGATCCCCCTCTGTAGTAGAGCGAGATGTACGATTACGTTAGTTTGTTAACTTCCGCTTGACTCCGATATATGACGAGTTTTTGTGTACTTCCGATTAAATATTCGGAGATACGTTATACGTATATGATTTTGTGATGCTTATTGTATGTAGTAGCCATTAGGCAGAACTACGTTTGGATCCGATCGTGTTGGAATAATATCTAATACGTACGTAGGCAACCAACGGCAAGGCAACGTTGGCCCGATCCAAATTAATTATAAATATATGTTTAATTTTGTTTTACACACAGCGAACTGTAAAGCTCTGTTGTGTGTATACGTTCGTTATAATCTGAGTCTATGTACAGGGAAGCCTTAAAGCTTTGTAGTGTGTAAACGAATGTTGTACCTCTCGCACACAGATGTTGGTTCCTGGCTAAAGGAAAAGAAAAATTTTCTATTAGTGATTTTGTGGGCCCGGCTCAGGTCGGGTCGTTACAAATGGTATTGGAGCATCAATCTGTCTGCGAGAGTATAATAATTTTGATTTTTAATTTGTGTTTTTAATGTATTTTGATTGTTTTGAAATGAATTTTGATTTTAAATTTGAAAACAAATTCTGTTGCTCCATACATCTTATCGTTGATTTGAATTAAATCCCGATTTTCAACTTTCAGTTACTAATGTACGATCTTAGATTTTAATTTAATTTTGAATTTCTATTCTACACATGTAATGTTGGATTTAATACAAGCTTCTATTTTGAACTCTCTATTTGACATGTGCGACTTTAGATTAATATGGGCTTTAATTTTAAGAATTTGATTTTTAAGTGGATTTTGTATCGAAATTTCTGTTTGCATATCTTGCAATGAATTTGCTATAAATGTAAATTTTGTGAATTTTAATCTTAAACAAAAATGATCTGAAAATGTTGTTATAAATAAATCATGCCTGATTGTGACCTGTAATTCTGCTTATATAATGTTAAAATTACATTGAACTCTAATTTTCATAAATTCTAAATTATTTAATTAGAAGTAATTTTTATTTTATCCTACGTATGTGTATCTGACCGATGGTATGATTAGACTTTATTGATGTACATTTTAAAATAGAATTGATTTAAAATTTTTGCTTTGAATATGTTACATCTGATTTAGTATGAAATTTAATCGTACAATTATTTGAGATTTTTATCGCCATGTGTTGCATGAAAATTTGATGTAAACATCAATTTGATAATTTTCATTTTTCAATTGAAAATTATTTATAGTTTAAGTGTAAATGTGTTGCATCATGTTTAATTTTTCTTAATTGGATTTAATATGAACTTTGCTTTTGAACCTTTCATTGTGTGACATTGAATTTTATATGAAGTATGATTTTTATGAATTATAATTTTAATCGTAAGTTATATGAAAGTTCTTTCTGAATAATTTGATTTAGAATTCATTTAGAATTCCATTTTGCATGTATTACAATGAATTTCAGACAGATTTTGATCTTTCTAAATTTCAAATTTTCAATCAACAACGAATTAAAATTTTGTTTTCTCGTATGACTTTGGATTTAATCGGAAAACTTTATTTTTATGAATTGTGATTTTGAATTTGACTCGATCGAAAAAAATTTTGACATGATTCTTTTTAAATATTTTCATCGACTTCAATTTTAAATGTATTTTAAACTACGGTAGAAGTACCATAGCGTAACCACCAACCGCTCATAATATGGGATATGGAGCGCTAATGGAAACTCTATGGTTAATTCTACTCGGATATTAAAATAAGATTTGATTTCAAATTTATTTTTCAAAGACGGTGGAATTACCACGAGGTAACCGCTAACCGCTCATGATATGGAAAATGAAGAGCTAGCGGAAAGCCCTATGGTTAATTCTACTTGAGTATTTAAATCAAATTTGATTTTGAGTTATTCAGAAATTAAATTATTTTCAAAGACGATAGAGTTACTAAGGGGTAACCACAGACCGCTTATGCTATGTGACATGAGGCACTAGTGGAAAACTCTACAGGTAATTCTACTCAGGTATTGAAATTTAATTTCAATTTGTTTTCAAAGGTAGAAGAATTACCACAGGGTAACCACCAAACGCTCATGGTGTAGGACATGAGACGTTAGTGGAAAACTCTATGATTAATTCTACCAGGGTGTTGAAATGGAATTTTGATTTCAAATTGTCTGTTTTAGAAAATATTTTGATTATTTTTCAAAGGCGGTAGAACCATCTCAGAGTAACCAGCAAACACCCACGGTATATAAGGTGGAGTGTTAGTGGACAACTCTGTAGTAAATTCTACCAATGTATTTATACGAATCTCATTTCTGAAATATGAGTATTTGAAAGTTTGTTTAAAATCTATTTTGAAAAATAGTAGAAATCCCGAAGAGAAATCACTAAACACCTGCGATATGGAATATCAGGCGTTAGTGGATTGATCTAAGGTTGAATCTGCTGATAGATTTGATATAAAACTTAATTTCAAATCCCATGTTATTTGAAAATGGATGTGAAATTTAGTAAATTTATCTCAATCACCTGTGGAATTGCTAAGAAGAAACCATCAAACACCTGTGATATGAGACATGAGGTGTTAATAGATAGCTTCAAGGCTGATTCCACGAGTGTATTGAAATGAATTTTGATTTCAAATCTGCTTTATTGGAAATATTTGTTTTGAATTTGATTTGACGATGAAGATTTCGATGATTTGGGTCTTCGGACCGTCTGGATAGTTATTTGGTATAAAGCCCAAAAGCTATCAATTCTGGATACTGCCAAATTTGGCATCTGGCGCGCACAGGACTGGGATGTCATGGGTAAATCCCTTCCTTTCTGTCTCGCGTCGCCCCATGGGCGCGGGTGTAAGTCGTCTGGTATCGCGACATTCTGTGATCGTGTTTTCAGATTTTCCGAATGATTTCAAAAGAAAGATAACACAATATTTTCTTATGTGCACGAAGCATATTCTTAGAACTTAGTTCGACCTACTGAGTATGAATTTATACCAAGATTTTGACTCGCCAAAGTTTTACTAAAAGTTTTCTGTTACTTTATGAAAACAAAAACTCTGACTTTAAAATCATCTCCTCTTTTCGAAAATTTCTCCGAGTTTTGGACAATCATGCCGTCTGGATAGTTCTCGGTTCCTCGAAGCTAAGAATTATTATGATTTTGGATACCGCCAAATTTGGCATTTGGCGCGCACAGGATTGGGATGTCATGGGTAAATCCCTTCCTTTCTGTCTCGCGTCGCCCCATGGGCGCGGGTGTAAGTCGTCTGGTATCGTGACATTCTGTGATTGTGTTTTCAGATTTCTGAATAACGATTTATCCGATTTTGAATTTACTATAGGATTTCGTTTATGAACAATTTATCAGATTTTGCTGAACGATCGAATTATTGAACTTTGAAAGAATGATATGTCTGATTTTGATTATCAGATTTCTGAATGAAGATTTATTTGACTTTAAATTAAATATTGAATTTTGTATGATATGATTTATCTGATTTTAAATTTTAATCGGATTTTTGTTTGCAATATTTCATGTGATTACGAATATTTCATCAAATTTTATAGATTGAGTTCTATTTATATATGACTTATTTGATTATGATCTATTAAAGTCTCTTAAATGAGTACTTATCCGATTAAATATCAGAGTTTGTTAGATATTTATATGTGTTTTGACGAGAATTTTGGGTGAATTGCGAGAACGCAATTCATTTAAGGGGGCAACAATGTAACACCCCACTTTTCGATTATGTCTAACCAAGGGGGTTAGAAGTAATTAGTAATTTTTGTAATAAATTCTAGACGGTTTTAACCATTAAAACCTCCGTATTTGAGAAGAGCTCAAAGAAACAAGCGTAACGATTCAAAGAAAGGGCAAAATGGAGGTCGGGACCGGAAGTTACGACTTTCGAGAAATGTGCAATATAGGTGGGACCCACTTAAAAAGAGCACAATTTATTACTTTAAGTGGGTTGGTATCGAAGGGCTCGTCGATACGAGTCCAATGGTACCTAAAACGCGCGAATTCGAATCCGGGGTAGGAAGATACACGCGTTTGAAGTTTTATTTTTAAAAAAAAATGGGGTGAGCCGGCACGCGACTGGCGCACGCCGCAGCACGAGCCTGCGCGGCGCGACGCACGCCCGCATTACCGCGGGCGCCGCGGTTCCGCTCACGGTCGTGACCCGCAAACACGCGGTTGCGACCCGCGTAACACGTGGGCGTGAGCTGCGCGCGATTTCGGTAGGCACTGCCGCCGAAACCGCAGCGCCGCGGTTTCGGTGCGCCGGGGGTCTATAAAACCTCCATTCATTCTGTTTTTCGGGGAGAACTTCCTTTCCTCCATTTTTTACCGTTCTGAGGCCGATTAAGGCCGTTCAAGACCCGTTTCCTACTAAATCGAGTATGCTCTACACAATGGAGTAGTCTGTTCTTCGAGTTGGAGACCGTATGATGAAGAAACGTCCCAAGACAAGAGGAGGTTCTACCCGTTACCTTCGAGCATCTACCAACTTCATTTTCTCTATTTCTGGCTATCCTTACTCTGATTTAGTCGATTCAAGAGGCGTTCTTCACTAAATCAAGTATGTTCTACGCGATGGAGGATTCCGTTTTCTAAGTTGGCAATCATACGAAGAGGAAACACCCCAAGACAAGTAAAGGTTCTACCCGTACCGACCAACTTTGTTTTCTCTGTTTCTGGCCATCCCAACTCCGATTTAGTCGATTGAAGAGGCGTTCTTGACTAAATCGAAGGTGTTCTACGCAATGGTGGGTTCTATTTTCTGAGTTGACAATCTTATAAGGAGGAAATACCCCGAGACTAAGCAAGGCCCTCCCGAACACCGAAACAGGAAAAAGAGACCTGGAGTAAGACGGGGTTCTGTCCATAGATACCGATACCGTAGGAGTTATGATGGAGGTAAGCATTTCTGATCTTCCGTTGTAATTATGGAACATCATGTGCTAAGTTATGATGTGTGTTATGCTACGATTTATATACTTGTTGTATGTGCCAATATGCTTGTTGTGCTATATGCTTCGTTTGCTATGTGCTTATATGCATGCTATGCTATGTGCCTATGTGCTCATATGCCATGATGTGTACTTATATGCCATGATGTGTGCTCATATGCCATGATGTGTACTTATATGCCATGATGTGTACTTATATGCCATGATGCATGCTCATATGCCATGATGTGTACTTATATGCCATGATGTGTACTCATATGCCATGATGTGTGTTCATATGCCATGATGTGTGTTGTCTCGCTCTAGGGTAGAGCGAGACATGTAATGTGATTTTGATCCCCCTCTGTAGTAGAGCGAGATGTACGATTACGTTAGTTTGTTAACTTCCGCTTGACTCCGATATATGACGAGTTTTTGTATACTTTCGATTAAATATTCAGAGATACGTCATACGTATATGATTTTGTGATGCTTATTGTATGTAGTAGCCATTAGGCAGAACTACGTTTGGATCCGATTGTGTTGGAATAATATCCAATACGTATGTAGGCAACCAACGGCAAGGCAACGTTGGCCCGATCCAAATTAATTATAAATATATGTTTTATTTTGTTTTACACACGGCGAACTGTAAAGCTCCGTTGTGTGTATACGTTCATTATAATCTGAGTCTACATACAGGGAAGCCTTAAAGCTTCGTAGTGCGTAGACAAAAGTTGTACCTCTCGCACACAAATGTTGATTCCTGGCTCAAGGAAAAGAAAAATTTTCTATTAGTGATTTTGTGGGCCCGGCTCGGGTCAGGTCCTTACAGTTACAATGTCAATTTCTAGAGTCTTATAGGCAAATCCCTTAGGCTTGATATAGGGCCATTGGGTCACCACACCGTTCAAGATACACACACCCCAAAAGTCATCTAATGAACGATTGGATGGATGAGCAGGCCCACTCAAATGGAGATATGCCCTTACCTACTAGACTTGACCTAACTTTATTCCCAAACTGATCCAGCCTACACTAGGTCAAACCCATTCGACCCAAACTAGGTCACACGAATAGGACTTGACCCTTTGAGGAGCAAAAGCATGACAATGAGCCTAAATGCCCCGCCCCACGCATGTGCATGTGTGTGCACCTTTGGTGCATCTATACTTGGGGGTTGTTTGGATATTGAATTGAAATGGAATTGGAATGTAGATTAACTAGAATTATTTTTGGCAGAACCTTTCAAAATCATGATTAGGTTTGGCGATAGAATAGCATGAGTTTGTGTAATAGAATATAATGAAATGATCACATGTCGACTTTCTAATGTGGATAAAAATCAACAAGGATGGTTGGAGGTGGAAATGGAAGCTAAATCGACAGAATTCACTGAATATCTTCAGGAGAACATTCAATGATTCCATAGAAATGAGAGCGGAAGATGAATGGAACAAAAATTATGAATTCCTTGGCAATTTTCCACCCAAACACAACAAGTGGAATCAAGCAAAATCGGGTGGAATCGAGGCTTTCCACCCATGTTGACACTACATCTATAAGTCAAAGTCCATCGCATAGCATTTACTTTTATATTCTTCTTTAGCTCACTTTTTTTCTTATGTGAGACTAAGGAAAAACTCCTTTATAGAAATTTCTATCTTAAAAGTTACATCCAAATTAAAAAGGTACTTTTTAACTAAAAAGTTCCATCCAATATGTAAATTAGACTCAAAGACTCCATCCAATATTAAATTTAACGTAATGAGTTTTGGCATATAAAGGATACTTCAAGTGGACAACCCACTCAATGTTCCATCCAATATGAAAATTAGACTCAAAGACTCCATCCAATATTAAATTTAACGTAATGAGTTTTGGCATATAAAGGATACTTCAAGTGGACAACCCACTCAATGTTAGTAGTCCACTAGCCTCAAAACCCACCGTTATAAATAGGTCCTATAAGGTTTAATGGCATAGACACATTAAATCTTAGTGATTTTCACTAATACGACCAACTATCTTATGAGTGCTTTTATATCTTTAACTTTAAAAAAATTGTCATTGTTCTTTTTTTGAGAGGTATCCCATTTGCTGTTATTTCTCTATGCACTTTTTCATTGATGAAAATGCCAAGTAGTATTCATTTTGTAGTTAGATAGAGTTGATGCTAATGTCAAGAAGTTTATGCTCCAATTATAATTTCATCTAGACTGTTTTTTTGAAGGACATTGCTTATGGGAAGTCATTTCTATTTGCTCTTAGATAGGGATGCCATTGGGTTTGGTTCAGGTTGGGTTTTGCTGAACCCAAACCTGAACCCAATACCATTTAAGAAATGGTAAACCCGAATCCGACCCGAATAACTATTCTGGTTAAATTTAAAAACCCAAACCCTACCCATTAGGGTAGGGTCGGCTCAGGTTTTATCAAAATACAAAGAAAAACATAAATTTTTTTATTTATAGCCTTATCCGAGTTGAGTTGAATTGGATTACCTAAAACCCAAATCCGACCCAAGTATCTATTTTGGTTGAATTTGAAAACATAAACCCGACCCTAATTGGTCGGGTCAGGTTTTACCATATACCCGACCGAGGTGGCATACCTACTCTCATATTGCCAGATGAATTTATTGTTTGCTCTGGAAATAAAGCCCTTGTCCTACTTTAAAGTAGTTCTTTTGTGTTTTAATTTGTAGTTTGGTGCCAAGTGGTTGGTAATAATGAACTAGCCATGTCTCACACCTTTTTTAACTTATTTTTTTAACACCCAATTTATCTTGAAATTGAGAAAATCACATTTAGATTTTTTTTTGCATTAGAATCAACTCAAAGTTTTGGAAGCTTATCTCATAAATTTATACTCAGTTTATAGGCATTGAAGTTTATTTCATAGAGGATTGGAGGCTCATTTTAGAAACAAAACTGAAATATTCATGTCCCATTTAGAGTTCAAGTGATTGCATAATTCTGAAAATGAAGATATGTCACTTGAAGTTTAGTTTCTTAATCTTGAATTTGAACACATTTATCTTCAAATGCTGTCCAGTTGACTCTAAAAAGGGTCAATTCAGTTCAACGAGTTGGGTATAGTCCAATATTTACTTGTTTATTTATTTATTTTTTATTTGAGGTGTACCAAAGTATTGATACCAACTCTTACTACTGGTAGCCGGTAGAGCCTCTCAAATGAATCCCAACAACAATTTTGTGTACGTGAGGTTGCAACAACACCTTTGGGGTTTGAGACATTGGAGGTCATGCACATGGATATGATTCCGTCCTGCGGTCGCTTGAATCCCAACAACAATTTTGTGTATGTGAGGTTGCAACAACACCTTTGGGGTTTGAGACACTGGATGTCATGCACATGGATATGATTCCGTCCTGTGGTTGCTTTTGGACTTGGGCTATGGGGAAGCATTTGGTATGTAAACTGCTTATTTTGGCAACTTCCACCAATTTAGTATTGTAGACCTCATCACACTACAAGTTCCAACTGCACAACCTTAGCCAAAATTCAAAAGATCAACAAAATTTTTACTCATCAATGAAAAGCTCTTAATTTTGATGGCTTGTTTATGGGAGAAGTTCAACCTAAGCACTAGTGAAGTGGGATTATCAGACATTGGAATGGTCATTTTCTAGAGCTTTTGCCACTCAAGTGCCTGCACCTATATGCAATGTTGGTTGAGACATTTGCATGCTTTTCCTGCTTACTGTTGGCTTCCTCCTTACTATTTGACAAAGTCATTCTGCAGAGTTACTTGGAGTTGATTATTAACTTCCTTCAGCTTAATAGTTCCCAAATTCCCATGGAAAGCCATATCTACCTCACCTCAATGCAAAATTTTGAGGTGATACATGTGTATCATTAGGAAGCATGTTGCTAGCCACTCAAGTGCCCGTACACATCTACAATGTTGCACATTTGCATACTTTTCCTGCTTACTGTTAAAGTCATTTTAGAGAGTGACTCAGAGTTGATTGTTTACTTCCTTCAGTTAAATGGTTCCTAAATTCCCATGGAAAGCCATATTTGCCTCACCTCAATGCAAAGTTTTGAGGTGATACTCGTGTATCATCAGGAAGCTAATTTGGTTGCGCTTGGTTATTGTTCATGTTACTGGCCACTCAAGTGCCCACACCCAAATGCAATGTTGCTTGAGACATTTGCATGTTTTTCCTGCTTATTGTTGGTTTTCTGCCTGCTAGTTGAGGAAGTCAATTAGAAGAATGACTCAAAGTTGATTATTAACTTTCTTCAGCTTAATGGTTCCCAAATTCCCATGAAAAGTCATATCTGCCTCACCTTCATATAAAGTTTTGAGGTGGTACATGTATATCACTAGGAAGCTAATTTGGTTGCGCTTGGTTATTGTTCATATTACTAGCTTAAATCTTTCTTTATTTCCTTGCTCAAATAAAAAAAAATGTCTAAACAATGAAAAGTCTCACACAGCGGGACAAAGCAAACAGTGAAAAGGTAATTTTATCTAAACTTGAGAATAAGGTTTATTATGTTGATTTTCAAAATATAGTTCCTCAACATCTCGCGAAGTTATAAAGAATATATGAAGAAAAAGGGTAACATAATTGTTAGGCCCACTTGGACATGTGGACCCCTTTCATCGTGACCATTCAACTAACCATTAAATTAGTAGTTGAGATTATATTTTTTCAATTTAAATCCTTAAAGGTGTAAAATAAGTATAAGACCAATTTGAATCTATTTAAGTCATTAATTTGAGGTTGACTTTTTTACATTTTGCCCCATAAAAGTGGGCCTATAAAATTTCAATCCTAGAAACACTCATTGCCCCTAATTCAATGTAGTCTGCATTGATGAATGGACTGGCCCCACAAAACTAGGTCTTTAAAAAATCAATGTCTTATCTATTTAGGGTCTATTTGGATTGGTGGAAAGCAGAAGAAAGAGAAAGTGAATCCTGGTGAAAGAGAAACTAGCAGATTCTTAAAAAATTTCCGCTATTTGGTAGCACAAATCATGTTTGAGAAAATTGACAGTGATGGTAGTGGTAGTCATAACGGTGACAATGGTGGTGGCGGCAGCGGCAATGGCGGCAGCGGTGGTGGAGGCGGTGGCGGTGGCGATGGCAGTGGTTGTGGTGTTGGCGGCGGTGGTAGTGGTAGTGGCGGTGGCAGAGGCAGTGGCAGTGGTGGTGGTTGTGGTGGCAGTGGTAGTAGTTGTGGTGGCAGTGGCAGTGGTGGTAGCGGTGGCAGTAGCAGTGGCGGTGGTGATGGTGGTGGTGGCGGCAGTGGTGAAGGCAGTGATAGTGATGGTGGTGGTAGTAGTAGTAAGATATAAATCTTTAGGATGATGATTTTCTTCCAAAATCCATGGGTTGATGGGTAGAAAGTTTTTGGGCCAAATTTTCATCCATTTTCTCTCAGTTTTCACTCTAATTTTTCTTTCCCTATTGCACCAAAGAAAACTGGGGGATTTTAAGAAGATTCTTTTCCTTTTCCTCGCTTTTCACCAATCCAAACAGACCCTAAGTGCATCAAATTTAAACTATTAATCTAAGGTTAAATTTTTTACAATTTTACTCACAAGAGTGGGCGACTACCACCTCTCAAGAAAAAAAGTAAACAAGTGGTAGGGCTCACACGACTAGACTAAGAAAAAGAAGGTGGAAAAAAAGGCCCTGGTGGGCCTCTTAGAAGACAAGTCTTAGCTGTCATTTTCACCAAATGTGAATGAGTCATGTCACTCATTGCATATTCAAGCTTGGCAAGCTGGGCTCGATAGTGACATGGCGTTGGTGGTGTCAGTGTTGCGCGGTTATATGTATGTATTCTTACCTTATTTTATTAATATTGTGTATTATTTTTTAGGTGTTGCTCATTTTCTGATCATACATACATATCACCTAAACTTGCATAATAGTGTCTATATCACACTTTCTGATTCATGCATTTAGATCACATAAACTTGCATATAGTGTCTAAATCACACTTTCTTATCACACATTCATATCACATAAAATAGCATATAGGGTCTCAATCACACTTTCTGATCATGCATTCATAATACAAAACCTGCATATAGTGTCTCAATCACATTTTCTGATCATGCATTCATAACATATAAACCTGTATATAGTGTCTCAATCACACTTAATCACATAGTGCAGACTCGTATAGTCATAATAAACCACATCCACATGTGTCACATAATCTCAAGCATCCCTACACAACCTATGTAACATGGGCATAATATTATCTCATATGCATGCATTATCAACAAATGATGAATGCCTCCAGTAAGGAGCAAACACAATCAATTGTCATAAAGACTGGACGTGGTCCGATTTCCTAACCGAAAACCTAGGGCGTTGCCGCTCTGGACACGGTCCGAATTATATAAGAGAAACCAAGATGTAAGGGTAGTCAGCCCCTCTGCTCGCTAAGGATAATCCACATGGGAAATCCAAATTCCTCAAAGGGAACCTAGAGCAGGGTGTTCGCTAAGGACATCTCTGCGGTGGGGAGAGTCCAAATTCCCGCATAGGGAACCTAGAACACATGGTAGCCGGTGAATGAAGGCGTACCACTCTGGATGCTCAGTGTCCAAATGTGACTATCTCAATAAATCTCAACCGCAAGACAAGTATACAACTCGTCCTCATATAATCTCATTTTGATGCGACTCAACCCAGGGAGTATCCATGTTCCACATAGGAACTAAAATCGAAAACATGTCCCTTCGGACCAATCAAGTTCCGATTAAGCCAACGACCGATTAATTCGGCACGTAATTTCACAACATTGCATCTAATCGATCAAACTCATCTAATCTCGATAAAGTCTCAATCAGAATCCGTTTCATGATACATGCAACATGGTATATACGTGGGCAAGGCATACATGAATCCTAATTCATGATAAGTGTTCTCATCAACCCGTCATACATCATTTATAATCATAATACTACGCATCATCATAATCATTAACCCCACATGTGTGTGTACATGGTAGAAACACCTCATTCGATGTATATCAACATGCTTTGTAATTAACTCGCCATCACACTACACATGCACATTAACATCTAATCATGGATTTTAGCAGAAATCATGGGTGAAAACCATTAAAAACCATTGATCAAGTCAAAACATAACCACATGCTAAACGTATGTAAGCACATTCACCTCATACTTGAGTCTAGACATAGCACTAACATTCACCCATCATTTAACCACATCCTATAATGACATATTAATCCATTAGTATGTTGTAATTCTACTAGAAACATGCTTAAACCATAGGGAATCAACCACTCATATCTTCAAGATAGCAATTCTAATATGTATATCCAACTACAAGCCATTTCACATAGACTTTAAATATACACCACAAATTCTAAACATCAATAATATGTTCTTCCAGTAGCTTATTTTAACTCAAAACACTCCACATAAACATGAAAATGTTATTTCATAGTAGATATATCAAAATCAGCAATATGTACAAAATGGTCAAATTTTGCAATGTAGCTGTTCGATCGGCCCTGCAGAGCCGTTTGATCGACTAAACATAAAATATGCTAAAACTTCAGTGTAGCCATTCGAACACCCTGCAGAGCCGTTCAATCGGCTTAACTGAGATTCAGCCAAAAATATAGTGTTGTTGTTCGAAGGCCCTAGCAGGCTATTCTAACACCAACAAAGCAGTTTTTACCTTCTTCTTCGTTTCGAATTTCAAACCCGAGACTCCATTAAAGCAACTTAAAACCTTCATCTATAGACCCAAACACCATTAAAACTTTATCAAACTTTCGAGAATGTTAATCTACAACATCTTAAGACAAAACCCTAAGAAATCGGAACATAAAATTAATATATATTAATCCCACCATTAGAGCACTAAATCAAGTAAACTCATTCCAAATAAACCATAAAAATCGAGATTTTACCATAAGAAAACTGAGATTTCGAAGACCCATTACCTTGTCACTTAATTAGGTTCGGATTTGACCTTCACCCTTCTTGGAAACCTTCCAAAAACATAGAGTTTAAGTTGAACTCCATTAAAAATTGGTTTAACATTGAAAACCTTAAAGAAATCTTAGATCTAGGGTTTGTTAAGCATAAAAAATGAATTTTGAGAAATAGGGTTTGAAGTAAGGGAGTAAATCAGTGATTTTGATGTTTGAAATCAAATCAAATCAAATCAAAGGGGAAATGATGGATTAAGAATGAATTAGAAGAAAACCTAGGGTTTAGGCTTGATTAAAGAGAACATACCTTAATCTCCTTCTAATTCGGGCCTAATTGGGGAACTAGGTCTTAATCACCTTCTCCCAGCCTATTCCCAAATGGGAAATGACTCTGCCCTTTCTATTTATAGAAGGGTTTGGGGTGTACATGATTAACTAGTGGGGTATGAATAGAAATTTGAGCTAAAAATTGGTATTTTAATCATTTGAGCACTAATTAAACCTGGAAAAATTATGAATTTTTTTTTATAAAAGCTTGTGTTGATGTCTGGGTTAATTCGGTCCAAAAACCTCGATTTTGCCGGTGGGGGTCCCGCCAAACCCTAATTTTTGAAAAATTAGTGAAAAATCAAAAAAATCTCAAAAATTTAAGTTTGACCTAAAAACACTTAAAACCAATAATTGTAAAGTTGATTTTGATCAAAACCATAAGAAACATCATTTATTTTCAAAACCACCAAAATAGTTAGGAAACGCGTTAACCACACCATAACTGATAAGTAATAATTAAAATAAACCAATTCAAGATTAGGGATCTTACAGTTACATTGCATAGACACATTAAATCTTAGTGCTTTTACTAATGCGGCCAACCATCTGATAAGTGATTTTATACCTTTAACTTTAAAAAAATTGCAATTGTTCCTTCTTTGAGAGGTATATTTGGTGTTTTTCTCTATGCACTTTTTATCTTTAATCATTGATGAAAATGTCGAGTAGTATTCCTTTTGTAGTTTTATGGAGTTAATGCTAATGTCAAGAAGATTATGCTCCTGTAGTTTGATGGAGTTAATGCTAATGGCAAGAAGATTATGCTCGAATTATAATTTCATCTAGACTTTCTTTTGAAGGACATTGCTTATGAGAAGTCATTTCTATTTGCTCCTAGAATGCCCGATGAATTTGTTGTTTGGTTGGGGGAAATAAAGCCTTCGTCCTACTTTAAAATAGTTCTTGTGTTTTTAATATGTAGTTTGGTGCCAAAGTTGTTTGTAATAATAAACTAGCCAGTTTCACACATTGTTTTTACTTATTTTTTTAATACCCAATTTATCTTGAAATTGAGAAAATCACATTTAGATGCTTTTTTTTGCATTAGAATCACACTCAGAGTTTTAAAAGCTTATCTCATAAATATATACTTGGTTTATAGGCGTTGAAGTTTATTTCATAGAGGATTGGAGGCTCATTTTAGAAACAAAACTGAAATACTTATGTCCCCTTTAGAGTTCAAGCAATCTTGCATAAGTATGAAAATGAAGATCTATCACTTGAAGTTTGGTTTATTGATCTTGAATTTGAACACATTTATCTTCAAATGATAATTATTTACTTGTTTATTTAATTATTTATAATTTTGGTGGACATATCCTGCCCACTTGACTCTAAAAATGGTCAATTCAGTTCAAGGAGTTCGGTATGGTCCAGTATTTACTTTTTTTTTTAGCTTTTTTATTGAATGTGGCTAATCAGGCCCTACTTTAATTTTTTTATTGAATGTGGCTATTTATACCCCACTTTTTTCCCTCTGTTCCCCATTTCTCTCTTACCCCACTATCTTTTATTAAAATTTCCCATATCTCCATTTTTACCTCACTTCCTTCTCTCCCACTTCTCTTTGCCTCCACTTCCCTTCTTCTTCTCCGGCATTAGCACCAACGCCGAAACTTATTCTTGCCGTCGCAGTTGGGCAGTGGCTGATCGCAGCAACTGGGAGCGGCCCTTGGTTGCAGCCATTGGACGCGGCCACTAGCAGCACGGCTAGTAGTGGCCAGGACCAACAACAATTGCTGGTCATGGCCAGCAGGGGCCGTGACCCTGTGGCTGCTAGGCGCGGCCAGCAGCGGCTGCGACCTTGGGGCACAGCCAACAATGGCCGCGACCCAGCAACCGCTAGACCTCGGGGTTGTGGGGCATGACCAGCAACACGTAGCAGCCACTGGGTGTGACCAGTAGCACGTCGCAGCCGCTGGGTGCGGCCAACAGTGGCAGTCACCCCATTGTTGCTGTTGGGCAGCCAGCAACAGTCTCGGCCACTGGTCACTAGGCTCAGCCGCTCGGGCCCTTGGTCATGGTTGAGGCTAGATTTATCACGCCAGCGCTGCATTTGGTGCTAGAGGAGAAGGGGAAGAGGGATGGGTGAGGGGGAAAGGAGTAAAAAAAAACACAGTTTTTGGGGGATACAAGGTAAAAAAAGAGGTCTGCATAGCCACGTTCTTTTTTATTTGAGGTCAACTAGAGTATTGATATCAACTCTTACTTGGTAACCCGTAGAGCCTCTCAAATGAATCCCAACAACAATTTTGTGAATGTGAGGTTGCAACAGCACCTTTGGGGTTTGAGACACTCGATGTGATGCACATGGATAAGACTATATCCTGCCATTGCTTTTGGACTTGGGCTACAGGGAATCATTTGGTATGTAAACCGCCTATTTTGGCAACTTCCACCAATTTAGTACTGTGAACCTCATCACACTACAAGTTCCAACTACATAACCTTAGCCGAAATTCAAAAGATCAACAAAATTTTTACTCATAAATGAAAAGCTCTTAATTTTGATGGCGTGTTTACGGGAGAAATTCAACCTAAGCACTAGTGAAGTGGGATTATCAGACATTGGAATGGTCATTTTCTAGAGTGTTTGCCACTCAAGTGCCTGCCCCCATGTGCAATATTGGTTGAGACATTTGCATGCTTTTCTTGCTTACTGTTGGCTACTTACTATTTGACAAAGTCATTCTGCAGAGTGACTCAGTTGATTATTGACTTCCTTCAGCTTAATGGTTCCTAAATTCCCATGAAAAGCCATATTTGCCTCACCATAATGCAAAATTTTGAGGTGGTACATGTGTATCATCAGGAAGCTAATTTAGTTACGCTTGGTTACCGTTCATGTTACTAGCCACTCAAGTGCCCACACCCAATGTTGCTTGAGACATTTGCATACTTTTCCTAGCTGAGAAAGTCATTTTGCATGAATGACTCAAAGTTGATTATTAACTCCCTTCATCTTAATGGTTCCCAAATTCCCACAAAAAGCCATATCAGCCTCACCTCCGTACAAAGTTTTGAGGTGGTACATGTATATCATTAGGAAGCTAATTTGGTTGCGCTTGGTTATTTTCATATTACTAGCTTAATTTTTTTTCTTTTGTTTCCTTGCTCAAATAGAATAATAAAAAAAATTCTAAACAATGAAAAATCTCACACAGTAGGACAATGCAAAAAGTGAAAAGGTAATCTTATCTAAACTTGAGAATAAGGTTTATTATGCTGATTTTCAAAATATAGTTCCTCAACATCTCGTGAAGGTAGGACCAAGGAAATTATAAAGAATATTATGAAGAAAAAGGGAACATAAATGTTATGCCTATTTGGACATGTGGGCCCCTTTTATTGTGACATTTCAACTAACCATTAAATCAGTAGTTGAGATTATATTTTTTTAATTTAAATTCTTAGAGGTGTAAGATAAGTATAAGACCAATTTGAATCTATTTAAGTGCATTACATTTAAGTCATTAATTTGAGGTTGTTTTTTTAACACTTTGCCCCATAAAGGTGGGCCTATAAAAAATCAATCCTAGAAACACTCATTGCCCTAATTCAATGTAGTCCGCCTTGATGGATGGCCTGGCCGCACAAAACTAGGTCTTAAAAAAATCAATCTCTCATCTATTTAAGTGCATCAAATTTAAATTATTAATTTAAGGTTAAATCTTTTACAATTTTACTCACAAAAGTGGGCGTGCCACTACCACCTCTCAAGAAAAAAAAGGTAAACAAGTGGTAGGGCTCACACGGCTAGACTAAGAAAAAGAAGGCGGAAAAAAAAGGCTGTGGTGGGCCTCTTAAAAGACATGTCTTAGCTGTAATATTCACCGAATGTGAGTGAGTCATGTCATTCATTGCATATTCAAGCTTGGCCAGCTGGGCTCGACAGTGACATGGTGTTGGTGGGGTCAGTGTCGGTTGTATGTATATATTCTGATCTTAGTTCATCAATATTGTGTATTATTTTTGTAAAAATAATATTTAAAATTAATATATTAATTAAATACTACAAAATACAAAGTAAATACACTAAGCTATATATAGCCTGATACCAAAAACACTGCTTATCTACTAGATATAATTCAATAATAATTTAGAACTTACAAAACTAGAATCATACACAAAGAAGATATACTTCAAGGATAATTGGACACTTATTTATTTATTTTTATTTTTTTTGAGGTCCACCAAGGTATTGATACCAACACTTACTACTGGTAGCCGGTAGAGCCTCTCAAATGAATCTAAATAACAATTTTGTGTATGTGAGGTTGCAACAACACCTTTGGGGTTTGAGACACTAGAGGTCATGCGCATGGATAAGATTCTGTCTTGCGGTTGCTTTTGGACCTGGTGTAACGCCCGAGATTTTTCATCCTTTTTTCTTAAAACTCAGAGAATTTTTTTTTCTACGATAAATCGGAGTCAAAACGACAAAATCAAAACCTGTATAAACAGTTTATAATTTAAAACATCATACAGTTAAACATCGTACTGCCAAATCAAATATCCTCAGGCGCTACTCGAAAACACACGTACGAATAAATTGCTATGAACATAGACTTTTAAATACAAATCACTCTCCCAGGCATCCCTGAGTGCAAGTCCCATAACAGTCCACATTCTGATCCAAACAAAAGTCCAGAATAAACATCTAACTTCTCATCTCACTCAATACAGGAGATTGTGACACAAATAAACTCGCAGTGAGTCAAGCATATACCTAAGTCAACGGGAATCAATCTACAGTTGAAATGAGCATCCATCTCCAGGAGCTCTCCACACAACCTGCAAAACCTCCCGTACAACGGGGCTAAAAAGTAGGGTGATGAGTATTTTCATACTCAGTAGGAAAATACCCAGTAGGGGAAATCCCAAATGGTGAACTCAATAAGTTCATAAATGCATGCGTCATGCAACTCAAACATGAAGCAGTCAACATAATATAATCATATCATGCACATACGCATACGATCATACCAAAGGCACCATCGTGCCAAAATCATACTGTCCAATCAACTTACACAAACACCCTTATCCAGGGTCATACAAACTTACTCGTACCATCGTACGCTTACTCATACAACATACGCATACTTGTACGACCTTACTCGTACAATCATATGCTCACTCATACAGCTTACACGAAATCACACTTATTGTCTTACTCAAAAACATATTCTCACAATCATACTCATACTCTTACAGTCGTGCTCATACTCATACGCTTACAGTCCTGCTCATACACACTCTTACAGTCCTGCTCATACACATACAGTCATAATCACACTCATACAGTCGTACTCATACTCATAATCGTACACATATCAACGACCACTGAAGCTCATTACAACTAATAAGCTCCAGTGCCGAAATGGGAAAGAATGTCACTGGGGCAACACCTTAACCTCCGGGGAGTGACTAGACGCCATGGACTTTTCCGAAGGTAAGGCACACCAATGCTCATGGGGCACTGGATCAAACAGGTAAGAGTAGATCCATGATACGACTTACCTGAGCGCACAAACATAAACATCCACACATAAGGGGTCATACAGTTGCCCACCATAATGGGTCTTATAGTGCCATAGAATCGCCCACTATAATGGGTCTTATAGTGCCAGAGAATTGCCCACCATAATGGGTCTTATAGTGCCATTGCCACTCTTGGGCAGAAAACATGCAGTGCCACTTGGGCAGAAACATACAGTGCCACTCTTGGGCGGAATCATACAACGCTCTCAACAGAGCATCAAATGTCCGGGCTTATATAGCACACAGACCAAACCGAAAACATACTTCGCTCTCAACAGGGCATCAGACGTCTGGGCTTCATACAGCACACAGACAAAATCAGAAACGTGCATCGCTCTCAACAGAGCATCAAACATCTGGGCTTATACAGCACGCAGACCAAATCAGAAACAACGTCGCTCTCAGCAGAGCATCAGACGTCCGGTGCTCTACATAGCACACAGACAACATCCCGCAGGATAAACACCATGGCAAGACATGATAAATGCTCGGCCGACTCATTAGCGGCCAGCACAAACACAAAACTTAATCCGTCAAACCCTCAGGTTTCAAACTCACAACGCTATCATTAGCTGTGCTTATAATTCAAGTTTGAATTAAGTATATTATGGGGTACAATTATGCCACACAAACTCACAGTCCTCGACTGGTCAAACCGAAGCTGAGCCCGATCCAAAACCCAAGTTCGTCAGGGTAGCAGACTTCACTTACCCGTCCACATCATGGACAAAACTCATCGTACAACCAACCCTTACAGTCTTACGTACTTTGCCATCCATCTTATGGCCAAAACATCTTACACTGACATCCTCAAATAACGCTCCTCATAGCCAACCCAGTTGTCGCCCTCTTACTTATATCTCACTTATTATTATACTTACTTTTCACTTCATAATCTATACGTTATGCTTGTACAATTATGAACACTCTTACTATCTGACGAATGCCCAACATACAATCCAACCCAAACCGATCCATTCTAATCCTTGCCCGTCATACTCTTATCCTCTGTCCTCTGTCATACGCTTACACAACCGTATCCAAATTCAGACAAAGCCTATGTTACCTCTTACTGTCCATCGCCCATACCTCTGCCCACATAGTCATCATACATACATATGTCTCACACATACGTATAACATACACATACGGTCATACATATGTAACTTACAAACATGCACGCTAGCCATCATTAGCACATGCATACATCAACCATACTTCAAACATACACACTAGCCATCACTAGCACATGCATAATACATACATAGCATACTGACATATTTGCTAGCCGTCACCAGCGCATACATAATCCACATCCATAAAACGTGCATACATCTCATGCATATCAATCATACCATACAATCATGCTTACACGCACATCATGCAATTGGATCATTACTTAACATCCAAGCATGGAATCATACAATCCTAGCATGCTGCTACTCATTCAAAGCATGCTTCATGAATTTACGAGTTCAAAGCTCCCCTACCACGTAATCATGACGTTCGATGGCGAGCACACGACGGTGGCGGCGTCGGCGGCAGAGTTGGCGGTCAAAACCGTTGCCTGGCTGAGAGAGCTGCTGTCCCAAGGATTTTAAGATGCGCCGGAACTATCACGGCCAAACAGGGTGTCAGAAATCAATGCGGTAAAACCCGCGATCCACGGCGGCACACTAGGGCGGCCGGGAGAAATATCATGCCAATATAAGTGGCAGTGCGACCATAGGTCGATGGTGTACTCACTGAAGGTCAGCCGGTGGCTAAGACGTGCACAGCCGGCCACAAGACGTCGAAATCGGCCTTGGACAGCACCCAACGGCCACGATTTTGCATCAACATGGGCCCACATAAGGGCGGAGAGCATGGGGCAACGCTCGAGGACGAAGGAGAGGTGGAGGAGGGCTAAGTCAACTCCATTCGGTGGCCAAGCCAACCGATGGTTAGGCGGCGCGAATGCGGCGTCTAAACCCAAACGCATGCACGTGGCCACATGCACACGCGACCCAAAGGGGCGGGGGAGAGGGCTGAAAGGGGGCGACCCAAGGCCCACAAAAGCCAACAGGGCTAAGGCCCTTAGCTGTGGCCAATCTAAGCGGCGACATCGCCGATCGCCACCCACAAGCAATACCCATGGTGCGGGCGGTTGTACATCTCGCACGACAGAGAGCAGGGGGAGGGTTCAGGGTCGAGCAAAGGCTATGAGGCTGTCACTAGCCAAGGCCTGTGCAGGTGAACTCGTCCACCTTCTATCAAGGTAAGTCATACAAACTCTTGCCAAAGGCGCACCGGTACCGACGGCGTAAAATAGGCAAGAGGGGTCAACGGGCAAATATGCCGGTAAGATGGAACTAGTTGTGGCTACGCGCCACAAGGAAGGGCACGGGTCAGAGGCAATAACACCGGGTTAGGTGGGGCCAAGCTAGGATGATCCACTGGTGTCACCGGGCTGGGGCGGAACCAGACAAAAATCCGCTAAATCAAATCCGGCATCCGACTGATAACGTCAGTCACACGGTCTAAAACAGACGTAGACCAAGAATAGGGGACGCCCGGACTGAGCAAGGGAGATACGGAGGGGACGGAGGCTGAACCGGTCTAGGTGGGGCTGTCCCAAGATCGGGGAGGAGCCCACGGTGGTCAAGTCATCCTCACCCGCCAACGATGGCGGTGCCAGCCCACTGGAAAATCCACCCACAGTACCGCGCAAATCAGACTGGGTGGAGCAGAGGACGACAGAGGGGATGGAACCGGGCTGGGTAGGGTGGTCCACTGCCTTTGCCGGAGCAAGGCGAGGCTGGAGGAAGGTCGAATCGGCCACAAATCACCACCGGCGGCCACTGTTTACCCAAAATAGTGCGTCGGCGGAACAGGGCAGAGAGGGGGAAATAGGATGGGGCGGCGGTGCAGAGGCACCCTACGGCCGGGAGGAGTGGCTCCTCGCCATCGCCGGAGCAAGGTAGTGCCGAATCGGGGTCTGGTTGGCCGTTGTCAGCCCAAGATGGTGACTGACATAGGGAACCAGCGGAATGGAGCCCGGAATAGTGAAGAAGAGAGGAGAGGCCGGAGCTGAGCGGGCTGGGCAGAGGCAAAATTGGGCCGGGAAAGGTCGCCAATCACTGTCGCCAGACCAAGGAGGGGCCGGACGGAGCACAGTCGGCCGTGGCTCGCCACCGGCAGCCACCAATTCGTCCAAACAAAGTTCCGACCACAACAGGGCAGAGAGGGGAAAAGAGGGCAAGGCGGCGGAATGGAGGCCCACCGGGCCAGGAGGGGTGTCCTCCCGCCGTCGCCGGCCCATGGCGGAACCGTGGGTGGCCGGCCGGCCCTCGCCGGCTCACGGCGGCGGCGGAATTAGATCAAAACAAAAAGGGCGGCTAACCGGGAAAAGTCGGGGCGGAGGGCGGAGCGGCCCTATGCGGCCGGGACGGTGGCCCCTGCCGTCGCAAGGCCAGGGCGGAGCCGGTGGCGGCGGTCCTGTGGCCCACCGGCGGCCGGCGGCGGCCGGGCACAGGGAACAGGCACAAGAAGGGGGGGGGCGCACTGTTCACCATCCGGGTTCTAGATCGGGATCGGGATCGCGATCCCAAACCCTTTTTTTTTCCTTTTTATTTTTTTTCTTTTCTTTTTTCCAAACGTATCCCCAACGCGCGTTAACCCACTGGTTACGCATCAAACCTCCAAAATTCGCACCGAAAGTGTGCAGCGAGGCCCGCGGCCCGCGATAAGCCCCACACCCGACTCTACGGGTATAAATACGGGGTAAAATATATAAATATACATACGCTGAAACGTCACATTTTCCTGCCGAAAATGACCAGAAATATAGCAGAAAAATCCCAAAAAAAATCGTAGAAAAATCAGGGACCTTACACTTGGGCTATGGGGAAGCATTTGGTATGTAAACAGCTTATTTTGGCAACTTCCACCAATTTAGTATTGTAGACCTCATCACACTACAAGTTCCAACTGCACAACCTTAGCCGAAATTCAAAAGATCAACAGAATTTTTACTCATCAATGAAAAGCTCTTAATTTTGATGGTTTGTTTACCGGAGAAGTTCAACCTAAGCACTAGTCAAGTAGGATTATGAGACATTGGAATGATCATTTTCTAGAGCTTTTGCCACTCAAGTGCCTGCACCATATGCAATGTTGGTTGACACATTTGCATGCTTTTCCAGCTTACTGTTGGCTTCCTGCTTACTATTTGACGAAGTCATTCTGAGAGTGACTTAGAGTTGATTATTAACTTCCTTCAGCTTAGTAGTTCTCAAATTCCCATGGAAAGCCATATCTGCTTCACCTCAATGCAAAATTTGGAGGTGATACATGTGTATCATTAGGAAGCATATTTGGTTGCGCTTGATTATTGTTCATGTTACTAGCCACTCAAGTGCCCGCACACATCTACAATGTTGTTTGAGACATTTGCATGCTTTTCCTGCTTATTGTTAAAATCATTTTACAGAGTGACTCAGAGTTGATTATTTACTTCTTTCAGCTAAATGGTTCCTAAATTCCCATGGAAAGCCATATTTGCCTCACCTCAATGCAAAGTTTTGAGGTGATACTTGTGTATCATCAGGAAGCTAATTTGGTTGCACTTAGTTATTGTTCATGTAACCAGCCACTCAAGTGCCCACACCCATATACGATGTTGCTTGAGATATTTGCATGTTTTTCCTTGGTTTCCTGCCTGCTAGTTGAGGAAGTCATTTAGCAGAGTGACTAAAAGTTGATTCCATTATTCTCATGAAAAGCCATATTTGCCTCACCTCCATATAGAGTTTTAAGGTTGTACATGTATATCATTAGGAAGCTAATTTGGTTGCGCATGGTTATTGGTCATATTACTAGCTCAAATCTTTCTTTATTTCCTTGTTCAAATAGAATAATAAAAAAAATGTCTAAACAATGAAAAGTCTCACTCAGCGGGACAAGTAAAAAGTGAAAAGGTAATCTTATTTAAACTTGAGAATAAGGTTTATTATGTTGATTTTCAAAATATAGTTCCTCAACATCCCATGAAGATAGGACCTAGGAAATTATAAAGAATATATGAAGGAAAAGGGTAACATAAATGTTAGGTCTACATGGACATGTGGGCCCCTTTCATCGTGACATTTCAACTAACCATTTAATCAATATTTGAGATTATATCTTTTTAATAATTATATTTTTTTAATTTAAATCCTTAGAAGTGTAGGATAAGTATAAGACCAATTTGAATCTATTTAAGTGTATTACATTTAAGTCATTAATTTGAGGTTGATTTTTTAACACTTTGCCCCATAAAAGTGGGCCTATAAAAAATCAATCCTAGAAACACTCATTGCCCCTAATTCAATGTAGTCCGCCTTGATGAATGGCCTGGCTCCACAAAACTAGGTCTTCAAAAAATCAATGTCTCATCTATTTAAGTGCATCAAATTTCAACTATTAATTTAAGGTTAAATTCTTTACAATTTTACTCACAAACGTGGGCGACTACCGCCTATTAAGAAAAAAAAAGTAAACAAGTGGTAGGGCTCACACGGCTAGAGTAAGGAAAAGAAGGTGGAAAAAAAAGCCGTGGTGGCGTTGGCGTTGGCGTTGGTTAATTTAGAAGACAAGTCTTAGTTGTCATTTTCAGTTTTTCACCAAATGTGAGTGAGTCATGTCACTCATTGCATATTCAAGCTTGGCCAGCTCGGCTATATGTTTAGAAGACATGGCGTTGGCGGTGTCGGCACGGTTATATGTATGTAGTTATGTTTTATTTCATTAATATTGTGTATTATTTTCATAAAAATATTATTCAAATTTAATATTTTTGTAAACACATTAAGATATATATAGCCTGATACCAAAAAACTGCTATTACTAAACATAATTCAATAATAATTTGAAAACTGCTATCTCGTCATTGACTTGGCCGAGATGGACATAATAGAGCACTGTACGATGAGATGGTCACTGGAAAGGGCTCACCGCCAGTAGAATCTTTGGCCAGAGAAGACCGGACAACTTCGGAGGGTAGGGCGGTGGCCATCATTTGCTCTCAATTTTGTTGCATTACAAAGAATTCATCGTCAAGGAAATGATGCACGGGAGGTGAGTGCAAGCATGAACTCCATGAATCTAATGCTTTGATACTAATGATGTGATTTGGGATATATGTCGGGATAATGACCAGGAAAGTGGGACGAAGGGAGAATAGCAAAGAGAAGGGGAGAAAGTGGATTACATGGGGAGAGGAGGAGATTAGGACTCAATAATTTATTGCTTAATCTCTATTACAGCCTAAGTCCTTACATCGAATTGAGTCCTTTATTGGGCTCACTAAAAGGTGCTTGAAGTTCATTAAATTAATTAAAAAGAAGTTCTATTGAACCTAATTACCTAATGACTTGATTGCCTTATTTATTAATAACATAATCAAACCTTAATTAACTTAGCATACAAGCCCCATAGGCAGGTAAGGGCTCATTAGACGGAATGGATCACATGTCGACGGGTGAAACATAATTACGGACTCATTAAGTAAAGGGTAGTTTTGTCTTTTGTTTTGAAAGACGTAAGTTATAAATAAAGAAGCTATTATGTGATTGACGTGTGGAGAACAGTCCGGTGTGTGGAGAATTCCGAACTAGAAGATTTTAGAGCAGCCACGACCCGGAACCGGAGAGTCCAACACAAAGCAACACAGAGAAAAAGAAAACAGGAATTTCTGGGAGGAGGAAGTTGGAGTTTTCTTCTTATGTATTACGTGCGGAGTGTTGCTAAGAAATATTGTAATTCTCTTGTACTTTGATTATCTTTCTAGTGGAATTGTGTGATCCCGTGGACGTAGGCAACAAGGCCGAACCACGTTAAATTTCCTTGTGTACTTTGCTCTCGTATTGGCGTTTCTAAATCCATTATTCCGCAGTAAAGGCAGGGGAATAATTAATTTATACTCTATTCGCCTAGAACTCTAGAACTGTAAATATATACTCTGTTTGGCCAGAACCAGATTATAGTAAACTTATACTCTGTTTGGCGAGGCCTGTAATTTTATTCCCCACAATTGATATCAGAGCTTCAGGAGGAGATGGCCGACGATAGCAAGTTCAAGATAGAGAAGTTTAATGGTCAAAATTATAGATTTTGGTGCATGCAGATTGAAGACTACTTGTACCAAAAGGATCTTTATCAACCATTGTTTACAACCAAGCCCGATGGTGAAAACATGGAAGAGATTGCAAGGTGAGAATTGCTTGATTGTAAGGCTCTAGGAGCAGTTAGGTTGTCTATTTCTTCATCGGTGGCTTCGAACATCACGAAGGCTAAGACCATGAATGAATGTTTTGATCTGCATGAGCGGTTGTATGCAAGTCCTTCTACAAACAAGATACATCTTGTGACTAGTTTCTTTGATCTAAAAATGTTTAATGATGAGACTGTGGCCAATCATTTGAATTCATTCCATGCATTGGTGAATCAACTTGAAGCAGTAGATGTTAATTTTTCAGAAGATATACAGTCTATTGCTTCGCTTAAATCTTTGTCGTCTGATTGGAAATCATTTAAAATTGTTGTTCATAGTTCTCATAATACGGATAAGTTTAAGTTGAATTATGTTTGTGGAATGATATTGACTGAAGAAACATACCGTAAGGGTGGTTCTTCTTCGTTTGGTTCAGCCCTAACTATGGAGGAAAGGAGGCGGCGACCTCATAGGGGTAAACTAGGACAGAGAGGGAAATCCAAGAGGGGGTGGTTCAAGTCTAGGCACCGTAAGGGTGATAGGGCTTGTTGGCAGTGTGGGCAAAAAGGTCACTTGAAGAAAGATTGCCCAAACCCTCCTCATGATGGAGCACAAAATCATGTTAAAAACAATATTAATGTTGCTAAAGCTGATTGCATGTTATTGTCAATGGAAAGTAAATGTGATGCTTGGATTATTGATAGTGGTGCCTCATTTCATGCTACATTTAGAAAAGACTTGATTCAGAATTTTGTGGCTAGTGATTTAGGTCATGTCTATTTGGGAAATGATCAAGCTTGTGAAATTATAGGCAAGGGTGACATTCATTTATTGATTGATGATAATATTGTGCTTATGTTAAAAGATGTTCATCTTGTGGCTCATTTGACAAATAACATTATTTCTGTTAGTCAAATGGCTGCTAATGGTATTACTACTCACTTCATGAGTGATAGTTAGAAGATGACTAAAGGTATCATGATAGTGGTTAAGGGGAAGAAAATTCGAACATTGTATATGACATCCAGTAGTTCTAAGCAATCTATTGGAGTGGTCTCTAATGCAGTTGATGTCAGTATGTGGCATTGTCGCCCTAGACATATATCAGAGAAGGGGATGTATGTGTTACAGGCTAAGGGTATTTAGTTTGAGGTGTGTAGAATTGGAATTTTATGAGCATTGTGTCATGGGCAAGCAACACAAAGTTTCATTCTCTAGAGCTACCCCGGATCACAAGTATGAGCGACTTGAACTTGTACATACAGATGTTTGGGGACTAGCCTAGGTTCCATCCCTTGGAAGTGCGTCTTAAATCATTACTTTTATTAATGATGTTTCTCGCAAGTTATGGGTTTACTTAATTTCCTAAGAATAAATCAGATGTATTTTTTATCTTTGTGTAATGGAAAACACTTGTTGAGAATGAGACATGGTTAAAATTGAGGTGTTTGAAGTCAGATAATATAGGCGAGTATTGTAGTAGGGAATTCCAATCCTACTGTGATAAGCATGACATTCGAAGGTTGCTAACTACTCCTAGACAACCTAGATAGAATGGTGTTGCAGAGCAGATGAACAGGACTATCATGGAGAAGGCACACAGTATGAGGCTACACTATGGCCTTCCACTCTCATTCTGGAGTTATGCCATTGATATTGCAACATATTTGATCAATAGGTTTCCATGCTATCCCCTATATGGAGGCATTTCTAAAGAGACATGGTCAAATAAAAAGGTAAAGATTGATCACTTAAGAGTTTTTGGTTGTGTTGCTTATGTGCATGTTGATGCAGAGCATAGGGGCAAGTTGGATTCGAAGTCCAACAAGTATTACTTTGTTGGATATAGTGGAGGTGTTTATAGTTATAGGTTGTGGAATCCAGTCCATAAGAAGGTGATCAGGGCATACATGTTGTATTTTATGAGGCAGAACTTTATAAGCATCATCAAGATCTACAAAAGGGGAAGATGAAACAAGTTAAATCTGAGTTTGTAGAACTTGAGGCTAAAAATTCTTCAGATGATAATAGAGCTCGCATGGAAACTAGTACATCTAGTCATGAACAGGTGATTGATACTTCTTCATAGATAGTTTCAGAGGATCCAATTGTTCTCTTACAAACTCCACTTGGTTGGACCAGTTCCAGGCATATTAAGAAGAAGAGGATATTTGATCTTAGTCTGAATTAATTTGCTCTTAACTAATAGTGGTGAACCAGAAAGTTTTGAGGAAGCTTGTAGGATAGACACTTCAGTCTAGTAGGAGCATGATATGGAAGATGAGATGGATTCATTAACATCTAATCAGACTTGGGAGTTAGTTCTTCTACCTTTAGGTAAAAAGACATTACATAATAAGTGGGTTTACAAGCTGAAATTTGAAGATGATGGAAACAAGACATACAAAGCTAGACTCATTGTTAAAGGCTTTCAGCAGAAGTATGGAGCAGATTATACAATGATATTTGCTCTTGTTGTCAGAATTGCTACTATCAGAATGCTATTATATGTTGTTGAAGTTGAAGATCTTCACTTAGAGTAGTTGGATATTAAGACAACTTTCTTACATGGTGACTTGGAAGAGGAGATCTATATGCATCAACCCCAAGGTTATGTGGTAAGAGGAAAGGAGAATTTGGTGTGCAGGTTGTTTAAAAGCTTGTATGGTCTCAAGCAAGCTCCAAAACACTGGTACAGAAAATTTGATGGGTTTATGCTATCCATTAGATTTTATCGTTGCTATTATGATCATTGTTGCTATTACAAAAGGCTGAGAAGTTCTTATTTGCTCTTGTTGTTATATGTTGATGACATGTTGATTGCAAGAGGAGATTATGGTGAAATTGAGATGCTCAAGAAAGAGTTATCTTCTAATTCATAATGAAGGATCTTGGACTAGCCAAATAGATCTGTGGTATGCAAATTACAAGCGATAGAAGAAAGTGCTGAAATTATCCCAAGAGGAATATGTTGAAATGGTCTTGATGAAGTCCATCATGTTGGGTGCCAAACCAGTTGGTACTCCCGTTACAGCTTAGTTCAGGCTTTCGAATGAGCAGTCTCCTAGAACACATGAAGAAATAAGTCACATGAACAGGGTTCTTTATGCATCTACTGTAGGTTCATTGATGTATGCAACCACATGCACTATATTAGATATAGCTCATGCTGTGAGTCAGGTTGCAAGGTTTATAGCAAACCCAGGTGAAGAGCACTGGAATACAGTGAAATTGATTCTAAGATATCTGAAGGGTTCTTTAGGTATGTCTTTACACTTTGGTGGGAGTTCTAGGATTAACTTAGTTGTCTTTGTTGATTCAGATTATGAAGGTAATCTAGATAACAAAAGAAGCGCTTTGGGTTTTGTCTTTACATTAGGTAGTGGTGCAGTTGCTTGGCAGTCACAATTACAGAAATCTATTACAAATTCATCTGCTGAGGCAGTGTATATTGCAGCTACTGAAGCTTGCAAGATGATAATGTGGTTAAAAGCATACTTTAAGAAGTTGGAAAAATCTTAAGAGAGGTGCATATTCTATTGTGATAACAAGAGTGTAATTGATAGGACAAAGAATAATGTGTTTCATGCTAGAACAAAATATATTGAGATCAAGTATCTTATTGTGAGAGAACTTGTTGAAGAGAAGAAGGTCTTCTTGGAGAAGATACATAATAAGGAGAATTCAGGGGATATGCTTACTACAGTGGTAACGATGGAGAAACTGAGTATAGCCGTTGCTAGAGAAGAAAGGGAGGAGGTGGTGGATGTTTTTTCTCCCAGGTCTTTCTCCCACTCCTACCTTCTTGTCACACCCAAAAAACTTATTAAAATAAGAAAAGTTTTCGTATGAGTTTTCTTGAAGAGTCGGTCCATTTATTTCAAAGGATTGCCATGTGTATATCTGTAATGACCCGACCTAAGCCGGTCCCACAAAATCACTAATAGAAAATTTTCTTTTCTTTGAGCTAGGAATCATCGTCTGTGTGCGAGAGGTACAACGTTCATCTATGCACTATAGAGCTTCAAAGTTTCCTCGTACGTAGACTTAGGTTGTAACGAACACATACACACAATGAAGCTTCATAGTTCGTCGCATGTAAAATAGAATAAAACATATTATTATAAATAATTTGGATCGGGCCAACATTGTCTTGCTGTTGGTTGCCTATGTACGCATTGGATATTATTCCAACACGATCAGATCCGAATGTAGTTCTACCTAACGGCTACTACATACATCAGACATCACAAAATCATATACGTTAAAATACGTATATACTAAAATTGAATCAAAATCATACTGAAACTCATAATCTATCGGAGTAAAGCGGAAGTTAATAAATCAACGAAATCGTACATTTCGCTGTACCACCACATCTTGCTTTATCACTGAGCCGAGACCGAAAACACATATTACACGTCTCGCTCTATCTTAGAGCGAAACCACACACGTCATAATATATAAGTGTACATCATGGCATATAGGCACACAACATGGCATATAGGCACATAGCACAACAGGCATACAGATCGTAGCATAACACACATCATAACTAGCACATGTCATTCTATAATTAAAACGGGAGATCAGGAATGCTTACTCCCATCATGTCTCATAAGGTATCGATATCTACGGACAGAACCCCATCTTGCTCTGGGTCTCTTTTTCTTGTTCTGGTGTTCAGGCAAGGCGTCTTTTAGTCTCGGGGCATTTCCTCCTTATAAGATCGTCAGCTCAGAAAATGAAACCCTCCAATGCAGAGAATATACTTGATTTAGTTAAGAACACCTCTTGGACCGACTAAATCAGAGTTAGGATGGCCAAAAACAGAGAAAACGAAGTTGGTCGGTACGGGTAGAACCTCTCCTTGTCTTGGGGTTTTTCCTCTTTATATGATCGCAAACTCAGAAAATGGAACCCTCCATCATGTAGAACATACTCGATTTAGTCAACAACGCCTCTTGAATCGACTAAATCGGAGTTAGGATGGCCAGAAATAGAGAAAACGAAGTTGGTCGATGCTCGAAGGTAATGGGCAGAACCTCTCCTTGTCTTGGGATGTTTTCCTCCTTATAAGGACTCCAACTCGAAGAAAGGACCACTCCATTGGGTAGAGCACGCTTGATTTAGTAAGAAACGGGTCTTGAACGGCCTTAATCTGCTTTAGAACGGTCAGAAATAGGGGAGGAGAAGTTCTCCCTTAAAAATGAACTAGAATGGGCTATTTATAAGCCTCCAGGCCGCCGAAACCACGGCACCATGCAGCCAAATCCGGCGGTGCCGCGGTTTTCGAACGGCAGCACCAGCCGTAATGCGCGGCTCACGCCTGTACGTTACGCGGGTTGAGTCCGTGCATGCGGATTCGCGCTCCCGCCGCGTCGCGAATCCGCGGCGCCCACGGAACTGCGGGTGCACCTTGCGCCGCGCCGGCCCGCGCTGCGGCATGTGCCAGTCGCACACTGAGTGCCGCGGCGGCCTATTTAAATAATTATTTATTTTTTTCTTTTTCTTCTTTCTTCAAACACGGGTAATTTCTTACCCCAAATTTGGATTCACGCGTTCTTAGTACCGTTGGACTCGTATTGACGAGCCCTTCGATACAAACCCACTTAAAGCAGAAAATCACACTATTTCCAAGTGGGTCCCGCCTATTGTCCACATTTTCCGAGGTCGTCACTTTCGGTCCCGACCTACATTTCACGCGTTCTTCGAATCGTTACGCTCGTTTCTTCGAGTTCTACTCAAATGCAGAGGTTTTAATGGTTAAAACCGTCTATAATTTATTAAAAAAATTACTAATTACCTCTAACCTCTTTAGTTCGACGTAATCGAAAAACGAGGTGTTACAATATCTATGCGCTAAGAGAATTGCCCACCTACACATTAGCATGCACCAAAAAGGTGAGCAATAAAGGCCAGTAAGGGAAAAATAATTCAACATCATAATGTAATTGTTCATTCATTATGGGTTAAACTCACATGTGCTGAATATTAAACAATTTTTCAAAAAGACAATCAATAAATTTACCAAAGTTAAATGCAGGTTAAGACAATCATTGAACCAATTATAGGTGTTCTTTGATCATTTAACTTCTCACTATTTTGTCAAACCATCCTCGTTATGTCACATTTGGATATCACAATGTTTTGTTGAGTGGCATATGATAATCTCAAAAGAATAGAGCACAGGAGAAATTTTGGGACTATGCATCTCAGGTTGAACTACCCTCATCCACTTGCTTACATTCTTAGGCACAAAAGTCACCATTTTTAGCACGTGAATTCATCCGAATTCATCACGATGATAAGCATTATTTAAATAGTAATTTAAGACTTCCATTGTATGGTCTATTAACGATTCTGTTCATGTGATCCTGTTAGGTTCATTAATAGTTTTTTCACTCCCCACATGACCTGACTATATTCATGTACTCTTTTCAAAACTTTTTTCATGCTTTATTATATGTTTTAAGGAAAAAATTAAGACGCACTGGTTCAAACGTGCGTTTGCATGCACTAGGCTCATTGCTCATCGTCAAATCGATATTTGATGGTATGTGTTGATCATGGGGCAAGTTGATGAATTCAAAACCCGCCCACCCCATGAGTATTAATGGATGCTCGATTGAATTGTGCGGCCCAATGTGTTTGGCACACATGCACAGGCATGCACTAGACACATGAATTGGAGTCTTTATATAATTACATATACATATACACATGATTTACAACAAATAATAAACATAAATGTCATAAATATTAGTGTAAAAATTGTTAAATTGTTAATTACTAGGAAGAGGTAAGACAATATAGCAAAACATCACTAGAACTAGATCCTTTTGGAGTAAAAAATAATACTCTCTCTGTCCCATATTAACCATTTTGTTCTTGTGATCCTGTTAGGTTCATTAGTAGCGCTTTTCACTCCCCAAATGACCTAACTATATTCATGTACTCTTATCAATACTTTTTTCATGCTTTATTATATGTTTTACGGAAAAAATTAAGACGCACTTGGTCAAACATGCGTCTCCATGCACTGGGCTCATTGCTCTTTGAATGCCCAATGAACTTGTTTGTTGGTTGGGGGAAATAAAGCCCTTGTCCTACTTTAAAGTAGTTATTTTGTGTTTTTAATTTGTAGTTTGGTGCCAAAGTGGTCTGTAATAATAAACTAACGAGTCTCACACCTCGTTTTTACTTATTTTTTTAACACCCAATTTATTTTAAAATTGAGAAAATCACATTTAGATTTTTTTTTTGCATTAGAATCACAAAGAGTTTTAAAAGCTTATCTCATAAATGTATACTTGGTTTCCAAAGCGTTGAAGTTTATTTCATAGAGGATTGGAGGCTCATTTTAGAAACAAAACTGAAATATTCATGCCCCTTTTAGAGTTCACGCAATATTGCATAAGTATTGAAAATAAAGGTGTATCACTTGACGTTTGGTTTATTGATTTTGAATTTGAACACATTTATCTTCAAATGATAATTATTAACTTGTTTATTTAATTATTTATAATTTTGGTCGACATAACCTGTCCACTTGACTCTAAAAAGTGTCAATTCAGTTCAAGGAGTTTGGGATGGTTCAGTATTTACTTATTATTCTTTTTTATTACATGTGGCTCAGACCTTATTTTTATTTTTTATTGAATGTGGGTATTCAGACCCCACTTTTTTCCGAGTGTCCCCTATTTCTCCCCACTTCCTTATTTCCCAGTTCCATTTGTCGTTACCTCTCTTCTTCTTCTCCGGTGTAACCACAAACGCCACTGACTTATTCTCACCACTGCGGTTGGGCCGTGGCCTGTCGAGGCCAAAAGTGGTCGTTGGTTGCGACCACTAGACGTGGCCCTGGGAGTGGCCGATGGCCGACGGCCAGCAATGACAGCAACCAAATGCAACCGCTAGTCATGGCCAACAATGGCTGTAACTCTGTGGCTGCTGGGAGCAGCTAGCAGCGGCCACGACCCTACAGCCGTGGGCGTGGCCAGCAACCGCCGCGACTTCGGAGTCTAGGGCCATGGCCAGTAGCGGGTCACAACTACTAGGCACAGGCAGTAACGACCACAACCCTGCAACTGCTAGACCTCGGGGTCGCGGGGCGCAACTAGCAGTGTGTTGCAGTAGCTAGGTGCGGCCAGTAGCACGTCTCGGCCAGCACCCCATCGCTGTTGTTGGCAGCCAATAGTGGTCTCGGCCGCTAGTCACTAGGCTTAGCCTCTGGGGCCCTTGGTTGTAGCCGCGGTCAGATTTAGCCTGCTAGCACCAGAGTTAGTGCCAGAGGAGAAGGGGAAGAGGGATGGGGGAGAGGGGGAAAGAAGTGAAAAAAAAACACAATCTTTGGGGTATACAGGAACCAAAAAAAGGTCTGAATAGCCACATTCTTTTCTATTTGAGGTCTGGTAGAGCCTCTCAAATGAATCATAACAATAATTTTGTGTATGTGAGGTTGCAACAACACCTTTGGGGTTTGAGACACGGCAGGTGATGCACATGGTAAGATTCCGTCCTGCCATTGCTTTTGGACTTAGGTCTATATATGGGGAAGCATTTGGTATGTAATCAGCCTATTTTGGCAACTTCCACCAATTTAGTTCTGTGAACCTTATCACACTACAAGTTTCAACTGCATAACCTTAGCCGAAATTCAAAATATCAACAAAATTTTTACTCATCAACGAAAAGCTCTTAATTTTGATGCCGTGTTTATGGGAGAAATTCAACATAAGCATTAATGAAGTGGGATTATCAGTCATTGGAATGGTCATTTTCTAGTGCGTTGGCCACTCTAAGTGCCCGCCCCCATATACAATGTTGGTTGAGACATTGGCATGCTTTTCTTACTATTTGACAAAGTCATTTTGCAGAGTGACTTGGTTGATTATTAACTTCTTTCAGCTTAATGGTTCCCAAATTCCCATGGAAAGCCATTTTTGCCTCACCTTAATGCAAAATTTTGAGGTGGTACAAGTATATCATCGGAAGCAAATTTACTTGCGCTTGGTTATTGTTCATGTTACTAGCCACTCAAGTGCCCACACTTGAGACATTTGCATGCTTTTCCTACTTATTGTTGGCTTCCTGCAAGAAATTCATTTTGCATGAGGGACTCAAAGTTGATTATTAACTTCCTTCATCTTAATGTTTCCCAAATTCCCACGAAAAGCCATATTTGCCTCACCTCCATACAAAGTTTTTAGGTGGTACATACATATCATTAGGAAGCTAATTAGGTTGCACTTGGTTATTGTTCATATTACTAGCTTAAATCTTTCTTTAATTTCCTTGCTTAAATAGAATAATAAAAATAAATATCTAAACAATGAAAAGTCTCACACAGCAGGAGAAAGCAAAAAGTGAAAAGGTAATCTTATCTAAACATGAGAATAAGGTTTATTATGTTGATTTTCAAAATATAGTTCCTTAACATCCGGTGAAGGTAGGACCAAGGAAATTATAAAGAATATTATAGTCATTGACTTGGCCGAGATGGACATAATAGAGCACTGTACGATGAGATGGTCACTGGAAAGGGCTCACCGCCAGTAGAATCTTTGGCCAGAGAAGACCGGACAACTTCGGAGGTTAGGGCGGTGGCCATCATTTGCTCTCAATTTTGTTGCATTACAAAGAATTCATCGTCAAGGAAATGATGCACGGGAGGTGAGTGCAAGCATGAACTCCATGAATATAATGCTTTGATACTAATGATGTGATTTGGAATATATGTCAGGATAATGACCAGGAAAGTGGGACGAAGGGAGAGTAGCAGAGAGAAGGGGAGAAAGTGGATTACATGGGAGAGGAGGAGATTAGGACTCAATAATTTATTGCCTAATCTCTATTACGGCCTAAGTCCTTACATCGAATTGAGTCCTTTATTGGGCTCACTAAAAGGTGCTTGAAGTTCATTAAATTAATTAAAAAGAAAGTTCTATTGAACATAATTAACTAATGACCTGATTGCCTTAATTATTAATAACATAATCAAACCTTAATTAACTTAGCATACAAGCCCCATAGGCAGGTAAGGGCTCATTAGATGGAATGGATCACATCTTGACAGGTGAAACATAATTACGGACTCATTAAGTGAAGGGTAGTTTTGTCTTTTGCTTTGAAAGACCTAAGTTATAAATAAAGAAGCTATTATGTGATTGGCGTGTGGAGAACAGTTCGGTGTGTGGAGAATTCCGAACTAGAAGATTTCAGAGCTGCCACGACCCGGAACCGCAGAGTCCAACACAAAGCAACACAGAGAAAAAGAAAACAAGAATTTTTGGGAGGAGGAAGTTTGAGTTTTCTTCTTGTGTATTACACGAGGAGCATTGCTGAGAAATATTGTAATTCTCTTGTACTTTAATTATCTATCTAGTGGAATTGTGTGATCCCGTGGATGTAAGCAACAAAGCCGAACCACGTTAAATTCCCTTGTATACTTTGCTCTCGTATTGGTGTTTCTAAATCCATTATTCTGCATTATAGGCAGGGGAATAGTTAATTTATACTCTGTTCGCCCTGATCTCCAGAACTATAAATATATACTCTGTTTGGCCAGAACCAGAGTATAGTAAACTTATACTCTGTTTGGCGAGGCTTGTAATTTTATTCCCCACAATTGGTATCGGCGCTTCAGGAGGAGATGGCCGACGATAGCAAGTTCAAGATAGAGAAGTTTAATGACCAAAATTACAGATTTTTGCGCACGCAGATTGAAGTGTAAGGTCCCTGATTTTTCTACGATTTTCTGGGATTTTTCTGCCATTTTTCTGGTCATTTTCGGCAGGAAAATGTGACGTTTCAGCGTATGGGTATTTGTGTCTTTTCCCCATATTTATACCCGTAGAGTCGGGTGTGGGGCTTAGTCGCAGGCCACGGGCCTCGCTGCGCGCTTACGGCGCGAATTTTGGAGGTTCGGCGCGTAACTAGTGAGTTAACGCGCATTGGGGACGTAGATGTAAAAATTAAAAAGTTTAACTATACATATCTTCCTCCCCGTCGGTTTTCACAGAACCGACTTCCAGAAATTTTTTTGACGTCCAGTGAGTTTTTGAGAAAACCCGAGGGCATATCCGGTCGCTCCGTTCTCCCTCCTCCGTCGTCGGATTCCGTTGATTCTTGTCAGGATCCGCTTTGCCTCACCGCCACGAGTCCGTAGGTACCGGCTATGACCGCCGCCACGGCCTCTTCGCTCCTCCACGAGGTACCGAACCTTTTTTCGGGTTTTTCTCTCCTTCAATCCCGTTTTTGCACTATGGGTGTACGATTTTGACATCGTTTGCGGCCGCTCTCAACTAGACTTATGTTTAGTTGGCCGCTAGGAACCCATAGACACTGGCTGGAGCCGCCGCCATGCTTTCTTCGCTCCGTGGTGAGCTACCGATCTTTTGGTCGGGTTTTTGTTACTATTCACATCTCACTGTCCGTGGGATGTTTTGGACGCCGGTGTGTTTCCGGTCGTCGTCCGGCCATCGGATGGACTCTGTCCAGCCTACCTCGACCCAGTGTCGGTAGGGGGTTGCCGTTTCCGACCCCGCCTCGCCCCTATTGCCTTGCTCCGCCCGATTAGACGCTTTGGGTGCGTCTCGGGTCGTTGCCATTGGCGAGTTATGGGCCATTTGGCCGTCGTGGGCTCTGCCCCGGCTCGGCGACAGTGAGGGTCAGCCCCACTTGGCCTAATTATATTACCGCTCGGAATGGGCCGCTTGTCATGGCCTTATACCGTGCGAGATGCATAGCCGCCCGCACCATGGGTATTGGTTGTGGGTGGCGATCGGCGATGTCGCCGCTTTGATTGGCCACAGCTAAGGGTCTTAGCCCTGTTGGCTTTTGTGGGCCTTGAGTCGCCTCATTTCAGCCATCTCCCCCGCTCCTTTGGGCCGCGTGCACATGTAGCCACGCGTGTACTTCTGGGTTTAGGCGCCGCATTCGTGCCGCCTAACCATCGGTTGGCTTTGCCACCGAGTGGAGTTGACCACTAGAGCTGTCCTCCACCTCTCCTTTGGTTCTCGAGCGTTGCCCCACGCTCTCCGCCCGTATGTGGGCCTTTGTTGACCGAAATCGTCGCCGTTGGGTGCTGTCCACGGCCGATTTCGATGTCTTTGTGGCCTGCTGAGCACGTTTTAGCCACCGGCTGATCTTCAGAGTGTACACCCTTGACTTCGGGTTGCACCGCCACTTAGGTTGGCACGATATTTCTCCCGGCCGCCCTAGTGTGCCGCCGTGGATCGCGGGTTTTACCGCATTGATATCTGACACTCTGTTTGGCCGTGATAGTTCCGGCGCATCCTAAAATCCTCGGGACAGCAGCTCTCTCAGCCAGGCAACGGTTTTGACCGCCAACTCCGCCGCCGACGCCGCCACCGTCGTGTGCTCGCCATCGAACGTCATGATTACGAGGTAGGGGAGCTTTGAACTCGTAAATTCATGAAGCATGCTTTGAATGAGTAGCAGCATGCTAGGATTGTATGATTCCATGCTTGGATGTTAAGTAACGATCCGATTGCATGATGTTCGTGTAAGCATGATTGTATGGTATGATTGATATGCATGAGATGTATGCATGTTTTACGGATGTGGATTATGTATGCGCTGGCGATGGCTAGCAAATATGTCAGTATGCTATGTATGGGTTATGCACGTGCTAGTGATGGCTAGCGTGCATGTTTGAAGTATGTATGAATGTGTGTGTGCACGTGCTAGAGATGACTAGCGTGTACGTTTGATGTATGCATGTGCTAGTGATGGCTAGCGTGCATGTTTGTAAGTTATGTATGTATGACCGTATGTGTATGTTCTACGTATGTGTGAGACATACGTATGTATGATGGCATTTGCCTATGCTTTGGGTAGGTGTAAGAGTATGTGGGCAAAAGTATGGGCGATGGACAGTAAGAGGTGACAGAAGCTCTGTCTGAATTTGGATGCGGTTGTGTAAGCGTATGACAGAGGATAAGAGTATGACGGGCAAGGATTAGAATGGATCAGTTTGAGGTGGATTGTATGTTGGGCATTTGTCAGACAGTAAGAGTGTTCATAATTGTACAAGCATAACGTACAGATTATGAAGTGAAAAGTAAGTATAATAAGTGAGATATAAGTAAGAGGGCGACAACTGGGTTGGCTCTGAGGAGCGTTATTTGAGGATGTCAGTGTAAGAGGTTTTGGCCATAAGATGGATGGCGAAGTGTAAGACTGTAAGGGTTTGTTGTACGGTGAGTTTTGTCCATGATGTGGACGGGTAAGTGAAGTCTGCTGCCTTGACGAACTGGGGTTTCGATCGGGCTCAGCTTCGGTGTGATCAGTCGAGGACTGTGAGTTTGTGTGGCATAATTGTACCGCATAATATACTTAATTCAAACTTGAATTATAAGCACAGCTAATGATAGCGTTGTGAGTTTGAGACCTGAGGGTTCAACGGATTAAGTTCCGTGTTTGAGCTGGCCGCTGATGAGTTGGCCGAGCGTTTATCATGTCTTGCCATGGTGTTTATCCTGCGGGATGTTGTCTGTGTGCTATGTAGAGCACCGGACGTCTGATGCTCTGCTGAGAGCGACGTCATTTTGATTTGGTCTACGTGCTGTATAAGCCCAGACGTTTGATTCTCTGTTGAGAGCGATGTACGTTTCTGACTTTATCTGCGTGCTGTATAAGCCCAGACGTCTGATGCTCTGCTGAGAGCGACGTATGTTTCTGATTTGGTCTGTGTGCTGTGTAAGCCCAGACGTTTGATGCTCTGTTGAGAGCGTTGTATGTTTTCGCCCAAGAGTGGCACTGTACGTTTCTGCCCAAGAGTGGCAATGGTACTATAAGACCCATTATGGTGGGCAATTCTATGGTACTATAAGACCCATTATGGTGGGCAATTCTCTGGCACTATAAGACCCATTATGGTGGGCGATTCTATGGCACTATAAGACCCATTATGGTGGGCAACTGTATGACCCCTTATGTGTGGGTGTTTATGTTTACGCGCTCAGGTAAGTAGTATCATGGATCTACTCTTACCTGTTTGATCCAGTGCCCCATGAGCATTGGTGTGCCTTACCTTTGGAAAAGTCCATGGCGTCTAGTCACTCCCCGGAGGTTAAGGTGTTGCCCCAGTGGCATTCTTTTCCATTTCGACGCTGGAGCTTATTAGTTGTAATGAGCTTCAGTGGTCGTTGATATGTGTACGATTATGAGCAGGACTGTAAGTGTATGAGTATGAGTAAGACTGTAAGCGTATGAGTATGAGCAGGACTGTAAGTGTATGAGTATGAGCAGGACTGTAAGTGTATGAGTATGAGTAAGACTGTAAGCGTATGAGTATGAGTAAGACTGTAAGCGTATGAGTATGAGCACGACTGTAAGAGTATGAGTACGATTGTGAGAATATGGTTCTGAGTAAGACAATAAGTATGATTTTGTGCAGACTGTACGAGTAAGGTCGTACGAGTCTGATTGTACGAGTAAGGTCGTACATGTATGGGTAAGCTGGATGAGTGAGCATACGATTGTACAAGTAAGATCGTACAAGTATGCGTATGTTGTATGAGTATGCGTACGGTAGTACGAGTAAATTGTATGACCCTGGATAAGGGTGTTTGTGTAAGTTGTTTGGATAGTATGATTTTGGCACGATGGTGCCTTCGGTATGTCTGTGGCACGATGGTGCCTTTGGTATGATCGTATGCGTTTGAGCATGTTATGATTATTATGTTGACTGCTTCATGTTTGAGTTGCATGATGCATGCATTTTTGAACTTATGGAGTTCACCGTTTGGGATTTCCCCTACTGGGTATTTTCCTACTGAGTATGAAAATACTCACCCTACTATTTTTAGCCCCATTATACGGGAGGTTTTGCAGGTTGTGCGGAGAGCTCCTGGTGATGGACGCTCGTTTCAGCGGTGGATTGATTCCCGTTGACTCAGGTATCTGCTTGACTCTCTGCGAGTTTATTTGTGCCACGATCTCCTGTATTGGGTGAGATGAGAACATAAGATGTTTATTCTGGACTTTCGATTGGATTAGTCTGTGGACTGTTAGGGGACTTGTACTCAGGGATGCCCGAGAGTGATTTGTATTTAAAAGTCTATGATCATAGCAAATTTATTCGTACGTGTGTTTTCGAGTAGCGCCTGATGATATTTGCTTTGGCCGTACGATGATTGACCGTATGTGGATGTTTTAAATTATAAACTGTTTTATCAGGTTTTGGTTTCGTCATTTTTCCTCCGATTTACAGACGTTATATTGAAAAAATTTTCCGTGAATTTTAAGGAAAATGTGTGAAAAATCTCGGGCGTTACATGAAGACTACTTGTACCAAAAGGATCTTTATCAACCATTGTTTACAACCAAGCCTGATGGTGAAAATAAGGTGGAAGAGATTGCAAGGTGGGAATTGCTTGATTGCAAGGCTCTAGGAGCAGTAGGTTGTCTATTTCTTCATCAGTGACTTCGAACATCACGAAGGCCAAGATCATGAAGGAATTCTTTGATCTGCATGAGCAGTTGTATGTGAGTCCTTTTTTCTACAAACAAGGTATATCTTGTGACTAGTTTCTTTGATCTAAAAATGCTTGATGATGAGACTGTGTCCAATCATTTTAATTCATTCCATGCTTTGGTGAATCAACTTGAAGCGGTAGATGTTAATTTTTCAGAAGATATACAGTCTTTTGCTTTGCTTAAATCTTTGTCATTTGATTGGGAATCATTTAAAATTGTTGTTCATAGTTCTCAAAATACGGATAAGTTTAAGTTGAATTATGTTTGTGGAATGATATTGGCTGAAGAAACACACTATAAGGGTCGTTCTTCTTCGTCTGGTTCAGCCCTAACTATGGAGGAAAGGGGGCGGCGACCTGATAGAGGTAAACTAGGACGGAGAGGGAAATCTAAGAGGGGGCAGTCCAACTCTAGGCACCGTAAGGGTGATAGGGCTTGTTGGCAATGTGGGCAAAAAGGTCACTTGAGGAAACATTGCCTAAACCCCCCTCATGATGGAGCACAAAATCATGTTAAAAACAATATTAATGTTGCTGAAGTTGATTGCATGTTATTGTCTATGGAAAGTAAATGTGATGCTTGGATTATTGATAGTGATGCCTCATTTCATGCTACATTTAGAAAAGACTTGATTCAAAATTTTGTGGCTAGTGATTTGGGTCATGTCTATTTGGGAAATGATCAAGCTCGTGAAATCATAGGCAAGGGTGACATTCATTTGTTGATTGATGATAATATTGTGCTTATGTTAAAAGATGTTCGTCTTGTGGCTCATTTGATAAATAACATTATTTTTGTTGGTCAATTGGCTACTTATGGTATTACTACTCACTTCATGAGTGATAGATAGAAGATGACTAAAGGTATCATGGTAGTGGTTAAGGAGAAGAAAATTCGAACATTGTATATGACATCTAGTAGTTCTAAGCAATCTATTGGAGTGACCTCTAATGCAGTTGATGTTAGTATGTGGCATTGTCGCCTTGGACATATGCCAGAGAAGGGGATGCAAGTGTTACAGGCTAAGGGTACCTAGTTTGAGGTGTGAAGAATTGGAATTTTGTGAGCATTGTGTCATGGGCAAGCAACACAAAGTTTCATTCTCTAAAGCTACCCCGGAGCACAGGTATGAGCGTCTTGAACTTATACACACAGATGTTTGGGGACTAGCCCAGGTTCCATCCCTTGGACGTGCGTCTTAAATCATTCCGTTTATTGATGATGCTTCTCTCAAGTTATGGGTTTACTTTGCCAAGAATAAATCAGATATATTTTCTATCTTTGTGCAATGGAAAACACTTGTTGAGAATGAGATAGGGTTAAAATTGAAGTGTTTGAAGTCAGATAATAGAGGCGAGTATTGTAGTAGGGAATTCTAATCCTACTGTGATAAGCGTGGCATTCGAAGGTTGCTAACTACTCCTAGACAGCCCAGACAGAATGGTGTTGCAGAGTATATGAACAGGACTATCATGGAGAAGGCACGCAGTATGAAACTATACTATGGCCTTCCACTCTCATTCTGGAGTTATGCCATTGATACTGCAACATAATTGATTAATAGGTCTCCATGCTATCCCCTATATGGAGGCATTTTTGAAGAGGCATGGTCAAAGAAAAAGGTAAAGATTGATCACTTAAGAGTTTTTGGTTGTGCTGCTTATGTGCATGTTGATGCAGAGCATAGGGACAAGTTGGATTCAAAGTCCAATAAGTGTTACTTTGTTGGATATCATGGAGATGTTTATGGTTATAGGTTGTGGGATCCAGTCCATAAGAAGGTGATCAGGAGCATACATGTATTTTATGAGGCAGAACTTTATAGGCACCATCAAGATCTATAAAAGGGGAAGATGAAACAAGTTAAATCTGAGTTTGTAGAACTTAAGGCTAAAAATTCTTTAGATGATAATAGAGCTCACATGGAAATCAGTACATCTAGTCATGAACAGGTGATTGATACTTCTTCACAGATAGTTCTAGAGGATCCAATTGTTCTCTTACAGACTCCACTTGGTTGGACCAGTTCCAGGCATATTAAGAAGAAGAAGATATTTGATCCCTCTAACCCTGAGAGCACATATGGTATGCATTTCATATTTGATCTTACTCTAAATTAATTTGCTCTTGACTAATAGTGGTGAACCAGAAAGTTTTGAGGAAGCTTGTAGGATAGACACTTCAGTTCAGTAAGAGCATGCTATGGAAGATGAGATGGATTCATTGACATCTAATCAGACTTGGGAGTTAGTTCCTCTACCTTCAGGTAAAAAAACATTACATAACAAGTGGGTTTACAAGCTGAAATTTGAAGTTGATGGAAACAAGAGGTACAAAGCTAGACTCATTGTTAAAGGCTTTTAGCAGAGGTATGGAGCAGATTATACAGTGATATTTGCTCCTGTTGTCAGAATTGCTACTATCAGAATGCTGTTGTATATTATTGCAATTGAAGATCTTCACTTAGAGCAGTTGGATATTAAGATAGCTTTCTTAAATGGTGACTTGGAAGAGGAGATTTATTTGCGTCAACCCCAATGTTATGTGGTAAGAAGAAAGGAGAATTTGGTGTGCAAGTTGTTTAAGAGATTGTATGGTCTCAAGCAAGCCCAAGACAGTGATATAGAAAATTTGATGGGTTTATGCTATCTATTGGATTTTATCATTGCTATTATGATCATTGCTACTATTACAAAAGGCTTAGAAGTTCTTATTCACTCTTGTTGTTATATGTTGATGGCATGTTGATTAGAGGAGGAGATTATGGTGAGATTGAGATGCTCAAGAAAGAGTTGTCTTCTAATTCATAATGAAGGATCTTGGACCAGCCAAACAGATCTGTGGTATGCAAATTACAAGAGATAGAAGAAAGTGCTAAAATTATCCCAAGAGGAATATGTTGAAAAGGTCTTCATGAAGTTCAACATGTTGGGTGCCAAACCAGTTGGTACTCTCTTTGCAGCTTAGTTCAGGCTTTCGAATGAGCAGTCTCCTATAACCATGGAAGGCCGTATCGACCAATACAGGTCCGTATCGGTCGATGCGTACTCGTATCGGTCGATACCGATACAGTACAGGGGGCGATATGCCCCCCACACCCTTTTTCGATGCGTATCGGCCGTACCATATCGATACGGCTGATACGTATCGATACTGTATTTAAAAATTATTTTTTTAATTAAAAAATTAATTTTTTAAAAATAAATTAAATTTTTTTCTTAAAAATACAAATATAATTCAAACCCAAATTCTTTAAAAGTTAAAGTTTTAATTATATTAAAAATAATATTTTTAAAATTATATGAGATCAATACGGGTAGGTCCATACAATTTACATAATTATTTTTTTTACATATAGTGCTCCACAAATATACATTTATTTAAACATGTAATTTAGACTCATATTAAGCATATTATTTATTTTTAAAATTAACTAATTTTAAAGTATTTAATATGAGAAAGAATGATCAATATTAATATGGGACAAAGAGCATAATAGTATATGGTTCTAAATGAATTAATTTTAGAATACCCATATCAGTTGATATGGTATTATATGGTTTTATTATGCTCTAAAAGAAGTATTATAATGATATATTATTAGTTATAATATTTTTTTATGTTTATAAAAGGGTTTATGCCCGTTTCGGCGCTTACCAAGCATATCATTGGTGCGTACCCATATCCATGATCATCGATACTCTCATGCGTATCGATACAGCCTTCTATGCCTATAACACATGAAGAAATAAGTCACATGAACAAGGTTCTTTATGCATCTATTGTAAGTTCATTGATGTATGCAACCACATGCACTAGATTAGATATAGCTCATGCTGTGAGTCAGGTTGCAAGGTTTATGGCAAACCCAGGTGAAGAGCACTAGAATACAATGAAATGGATTTTCAGATATCTGAAGGGTTCTTCAGGTATGTCTTTACACTTTGGTGGGAGTTCCAGGATTAACTTAGTTGGCTTTGTTGATTCAGATTATGAAGGTAATCTAGATAACAAAAGAAGCACTTCAGGTTTTGTCTTTACATTAGGTAGTGGTGCAGTTGCTTGGTAGTCACAATTGCAGAAATTTGTTACAAATTCATCTACTTAGGCAGAGTATATTACAACTACTGAAGCTTGCAAGATGATAATGTGGTTAAAAGCATACTTTAAGAAGTTGGAAAAATCTTAAGAGAGGTGCATACTCTATTGTGATAACAAGAGTGCAATTGATATGACAAAGAATAATGTGTTTCATGCTAGAATGAAACATATTGAGATCAAGTATCATTTTGTGAGAGAACTTGTTGAGGAGAAGAAGGTCTTTTTGGAGAAGATACACACTAAGGAGAATCTAGTGGATATGCTTACTAAAGTGGTAACGATGAAAAAACTGAGTATAGCCGTTGCTAGAGAAGAAAAGGAGGAGGTGGTGGATGTTTTTTCTCCCACTCCCACCTTCTTGTCATACCCAAAAAACTTATTAAAATAAGAAAAGTTTTCGTATGAGTTTTCTTGAAGAGTCGGTCCATTTATTTCTAAGGATTGCCATTTGTATATCAATGCGCTAAGAGAATTGCCCACCTACACATTAGCATGCACCCAAAAGGGTGAGCAATAAAGGCCAGTAACAGAAAAATAAATCAACATCATAATGTAATTGTTCATTCATTATGGGTTAAACTCACATGTGCCAAATATTCAACAATTTTTCAAAAAGACAATCAATAAATTTACCAAAGTTAAATGCAGGTTATGACAATCATTGAACCAATTATAGGTGTTCTTTGATCATTTAACTTCTCACTATTTTGTCAAACGATCCTCGTTATGTCACATTTGGAAATCACAATGTTTTGTTGAGTGGCACATGATAATCTCAATAGAATAGAGCACAGGAGAAATTTGGGGACTATGCGTCTCAGGTTGAACTACCCTCATCCAGTTGCTCACATTCTTAGGCACAAAAGTCACCATTTTTAGCGCATGTGAATTCATCCAAATTCATCATGATCATAAGCCTTATTTAAATAGTAATTTATGACTTCCATTGTATGGTCTATTAACGATTTTGTTCATGTGATCCTGTTATATTCATTAGTAGTTTTTTCACTCCCCACATGACCTGACTATATTCATGTACTCTTTTCAATACTTTTTTCATGTTTTATTATATGTTTTAAGGAAAAAATTAAGACGCACTGGTTCAAACATGCGTCTGCATGCACTAGGCTCATTGCTCATCGTCAAATCGATATTTGATGGTATATGTTGATCATGGGGCAAGTTGATGAATAAAAACCCTCCCACCCCATGAGTATTAACGGATGCTCGATTGAATTGTGTGATCCAATATGTTTGGCACACACGCACAGACGTGCATTGGACACATATGAATTGGAGTCTTTATATAATTACATATACATGTACACATGATTTACAACAAATAATAAACATAAATGTCATAAATATTAGTGTAAACATTGTTAAATTGTTAATTACTGTGAGGAGGTAAGACAATATAGCAAAGCATCACTAGAACTAGATCCTTTTGGAGTAAAAACTAATACTCTCTCTGTCCCATATTAAACATTTTGTTCATGTGATCCTGTTAGGTTCATTAGTAGCGCTTTTCACTCCCCAAATGACCTAACTATATTCATGTACTCTTATCAATACTTTTTTCATGCTTTATTATATGTTTTAAGGAAAAAAATTAAGACGCACTTGGTCAAACGTGCCTCCATGCACTGGGTTCATTGCTCTTGGAATGCCCAATGAATTTGTTTTTTGGTTGGGGGAAATAAAGCCCTTGTCATACTTTAAAGTAGTTCTTTTGTGTTTTTAATTTGTGGTTTGGTGCCAAAGTGGTTTGTAATAATAAACTAACGAGTCTCACACCTCGTTTTTACTTATTTTTTTAACACCCAATTTATTTTGAAATTGAGAAAATCACATTTAGATTTTTTTTTTGCATTAGAATCACAAAGAGTTTTAAAAGCTTATCTCATAAATATATACTTGGTTTCCAGGCGTTGAAGTTTATTTTATAGAGGATTGGAGACTCATTTTAGAAACAAAACTGAAATATTCATGTCCCTTTTAGAGTTCACGCAATATTGCATAAGTATGAAAATAAAGGTGTGTCACTTGAAGTTTGGTTTATTGATTTTGAATTTGAACACATTTATCTTCAAATGATAATTATTAACTTGTTTATTTAATTACTTATAATTTTGGTCGACATGACCTGTCCACTTGACTCTAAAAAGTAACAATTCAGTTCAAGGAGTTTGGTATGGTCCAGTATTTACTTATTATTTTATTTTTTTTATTACATGTGGCTCAGACCCTACTTTTATTTTTTTTATTGAATGTGGTTATTCAGACCCTACTTTTTTCCCAATGTCCCCTATTTTTCTTGAACCACACTAACTTATATTAAAATCTCTCGTATCCCCCATTTTTACCCCACTTCCTTATTTCCGAGTTCCATTTGTCTCCACCTTCTTTCTTTTTCTTCTCTGGTGTTACCACTAACGCCAGCGACTTATTCTCACCACCACGGTTGGGCCGTGGCCTATCGTGGCCAACAGCGGTCGTTGGTTGTGACCACTAGACGTGGCCCTGGGAGTGGCCGATGGCGGCACGACCAGCAATGGCAGCAACCAGATGCAACCGCTGGTCATGGCCAGCAACAGCCGTAACTGTGGCCAATGGGAGCAGCTAGCAGTGGCCACGACCTTGGAGTCTCGGGGCGTGGACAGTAGCAGGTCACAACTACTGGGTGCAGGCAGCAACGACTACGACCCTGCAACCGCTAGACCTTGGGGTCGCGGGGCGCAGCCAGCAGTGTGTCACAGTCGCTAGGTGCGACCAGCAGCACGTCTTGGCCAGCACCCCATCGCTGCTATTGGGCAGCCAATAGCGGTCTCGGCCGTTAGTCATTAGGCTCAGCCGCCACGGCCAGATTTAGCTTGCCATCACCAGAGTTAGTGCCGGAGGAGAAGGAGAAGAAGGATGGGGGAGAGGGGGAAAGAAGTGAAAGAAAAACAGAGTCTTTGGGGGATACAGGAACAAAAAAAGGGTCTGACTAGCCACATTCTTTTCTATTTGAGGTCAACTAGAGTATTGATATCAACTCTTACTACTGGTAGCCGGTAGAGAATCTCAAATGAATCATAACAATAATTTTGTGTAGGTGAGGTTGCAACAACACCTTTGGGGTTTGAGACACGGCAGGTGATGCACATGGATAAGATTCCGTCCTGCCATTGCTTTTGGACTTAGGTCTATATATGGGGAAGCATTTGGTCCTATTTTGGCAACTTCCACCAATTTAGTACTGTGAACCTCATCACACTACAAGTTTCAACTGCATAACCTTAGCCGAAATTCAAAATATCAACAAAATTTTTACTCATCAATGAAAAGCTCTTAATTTTGATGCCGTGTTTATGGGAGAAATTCAACATAAGCACTAGTGAAGTGGAATTATCAGTCATTGGAATGGTCATTTTCTAGAGCGTTGGCCACTCTAAGTGCCCGCCCCCATAGACAATGTTGGTTGAGACATTTGCATGCTTTTCTTGCTTACTGTTGGCTGCTTACTATTTGACAAAGTCATTTTGCAGAGTGACTTGGTTGATTATTAATTTCTTTCAGCTTAATGGTTCCCAAATTCCCATGGAAAGCCATTTTTGCCTACCTCAATGCAAAGTTTTGAGGTGGTACATGTGTATCATTGGAAGCAAATTTACTTGTGCTTGGTTATTGTTCATGTTACTAGCCACTCAAGTGCCCACACCCATATGCAATGTTGCTTGGTCTATTTGCATGCTTTTCCTACTTATTGTTGGCTTCCTGCCAGCTAGCTGAGAAATTCATTTTGCATGAGTGAAAAGTTGATTATTAACTTCTTTCATTTTAATGGTTCTCAAATTCCCCTGAAACGCCATATTTGCCTCATCTCCGTACAAAGTTTTGAGGTGGTACATGTATATCATTAGGAAGCTAATTAGGTTGCACTTGGTTATTGTTCATATTACTAATTTAAATATTTCTTTTATTTCCTTACTCAAATAAAATAATAATAATAAAAAATCTAAACAATGAAAAGTCTCACACAACAGGACAAAGCAAAAAGTGAAAAGGTAATCTTATCTAAACTTGAGAATAAGGTTTATTATGTTAATTTTTAAAATATAGTTCCTTAACATCCGGTGAAGGTAGGACCAAGGAAATTATAAAGAATATTATATAGAAAAGGAGGAACATAAATGTAAGAACTATTTGGACACCCTTTCATCGTGTCATTTCAACTAACCATTAAATAAGTAGTTAAGATTATAATTTTTTAATTTAACTACTTAGAGGTGTAAGATAAGTATAAGACCAATTTGAATCTATTTAAGTGCATTACACTTAAGTCATTAATTTGAGGTTGATTTTTTTACACTTTGCCCACATAAAAGTGGGCCTAAAAAAAATCAATCCTAGAAACACTCATTGCCCCTAATTCAATGTAGTCCGCCTTGATGAATGGCCTGAACCCACAAAAGAAATCAATCTCTTATCGATTTAAGTGTATTATATTTAAACTATTATTTTAACGTTAAATCTTTTGCAATTTTACTCACAAAAGTGGGCGACTACCACCTCTATTTAAAAAAAAGGTAAACAAGTGGTAGGGCCCACACAGCTAGAGTAAGAAAAAGAAGGTGGAAAAAAAGGCTGTGGTGGGCCTCTTAAAAGTCAAGTCTTAGCTGTAATATTCAAGCATGGCCAGCTGGGCTCGACATGGAGTTGATGGTGTCAGTGTCAGATTGTATATATGTATTTTGTTCTTAATTCATAAATATTGTGTATTTTTTTTATAAAATATTATTTAATTTAATATTACTAAATACAAAGTAAACACACTGAATTATATGAAAAAAGTTTATATGGCCTCGGCCTCATATACACCTATATGAGCCTGGGCTTTACAGGCTATTAGATTTACATCCAACGGCCTATAATATTTATCGATATTTAAACTTATAAATATTATACTCCGCTGGATATAAATCTGATGGCCCATAGAGCCTAAGCTCACATAAGTGGGCTCGTATAAACAAGTCTCAAGATATACATAGCCTAATACCAATGATACCAAAAAACTGCTATCTACGGGATACAATTCAATAAAAATTTGAAACTTGCAAAACCAGAATCATACATAAAGTAGATTTTCTTCAAGGATAATTGGACACTTTCAAAACCAAAATCATTCACAAAGCCACAGGCCTTAATAAATAAGATAGCAGGCAATGGGTTCAATAATTGGCCATTACTTTTCTATGTGAATGGACCCAGCTGTGAAAGAATAAGGCAAGTCAACGGATACAAGCCCTTCAAACTTTTTATAAATCTACTCTTCTTCTCTGCTCGCCTGCTCGCTTGTCAAAAAAAATTTCCCTAAAAATGGCGGATGCAATCTTATCATTTGCACTTGAAAATCTTGCCCACCTTGCTTCTGATGAGGTGAAATTGCTGAGAAGCACTAAGGAAGAGGTCAATAAACTTAGAGAGACACTTAGGGACATTCAAGCCTCTCTACATGATGCTGAGATGAAGCAGTTTAAAGACAAAGCTGTGCAAGAGTGGCTCTCAAAGCTCAAATATATGGAATATGAAGTGGATGATGTGCTTGATGAGTGGAACGTAAAATCCTATCTGCTCAGCGCCAACAGTCCGGTATGGAATTTCCTTACCCAGTGCACTTGTTTTCAAAAACTCTTTCTTCACCATAATATTGGTAAGAAAATGAAGAGCCTAAATAAAAAGTTGGATCAAATTGTAATTGAGAAAAATAGGTTTGGTTTCCAACAGAATCCTGCGGGAGTTGAGGTTGATAGTTCAAGGATGACATATTCATCTTTTGTTGCCAAAGAGGTAATTGGAAGAAAAGATGACAAAAATAAGATAATTAATATGCTCCTCCACGAAGGTAGTTCTGAGCCATCAGACATTCCTGTCATATCGATAGTGGGAATGGGCGGTTACGGGAAGACAACCCTTGCCAAATTAGTATATAATGATAAAGAAGTGAAGTCCCACTTTGATGAACAACTCATTTGGGTGTATGTTTCTGTTAAATTTGATGTTGTAGAAATAATTAAGATGATTATTGAGGCCATTAAAAAAGAACGCCCTACTGCCACAGGGTTAGAGGCCTTATCTACAATTTTACGGGACAGCCTTAAGAGCAAGCAATTTCTACTTGTTTTAGATGATGTATGGAATGAGGAACGTGGCAAATGGGTAGCTCTTGTAGACATTCTTAAGACATGTGGGGAAAATAGGCTCAAGATAGTGGTCACTACACGGAATAAAAAAGTTGCAGAAGTTATAAATAGCTCAGGTACACATGAATTAGGCCCTTTATGCTTTGAAGATTGCTGGTCAATCTTTAGGCAAATTGCCGGCCTTAACGAAGGTGAGTTTCCGGAATTGATGGATGCAGGTAAAAAAATTGTAGAAAAATGCAAAGGGATACCTTTAGCTATAAAATCTGTGGCAGGTGCCCTGGGGAGTGCAAGGACAAAGATGAACTGGGAGAATGCCCTCAACGATGAAATCTGGAGTGAGCCTAAAGAAGGTATATTACCCTCTTTAATGCTGAGCTATTATCGGTTGTCCCCGCCATTAAAGCGGTGCTTTCAATACTGTGCTATATTTCCAAAAGGCCATGAAATAGAAAAGAATGTTCTAGTACCTATGTGGGTGGCTCAAGGTTATATTCCACATGATGAAAATAAGATGGAGGATAAAGGCAATGAGTATTTTAAGGAACTACTTGAGTGGTCATTCCTTCAAGAGCCACAAATCGATGATTTTGGAAACATTACCTCGTGCAAGATGCATGATTTAGTCCATGATCTTGCACAAGAAGTGACAAATGGAGAATCCATTTTTATTGATAGCTCAATAGATAATTCAAAGTTTGATAGTAGAAAACTTCGTCACTACAATTGCACCTGGAGTGGATTTGACAATAAGAATTCAGTTGCTTTTAAAAATCTTCGCACACTTCTATCTTATTCTGTGGATAAATCTCTACTTGAAGAATTACAATGCATCAGAGTGTTGAGCTCTGACGGATGGAGCAATTTGAAACAACTCGATTCAATTGGTAAATTAGTGCATCTAAGATATTTGAACTTGTCTTATAAGAAAATTGAGGCATTGCCCAAGTCTGTTGGGAAATTGTGGAATCTGAGGTATCTCATCTTGAGTTACCCAAAACTAAAAACGATTCCAGAATCCGTTGGGAGGTTAGGCCAGCTGAGATATCTCAATTTGGATGGGTCAGAAATAAGGAAATTACCGGAATCTATAAGTGATCTACCTCATCTACAGCTCTTACATCTGAATAATTGTTGGAGGCTCTGTAAATTACCAGGAGGAATGAAGAAAATGACCAGCTTGAGAGAACTTGGAATTGCTGGCACTTATAGCTTGAAGACGTTACCGGCGGGAATGGAGAAATTAACTTCCCTCGAGAGGTTGGACAGATTTATTGTGGCAGAAGGAGAATGCAACCTGAGTGAGTTGAGAAATCTCAACCACCTCCATGGGAGTCTTTCCATTGAAAACCTGGAGATAGGAAGCATAGATGAGGCTGTCAATGCGAAACTTGAAGATAAAAGTTCTCTCCGACAACTACGACTACAGTGGTCGTGGAGTGCTGAGACGACACCAAGCAGAGCAGAGGGTGTCCTGGATGCTCTCCGACCCCATCCTAGTCTCCAAGTGCTTGAAATTTTCAACTATCAAGGTTCAAAATTTCCAAGCTGGGTGGGAGAGCCATCTTTCTCCAAAATGGTCTCAGTTAAATTACAGAGAATTAGGAACTGTACGGAGCTACCAGGTTTGGGCAACTTGCCACAGCTTCGACATCTTGAGATACACGATATGCCGAAGGTGAGAAAAGTGGGCAGCGAGTTCTACGGGTCCAAGAATGGATTTTCTAAACTGGAGTGGCTGACGATGTCGGAATTGGATGAGTGGGAAGAGTGGGAGGAGTCATTGCCCTGCCTCCGCAAATTCAGGATCTCACATTGTGATAAGTTAATCGCATTACCCCGCATTTTTTCTGAAGAATTCATAGAAGTAGAGATTGATGGTTTGGAGAAGTTCAGTTGGTGGGAATCGATCCCGCTGAGCGTGCAGAAAATTACAATGTCAAGATGTCTAGGTGAGTTGATCAGTAAATTAACCAGCCTCCCAAATCTTGAAGATTTGAAAATTGAATTCGTGACAACAGAGCTCTCCTGCGATCTACTTCGATTCACTGGGTTGAAAACTCTGAGAATTGAGAATTGCTCAGAATTGACTTCTCTTCCAGTGGAGTTCATGAACTCCATGAAGGGACTGCAAGATCTGTACATTGCGAACTGTCCAAAATTAGACGGAAGTGGGAAGACGGGAATAGTGGCACATATGCCCTGTCTCCGCAGGTTGGAAATATCCTTTTGTGATAATCTAAAAGTTTTACCCAGCATTGTTTCAGAAGAATTGAAAACTCTGAGAATTGCGTTTTGCAGACAATTGACTTCTCTTCCAGAGGAGTTCATGAACTCCATGAAGGGACTGCAAGAACTGTACATTGGGCACTGTCGAAATTTAGACACAAGCTGGAAGACGGGAATAGTGGCACATATGCCCTGTCTCCGCAGGTTGGAAATATTCTTTTGTGATAATCTAAAAGTTTTACCCAGCATTGTTTCAGAAGAATTGAAAGAGATTATAATTTGGTCTAGCCTGAACCTGAGTGAGGTGGGAAATTTAATTAGATTCACTGAGCTGCAAACTCTGATAATTGGGAACTGCCCAAATTTGAGGTCGTTTCCGGAGGAGATGGGCTCCTTGAAGAAACTGCGGAAGTTGGAAATCTATTTTTGTCCCAATCTAAGCAAGAGTTGCAAGGTGGGAGGGAAGCAGTGGTCCAAGATTGCCCACATCCCTCGCATTGAAATTGATGATGAGATAATTCAAGACAACGCGTGAAGAACTTTGCATCATGTAAGTAAGTGGCTTCTCCTTTTCTTCTTTCTCAACTCTTCAAATAGCATAAAAGCACGTAATCAACTTCCTCTTCCGTGTTTGAGTCCAGCAGCATGTGCCCAGCTTTTCCTTTCTTTTTCTTTCTAACTTTTTTGGTTTTTTTGAGTTTAGCAGAATTAGCTTCGCTCTCCGAATGATGTCTTCCATGGGGCAGTTTGTTCAAATTTACATTGGTGGGAAATTTAATTACAAGGTGTCACTTATTTCGTATATGGTAGTTTTAATAACTTTAGAAAATTCCAAGTTTTTTATTTCATATATATCTATTCCTAGTTGTGTTTCAGCCTAGCAACATGTGCCCACTTTTCTTTTTTGTATCTTTCTCACTTTCTTTTGTTTTGTTTTTGTTTTGCTAGTGCTCAACTCTACAATGACAGGGAGTTACACTTAAAAGATTGCACTCATACTTTTGAATATGTGATTTTAATCCATTTCTTATGTTCTTTACAATGGAAAATTCATGTTTCACCGTATATTGTTAGGTGCTATTTTAATTAATTAGGCCAATGCAGCGAATGTTTTTTTATGAAGTGTTATTCTTAAAAATATTTTTGTGACCGACTTAGCACAGATTTCACTCATGCAAGCCAACTGTTAATAGGCTTTTGTACTCTTTGTAGCATTTTTTGTTGGCTTTTTAACTATTTGCATTTAGCATTTGATACAGGTAACTTATGGGATTACTATTTACTTTCATTAAATCCTTTCATCATTAATGGCAATTGCAAGTTTAGGAGGGGAATGTGGTATAACTAATGGCAAGCATTTATTGTTACTGTGGAGCTGTTGGTAAATAAAGTATAGTCTTATATAAGGGTATGTAGAGAGTCAAGGAAATATTGACAATCCTCATTGGATAATTCATTTTAAAAGGCGAAACTGAAAATCTACAAAACTGTCAGTGTTGTAGCAGATGAAGTCTTATCTTATTGTATTGCTCAGGTTGTGGAAAGTGTTTGAATAATTGTACATTGTATAAGTTCAGCGATCACCTTTTTTACAAAATCCAATCTCTAATTTGTGCATGGCTGTTTCATATGTTCACTTGAAAGACAGAGACATACAATTTTTAGATTAAATGATTAGATGCTTTTTTGTTATTTAGTGTATTCAATCCTATCGGTTAGCATGCTCTTGGAATGACCATGTAGAAAAACTTGATTCAGCCCGTTGGAGCAGGCCAGTTTAGTCTAGACTAAATCACTCTTTTGTGTCGAACCCACCTAGTTTTAACCTTTTAATGACACAAGTGGATCAATAATAACCCTATTTAGTTGACCTACAACCCGGCTGGATGGGCTGAGCGGGTTGCATTGAAATAAAAAAGACTCATCCTCTTTAGGATGGAAGCATTTTCTATGTTCCCTATTGATAGTAAACCTAGTGTAAGGAAGACATATCCATCACTTGTGCACATACTTGGCATGGGAAGTGGCCATCTGAGCGGTACTTGCAAGGAAAAGAAACCAAGTAAGAGCCTTATTTGTCAAGGTCATGGTCTCATGCAATTTGACCAAGCATCTAACCTATGAACCCAATTAACAAACTTGTCCCAAGTCGGACATCTAAACGTGTTGAGACCTTTCCCAAGAGAGCTAGCATAAGGGGATGTAGCCTTACGATGCACACATCCAACTTAGGCAACACAAATAATAGAACATTTCATTTTAGCTAAGTACGTGTAAGGGCTATACTTTCTAATAAGTCCATAAGGCAGGAGGACAGACCCATGTCCCAGCCAATGGGACTCCAAGCATGATGGCTAGTAAACCAACCAACCTTCCTTAGTTCTAAAAATCAGATACAAGGTTAGACATTATATCAACAACTTATATATTTCATCTCAACTAGTTTACTCTATATAGTATAAGAGATTTATTCCATATTGTTGGAATGATAGCCAAAGTGGCAATACAAGCATGCCGCTTCGAAAGTTTACCAAATGACCCCATAACACTTTGCAAGACTCTCCAATGCTATCTAAGGGGATGAGACATGTTAAAACTCTAAATAACAAGCTAGCCAACTAAGTGTCCGAATATGGCCAACTATGTGTGTACATCATTAAGTGAATTTTACGCAATATTGCACACCTTCCTTGCAATGCATGCATACAAGGTGCGCAATATTGCGGACAATTCCCACAACGCATGCACACCAAGTATGCACCACCCAACACATGTGAGCACCTAGCATGTGTTACGAATAGTACACTTCGTTGTTACATGACACTCTCCCCCACTCTATCTGTTAACACCCACATCGATACTTTGCCTCTAGGTGGTCTTACTCTTATCTCCGACTGTGAAACTTGATTACGACAAATGTCTTACTTCTTTTTGCAACACGTGAAAATTTATTCACACCACAGCTTGAATAATATTATAAATTGTATGCTTTCGCATCACCAACTTCAACCTTGGTTAAGCCATTGAATGATGAAGATTTTTTGTTACATATGCCTTGCCCACACCGTCAAAGGCAAAGTACTATGCCGTAAAGGTTCCTTGAATAAGAAAGTGCACCTAGCTGCTCCATGTTAGTTAGTGTTGCATGCCAACTAGGAATGGATAAACCAAATGATGCCCAACTTCCCCTTGCTAGTCCTACACTTGAGACACTTGCAAGTTGCCTACACTTCGGATGATTTTTTCCTACACTTCAGCCGCACCTTGTAGCTACCATCAACAAGTTTACACCATGCACTCTTGTCTTCTCCCAAAGACGTTTCCCAAGAATCTAATGTTGCTCCACTTATATCAAAGTTCATTTTTTTATTATAGTGCTAGCCTTGGACAAGACCTCCACCAACCAAGAGTATAGCATAACGACGTTCTCATCATGTCCAATAACTTATAGTCCCTGCCAGCTACAAAGTTCTTGGCCTTTAGTCAAAGTTATTCTCGTGATCCCCACTAGAGGTCTACTCCACCCTAGGTGCAACAACTGTGCTCAAAGTTCATGTTACCACTATGGTTGCCAAATTACTATACCTCTCTTGTTGCAACACTCCCTTTATGTCTCTTGCCTGTTGACAGATGAGGGACACCTCTTCTAGCTAATCAGACTGTTGCTTAGATCTAGCAAAGTACCATGGGTGCCTCCTTAGGAGTACATTAGTGCCCTTACACAAGTCACACTTTAAGTAGGGAGCATAGAAAATGTTTCTCTTTAAGATGGGCTCAGGCCCCAGCCAATCCCTTCCTCTTCGCTACGAAGAACCCTTCCACCTTCTATGGCCTACTGGTGGGCCCCTCCCCTTCCTCCTTCCCTCCCAGTTGTCATCTACAAAACCAACCAATCCTAAAGATATGGTTGTTCATTTGATGCCTATTGCCTTTCTACCTAGGCGCCACCGTTGTTGCCAACTACTGCCAATCTTCTCTGCAACCTTGGCGTGAATATTGTTTGCCCCAATAATTTTTCATCTCCGACGATCAAAGAGTTGTGTCGAACAATTCTAAGCCGAGATTCAATAGACTGGTGAAAAGTGGACATTTCCATAGAATCAACATTGAATTTTTTGCTCCATGATGGAAACTCAAAGGTTTAGTGCTGATTTAAAAGGCTCGTGAGCTTCCTGTAGTCAGCTAAAGTCATGAAGTTCTCCAGCATCTAGCTTCTCTCTCTGCCACAGATGAGCTTCATTCATCTTCTCATGTGGCTATCTTTTTGCTTGTGAAAAAAAATGCATGTCTTAAATGCAAGTGGGTTATTTTGATTTCGGCTGCTTGCCTCTCTATAATGTACATGGTCGCTTTATTGCCTAGTCCTTTAGCTTTAATCAGATTCGTTTCTAACTACTTTTGTTTTGGAGAAATTGATTGCCACCTGATCATATGTTCATTTCAATCTTGTGCACACAGTGTCAAGTTCGTTTCAATCTTGCTTACAATATTATGTTTTTTATGATGATTCTCTGGGTAAAAAGATTCTTTACGATCTAGCATGAGGAAATTATCCAGTTCTATTGATGTTAAAAATGGGGTTGACCCACAATGTCAAACCGGTCAACATCATCATACTGGATCAGGGACCAGGCCACACAATAATGTTTATTTTGTATTAAAAATTTTATCGACTAAAAACTTGAATTTAACTTCTAACAATTGCTCTTTTGACATCTATAGAAGTATTGTTTTTCATACTTAGCTTCTCTTGTATTGTCCCTGGATGAATAACACACCTTTTATTGTGTAGTTCATATACTATCATAATTGATCGCAAAGCCTATGTGACCTAATGCACAACCCTGTTTATCCTTTGCCCATTGGTTGTGAAAATGACTACTTTCTACATTTTTTCATTACGAATGAACACCTCTCTATGTACATCTTGAAATCTTTTAGGGTGTGCTTGGATTATTGGAAACTGGGAGAAAGAAAAAGAAAAGGAGAAAATGAATCTAGGTGAAAGGGAAATTAGGAGATTTAAAAAAAAAATTTATTGTTTGGTTGTACCAATGTTGCTACAAAAAATTAAAACTTGAATCCACCAATGGTGGTAGTGGTGGTGGAGTCATCTATGGTAGTGTCTATGGTAGTGGCAATAGAGGTGGTGGCAGCAACTAACGACAGTGGTAGTGGTAGTGGTAGTGGTAGTGATAGTGTAGGTGGTGGGGTGGCAGTGACAGTGGTGTCAATGGTGGTAGAGATGGGTTAGCGGCAGCAACAACAATGGTGGCAGGGGTGTTGGCGGTGGTGGCTAGGGTAGTGATGGTGGCAGTAGTAGCAGTGGTGGTGGTGATGGTGGTAGTAGCAGTAATGTTGGTAGCGACGGCAATGGCGGTGACAGGGTCGACTCTAAGAATTTTAAAAGCATAAGTCTTTAATATGCATATTTTCTCTTAAATTTCATGGGTTGAGGGGTATAAAATTTTAGGGTCAAATTTTCACCTATTTTCTCATAGTTTCTACTATAGTTTCTCTTTTGCCATTGCACCAAATAGTAGAGATTGGGGGTTTTTTAAAAGATTCCTTTCCTTTTGTGTATGTTAGGATTGGTAAAAAGTAGTGAAAATTTTTAAAATCATTTTATTTCCACTGTTTGGTGCAACAAGAAGAGGTAGATTGAAAATTGACAAAAAAAGGAAGAAGAACTAACCTTCTCTTTTCCCATTGCACCAAATAGTAGAGATTGGGGGTTTTTTAAAAGATTCCTTTCCTTTTGTGTATGTTAGGATTGGTATAAAGTAGTGAAAATTTTTAAAATCATTTTATTTCCACTGTTTGGTGCAATAAGAAGAGATAAAAGGTAGAGTAAAAATTGAGAAAAAAAGGAAGAAAAACTAACCTTAAAACTTCATTCCTTTCAACCTATGTATTTTGGGAGAAAGTATGATGACTAATGTCTTCAACTCTACTGCAATTTCCACTACAAACACAGTTATTTTTACCGCCACCATCACCACCATTACCACCTTCACCGTCACCGCTATTGCATCCTCTACCACCACCGTCATCATCACCATTGCTACCACTATTATCATTGTCTCCACCACCACCACCACTAGAAGCTGTCCGGAGGTATTAGTGGTAGTAGCAATAAAAGAGTGGTAGTTTTTTCATTAAAAATATGTATGACACAATGCCATTCTTGTGGTTAGGATGGATTTGAGTTACAATTTTTTATAATACAATTGGTGGCACTAAAAAGTGGGAAAAAATTTTCACTGGGTATCCCTTTCGTTTTCTCTTCCACTTTCTCCGGATTTCCACCAATCCGGACTTACCTTTAATCTTTGATCCACCATCACCTATTCGTCTGGCATTTGTAGAGAACTTATTCCTCTTTGCTAGAATTATCTTTCCATCTATATTTGTTGAGCTTTGCTTTATATTTTCTTCGACTATGACACCTATTCAATGTTTTACCCATTTTCATATCCTCCTTTCAATGGTCATGCTCTTTTTCGCTTCCAACATCTGCTTCACTTTTTTTCCAATCTACCCTATCATGCACATTCCAAAACATCTAATGGTTTACCTCCTCAAAGTTGAACCAACTTACTGAAAACGTAATAAACATCCTTCTACATAATATATCAATTCGGTGTTTCCTTTAACCTACATTTCAAAATGGAAAACAAGTGTTCTTTTCTCTTAGTAACTTGCATTTGGTCTTGCCTTAACCTTTTGCATCTTATGCTAGTATTTGAAGTGTTGCAGGGTGGCATATTAGTAAATAAATTGAGCATGTTATGCAGACTATTTTTTTAAATCATAGCACTACATTAAGACGCAGTTTTTGTTACTATGTCAGATGTAAGATGATTACTTGTGATATATCTTTTTGTACCAACCACACATTAGAAGTGTTTCAGGGTGACATATTACTATAATTACCTGTAATATTTGAAGTGTTGTAGAGTGACAAATTTGTAAATAAATTGAGCATTTTATGTAGAGTATTTTTTAAAATCATAGAAATGGTAGCACTACATTAAGATGCAGTTTTTCTTACTACGTCAGTTGTAAGATGATTACTTGTGATATATCTTTTTGTACCAAGTCACATACACACCTACACATTAGAAGCCATAAAGCTGGGATATGACAGTGGGACCTCTCCCTTGGCAAAGAGAGGACGAACCAGCACAACACTGGATAGATTGTCATTGTTATTTGTAATACTTAACATGGATATGGATGAGAATTAATCCCATGGTTAACTAGATCCGAGCATGGAAGATGTTCATGAGACAATGCCACTGGAAGTACATAATACCAATTCAAATTTTCTTGTATGTATGGGTAACATGTGCAATAAAGTAAGTTCACAAAAGAATATACATGAAAAAAAATTAGAGACTCTATAGATAGAGTGAGCAGACCAGACCGTAGGGCGGATTTGTCTGTAGTAGACATGGCTTGACTTTGGTGGCATCGGTTTCCACCATGAAGGGCCTGCTGAAATCAGGTAAGATGAGCATAGGAGCTGATGCCATAGCCTGTTTCAATTCTTCAAACGCCGCCTGAGCCACTGCATTCCAGGCGAACTCCCCCTTCTTGAGAAGCGCGGTAAGAGGTCGAGTCATCTCTCCATATCTACTGATGAACCGTCTATAATAGCCTGTAAGGCCCAACCCATCAAAGGTGGCACCAAACACGTCCCTATGGTCCTCCAATAACTCAAGAAGATCTGGAGGTGGTTCATCCTAACGCACCTCGACCGTTGCCCACTGCTACAAGAGGAACCCTTGGGGCGCAAACTTGAAGAAGGAGCTCACTGACTGGGCTGAAAGGAGGGCGCCCGGCAGGGATCCTTCAAGACGAATCCGCTGCCCCTGAATGTCAAAGTCCATCACCATGTCCCAGAAGTTCTAGACCACGTTCCCAAGCTCTTGGAGCCACTGGACCCCTAGTACCACGTCCTCCCACTTCGTAGGTAGCAAGAAGAGGTCGGTGACAAATGTGTGGCCTTGGATTGAGAGTGCGGCCTGTGCACAAACCCCGGTGCTCCAAAGATGTTTGTCATCGCCAATCAACACGTTAAATGGCTTCAAATTCGACATGAAGCAACCCAGCCATTGGGCCACCTTGTCATTGATAAAATTGTGAGTGGAACCGTTGTTGATCAGGATGGCCACTTGCTGTCACTTAAGATGGCCTTGAACCTGCATGGTACATGGAGTAAACGTTCCAAAGAAGGCATGGATAGAGATCTCGGGCAACACGTCGTCCTAGTGGGACGAGTCACCCATAGTTGCCTCCTCATCCTCTTCGTCTACCTCCTCCAAGAGGAGGCTGCCCTTGATGACACAACGGTGACCCAGGACAAACTTCTCATCGCAACAGAAGAACAGACCCTTAGACCGGTGTTCTTCCATCTGTGCAGGTGTAAGTGGACGAACCACACTGCTGGCCAGAATGGTAGTAGAGTTAGCGCCAACCGCAGATTGAGGATAGGGCCCAAGCCGCCCCCCTCTTCCCTGCCTAGCCAACTTTTCCTACTCAATTCATGTCTGGCGCATGACTTACCGCATGCTGGAGCAGGGAAAGTGGCGCATCTCCTTCGAAATCTCAGGCTTGAGGCAACGCTTGAAGATGCCCACTGGCCATTCTAGGAGGGGGTTGGCCACCTTCATAAACTCCATATAATAGGCGTGAACTATAGTGGTCTGGCATATTGTGGAGAGCATCTCGTTAAAGTCTTGGAATTCATTCTACCCAAACTGAACACACAGCTCGTCGGAGAAGGCAACCCATGTTGGATAGTGCACCTCCTTCTCGAAGCTCTGGAACCACACCGACGCATTCCGATCCATGTGGAAAGCCGCTATGCACAGCCGTTCTACTTTAGAATTCGTGCCCTGATAGGAGAAAAACTTTTCTGCCTTGTATAGCCATTCCACTGGATCGCCATCCCCAGTGTAGCGGGGAAACTATAGGCGGGCCAAACGGGGCTCCGCTCCTCCTTACGGTCCTCTGTGAGGCCCTGGGTACTCCTCCCAGTCATCCTCCACCTCTGTAAATAGGTTCCTGGGGGGCGGCACCATTGGGGCATTTTTTCGAACACCTGGTGGGCCTCGCATATCCCAGGCCTGACGCCTCCCTTCACCAATGTGCTCAAGGGTGCCAAAGTGCGGGGGCGCCTGAGGGACACGCATCTCCCTATTCGTTGTTGCCTGATGGCCTAGGCCACACTGTTTTGCAGCCTACGACGCTTCCCCCTTCTCCATGTTCGTGATCGGGGTCTAGTGAGAAGTGGCACTGAAGGTCTTGCTTGGAGCTGCACAACGGCCATGGTCAGAGACTCGAGCGTGGTCATAATTTGCGCCAGATTAGGAGCGCTGACAGTCTCTGGGGCTGATTGGGGACTGTCTGCTGGAGCATCGACCTCCTTCTCAAGATACGATTTTGGGGCCGTGTCAGGTTGCTTGCCTTGCACCATGGCCGGGGATCTTGATTAATCCGATACCAATGTTGTGCCCGATGTAGGCACAAGCAGTACCTTGAACGATCACACAGAGAAAGAGGAGAGAAGATGAAAGGGAAGAGAACTGGAATAATCAATCTGCAGAACTGAAACAAAAGAGAAGTGTCGACCCATATAGGGAGACGACCACTCCCGTACGGAGTAGCACCAAGCATGGCCCACTCTCCTAGGGAAGCGGGCCAGCAGTGGGTCACGCTATCCTAGAGCCACTATCTAGTCCAATGACAATTCATCATCCAATTAGATAACAAAATACTAAGTTATTACATAAAAAAAATAGCCTAATGTCCTGGAATAAAAAGGAAATAAATAGTCTGATAATCGTTTACAACATAGTCTGATAATCATGCACAACAGGCTGTGGAGGAGAAGCTTATGCGATCTGGATATACATCCATATAACTAGCGGGTAAAATGGAACAACTGGGGGGAGTAAGGGAGAGAAGAGGGTGAAAGTGGATGACATGGGAGAGGAGGGGGTTATGACTCAATAATTCATTACTTAATCCCAATTAGGGGCTAAGTTTTACATTAAATAGATATCACTAATAGGCTCACCAAGAGGTACCTAAGGCCATTAATTTAATGAAAGACAAGCCCATTGATTTAATGAAAGACAAGTACAACTAAACTTGATGACCTAATTGCCCTTATATGTCAATAATATGTTCAAACCCTAATCAACTTAGCATAGGAGCCTCATAGGTGGGTTGGGGATCACTAGATAGGAAATATCGTTGCACCACACTCCCGCATCCACCTTGTCCTCGAGGTGGTCCTTATATTCAAATTAACATCTACCTCATAGGCATGGAAAGAAACTCTATGAGAATGTAGCATACGGTTCCACCAATGCTCTGCTAATAAGAGAGCAGAGAGACAAGCCCGAGAAGAGAACAGAAGTAGATGCTAGCAGGGTTGGGCAGCAAAAGAGTCAGCGGCAGTAGCAAAGTAGCGATAATTGTAGCCCCAAAACAACCATACTCCATGGTTCTAGGGCCTATGGCCAGCCCATGAGCCCAAAGCAAGTGCCTAGACGTGTGCATCTTCATACCGAGAAGGTGCAGGGGGTGTTGTCCGCAATGACGGACCGAGGGTGGGTTACGCCGATCTTCTTCGATAAGGATTTGTAGTCATGCCATCATTTGCTTCCAATTTTTCTGCATCACACAAGCAACTGATCCTCAACAAAATGATGGATGGGATGTGATCACGCTCATCAACTCTAGGAATATGCTACTTTGATGCCAACGATGTGACCCAGGGTACATAATAGAATAACGGGCAGGGGAAAGTGGGATAAATGGGGGAATAACAGAGAGAAGGGGAGGACATGGGAGAGGAGGAGATTAGGACTCAATAATTCTTTGCTTAATCCTAATTAGGGGCTAAGCCTTTATATCAAAAGAGAGACCATTAATGGACTCACTAATAGTTGCTTGAGGCCTATTAAATTAATGAAAAAAGGTTACTACTAAACCAAATTAATCTAATGACCTAATTATCCTTATTTATTAATAACATAATTAAACCCTAATTAACTTATCCTACGGGCCCCGTAGGTGGGCCATAGCTCACCAGATGGGACGTATTACAAGTTCTAGCCTTCTTGGCCAATATGACATGGCTTGGCTTAGTCCATGACAAAGAGGGGAGAGAAGAGGCGATGGGAAGAGCTAGGTTGCTGGTGCAGGAGAAGGAGAATGAATGTGGTAGGGTAGCTAGAAGGTTTGAGAGTGTTATTGTGGAGAAGATAAAAGTAGAAGTAGAAGGGAAAAAAAAGATGTTAGTAAGTCAAATTGTTGTGATGAAAGCTTAATAAGGTGTTTGGTTGCCCCCTTTCTGTACTTGTGGAAGTGGAAGCACCTAAATGGTGTTTGGTAGCATGTTCCACAACTCCAAAGTTGTAGAAACCCACCATGTAGAATTCCTACAAAAACAAAATGCCTTCAGTGCTGATTCGTTTTTGTAGAAATTTATCCGGTCTCCAAAGTAGGCTCGACACCTCAGGTTGGGTAGTTTCCTTCCTTAACTTCTCTTTCCCCCAATGCCACCCCCTCCAACCTCTCCCGATGTTGTCTTGCCTTATGTCCTTCCGAACACCTCTTGTCACACTCCAAAAGGCTTACCAAAATAAAATAGTCAGGGAATGAGTTTTTTCAAGTTGGCCCAGTTTTTTCCAAAGATTAACGTGTGCAATTCAAACGACTAAGGGAATCGCCGACCTATGCATTAGCATGCACACCAAAAGGGTGAATAATAATGCCCAGCAACGGAAAAATAAAATCAACTAACATCATAATGTAATTGTTCATGCATCATTAGTTAAACTCAAATATGCTAAATATATAACAAATTTTCATAAAGACAATGAAAAAATTTATCAAAGTTACATGCAGGTCAAGACAATCATTGAACTAGCCATAGGTGTTGTTTGATTATTAAACTCCTCGTTGTTTTGCCAAACCATCCTTGTTGTGTCGCATTTGGCAATCACAATAATGGTTTGTGGAGTCACACACGACATTCTCAACAGAAAAGAGCATGGGAAGAATTTTGGGACTATGCATCTCGAGTTAAACAACCTTCATCTACTTGCTCACATTCTTTGGCACAAAAATCACCATTTTCATCACATGTGTTCATCCAAATCATCTTGATGATATGCCTCATTTTAACTGTAATTTAAGACTTCCATTTTATGGTCTATTAACCTTTTTGTTTATATGACCTATGGGTGATTTTAGTAGTGCTTTTCAATCCCAAGCCTTACAGTACTAGACCATATCATAATCGGCATTTCCTCGTGACTAGATAGAATGGTCCAGTTTGGCCTTAAAGACAACAACAATTATTTGAGTGTTCAAGGTTTTCTACCTGCTAATCCTAATGCCAGCCAGCGACGTTGTTGGGGTGGCACCAGCGCTTGGAGTAAACATCACCAGTGCATCATAATAGTTGTATTAAGACACCTTCTACACATGTATTCATAAGTATATAAATATATCCATGTATATCTACATCCAATATTCAGCAAATGCAATTATATATATTCATGTACTCTCATCAACACATTTCTCATGCTTTATTATATGTTTTACACAAATAAAATAGGTGAAATGTGCATTTGTGTGCACCCTGCTCGTTGCTTATCATCAAATCGAGATTCAATGGTATGCGCTGATCATGGGGCAAGTGGGTGGATCAAAACTCGCCTACCCCATGATTATTACCAAAATGATTGATTGAAATCATGTGATGGGAGTGGACCCGACACATATAAACGGGAGGCTTTATGTATTTGCATTTGCATATTCACATAATTCACAAGAAGTAATAAACATAAATGCAGTAAATATTAGTGTGAACATAGTGAATTTTTTAATTAGTGTGAATTGGTAAGACAATTTAGCAAAGCATCACTAGAACGGGGGGTTTTGATAAATTATCAAAAATAGTACTCTCTTTGTCCCATATTAATAGCTACTTCTTGAAGCTTTTTTTCCTACATTAGTAGCTCAATTTGTTTTCAATTTAAGCTTGGTACTTAAGAAACTCTCTCATAAACTATTTTCATTATTTTTGTTATAGCCCCACAATTATAGTTTTCTAAATTAAGCAATTAATATGAGATGGAGAGAGTACTTACTAATGACATTTATAATTAATAGTTCATTATAACTTAAAATTTTTCTAAATTTGAACCGTAATTTTAAAATCAAGTAAGGGCACTATGAAAAAATCCACAAGATACAATAAGGTAGCTGCTCGAGGTACTCAAAGATTCATTCTATCCCAAAGAAAAAGAAGCGCATTTCACCCATCAACTGAATGCAGAATATTCTAAATATTTTATGGCATTTGTATTCTAACCTCATGAATATATAAAATTCTTACACTTTTCATGGTCTAAACATTATCTTGGTCTATAATACACATAAAAGTTTATATGGTACGTGAATTTTGTAAATTTTTATGGTGGGGTGTTAAGAAGCCAAGTATCATTGAACTTTACACTATTTGAGCTTGAAACTTCAATTTCAAGTTCGAGTCAAGCTTCTATCATGTTCGAGTTGTGCTCGAGTAGAGTATTACTATTTTACCTTGTGATCATTACTTGATTTTATAGAAAATCTCTAATGTGAACATGGTCAAAAAGCAGTCCAATGTGTTAAGATTAAAAAGCCAAAATAACTAGTTTTAATTGATTTTGATTTTCTAATTTCATCAATTAATACATAACAAATGGAGTAAAATTTTATAAAAAAATAGTTATAGTTCTCATGAGACATATTTTCCATTTCCTTTGAGAAAAAGTTTAAGGTAGTTGTACATAAAAAAGTGAAAATGATATATTTGATAGAAGGAGTTAAAACTTGAAGACCATGAAATCTATATATAGTGTGTAATATATGAGTGTAAATATTTGAAAAAATAATATACATAATATGAGTTGAAGCTTTTCTCCAGCTTCTAGTCTAGCCGAGTTGAACACAGATATGTTTGAGCTTTACTTGGCCAACTTTGAGTTCAAGCTCGAACGTGAGTTAAGCCGAGTCGAGCTTTTGAGCTGGCTTGAACACCCCTATCTATAACACACAGAAAATTTTGTGATATGTGTATAATGAATATGATGAGCAGACAATTTTTTTTTATCTTGGACCATATCATATTTTGTTTTGTGTCCGTCAACCTTATTTGCACTTAAAAAAGTTGTTGTCTTCTTTAGTGTTTTTTTATTATCTTTGTTAATTGTATTACACGATTTGGTTTAAAGACTTTTTTTTATGTATAGTAAGTAGGTTGGTAATGCTCTGTTCAGGTCTAATTGTAGGTGAGGGTCACTTATGTTTACTTGATCAGATCTAATACCTTTCTTATTTACAAAAGTGCCACTTAATTGAAAAGGCTTTGGCACACAAATTCACTTAGAATTGTGTGGGAAATTAGTAGCGGTATGATAGTACTTTACCCATCACAATATATATAATATCAAATCTGAAATTAGAACCTGATGGTTGCAAGAAATCAAGAATAGAAAAGATATGGTATGAACCTCCAGTTTACATGCTTCTATGGCAATCCACACCTAAGAGACAATGGGCTTTTCTATCAAGCTTAATCTAGACTATGCTAAACTCAAGTCAATCTCAAAGTTCTAGAGAAAATTTTCTCCCTAAATACTTGCAAAAAGAGGAGGAAGATGACCGGAAGCTATATAAAGTGTTTGAGTTATAGAAATTGCTTTTGTGTTACACTGTCAATTTCTATAGTCTTTTAGGAAAATCACTTAGGCCTAATATAAACCCATTGGCTCACCATACCTTTCATGATACTCACGTCACACCATAGCGGTCATATAATGAATGATTGGATGGACAAGTGGACTCCCACTCAAATGGATTCGCCCCTCCCTACTTAACTTGACCCGTCTTTACACCCAAACTATCACACCTTGGGTTTTTCAAACTTTTTTCCATAAATTTTATGAAACGTTTTTCCAATATAATAGCTACAATTTGTAAAAATTGATGAAATATGAAACATGTGAAAACATTTTTATATTTTTTAGACATTCAATTCAAAGCTACACATCATTTGATAATCCCAGGTGTGAAACAAAACAAATAAAATTACAAGTGCCATGGTCATGGCCTTAAACTGGAGTAGCCAAGTGCAAGTCCCATAGCAGTCCAACATAAGCATTCTCTGAAACGAGTTCAGAAACAATACATGCAAATGCTCTCATTTTTCTCAATACATGTATACTCAAAATAATACATCGTGTCGTGACATAGTAAAACAAAAAAATGACATCAAAATTAGTAAGTTTGTTGTCTCCTTGAATCACTAGGTCCTGCATGTGCAGCTTTCTAGCTAAGATTGCATAAATCCCTGGAGTATCTTGAAATCAAGGGAGGGAAAGTGAGTATTTTTATACTTAGTATGAAAGTTCTTATCAACAAACTCTGTAAGTTCATGTGATAGACTCATCACAAGATAATAACAAATGATTGTGCAAGAAGAATATCAAATCATAGCCTCATGATAAACACTCCACTTACTCACCCTCACAGTCTTATGTGTTTTCAAACAACCTTACTCTATCTAACTGAAACCTCGTGTAATTATACTCTTATAGTCATACATTTGTAGCCTTATGCTAACAGCCTTATACTTACAACCAACAATAAGAGCCAATTAAAGCACTATTAGGCTCTAATGTAGTAAAGAAGGGATGTGGCTAAGGTATCACCTTAACCTTCAGAGATGAATCTATACTTCGTGAATTTTTTTGAAGGTAAGCATATTTGTGCTCATGAGACAGATGGTCAAATACGTAAGAGCAGATCTATAATACTACTTACCCAAGTGAGTAAATTCCCACTCTCAGCACCTATATAGTGCCAATTGAGGGTGAAAATTATGCAACACCACTTTTGGGTTGAAATCCTACAGCACTACTTATGAATCAAAATCATATAGTGCTCTCCATAGAGCAACAAAGTACAATGTCCTTGAATTTTTTGTGATTTTTTTGCTATTTTTTAATTTATTTTTTGGCATATTTATTTTTTGTATTTTACCTAATATTCATAGTCGTAGAGTCGAGTGTCGGGCCTGGTCATGAGCAATGGACCTTGAACACCATAGAAGGTGTTGGCGTGAGAAAAAAAATGAAGAGAAGAAGGGGATAAAAGAGAGAAAAAAGCAAATGAAAACGAGGGAGAAGAAAAAAAGGATAAAGATTGTGTGCATTCTAGTGACCGACCCATGAAGGTGTAGGACCGCCTCTTATATCTTCACTTTGAGGTAGTGCCATTGGCCTTTGGTCAGTCTTGGTAGGGGCCATGCCCAAGAATTATATACACCTTTTATTTTAAATTTTAAGAATTGTTTTTTGCAATATAACAGATGTAAATTGGGAAAAATGATGAAATCTGAAACCTGAGAAAATAATTTTTATAAATTTAAATCATCATACCTATATTTTTTTGCATAAATTTTCTAAATCATCATATGGCCAAACCAAACATTCTCAGGTGTGAATTGAAAACAAAATGCATAAAATAACTCACCATATGACATATCTTTATGTATCAATATGTTATCTATCATTCACCTTATGGCCACATTGTCTTACTAAAAAATTACCAATGTAAGCCCCCCTCATGTCTAATTTCACTCATCAAATTCATACTAAAACCTTACTTATTATCCTTATGTTCCAATTCATATTACATATATTATGTTTGTATAATCATATTGTTAAATCTTACTATCTTACGATCCCCCAAAATACTCCAAACTCTAAGTCTGTTTACATACGAAACCCCCAACATACCCTTCAATCCAAACACTATTTTGCTTACTCACTAAAAACTCAACATACGCTCCAATCCAAAACAATCCTTGGCTGTCAATTTATACAACCTCCATTATCCAACAAACAATTACATCTCCACAGCAAAATCCATGCAAAACCCTCTTCCACCACTCACCTTCCATTGAACATACCATTGCCCCACATATGTGTATTATCATCATATATATGTATGTCCATCACACATATGTATCACATACAAATAATTATATACATAGTTTACCAACAGACTCGCTAGTCATCACTCGTAAACACTTGTTCCACATACACAACACATACCCATAACAATTGAGCATACTACGATGATAGCGTAGGCAGCCCAAAACATCACCTTGTTGAGAGAGTTGTTGTCTCGAGGATTTAAAAAATGTTTGAAGAAATCACAACAAGATGGGGGGTTTTTGCACTCCAGGCAGAGAAGTTGACATCCTTGGTGGCCCACAAGGGAGGCCGGAAGCAAGGTCATGCCAACGAAAAGTGGCAAGTGCCATTGGAAATCAAAATGGACTATATGGATTTTGGCATGTGGATGCGAAGCGGTTGTGGGCCATAAGACACCAAAATCAGCCACAAATAATACCCAACGGCAGCGATTTTGCATAGTCGATGACCCGCAAAAGTGGAGGAGGGTGTGGGTATGAGCTTGAGGATGGAGGAGAGGTGGAAGATAACTTTGGTGGTCAAATCTAGTTGGTGGCAAGAGAGAGGCCGGCCAACTCTCACTAGCTAGCCTCGGTGGCAACAGACAAAAACCCACAAAAGGGCTATTGGGTGGAAGAGGTAAAGGGGAAATTCGACCATGGGATCCAGCGGGGCTGGGCAAGGGTGATGACTTGAAGGCTAAAAGCCCGAAGGCTAGCTTCCGCCAGTGCCACCTCTCACACACACACACACACACACACACACACACACACACACACACACACACACACACACACACACACACACACACACACACACACATAGATATATACTCATCCATTTTCTTTCTTTTTCATGCCGAAAACTAATATGGTACACTGAAGCCCCACAACAAGGACTAAGCCCCACAAACAACTCTATGAGTACAAATGTCGAGGTAAAATACGAACAATCAATATGGTGAAGTGTCAAATTTCTTCGTATAAAAATAAGCGAAAAAATAGCAGAAAGGTCATAAAAATTTGTAAAATAATCAGGGACATTATAGTAGGGTCAACTCCCTAGCATAGCCTCGCCGGCCTATAGCCTGTTTTACCCTCCTCTCCCTATGTAGGACACAACCTCTCTACTTTTGGGTTCTATCATCGTCACTGCAGGTTGCAGCTGGATCCGCCTAAGCCCGATGGTAGTAGGGGGCGACTTCTCCTAGCCCCTCTCTGCCTCCTCTGCTCTATCCCTTTGGTGTGCTCTGTGAGGGAATTGTCCTCCCCTTTTCCCTTTTGCCCACAAGCTGCCTCAATTCACTCCACCTTAGGTCAACGACAATGGGGTGGTGCCTTCAGTAGCCAGCTCCACCCCCCTTTTGCTATTCTCCGAATATCCAAATTTACCCATATCCATACCATCACTCTCTCTATTATTTTTCTGTTCCGTGGCTGCCACTAGTTGTCCGGCCTTAGCATGGAGATGGCCTTGTGGCCCTTGCTCCACCCCTACTCGGCCTGAACAGCCCCTCCGGCCCTAGATCTACCCTCTTCTGCCCATACATATCCAATCTGCTCCTCCCCTTAGCCATTTTGAAGTTAGGCAAGTTTTGTCTATTTTGGTTTTTGACTTGGGCATCGAACCGGAGTTGTCATGGGCCGCTTCTATCTTGACCAGCTCCCTTCCACTTTGTCACCAGCCCATACTACTCTTCCCCACCTTATTCCCCCCTCTCTGGTCCTGCCACCACCCAAAAAGCCAACCTTTTTTATTAGGTTTGGCTGGGATAGCATTTGGATACATTGTCTGGTAGCCGATTTTGCTTGCTAATGTCCAAATCCTGTAGCCACCAGCCTGAGCTTCCTCTAGATCCATCGTAGCCTCTCTACCCCTCTTTTCACTGCCACATATACATATTTCCATGTCTGTGTTTCAAGGTAAATATTTAACAACCCACAACTTTCTAAGTATTGAAAAATATAACTTTTGGGCCCATAAGGGAGTTTTATGGCCATGTAATGGTTTTTCTTAAATTTGAATTGTTTTGAGTTTTATTCTTTTGAAGGAGCTTTAAGGACTTCCATAGGGGCTATGATAAATGTACAGATCGATCCTAAAAATGCATATATCGGATATTAGGATCATTAGGCTATGGTCTCAAGAAGCGTGTTGTGAGTGCACCCCACTATAAAAACATGAGATAACCTATTGAAGTTTGAAAGAATAAAACTTAAATAAAAACATGAGTGCACCCCACTATAAAAACATGAGATAACCTATTGAAAGAATAAAACATGAGATCAATGGTACTAAGAACTTGTGAACGATTGAAGTTTGAAAATCGGATTTGAAATAAAGAATTAAATTTAAAAGAAAAAAGGCTGATTGATGTTAGCACATGTCAGCTCATTGATGCAAGCCATGTGGTGCGTTAGTGAGCTATGTACAATTGCCTATGCTTGGCACACAAATGTGTGTTATGTGTAATGTACAATGCACACTCCTCCCCAATATATAGTGGGCCAATTTTCATATTCAGAACATGCATCCTAACTTTTTCATTGGGTTATTACCTGTCTCCAAACCTTCTTTTCCCCATTTTAGAGTTATTTCTAACCCGTTTTAGCTCATTCATAAGGCGAACCTAACTAAATTGAGGGTGCTCTATGTTGTGGGAGTGTCAATTTTGAGAGATAACCTCTCTAGAGAAGGGAAAGTCCCTGGTTAAGGGAAGGTTCTACTAGCCATCTTTGACTATAAAAAGAGAAAAGTCTCAAGGTAAGGGGAAGTGTTGCCCTTATCTTCATGTCATAAAGAAAGAAAAGTCTCAAGGAGAGAGGATGTTCTGTCCATTGCCTTCGAGCCACAAAAAGAGAAAAGTTTCAGGAAAAGGGAAGGCTATGCATGTTATGTAAGATGTCTAATTTTATTTCTTTAATTTCCTTTTTTAAGTATGCAAAATTGTGTAATTTTGCTTAATTTCCTGTTTGATTTGATTTTTAGGTCTATGGGTTAATAATTATGACTCTAATAAGATTTGATTTTACTTTTTTATAGGTAAATAGTGACAAACTTGATCTATCTAATTTTTATTGATTTTATAGAATTTTATTATAATTTTTCCTTAGGGCCTGTTAGGGGTTATGAAAAAAAAAATTTTCAGGAAAATCAACTTCCTAGGAAAATTATATTTCTATAGAAATAAATTGTCATAGAAATTGAAATTTCTATGGTTAGGGGTTTATTTAAAAACATTTCCAGGAAATATTTTTAATATATATTTTAACAAAAATTACTTGATAAAAAAATCTGTGTTAATAGAGAATATTATATTTAAATCTTTTTACACATTTTTTTAATGAGGTAACTTTTTTATTTATGTCCTTTTACACTTTTTTTTGATGAGGTACCCTTTTAGTGCGTAAAAAAACACAATTTATTGCCAAAAAATTATCTTGGACATAAATTTTTTATTTTTTAAAATAAAATTAATAAAAAAATTATATTAACTCAAATACACATTAATTATTATGCACATGCATCTATATAAAACTATTATTTAGCAATAATTTTATTCTATTAAATATTTTATACAAAATAATCTATAAAATATTCTATAAAAAATAAAAAATCTAAGAACAATACACTGCAAGTCCCATAATTCTTTCATTTCTTTGAGAATACCAAACTTATTAAATAAATAAGAAATAAAAACAAGTATTCAACTCTATTACTAAATAACTTCTTAAATATCATTGTAATTCCACATATTTGTAGCAAGCTCATCACGAAAATGGCCCATCCTCACTATTCCATTTGCCCATGACTGATAATCTTCTAAATTTGGTGCCTCCGATGGAAGTTCTTCATCGTGTAATTCATCATCACTCTATTCATCATCACTCTACTCATCATCTTTATCTTCTTTCCTAATAAAATTATGAAAAATAGTTGTAGCAACAACAATTTTAACTTTTGTCTCATATGAAAATTTAGGTCATTTGTTTGATAATATTTCAAAACGGTTCTTCCATACTCCAAATGTGCGCTCAATAGTGGTCCTCAATGAAGAATGACAGAAGTTGAAGAGCTCTTCAGCATTTTGTGGTGGATTTGGGCCAAACTCATTCAAATGATATCAAGTTCTACGATATGGAGCTAAAAAACCCGAAAGATTTGCAAACCCCGCATCCATTAATAAATATTTACCTGTACTCAAAATAATATTATAATAATAAGAAAACAAATTACTATTAAATAAAACAAATAAGCAATTATCAATTTTATTACCTCGAGGGACTTTTAATTTTCGACTTTTACTTTGTGTTGTAATAGCCGTCTTTAAGATAGTGGAATCATTTGCAAAACCCTCCCAACCAGCCAAGACATATGTAAACTCCATATCAAAATTACATGCCATCAACACATTTTGTGCAACTTTACCCTTCCTGTTCCAAAATCTTATTTGATCTTTACCCATTATATGGGCAGCGACATGTGTCCCATCCAATGCACCAACACAATCTTGCAATTATATAAAATTAGTTATCAACATTATAAAATTATATAAATCTTTTATATTAAAAAAATAATTACCTTAAAATATGGAAAAAATCTATCATCATCTCCAATTTTAGAATAGAGGGGAGAGGTAGGCGCCTTCACATAATCTTTACTTAGTGCTAAAATTGCATTTAACATATTGTTGAAATAAGTATTTACTGTCCATGCTGAACGTGCAAAACGCTCCCTTGTCACATTATAATGTTGTCCTTGACCAAGAGTTATTAATGTTATAGCCACTTGTTCCTCCACAGTAATATATCTAGTCTCTTTTAAATGTCCCCTTTCTTTCAAAATGTGACACAACTTCTTAAACGGCATTGGGTACATCCTATATACACCCCTAAACAATTTAGCATCAAATACTAAGGCCCTTCTAATATAAGATGTACCCCCTTCCCCAAAACTATAATTTCTTCGTGTAGGAGGTAACCTCAAATGACAAAAATAATGACCTAATGCAGCCAATGCTGCACTAAATGCCAACCGAAGCATTTTTTGTGTGTCAAAATCACGTATGTCCATCTTCCTGTAAATCAACATATAACATAATTAACTACATAGTTCTATAAAATTGTATTACCAAAAAATAAACAACCAATTATAAAAATATAAGCATACAACCAACAATATAAACTTTTAATATAAAGTATTTAACAATGAGTGCACACAACCACCTTTCAACCAACCAATCAATCACATCACCATAAGTGTTCATGAATGAGTACACACAACCACATTCAACCATGATAGTATTTAACAAGTTTTTAACAAATATTGTCATCCTACATAGAAAGTTAATCTAACTAATATTTGTCAACCCAAAAAATATCAAACTATGGGCAGCCATCAAAGCACCAATGAAGCCACCTCCTTCTCCTTTCCACTTCTAACAAAATAAAGTTTTCCTTTGCTTCAGGTGACTTGAGAAATTCCAATACCCTAAATCTCTCTCTCATCCATATTAGGTATCTCATGCAAAGCCCGCATGGCCGCTCGTGTGGGATCACTTTCATGAAACATCTTCATAGTAGATGTCATCTCTCTCAATGCATCAACAATTATAAAATCTGTATCTTCTTGCATTGCTCCTTTACTCCTCTTACGACTACGTGAGGATGAGCCTTCTCCACGCCTTCGCCGAGTTGATTGAGCCTGATTATCCTGCACATCCTCATCATTAAGAAAGGATGATGTGTCTATAAATGGGGCAGAAGCAGAAACACCCAAGTCCATATCCCCAATACTATTATGGTGATCACTTTCATCACCGTTACATCCAATGGTTGTGCTCCCAGTTGCTGTAGAATCACCAATTACAATAGAAATTTTCCCAAACAATGGACATCCTCTCTCTTGATATTTACGAAAAACTATATCTTCCTACATTCAAATAAAAAATTAACATCTTAGTAGCATAATTCCATGATTAATTATTTACATAAATATTCTATAGAAAACTAGCTTACCGCAATTAGTTCACTCTATTGATACTCCTCAAGAGTAACTTTCCCCGTTGTCGAGTCCCACCCAGCTCCACTCTTTGATAGCATTTTCATCCCATGTTTGTAAATTTTTTTCCAAGTTTTTAAACGATTGATAACATGGTCTTTTGTTTTCACAACCCCAATCCTCTCTGTAAACTTTTGCAAAACACTGGGCCACATAGTAGATACCCATGCATTTCCAACTCTAAGCCCATTAATTTTTGCTTCTTCCAAAAGATCAAGCATTGTCTCATCCTCTTGAGTAGTCCATTTCTCATTGCTATTTTTTTTCACCGTTGCTTATTCTACCAAAATAAACCACAACACAAAAAATTAAGTAATAATTAAATTAAATATCAATATAAATAAAATCACAAAATAATAAAAACTAATAATTTGACAAGTAATGAAAAGAACAACTTCAACAGTATAAGCATTTAACACAATCTAGCTCGTAGTTAGTTGTGAGAAGGTAAGCTATTAATGCTTACAAGTTGAGAATTAGGTAAATGGTCAATTTTCTTCGAAGAAAAAAAATCTTATTTTTCTCTATTTTTTGGGTACAAAAACACCTACACCTCCCTTCAATCTTGTAAATAAACTTTTTATCTTGGTCTACCATATGCACTGCATCACTGATAATGAAAAGCATGAACTAAAACAAATTTATTTTTTGCAGCAATAGAAAAATTATATAGTAAGTCAACACCTCTATAATTATATAGTAAATTATAGAGAAGATTATCCATACCAAGGGAGAATTTTCTATCAGCCTCTTCACAAACCGAAGTACAATGCTTTTAAATGGCAAAAGAATCAACACCTGCATAGTGTCATACATAAGCTCACAAAATCATTATGAGGCAAATCACTAGGGGAAGCATCAGCACCCAAACCCTCCAGCAATGTAACTACAATATGCTAGCAAGCATGAAAGGCAATCAATTAATAATTTCCATAAATAGACTTACTTCTATCAAATAAGCCAACCATTCAGCGTCAACAGAGCTTTCACCACTTAATTGATTTCTTCAATGCTATGCTGAAATACTCTGCGAAAGGAAGAATAAAATTATTGGCACCAAGTGTTTCAATGAGCAACACAAGATCAGAGAAATTGCTTGAAGTGGAGCATTGCTTACAACGTAATTATGCTTTGGCAGATGAAAAAGTGGAAAACACAGTGTTAGTTGCAAGTGAGTAAAATCAGAGATGTAGAAGTTTAAAATTTCAGTTCTTGCACTTTAGAAAAGTTTATTATTATAGACTTATAAGATGAACGTTAACTCAAGGTCTCAAAGAGGAAGGCTTTTCAAATGATCACATGCATAGTGTCTAAGTCTTCCCTCTCATTAGGAACTAACATATTACTATGAGCATCAATCCTTCACACACCAAAAAGTAAACTAATAAAACACCGTCAAAACCCACCAGAAGAACACAATAGACGGTCATATGACAGGGTAATTTCTGTGACCACCCAATCATCACTCTTTACGAGAACTCCACAAACTCAGGCTACAGTAAGAATCTTAACTTTACTAGCCAGCCAATGACCAGAACAGGAAAAGAAAGTGTTTCCAGTTTCCACTACGACCACGATCAACAGCTAGCAAGCAAAATTGCTGCTGTTTTCACAAAATCGCATCTAGAATCTCAATAATCATCTTCAACAAGTAAAGCCCAAATCATCATCATTAAGAAAGAAAGCCTTCCAGTCTGACAGCAAATCGATATCCAGTAACATAATTAGCCATTTCCGCATTGACCCACATCCACATTTCACCCAATCATAACAATATGCTATCCAAACTTGTCAAAATAACTATGTAAAACTTGTGAACGCAACAAAAGAACTTACTTCTACTTAGTAATTTGGTAAAACTAGCAAAAAAGACTACAAGATGCAGGATAAAGTAAAAACTAGAAGTGCCACCGGTAAACGTAATGGAATGACAAAGTCCAGGATCCACACACTGCATAAAAGCACACTGCATAAAAGCTTGAAGTGGAGCATTGCTTACAACGTAATTATGTAACTTTTAACCCAAGAACTTGCCTACCTCATAAGAAAATCTAAATTGATTCTAACTGATCATGAGAAACAGGAAACAACTGAATAATCGCCCACAATATCTTTTCTCTATTTTTTTGTAAAAAAATGAAATGTCTTTGATATTAACCAAAACACAAAACCAGTTAAGCACGAGATAGCACTCAAATCAAAAACAAGATTTCTCCCAAAATCCAGATACATAAAATGAAATCAAAGAGAGGAAATTGAATTGTCACGATCCAACATGAAACGGGAAACACAAAATTGGACAAATAATCATAAAAGGATGAAAAGGAAACAAGAGAAAGGGAAAACAGATCAAGTCTCAGCGTATGAGAAGTAGCAGCAGAGAAGAGATGGATCAAACAACACACAAGGCATGAATTGAAGTCAGACACCAAAGTCAGTCAACAGCAGAAAAAAAAGGTGCTAATGATTAAAAAAGCCAAAAAAAGAAAAACAGCTGCAAAAACTATAATTCCAAAATCATACAGGCCGGATCAAGGAAACAAAAAAATAACAAAAGAGCAGAGAGAGCAGCACGACAAGCTGATTCAGAAAACAAAAAGGTTGGTCAAAACATCCAGCTCCATTGCAACAACACCCACAAGAGCAAGCTAGAGAGAGTGACAGAGAATCGACTCCAATTCCAACTATTGACCTGTTATTCAGGTCGGTGAATCTTCGTTTCCGCCATCAGAACCTGCTCATCTTTCCACTCGTCTATGAATTTCATGCTGACACCAACTTATGAAAGCATGCATGAAGCTTTAACCAATAATTCCCCATTAATTTGATGCCAAGTAAAAAAACCATAATCATTTTGACATCCATGTCGCATTTAAGGAAATATCAGCACGTCAATCAAACATTCTAAGAAGAACAAACAAGACCTGAAAAAAATCTCAACTTTCTACTGCAAAAACTCTGCACAAGGATTCTCTGATGGAATTAAAAGATACCTATTTATCCAAAAGGACGGAAATGGTACCTGAAAGGCTGGTACCTTAGGAACGAAAATATACTAGACTTCAGCAAAAAAAAACAGAAAAACAAATGAACCTTCGTATCACTGGCTTCAAAAATCACAGATCAAGTTGACAGATAAGTGATTGGAAAGGAAATGCAAAAGGCATCCAGTTTCCCAGAGAAAAAGAAACACACAACGATCAATGCAGTAGCAAGGGAAACTCACCCTATTTTTTGCAAGCTGGTCAGATTCGGCTCTGAGGAGGAGGTGAACCGCCGCCACAACCTGGATTAGGATTTGGGGAGAAAGGCCGCAGAGAGGAGCCAATTCCGATTTTGGAAACCAGAGTGCAGTGTAGAGCTCGATCAGAGAGGGAGATCGAGAAAACAAGGGAGAGAAGTTTGGGAGGGGGCTCTAGAGAAGTCTGAGTGCAGAAGGACCAATTGCCAAACCCGATGCAAACCCGACGCTCGGAAATGAAGTTTCCATAGGGTGGGGGGCTTGGGAAAAAATCCCACTTTTCCACCCATATTTTCAGGGGTCGGAAAACAAAATTTTTCCGTGTTTGATTTTTCTATAACCCCTAACCGCGTGCTATATCTTTTTTTAGGAAAATTTATTTTTTGACTTATTTTTTCGGAAACTCTTAACAAGCCCTTAATTAAAGGTGCAGGCCCGGCCGTGGGCCTCATATACATATTGGATGGCGTGTGACCCACTTGAATCTCTAAAACTCTATTATTTTATATCATTAAGTTTGGGTGTGATTAAATTTATTTTTAAGCCAAAAATAACCTTAATCAGTCATTTAGGCGTTTTGACCTATTTTACAACCCAACTGTTTTTTTACAACCCAAAACTTTTACTATTTAAAGAAACCCTAGCCTATTTGCCTAAATGGGGAAGAGCTATGTTACGAGGATGAAAGCTCTTTACCCCCATTTCCCAAAGAACAAAATCGGATTAAGGTGTGTTTTTTTTACCTAATCACCCCTAATCTTTAGATTTTGGTCTTAATCACTCTTCTTTTTATTTCCCCCATATGAATTCTTGATTTCTTCTATTAAAAATCTTATTTTTAATTTTGATTTAAAAACCTAAATAGGTGATTTTCATTTTTAACAAAAAGGGTATCCTAGATCTACCTATTTTCAAGTTGATTTGAGCCTATTAGCTAATTTTAATTATATTTTAACAAAAATTCTAATTTTTAGGATTTCTTGAAGATTGAAGCTCTGTCTTGGATTCTAATGTTTTGTAGAGGTAAGGGAGTTTTCCTTGTATGGTTTTATCAATTGGGATGCATGATTATAGACCTATTTGAGTTCTTGCTTCATTTTGATGTTTAATGGGAATTTGTCAAAAGCATGTGATTTATGGTTATTTTCTCGCGATTAAGTATATGATTTTGATTATATGATGTTCTATGGTTAATTTTGAATTTATTTATAATTTTGGAATGTCTTTGGTTTGAATTTTGGAAGGTTGAAGACGAATTAGAAAGTGAACTGTTACGTGCATTCAAATAGGAAAATAGGGCATTTGAATGGCTAGCTTTTGGAACGGCCTATCTGGCTGATCGAACGGCTAGGCATTCAAATGTTTCACCAAGGCGGTCAAACGACCAAATGGCAGTATGGTAATTTATGGCCATTTTTTGGTAAATTTTTGGGCATTTCTTGTTCTTTCCTCATTATTCTAATTTCCTGTAACTATGAAGAGTTATGATTATTTATAAATGCTATTGTGATTGTATGAGAACTATATTTGAATTATGATTTAACTTAATCATGAATAAGACTATACTTGTTTAGTTTTAGCAAGATATTCTACTTGTTTTAAATTCATGTATGATTATTTCTTCATAATTACTTGACGATTCCAATAGGTTTTAACTATGATAATTTATATATGACTGCATATGTTATATTGCTTTTAGGTAATTCATGTTTCACATGTTTTAGCATAAGGATGAACATTACCATACATATGTAATCTTTTGCATAGACTTATATGATTTGATTTGACACATATAGACCATGTTTCATGCACAAAGGGATCGATTAGAGTATGTTTATTTCTATTTGGACTTATCTATCATTTGCTTATATATGTACTATGTTGTATGCATCATCAAAATAATTTATAAATGTGGTTAAATGTGATTTGTCATGATTCGTCGTTTGGATGCAATTAGATGTCATTGGTTATCGTATTAATCGTCAGAGGCATATAGAATCGGTTTTGCATTTGAAAAGACATTGTTTCATTTTGCGTTCCTTTAAGAACATGGTGCCTCCCTAGGATGAGATGAGCTAATTTGCTATGTGAGTTAATTTGATAAGTTATTTGGACCCTAAGAATCCAAGATAGTATCTCCATGTGCATTGACTTACAAAGGTGATCTAGTTTTCCTTTATAGGATCTTGAACTTTCCCCGTTAGGTTTGTCCTGGGCGAGCAGGTTGCTTTAGTTTTCGTTCTTAGAATTTGGACTTTCCCTTCTAAGAATCACCCTAGGTGAATAGGGGATATCTTCCCAGTTAGGGAACCTACCCAAACTACTTACTTTTTCTTTCTAGGAATTCGGACTTACCCCGCATGGGATTATCCTAAACGAGCAGGTTTGATTATTTTTCTCAATTGTGAGACATTCACCAATGATTGTTGCATGTGTATGGGAGATAATACTCATTGATGCAGATTGTATAGGAACAATGACATTGATGTTATACATGTGATTATGGACTAGATTTGTGTGAATATACAGGATGGTGTATGATAGATACACTTGATTTTGCAGGGTGAATGTTATTGTTGAGATATAATTATGCGTGATATGAATGTTGAGAATTGATTCATGCAAAGTGTGATTGTTATAATAAGATTTATATAATTACACATGATGTGTATATGTTTTATGAGCTATGGATGAACCCATGATGCACATGTGACATAATTATGTGGGGTTATATCATGATATGTAGGTGATATGATTATATGTTTATGAAATGTGTTATACATCATGATATATAGGTAAAATGATTATGTGTATATGAAATGTGTTTTACATGATGCACAGGTGGCATAAGTATATGTATTTAAGGAATGTGGATTTTAATATGATGCACAGGTGGCATGGATTTATTTGATTTATCCCATGATGAATAGGTCACCCCTCTTTGTTATGTGGTTTTGGTTTGTGTTTTTTTTTTTTTTGCGGTTTTGTTTTGGGGATGCATGTCGTGCCATGCAAGTTCTTCAAATGGGCTCTACATAAAACATAAGGATGGCCAAGGTCATTGAGAGGGGATTATAGATGCTTGGTGTTATGTTAGATTTGTCTATGTTAAGTTGAACCTATACATTTGAGTTTACTTTACACTATATTTAGCTGTTGTTGGCTTAGACTTGTTTAGCCATTATGAGCTTGTTTTATGTGATAACTAGTTGATGTAGATATGTTAGACTAAGACATTAATTAGTAGTCATTTATTTGCTCTATTTTCTTTTGTACAAAGTGTTTATGTGCTTACTCCGTTGTGTGTTCACTAAGGATGGGTTAAATCTTTCATGCTCTAACTCAACTTGGTCGCTCTGCAGGCCACTTACTCCTTGGAGCGAGTTTAGGTCGGGGGTAGCGTGTGTCGGGGCATGACAAGTTGCCTTTGGGCCATAAAGAGAGAAAAGTTCCAGGGTAAATGGAGGTTCTACCTTCCACCTTCGAGCTACAAAGAGAGAAAAGTCTCTGGTTAGGGGAGGTTATGTCTACTGCCTCTAGGCTAGAAAAAGCGAAAAGTTTTGGGGCAAGGGGAGACTCTATCAATCACCTCTAGGCCACAAAGGGAAAATGTCCTTTAAGAAGGTGAGTCTCCAACCGCCAATACCTTAAAAAATCTTAGGGGAGTAAGTATTTATGGTATTATAATTTTAATGCATGCTTATTTAAATAAATGCATATTTTCCTTAAGAGTTGACCCATATGGTTTTGGAATTATGTACTAATACATGTTATGAATGCTTTACAAATATGTTGAATGACATGATTATTTAATGAGAGTTTTTAGTTGGAAAACCTGGAACTATTGGAGTTATGACCTCTAGATACCTACCTATTGAGGAATATAGTGCACTCATGAATTGAAATATTGTGGAAAGAACCTTTTTATTCTGATCCCGTTGCCCAGCAATCAAGAGTGTGTGTTTCTTCGGTATCAACGATATTTCTGTGAATGAATGATTTATATGATTTTGTATATGATTTATTGGATTTTGTGAATGCACAATATATTTGATTCATCAGTATAAACAAGTGATTTATTTGATTCTATAAATGAATGATTTATTCAGACTCTCTAAATGAATAATTTATTTATTTTGTTAACGCTTTTGTTGCTTTAAGTCAATTTGATATATGAATGCATATTTAATTAAAAAGACTTAAGCATTGCATAGTTTTTAAGCAAAACTACGCCTAGATATGATCTTATTTGAATAACATTGGATATGTTATCCAATAAGTATATAGGCAACTAATATAGAATGATATTGGCCTGATCGGAATAATAATAATAATAATCTTGATATTTTAGAAAATGGTGTCTGAGGATTGTGCTAGCTCTTGCACACGGATTAGTATCCTGGTGATCAAAGAGCATTTGATTATGTCTAACATCCAAGTTGGGTTTTGTCCTTGCTTTTGAGGTGCCTGCAAACTAGGGGCATAAAAAATGGTATTAAAGCAAGGTTTCATCTGTGAGAGGGTAGCATTTCAGCACAATTTAATGTATCAATTATATACAAATTTTGATTTCAAATCTTGAAGTATTTTTTAACTTTATTTTAATATTTTTTTGGTAAATATGTAGGGATCATTTTTGTAGCATTGCGAAATACTTATGGTATAGGACGTGTATTAGTTTTCTTAAATTGGAATCATTTTGAGTTTTATTATATTGAGGGAACTTTAAGGTCAATGATAGGGCTATGAAAGATGAACATATTGATACCAAGAATGCATAAATCAAACTTGGGATCATAGGTTATGGCCTCATGAAACGTGTTATGGGTAGCGTGTTCCACTTTAAAACAATAGATGACCTACCCATATGTGGTCATGTTTTATAGGGCTTGTCGATAAGAGTTCAACGGTGTCAACGAAGTGCAAATCCGAATTCGGGTAGGGAGTTTGATTGACACCTAGTAGTGATTTTTTTTATTAAGTTAAGTTGTTTGAAGTTTAGTTTTGGGTGAATTATGGGGACACAATTCCTTTTAGGGGGGAAGATTGTAACAACACACAACTTTCTAAAGTTTTGAAAGTAAAACTTTTGGGCCTTTAAGAGAGTTTTTAGGCACATTAATGGTTTCTTAAATTGGAATCATTTTTAGTTTTATTATTTTGAGGAAACTTTAAGGTCAATGATAGGGCTATGAGAAATGAATATATTGATAGCAAGAATGCATGAATCAAACTTGGGATCATAGGTTATGGCCTCATGAAACGTGTTATAGGTAGCGTGTTCCACTTTAAAATAATAGATGACCTACCCGTATGTGGTCATGTTTTATAGGGCTTGTCATACGAGTTCAACGGTGTCAACAACGTGCGAATCCAAATTCGGGGTAGGGAGTTCGATTGATATTTTAAAACTTGATTCGAATTAAAGACTTAAATTAATAAAAAAGGAAAAAAATTGTTGAATGATTTCAGCATGTGCGAGTGCGTTGACACAAATCCATATGGTGTCAACAAGTTGATGCAATCCATGTCGTGCATCAGTGCGCTATGCATGGTTGGTGATGTATGTGCATAGATGTGCACCACGTGTCATGTACAATGCATACACCTCCTCTATAAATGGTAGGCTAATTTTTTAGTTTCAGAACATACCTCCGAACTTCTTCTTTGGGTTATTACCCATCTCGAGACCTTCTTTTCACTATTTTAGAGCTATTTCTAACCCGTTTTAGCCCGTTCAAAAGGTGAACCTACATAAATTGAGGGTGTCCAATGTCGTGGGAGGCTTAATTTCAAAAAATAATATTTCTAGATAGGGGAAAGTCCCAGGGTATAGGGATGTTTTGCATGCTACCTTCCATTTGCAGAGAGAGAAAAATCTTAAGGTAGGGGAGGTTTTGCCTATTACCTTCACACCATGAGAGAGAAAAGTCCCAGGGAAAGTGGAGGTTCTGTCTTCTGCCTCTGGGTTGAAAAAAGAAAATAGTTCTGTGGGAAGGGGAGAATTTACCAATTGCTTGCAAGCCTCAAATGGAGAACATCCTTAAGGAAGGGAAGGCTCTTACCACTACTACCTTTAAAAATCTTAAGGGAGCAAGCATTTATGGCTTTAATGAATGCTTATTTAAATAAATACATATTTTTCTTAAGTAATTAGCCTGTATGGTTTCGAAATTATGTACAAATGCATGTTATAAATGTTTTGAAAAGATGTTGAATTGCTATTGATTATTTAATGAGTTTTTCATCTGATTTGGGTCTTCAGACTAACAATATTTGGACTTTTGGATTTGAATGGTAGCTCTTCGGCTGGAAACCAAGAACTATAAGAGTTATGTCTCCTAGATACTTGCGAATTGAGACATATGATGCACTCAAGAATTGGAATATTGTGGGAAGATCCATTTTATTTTAATCTCATTTGCCCAAGAGCACGGGTATATGTTGGTTTGGTATCAGCATCATTCTATGAATGAATGATATATTTGATTATGTGAATGAATGATTTATCTAATTAAGTGAATGAATGATTTGTCTATTTTGTCGACACTTCTATTATTCTAAGTCAACTTTGATATATGAATGAGATTTAATTAAAAATACTTAAGCATTGTATGTATGATGTTATGTTTTATTAAATGATCATATATTTTAGGCAGAACTAGTCTAGATCCAATATTATTGAAATAATATTAGAGATGTTATCCAATAGAGATGTTATCCAATAAGTACATTGGCAACTAACATATGATAATATTGGTCCGATCTAAAAAACAATAATAATTAATCTTCTTCATCTTTTAAAAAATGGTGCTAGAGGATCGTGATAGCTCTTACACATAGATGAGGATAAAAAAAAAATTATTAAGACATTTCTGGCACTCAAGTCAGGTTTTACCCTTGAGTTTGAGGTGCTCGCAGACCCAATGCATTACAAAAGGAACCACTTATGTGAAGTTGAACCGCCAACCAGCATTGGCTAGATTTGACCACCGAAACCCTCGTCCACCTCTTTTTCATCCCTCAATACATACCACACCCTCTACCCCTCTGATTGGCTATCGATGTTGTGAAATTGCCATTGTTGGGTATTGTCTGTTAACAATTTTGACATCTTATGATTGACCTAGAACTTCTCAATCACCAACCAAACTCTCTTTCGCCTACCCTTATTTCCAGTCGAACTGCCATTCCTTTTGGCATGACCTCTACGTCTGACCGCCCCTTGTGTACCACTGTGGACTTCAAATTCTCCACCTACAGTGCAGTTAGCCCCCTATCTTGCTAAGACTACCTTTGGCATTCCCCAACCCTTAGAGGAATTGCTTTCATGCTTAGGCAACTACCAATTTCATCTCTGATGCCACCACCATTGCTTTCTTGCTATTGAGCTCTTGTGGATTGCAAGGTAGGGCACTTTAAACTCATAATTTCATGATAGTATGCTTAGCTTGATTAGCAACATGGTATGATATTATAATATGATGTTTTTGATGCTGAATAATTATCATTTTAAATGGTGTAAGTAGGGAAAATGATGGAATATTGTATGTTTGATTATGCATATGACAAGTATGTAAGCTATAAGTATATTTTACGTATTTGGATCATGTGTATGCCGGTGGTGGCTAATGAATATGCTTGTGAGTTATGTGATGAATTATTGGTATGTGAAACATATGAGTGATGGAAGTATGTATGTGTGATGAATGATGACTATGCAAGAGATATGTACGATGTATGATAAGCTATGTTAGATTGATTATGCATGGACTTTGATAAGGATTTGTAACAGTATGTTTGATGACGGTGGGTGTATGTTTGACGGGGGAGGGTTGGTTTGCATTGGATCGAAGGTTGATGCAACATGTAGAAGAATTGGGGATAAGAAAACTTGGGGTTTGGAGTTTATGTGGTAGACTATAAGACAACAAGAGTTCAAAGATTATTGTATAGCATAATGTATGCATTATGAATTGGAACGTAATGAAAATAAGTAAGTTATTAGTAAGAGTTCAATGACTTTAGTATGATCAAATGGATTTAGTTCGAAGAATTTGGAGCTAGATTATTTGCCTTAAGTGGATAGCGTGAAATGTATAAATATGTGAAGGATATGCTACATTGATACATTGAAATATATGTTAAATTATGATGATGAGATGGATGGGTTAAGTGAAGTATCTTACCTGATAGACTATAAGGCAAAAGAATGAGCATGGGCTCAGCTTTGGATTGGTTTACAAAAGACTATAAGGCTGGAGGATTTTAGGGTATAATTGTACTAACACAAATTATTTAATTCTAACTTGAATTGCATGGAAAACTAATATAATAATTTTGTTAGCATAATACCTGAGAGGTTCAATAGATTAAGTTTCATGTTTGGGCTAGCCAAAAATTAGTCGGTTGAACCGTCTCTCATGTCTTGTCATGGTGTTTATCTAGCACAATGTTATTTTGGTCTTGTAGTTAAGCCTAGATATTCGATGCTTTATTAAGAGCATTGAATGTTTTGCCTAAAAATGTCACTGTATGATTCTGCTTATATGTGACACTATAAAATTTGGCTCAAAAGTGGTACTATGATTTTTGCCCTTAGTAGGCACTATATGGCCTTAGAGAGTGGATATTTACATGAGTAGTATCATGGATTTTCTCTTACGTGTTTGATCCTACTCCCCATGAGCATGTGTGTCTTACCTTCAAAAAAGTCTATGGTGTCTAATTGCTCCCCAAAGGTTAAGGTGGCGGCCCAGTGGTATTCCTTTTCGTTGATGCTAGAGCTGATTAAATTGTAATGAGTTCCAATTATGAATAGTAAGTGTTTGAGTAAGAGTAAGACTATATGAGTATAAATAAGATTGTACAAGTACATGTATAGCTAGCTATATGAGCAAGACTGTAAGTGTAACTCCCGAGAATTTTTATCACATTTTCTTTAAAATTCACAAAAAAAATTGGTAATATAATGGCTATAAATCGGGAAAAATGACAAATACGAAACCTATAAAAGTAATTCTATAATTTAAAACATAACCCATCAGTTTTTCCCATACAAATTTTTTACTCATTCAAACATCATACGGCTAAACCAAACATCCTCAGGCGCTACTCGAAAACAAATGTATGAAGTAAATTGCTATGATCATAGACTTCAAATACAAATCTCTCCCAGGCATCCTTGAGTGCAAGTCCCATAATAGTCCATAGTCTAATCTAAATTACAAATCCAGAAAGCATAAACACTTTAATTCTCATCTCACCCAATATATCAGACTGTGGCACAAAATAATACTCCTAGTAAGTTAAGTATATACCTAAGTCAAAGGGAATCAATCCACAGCAGAAATGAGCAACCATCTCTAGGATCTCTCCAACACAAACCTGTAAAAGCCTCTCAAACAACAGGGCTAAAAAAAATAGGGTAATGAGTATTTTCATACTCAATAGGAAAATACCCAGTCGGAGAGTCCTAAACAGTTAACTCTGTAAGTTTATACATAGAAGCATTCATACAATTCAAACATGAAGTAAGCAGGCATATAATAATCATGCACATATGCATATAATCATGTCAAATACATACCATCAAATCAATCTAACACATACACTCTTAATTAGAGCCATACAAACTTGTACAATCATATGCTTACTAATGCAACTTACACATACTTGTACAACCTTACTTGTACAATCTTACTCGTACAACCTTACTTGTACAGTCTTACTCATACGACCTTACTTATACAACCTTGCACTTATAGTCTTACTCAAAAACATACGCTTATAGTCTTGCTCATAACTTATGCTTACAGTCGTGCTTAGAATCATATTCTTACAATCGTGCTCAGAATCATGCTCTTACAATCGTGCTCAGAATCATACTCTTACAATCGTGTTCAGAATCATACTCTTACAGTCTTACTAAAAAATGTACACTTATTCAGAAACAATCATACACATATTGTCGACCACTGAAGCTCATTACAACTAATAAGCTCTAGGTTTGAAATGGAAATGAATTGTCACTAGAGCATCACCTTAACCTCTGGGGAGTGACTAGATGTCATGGACTTTTTCAAAGGCAAGGCACACCAATGCTCATGAGGCGTAGGATCAAACAGGTAAGAGCAATTCCCATGATATTACTTTTACCTAAGTGCGTGAACATAAACACCATACAAGGGGTCATACAATTGCCCACACTTTAGGGGTCTTATAGTGCCAACACTACTCTTGGGCAGAAATCATACAACACCACTCTTGGGTAGAAATCATATAGTGCCACTCTTGCACATAATCATACAGTGCTTTCAATAGAGCATCAATTGTCTGGTCTTAATACAACACACAAACCAAATAAAAAATATACATCGCTCTCAATAGAACATCAAACGTCTGGAGCTCAATATAGCACACAAATAACATCCTACATGATAACACCATAGAAAGACATGAGAAATGTTCAACCAACTCACTATCGGCTAGCTCAAACACAGAACTTAATCCATCGAAACCCTTAGGTCTCAAACTCACAATGCTATTATTAGCTTTCCTTTTAATTCAAGTTTGAATTAAGTAACTTATGTAGTACAATTATTCCACAAAAACTCTCAAACATATAGTGCTCCACTAATCAAACCGAAGTTGAGCCCGATCCGAAACCCTAGTTCGTCAGGGTAGCAGACTTCACTTAACCCATCTATCTCATAACATAAATCGCCACTCACTAAAATCTTACATATTCGTATAATCTTTGCCATTCACCTTATGGATAACATATCTTAGTCGGAAGTCATCAAACTGAGCTCCTCAAAGCCAACCCAAATTATCACCCTCTTACTTATACCTCACTTATTATGCTTACTCTTCACTTCATAATCTATATGTTATGCTCATACAATTATGCAACATTTTTTGTTGTCTGACAATTCCCCAGACATATGCTCTGATCCAAAGCAATCCACACCCGTCAAAATTATATTCATCGACTTCCTTCATATGCTTACACATCCACATTCAACTCTATACCAAATCCTCTGTCACATCTTACCGTCCATCGCCCATAGTAATGCCCACACACACATACACATATCCATTGCACAGGCATATAGCCATCATACATATATATGTCCATCACACATGTATAGCATATACAAACTTCCATACATAGCTTACCAACATACTCACTATCCATCACTAGCACACACATAATCCACATACATTAGCTTACCAACGTACTTGCTAGCCATTACTAGCACATACATACACATCCATACATGTAGCTTGCCAACATTCTTGCTAGCCTTCACTAGCACATAGATAATCAACATGCGTAGCTTACCAACATACTCACTAGCCATCACTAGTACACACATAATCCACATACATAGAAATATACTCACTAGCCATCATTAGCACATATATAATCCACATATTTAGCTTACAAACAAACATGCTAGCCATTACTAGCATACACATAATTCAAACATACTTACAGCCCACATGCATGTCATATGCATTTCAACATAGCATAATTCATCCCCTTACATCATGCAAACAAATCATGATTTAACACCCAAAACATTGAATCATATAATCCTAACAAGATGCTACTCATTCAAAGCATGTTATCATGAAATTACTAGTTCAAAACTCCCCTATCTCGTAATCATGACATTTGATGGCGAGCACATGACAGTGGTGGCATCAACAGTGGAGTTGGCAGCCAAAAGCATTGCCAAGTTGAGAGAGTTACTGTATTGAGGGTTTAGGAAGCACCGGAAGTACCAAACAAGGTGATACAAATCAACGTAGAAAAATCTGCTATCCATAGCGGCATGCTAAGGGCATTTGGGAAAAGGTCGTGCTAACATAAATGGCTAGTGCGACTAGAAGTCGAGGTGTAGTCATTGAAGGTTGGCCAGCGACTGAGAAGTACTCAGCTGACCGCAAGATGTCAAAATAAGCCATGGATAACACCCAACAACATCGATTTCATTTGAACAATGGACCACATAAGGGCGGAGGGCATAGGGCGAGGCTCAAGGATGGGGGAGAGGTGGAGGAGGGCTTTGATGTCAAATTTATTTGGTGGCAGAGCCAGCCGATGGTCAGGCGACACAAAAACGTCACCTGAACCCCGAAACGCACACGTGGCCACATGCACATGTGACCAAAGGGGAGGGGGAGAGGGCTATCAGTGGTTTTGAAGGTGGCTCTATGCCCACAAGGCTATCAGAGCTAAGGCCAAAATGTGATGGGCAACTAAAGTGGTGACATTGCTGATCGTCACCCACAACCAACTCATGTGGTATAGGTGGTTGTGCATCAAGCATGGCAGAGGGCAAAGGGGTGTCTCAAGGTCAAGTAGTGGCAGAGCAAAGGCCACAATGAAACAAGGCTGACCCCAAGGCTGGTAAGAGGCAAATCAGTGACCGGTGGTGTCATAATGGCAAAACGGCCACGAAGGGTCGTACGAGTAAGGCCCAAATCAAGGCATAAGGGTGGAGCAAGACAATAGGGGCAAAGAAGGGTCAGAAATGGCAACCCCCAACTGACATTGGGTTAAGGTAGGCTAGACAGAGTCCAACTGGAGTCCGTCTGGTGGTCGGACAATGGCCCAAAACACACTAGCATTTCACAAATATTCCATATAGTGAGAAGAAGAAAAAACCAAAGAGAAGTACTGGAAGCTCACAGAGGAGTAAGGAGATCATGGCAGCAACCTTGGCTAGTGCCTATGGGTTCCTACAAGCAGGACAAAGATAAGTCTAGTTGAGGGCAGTGCAAACGGTAGCAAAATCGCCCTCCTATGGACCAAAAATGAATTTCAAAGATGAGAAAAGCCGCAAAAAAGACCGGTACCTCGTGGAGGAGGGAGGAAGACATGGCGGCGGTCATAGCCAGACCTATTGATTCGTGGTGGTAAGGCGAAGTGGATTCCGACAAGAACCAGTGAAATCCGATGATGGAGGAGAGACAACAGAGCAATAATCAGAAATGCACTAGGTTTCTCTCAAAGTTTCTCTCAAAGTTACTAGGTGTTGAAAACTTTATGGAATCCGGTCGATGGATTTCAGATTTATATATCTGTTTTTCTTTTATGTCCCCAACATGTGTTAACCTCTTTTTTACATGTTATACTTCCAAAATCCGCACTGAAAGTGCACGGCAAGGCCTGCGGCCTGCAACTAAGCCCTACATCCGACTCTATGGGTATATGACTAAGGTCAAATACACAAATACGCCTAAGAGTCATATTTTCCCGTAAAAAATTATAAACAAATAGCAAACAATTACATAAAATCTTAACAAAATTAGGGACATTACAAAAAGTTTGAATAAGACTATATGAGCAAGACTGTAAGTGTAAGAACTTAAGTAAGATTACAAGTGTAAAAGTTTTAGTACGATGGTATAAGTAAGACTATAAGTATAAGAGTATGTGTAAGAGTGTATCATAAGATGGAATGTATATGAATATGAATAATTATATTGGAAGACTTTGATAATTATGTTTATTTTGCTTCATGAATACTAATATATATGGACTTACAGAGTTTATTGATTTTAACTCTCCTACTAGTATGAAAATACTCATTTCTCCCATTTTTAGCACAAGATATTATGGATGTTTCTACAAGTCCTAGATCGTGCCAGTACTCTCTCACCTTGAACCTCTCACTTCTGGCCAAGCTACCATACTTTCCAGCTTTGACTCCTTGTCTACTACCCAAACAACCCTCCACTCCTAGCTTTGTGTGCATCTGCCATTACTTGTGCCACTGTTCAAGGCTCTTGTTGCATTACTCATTTAGCCTCTCATCTTCTAGCTTGTCTTGAGTCACGTCCACTGCCCATGAACATTTGGGTGATGTGCTTCGTATTACGCTTGATGCTCACTCATTCCATTTCACTTCACTCTCTCATGATTTGCATAGTGAACTTGGGGTGGACTTTGTTGTCCTTCACAGTGATGTTGATGCTAAGATATGTACTCAGAGTGTTATGCTTTAAGGTATAACCACCGATCTTTGCAAGCTTCTTTTCAGCCTTGGCCACATCACTACTCCATTGGCTGAGTGGCTGCTCCATTTGTAAAACATTGTGGAGGACTTCCTCGACAATGTCCCTTGCTAGCTACCTTGAGAGCCCTCACCATGGGTGACTAATATTTTGGATGTGGGCCTACGTCTTTTACTTGAGCATATTGTATGGCAACTTATTGTGGCTACTTCTTGCATGCCTCCGCTGACTTATGCCCAATGTCTACATGAACCTTGGAATTTACATCACTTTTGCATTCATGGAATTTACATCACTTTTTCCAGCTGCCTTGAGAGCCCTCACCATGGGTGACTAATATTTTGGATGTGGGCCTACCTCTTTTACTTGAGCATATTGTATGGCAACATATTGTGACTACTTCTTGCATGCCTCCGCTGATTTGTGCCCATTGTCTATATGAACCTTGGAATTTACATCACTTTTGCATTCATGTAATTGTTGATACTCAGTGTATTCTCCTGCATATTAGTTCAATAAAACTAATGTAGTCACATTCATTCCTTGCGCATCAATGTTGTACTTGTAATGCATGAACCTTGCTTGTTATGTGCTACATTCTCGACTTTACATGTGTTGTCCTAACTTTTGTCCGTCATTTTCCACTAACAAAAAAGAGGAGACCAATATCCCAGCACAATCTATGTTTTTGCAGTAAACTTTTACAAGAAATATTCTTCTTATTCAAGCATGTGCAAAAGGGGAGTTTATGCCCATACAATTAGGAGGAGCATTTGTAATATTTTGCATAAAATTCTTGTACTTGTGTATCTTTTTCTATGTAAAACTTGTGCTTTAAGTGAAATGTTATACTTTAGGGTGTAGTGTCACAAAAATGATAAAGGGGGAGATTGTCAGTGTCAAGGCTAAAAAGATTGCATTCTTCTACCTAGGCGATTGTCAATTTTTGTGACAAATTTGTAAGAATCCTTGAGTCATAGGGGTGAAGCTAATTTTAAGAGAAAGAGCAAGGGACAACAAGCTTAAGCTCCAGATCATCTACAAATGTCATCAAGCTCAAGATTTGGAGTAATTATAATTGGCTCTCTCCCTAAGGTTCTCATAGTGTAAAAAGATTTGATTTTGCACTCTTTTCCACCCCTAGGACCTAAATAATTCTCTTGGGTCACTCATATACCTCTTATAACCTACCAATGGGTAAACTTACCCACCAATGGGTAGACCTACCCACCAATGGGTAAGAAATCTTATCTTTTTTCATTTTTTCTTTCTTGTATAACACTACAATAAATAATTCTCTTTGGGAAGAGGTGTTCATCTAGTAGTGCTAAAGCCTCTCAAGTTATTTAGTCTTTCTTGTAAAAACACTACAACAAAAAGGACTATTAGCGATGCATTTATAGTCCGCTAAACGTTGCTAATGGCTATTAGCGACGTATAATAAACATCGCTGTAAATGTCAAAAAAAGTATTGTTGCTATTGCATATTTGCGACGTATAACAAAAAATGTCGCTAATATGACCCTTTAGAAACGCATATATATGTGTCACTAATAATATATTTTGGTGATGCATATATATACATCGCTAATAATCAATTATTAGTGACGATTATTTTTTAGTGTCGCTAATGATAAATTATTAGCGACGCTTTTATATACATCACTAATAACATAAACATTTTTAAAAAAATTAAAAATAACTTATTAGCAACATATACAGTAAGTGTCGCTAAAAACGTAGTTATTAGCGACACTTTTGCATATGTCGCTAATAAATTAAAGTTCTAAAAAAAAATTCAAAGCATCGCTAATACTATAATATTTTAAAAAAATTAATGTAATAGCAACGCTAGTACATTTAAAAAGATTAAAAAAAATTAGCAACGGTTTTAGATGCGTCACTAAAGATGAATTCTTTTTAAAAAAATCCCAGGTGGGCCACTGGGCCAACCAGGAAAGGGAGATGGGGGGTCCGAAGCAAGGGGGTGCAGGGGGAGAGGGGGACCGGAGTAAGGGGGAGCAGGGGTAGAGGGGAGTCCGAAGCAAGGGAGGAGGGGCTGAAGAGAGGGGGGAGCAGGGGGAGGGGGAAAGGGGGGTGGGAGAGGGAGAGGGAGGATGGCAGCAGCGCACCGCTGTCCTCCGGCACCCCACCCCTTCCTTTGAAAATAAGAGGACAGCGACGCCACCACCGTCTAGCCCCCACCCCCTCCTGGTCCCCCTTCTCCCCGGCTCCACCCCCTCCTCTAAAAATCAGAGGAGGTGGGACTAGAGCAAGGGGGAGTCGCCCCCTCCCCCCCGAAAATCAAAGGAGGGAGGGAAGGAGAGGTGGCAGAACAGGGGGAGCGGGAGGACAAAGGCGGCACTGCCATCCTCTGGCCCCCACTCCCCTCCCGGTCCCCCTCTACCCGGCTCTGCCCCCTCCTCTGAAAATCAGAGGAGGGGGGACTGGAGCAGCTCCCCCTCCCCTGAATATTAGGGGAGGGAGGGAAGGAGAGGGGGCAAAGCAAGGGGTAGCGGGAGGATGACGACGCCATCCTCCAGCCCCCACCCCCCTCCCCGGCTCCATCTCCTCTAAACATCAGAGGGGGGACTGGAGCAGGGGGGAGGGGAGGATAGCAATAGTGGCGCGCCATCCTCAGGCCCTCCTCTCCCCTGCTCCGCCCCTCCTTCCTCCCCCCACGCCCCCCACCCTCCGAAAATCAAATGAGGGGGGAGGATGGCGCCGCCCTGCCGACCTCAAGTCCCCATGGAGGTGGGGTGGAGAGGAGGTGAGAAGGGGGACCGGGAGGGAGGAGGGGGGAGGAGGCACTAGACAGGGTGGGGGCCGGAGGACAGCGGGGGGTTGGCAAGGCGGAAGAGGGGGACTGGGGGTCGGCAGGGGCACCAGGGTGGGTATTTTATAAGCGGTCAAAATTTTGACCAATCGCATGAAATTTTGCCATGCGGGTGGAATTTTGCCAAGGTAGTATTTTTTAAAAAAAATATATATTATTAGCGACAGTCTTATTGAGCGTTGCTATTAGTACTTATAGCAGGGATGCATAACATATACGTCCCTAGTAAACCCTTTTTAGTAATGTATAATATATACGTCGCTAATATTTTTTTATCTTTTAAAAAATTTTCCCTCCTCACTCTCTCTCTACACACACTCTCTCTACCCTCTTTCTCACTCTCCCCTTTTCCCTCTCCTCCTCTCTCTCCCCTCTTTCCCTCTCTTCCTCTCTCTTCCCTCTCTCTCTTATCCTCTCCTCTCCTCTCTCCACTCTCTCTCCTCCCTCTCCCTCTTCTCTCTCTCCGCCCTCTGCTCTCTCTTCTCTCTTTCCTCTTTGTCTCTCCTCTCCCCTCTCCTCCCTCTCCCTCTTCTTTCTCCTCCTCCCTCTCCCTCTTCTCTCTCCTCCCTCTCCTCCTCTCTTTTCCCTCTTTCCTCTCTCTCTCTCTCCTCTTCTCTCTTTCTCCTCTCCTCCACCCTCTCTCTCCTTGCTCTCTCCTCTCCCTCTCATGACCCTTTCCTCCCTCTCTCCTCTCTCTCCCTCTCCTCTCTCTTCCCTCTCTGTTTCTATTTTAATTTTAGTTTTTTTAAAATAAAAAAATGCCATTAACAATGCATATGGATGTGTCGCCAATAATATAGTGTATTATCGACATATATTTATATATGTCGCAAATACACTCTACTATTAGCGATGTATAACCATATATGTCTCTAATACATAGAGCTATTAGCAACGCATATGTGTGTGTTGCTAATATTCTTAAAACAACATTAAAAAATCCCCCCTCTCTCTTCTCTTTCCCCTCATCCTCCTCTCTCTACCCTCTCTCCTCACCCTCTCTCTCCCCTCTTTCTCTCTCCTCACCCTCTCTCTCTCCTCTTTTCTCTCTCACCCTCTCTCCCCTCGCCCTCTCTCTCCACTTTTCTCTCTCACCTTTTCTCTCCCCTCTTTCTCTCTCCTTTTCTCTCTCCTCACCCTCTCTCTCTTCTTTTCTTTCTCATCTCTCTCCTCTATCTACCCACTCTCTCCTCTTTCTCTCTATTCCCCTCTCTTCTCACTCCTCTCTCCCACATACCCCGGCTCCAAGGACGAGAGGGGAGAGAGTAGGGGCACTTATTTTAAATTTTTAAAATTTTTAATTATAAATTATATTTTAAAAATATTAACATATTAAATTAAATTAAATTAAATTAATAGCGACGCTTCAATCTAAGCGTCCCTATTAAATTTATGTTTTATTAAGTTTATATAAAAAATATTAAAAAAAAATTAAATATTTCTCTCTCCACTCTCCTCTCCTCTCTCTCTCCCTCTCCTCTCTCTCTATCCATCTCTCCTCGACAAACTATGTCTCCTCTAATTTCAATTTTTTATTTTTAAAAATTAAAATAAATAAATAAATCATATTAGAGACATATATAATTATGTCACTAAAAGTGTAGGTATTAGTAACATATAATTATATAGGTATTAGCGACGTAAATTTGTATACGTCGCTAATAGTATTTATTTTATTTTTTATTTTTTAAATATAAAAATTAATAAAATAATCTTAAAAAATAAAAAATAAAATGACTCTCCACCTCCTCTCCATCTCCTCCTCTCTCTCTCTCCCTCTCCTCTCCTCCTCTCTCTCCCTCTCCTCCACTCCTCTCTCTCTCCCTCTCCTCTCTCCTCCCCTCTCCTCTCCTCTCTCTCTCGCTCTCCTCTCTCTTCTCTCTCCCCTCTCTCCCTCTCCTCTCTCCCCTCTCCTCTCTTTTCTCTCTCCCCTCTCTCTCCCTCTCCTCTCTCTTCTCTCTCCCTCTCCTCTCTCTCCCTCTCCTCTCTCTCCCTCTCCTCTCTCTTCTCTCTTCTCTCTCCCTCTCCTCTCCCTCTCCTCTCTCCCTCTCCCTCTCCTCTCTCTCTCCTCCCTCCTCTCTCTCCTCCCTCTCTCTCCTCCCTCTCCCTCCTCCCTCTCCTCTCTTCTCTCTATCCCTCTCCTCTCTCTCTCTCCTCTCTCTACACACCATCTCTCCCCTAATTTCAATTTTATGATTTTTTATTTTTGAAAAATAATTTTAAAAATAAAATAAATCTAGTTAGCGACTTATATAAATACATGTCGCTAATAGTGTATGTATAATGAAAATGTATAATAATATATGTCACTAATACCTATACTATTAGCGACGTAGATCCTTATGTATCACTAATAGTATTTATTTTATTTATTATTTTTTTAAATATAAAATCTAATAAAATAATCTTTAAATTTTTTTAATATTTATTTATTAAATTTACTTAATAAAACTATTAGTGACGCTTGTAAACAAGCATCACTATTATCAATGCTATTTGCGACGATTGTTTAAAATATATATATATATATATATATATATAGATATATATATATATATATATATATCTTTTAGCGATGTTTGCATAAAGTGTCGCAAATAGGGTAACTATTAGCAACGCTCATAATAAAGCGTCGCTAATATGATGAGCTTTAGTGACATTGTACACTAAGTGTCGCTAATAGCTGACTATTAGAGGCATATATATTTATACATTGCTAATAGTTGCTTTTATTGCGACGTTTCATTATACGTCGCAAATAATTGTTGTAGCGACACTTAGTTTTGTGTTGCTAATACTACATTTTGTTGTAGTGGTAGCTTCATTGCCTAATTTTTAAAAAGCCTTAGGCCATTTGTCTTGAATTTCTTCTCACATTCAAAGGAATATCAATAGAGTCTCCATAGAGATACATGGAAGAACTACAAGTTTATTGTCTTTGGTTTCTTGTTACCATAGAGTTGATTCCTTATAAACCAAACTCTCTACTCAACTCTCTTGGCTATTAAAACAACTCTTTCAAACCTTATTCAAAGTCTTGAGCTTGCCATAAATACTCATCCTCCCTTCAGCAAAGGCCTTAAATATTCTCAATGACATAATAAAGAGGTGTTTATACTATTTTGCCCAGGTTTCTTTCACTTTACAAAGAACCATTTAGAAAATATAATAAGCCTCAACAAGTTCAGAGCATCAGGTCAGATCCAAGGTTAGGTGTAAGCTGAACAAAGCTTGAACACACTAGTTGGTAGGTAAACCTAGGGGTTGAAACACTTTGGTGAGACACAGGTTTGCATAGCCTTCAGAGTGTGAAATAACTCAAGTGTATGTACGATTACTAGTGAACTAAGAAAAATTGAGGTGTAAAAATAGTTGTCGGACAGCCAAAACCCTTAGTGGATGTTAGAGATATCTTGGATTAGGTGCTCTATGTAAGTGTTTTGCAACAAACCACTATAAATATCTTTGTGCATGATTTCTTTATTTGTGTGATACTATAATTGTTTCACATATCTAACTTCACATTGCCTGAGTCCCTCTCTCACCTTTATGCATTCTAAATATTAGTTTTGTCTTTGATTGAATGTACACAAGATTGATTATATGATACATTGTCTTGATCTTCATTGTCATGTCGTGTGGAATTAAATTTACAAGTAAAAGTGGTCCTATTAATTCTCCCCCCCCCCCCCCCCGGTTGTAGGACTCGCTCTCCTTAGTGTACATTCACATCCATTCTTCCTCCGGCACAAAATGGAATTCATAAAATTGCTCAACCTGACATATCCAACTCATTGGATACTTTGTTCTGTCATATTTTGGAAAGTGGAGTTTAAAATTTCTTGCTGCCCATGCAAAAGCTTGTTCGACTCAATCATCTTCAAGTTCATGAAACAGACAGGTTCTCGGTTTGTGGTTGGTCTGGTGTTCAGCACAAAAATTTCAAGACCCAGATCCTTCTCCTTTCTCATGATGAAGATCCTCAGAATATTCAAAATCTTTTCCACACCATGAAAAAACAATTTCTTGCCCTATAGACAACATCTATAATTGTTTTGTGATCTCTGCAAACTAAGATTGCATAGAATTTATCTACGCCTACAAGGAAGTCATCTAGTAGTCATTCTTGTTTGGCGCATGGGTTGATCTCACGAGGAAAAATCTTCTTCACCCAAATCCAATTTTTCCTCCATGTTGGGCTTCGATACTAGACTGATAGAGATCTTTTCTTAGAATTAGCAATCTTGTCAAATTTTAAAGAAACATACGGAAATTTTTGGAAGATTCAGAAGAGATTGGTGTAAACACCTGGCTTTCTCATAAATTCAATCCACACCACTTACATCTTCTCCATATGTTTTTGACACACAACTTATACCTGATTCTGGTGGTTACACAACAACCCAGGATGGGTAACTCTCCTCTATAACAGAACTCGTCTGGGATCCATATTATTACAAATACACCACACAATGACATATATCTACAAGAAGCCACAACATATAGTCTATACTATAGAACAACTAAGTTAGGATTTTTTAAGAGAGTCATCCATTATGTGAATGTGGCCTTCACATCCAAAGTGCCATCTATGTTCAACCCAAAACATTTAATAATTATTTTGGTTGCACTTCACAAGCTTTCATCTTTTGTTGCCATTAAAACTAGCAAACTGAGAAACTCCTCATTCTTAGAATAGAAAAAATTGTATTTTTCTGTACCAATCAATGCTATTTTTTAAATTAATGCATTGAGCTTGATGATCTTCTATATTGCAATGGGTTTGCCCAGATTCTTTTGCCCTAAACTTCTGGGGTAAAAAAACTTGATTTCTTCAGTGTATTTTTGTCCAATTGAAAGGCTATCGTAGAATCAATGTCAATTCTCTGTTTCAACGCATATCCTTGAATTGACTTCCCTATTGTTGAGACGACTCTATGACATCCAATCTATTTTACATAATGATCTTTTTTCTATGGCTCTGGCTAAACCTTCTTTTGTGGCTTGGACGAAATGTGGCAGGAGCCAAGCCTTCTTCACAAACTCTGATCCTAACTAGCCAAAGCAAAAGCCTCCTTCTCTAGCCCCAGCTAAAGAAGAAGTTCATTATGTAGAATTGATTCAACAATCAACGCCAAATCATAGAATCAATCAATGATATATGGATGGATTCAATGATCTGTGGTGAAATCTTTCGATTCAAACATAATTCAATTATCAACTAGTCTCTCGCTCTCTTGGCTTGAAAGGAAATAAATAATTGCCTTCGAGGTTCATCTTTCTTTGCACCATCCATCTTTGCTCAAGAGTCAAGACATTAACGAAATGAAACAAAGAAACTGATGTGGAACAAGTGGCTGAGGCATTTCTGGAGGGTAGAGACCAAGTAAAGTGTTTCCAGAGATCAAGTAGAAATAGAGTTGCTTGGGGCTTTTCTATGGCATTTCTATGCGTTCTATTTTATTTCATGTACTGGCTTGTGGACCTGTGGTCCACTTTGATTGTTGAATCCTGTCCGTACGGTTGTGTTGATGAACCAATGGTCTCGTATTAGAGGAAGCTGTATTTAGGGTAGGTTGGAAGAAGAGATGAGGAACTTTTGATGGTGGATGAAAATTGAGATTGTTTTGAAAGCTCTAGGTTCTATGGACTCAGAGCCGAGCCATTTGGATTCAGGGTTTATCTGACCCATAACTTCCATCTTCCTCTTTCCCCTCCCCTCCATGTTCCTCCTCTTCTTAACTTTGTTTGAATTTGCTATTTGCTGAGCTGTTCCTCATCAGGATTGTAATAGGTTTGGCTAGATTTGCAAAAGCCCTCAACTTTTAGCACAATAAAACTTGATTTTTTTTGGATTTGGAAGTCTCTTAGCAAGTCTACCCCCTTTAACAAAGTTGGTAGATATTTATTATTTGTGTATAAGTGATATGGGCTAGCTAAAACGCCGGTGGCAAACTCCTCAATTTTTTTTCACTATGTATTTATGTATAATTGTGATACACATCATGGTATCGATTCTACTATGGTGGAATTGATTCTACTATGTCAACACATGTCATTAAATTGACTTACATATAGTTGAATCCATTCTATGACATCCTTGGAAATTGATTCTAGATAATGAATCTCTAGCTTTGACGAGATATGGCATGAACCTTCTTATGTCTCCATGACCCTTCTTCTCCGGCTTAAGAAACGAGTTCAACATAGATTTGTTTAGAACACTGTTTGTAAAATTTTCTTTTACAAACTGCTCATCTAATGTGTTTTAGGTAACTTTTTTTATAATTCTTGACTATTTTGGATATCAGCTCTTAAATTTATTGGATGTATAGAATTGAGTTGTTTTACCTTATGATCATTACTTAATTTTATAATCGGTGGCCCAAAGATATCTACAAAATCATCAATAACATGAATATAATAAAAAAAGTTATCCAATTTATTAAGATTAGAAAACCGAATGAACTAGTTTTAGTTTATTTTAATTTTTTAATTTAGATTATAAATATAGGACAGGAGTAAAGTTTTACAAAACGTAGTTCTAGTTCTCGTGCTAACAAAAAGTATGAGGTAGTTGTACATGAAAAATATAAAAATGACATATTTAATAGAAGGAGTTGAAACCTAGGATACATGACATCTATATATAGTGTATAATATGCACATGTATATATTTTAAAAAATAATATATATAATCTGAGTTTAAGCTTTTCTGGAACTTCAAACCAAGCCAAGCAAAGCACATTAAGTTTGAACTTGCCTTGACTAACTTTGAATTCAAAACAAGTCGAAAGTAATCTGAGTTGAGCTATCAAGCTTGCTTTAACACCCCTAATGGGATAACTTGTCAAATTTTATTTGCTTGCATTACACTCATGCCACTTGGTGGATATGTAATCGTTTTAAAGTGTACAGGAATGGAATGCTTTGCTGAATAGTGGGGAAATAAGAATTTTAAAAAATAAAATAGCAAAAGTCTATTGAGAAATTAGTGATTTGTTTATAGGAAAGTTGTTTCTATCGCTTTGTGTTTTATCGTTTTTACATGATAGACTCTAGATACTCAAGATCTCAAACTTTATGGCAGGCTTTAATCTAATTCACTATTTGTTTGGTTTACGTAAGTGCGATAGCAATTTTTACCTCGGATTGTTGTATCATGTGCGTATGCCTTGTGTGAGGCAGATCTATGTACTTTTTATGATAACATTGAAAAGTTCTTGCCTTGTGTTTCTAATGCTATGTTTAGCCAAACAGCTCTTTGTATAACCTCTTTGTTTTTACTTAAAAACTGATGCGACAAGCCTAAGGCTCACTTGGGCCCATATTTTTTGCCCATTTAAAACCAAGTTAGGAGGATTTTATTGGACAGATTCGTTGGGTAATTATCATTTTCCTTCAAGCATCCTATCCATTTTATTTTCTTCATGTAAAAATTGCTATTTCAAGATTTCAAAATACTAGTAGAAAACTAAAACTAATTTAGAAATGATACGCCATCCAAACAGGCTGTAAAGAATAAGAGCAAGATTTTGAATAATACATTTCCTTTGGCTTGTGGTGTTCATGACTTGACGATTATTCTTATTTATCAAGAATGAAGTTCCAAAAAACTTCAGATGGAATTAAACAAAAATTTTCCTAGTCCACAAATTGCAAGAAAAAAAAACCCTAATCCCGTTGGCAGGGAAAAACATTGTATTGATTGAAATTTAATCTCTCGTTATTGCATTCCTGCAGCATTTCACAGAGAAGAAAACATTTCAGAGTTGATGCTAGGCTAAAAAGACTACTTACTCCATTAGGATTTGATTTATTCTCATCACCTCATATCACAGTAACATAATTTCCAAGAGTAAAGATTGAATCTATTTCCCTTGGATCAATGCTCACAACATGCAATAAAGAAAAAAAGTATACTTGTATGGAAAGGATTTCTTCCTTCAAGATTAAACCGAACAAGGAGTGGCAAATGCTGAATAAGAGATGAACTGATGGGGGCAGAACAAGGAAAAGAATTACTCCGTATAATGTACAGACGATTTATAAAATTTCCAGCAGCTACCTATATATGGAAATGGTATAAATTGTTTTAGAAATCTCACAAGCCGACTATTACAGAGAGATCCATTTCAACACAAAGAGGCAAAGGCCAGGGCAAGAAAATTGGAACATCAAGGAGTTGATTAGATTCACTAGTCTTACAACTAAACTTTCATGCCCTCTATCACTTCTAACTCATGCAAAAAATTCCTCCTTGATGGGAGATCTGACTTCATTATGAGGTGCGACTGGCAATTATCATTCCTGAAGATTGATTGGTTATGTCTTGAAACTCATTTGGAAACACAGGAAAAAGTCTGAAAAACTGATGTACTGCAAAATATTGTGCAGTAAAGATTCTTTTAAAATACAGGTAGAAACAAAGCAACATCTACTAAAATGCAATTTTCTAAAAATGTCCTCTGTACAGCTGTAAACTAAGCCACGGTCCTTCATCATCTAACTTGATCTAGCCCTGGCATTTGTGATCTGTACTTCTGTAAGATGGTGGACATAAATAAGTAGAAATGCATTATAACTGTAGGAAGAAGATAAAACAATCCTCTTTAAGATGAAGTAAAACAAATTCTAATGTAATTAACCATACACCTGTTAAAAAGGTTTACATTTTCAGAGAAAACCAAATTATATGTATGAAAGAAAAGAAAAGCCACAAATTCCAGTATTATAAGACTACCATGTTTGTGTATAAGGGCCCTTAATTCTCGAAATAAAAAATCTCCATAATTGGGCTGACACTGCATTTTAAATGTCTTAAAACTTCTGATCTCTCTTGCCTTAGGATGTAAATCTTGAAACAGCTTCACCCAGCAAGCAATTGTCAGAACCAGAATAGAACTACCATAGTACGAATATCAAGCTCAAAGTTGGGACGAACAGATCACAGTAAAAGCAATGAAACAGGGAAAATGGGAAGTAACAATTTCATAGCTAAAGATTAAAACAATTATTTATTTGATGTGAATAAAAGACATGGCATATAGTTTAGAGCAAATTCTTTTATAATTTTTTTATTATACTGGATAAAAAACAGAATCAAGGACGTATAACAAGGAACAGATAAAAAATCTGGATCCAAATGAGAATGATTGTTCTGCTTATTCCTTCACTAGAACGACTGTAAGCTAACTTGATTGCTTCATTTCTAGCCATCTTCCATCCAAATTTTAAGCATGTTCTTAATAATTCTTTACAGATATTATTCTTCTTGTGACACCCGGAAGTTCAAAGGTTGGCATCCCTTTTTTCATGTTCCGAGCTACTTTCATATTTGATAAATGTTGTCCTATCACAGCAATTGAAATTGACATAGTGATTCCTAAACGATTTTTCTATTCATAATATTTCATTTCAACTAATTTATCACAAAGGAAAAGAACGCCATGACCTAAAAGTCACAGGAACTTGCACAATAACATTGAAACATTGTTGAAAATGTTTTGCACTTTCATATTGCAGTTTCTATATGGTCTTAGTCATTGTTACATCATGATTTTCAGTTACTTCGGCACTATACATGTGATATTCAACCAAATCCAAATAGTGGAATTTTTCATTCTCATCCATGTAAGTTTAGGTAATAAACAATGATGACTGTTTAAAATAAAATTTCAAATTGTTTTTACCGATCATTCTATTCTCCTCTTTATCTTACTTTTTTTTAAAGGCATAATCTCTTCACTCATAATACTCTCATTTCCTAATTACTAGCCAGGCTAAACAATTCTAAATTGCAAAAATATGTTAAGAGGCTTCAGCAAGTGACGCTGCAGAAATTTACTAAACTTTCTTGTTAAATATGGATATGGTATCCTTGCAGAAATAATGGAAAAATTCAGCCTAACCCCAGTTATTACTTCATAACCCAAACTATTCAGAAACCTTTTCTTTTAAAGGTTCAGATAAAGATTGCTCTCTGTAGTCTAAGCATCATATGTTCACATAACACAGACCAATAAATGGGGATCTATTTTTCATAGATGAAGTTGAAGCTACAGCACTCTACAAACTTCATGAAGATCACATAATCGTAGGAAAAGCAGTAACATACAGCTACACTCCAGACTACGTATCAGGTGTTCACATAAAGAGGGATCTAGTTTTCATGTGTGAAGTTGAAGCTATAGCACCCTGCAAACCCCATGAAGGTCACACAATCCTAGGAAAAGCAGACAGATACAACTATCGTTCCTTTTAGCATTACACGGGAAAAAAAGGACCGAAACAAAAAAAAACACCCCATAAAAACACATGTGGACCGCAGAACAAAGTTGGAAACAGACATGAAGTCCCCTGTGCATCAAAACAAAATGTCTCAAAACACTCAAGTAGGCTACAACACCCACTAAGCAATTTTCTTCACGCATTCTATCTCAACGAACAAAAACTATCAACATAACCCCATACCAAAGACCCTAATACACAGATAACAGATCTATTCCACATAAACCCAATGAAAACAGCATTATATATGAAGCAAAAGAAAAACCCATTTTTTCATATTGAGAGCATATGCTTGTATAAAAGATTTCTACTTTTTTGCTCCAGTAATTACCAAAACGAAAAAAAAAAAAAGAGAAACAGGATGGGAGCAACACCATAAACACCAAAAGTTTGCATGTATATAAATTTATGTAAACCTCTATCATCTAGAGGAAATGAAAGATCCCGTACACTATCGCCCACACAACCATATACCCATCAGTATACATACTCAAAACACCGTATCTCCAACGCCGGCCGCATTCCTTCTGCCTCTTCCTCCTCCCTCCAAAGCCCAACAAGAAGGGGTACCCATATCTACCACTGCCTGGCTCCATCCTGTCTGCCATCCTACTTGAAAACAGAGAGCTACATTGCGAGTCTCAGATGAAGGTGGACGAGAAAGTCCCCAGAGTTGAGGAGAGAGGAGAAAAGGGTGTGTCCATCAGGAGGAGATCAGGGTGGGGATGGAAGGAAACGGCCGCCATTGTTGTACTTATTGGCTTTCTTCTGCCTCTCCTCTGTATCTCTTCTGGCAATGGTGGGGGAAGGCTGAAGAGAAGGGGGGTTTAAAGAGAGAGAGAGAGAGATTGTGTCGTTTGGCATAAGCCTTGCGGCTGGCCGGTGAAAAGCCCTTTTCGGCTTTCTCTTTGGTCCGTTTTCTGGTAAAGCCAGTACCACTATCTCTCTTAACGCTTTCACCCTCTTTCTCTCTCTAGCTTGAATTCAACCCTTGAATCATTCCTATGTGTCCTTACATGGTTATATTTGTTGAGTAAAATGTTTAGCGATTTTTTAATTTTCAGCGAAATATTGTAAATTTGTAATTTAAGATACTTATATTTTTTTGTGAAAAAATTAATATGAGCGATATATTAAGCCCGGGCATTATGAACCATCGGATCTTGATCTAACAGTACACATAGATAGATACTTGCCTGCCTTTTGAGGAAAGAGCGTTGTCACATTGAAATAGGATAGCTTGCAATGTGGGCCCAAATTCTGACAAATATGAACCTATGCTCATATTGACATGCGTAAGCCCAAGGTTCAGTATAAAATGATAAAAATGACATAAAAAATTTAAAATATTAAAAAAAAAGAGAGTTTGTTTCTTAAAATATTAAAGTACTGTAATACGCTTGCAACAAGGGTTGCTTGTACAACGCTTGCTTTGATAAGCGCACTCCACGTGCAAGCTCAATGTCGAGCCTTATATTATCATGGTGAGCGTTTAGTAAATGTTCTTAGATGCGAGCGTACATAATATTTTCAAAATTATACTATAAAATATAACTATATTTATTAAAAAAATACTTCCTTCACTAGCTTTGGTGTATGGGATGAGATATGGGCTTCCCATAAGAGTAATCTCCACCATGCTTTAAAAAGTGGGACCCATAACTTGACAATTCTTTAATAATGATAATCTTTTTAACTAAAAGTTGTGTTATCAAGTATGGTAGCAAATTACCCTTTTAAGGCATATCATTTTAGGCAAATCTTTTAACTTGGTTTTCTCCATTGTTATTAGGGAAAGAGGAAAGTGAAAGAAATGGAAATTACCTAATGGGCACATGTGAAGTGCGGGCCCCGTTCGGCACTTGTGAATTAGGGTTTGGGCCCTCACCAAATCTTTTTTTCATTTCCATTTCTTGGCTCACTAATGAATTGGTCATGAGCTGTGGTCGAGTTTTTTCCGACAAATGGCACATAACAACGTCATTGGCCCATTACCCCAGCTGTCCCATTGACAAACCATTATACACATCTTATATAAAATATGGTATATAAGCTTTGAAAAAACCCTTAGATACCACAAAAACACTTGATATTTTGCATGACTTGGGGACTTTTATAACATTGTTAAGCTACATTGACCTCCCATCCGTAAATTAAAAGGTAGAACTATGCAAATAAAAAAAAGGAAAAAATTTGTGTATGCATATAATAATTCTTAGGGGAAAAAATTAATGTGAGGCCGGGATTCAGGTAGAAAACCAATCTACCCCTTAAGTAATGTCTACCATAAGATTTCAATCATATGATCGATAATAAGCTCACGCTTACATGCCTTGGTTCATTTAACTTGGTTTTCTTCCTCGGGCACGTTAAAAGGGGTGTTGGCCATCTTTACAATGGTGGCTACCTATTTAAATTTAGCAGCTCTCAGGGCGCTGGCGTAGAGGGCCTTGTTTGCACAAAGGCATAAGCAAATGCGTCTTTTAATGCATAAATTAACCTTCAATATTTTAGAAGAATTTGAACATGAAATGACACTGATATCCAGCTGGTCATCTCTACTTGAGATTGATGAAGTAATTGATGACTTAGACATTGTGTCTTTCTTTAGGATACTTTCCAAACTTCTATGGGTTGAATTTTTTTTATTCCATTTGACTATAGAAGGGGCATTGAAATTGGCCTTGGAAAGAACATCTCCATTGACAAATATGGCAGGGCTTCCCCTGACGACATCAATTACCATTAATCTGAGAAGGCAGCTAACTGTAATTATATGTACATCAATATAATACATCTGTTAGAAACTATAAGGTTAACATGTATACTATGTCAACATCTATACTTCAATGCTGGCAAGGGTTATTTACCCTATGAACCATTTTATTTCCTCTATCCACTTTATTGCAAAAGCAGAAGAAATTTCCAAAAGGAATCAAGTGGAGAAAGTCTATGTAGAAAGAAAATGAGCAAGTTTCATATTTTTCTGCTTAAAAGCCAAACCTTCTTGGGTGGAATCTGGTCGCTCTTTTGGCGTTTTACCCATCTTCATTTGGTGTTTGTCCAAACAAGAAGCAGAAGACTACCAGAACAAAAACCCATGTAGCACTCAAGTGGCTTTTATAAACAAACCATCTGTGAGATAAAAAGTCACCATTCTTTGTCTCATGCAGGTGGTTTCTTTGTAAAGTCACGTATTTTAAGCTTACATAATACAAGTTCATAGCCAGAATTAAGTCATAAAAATGGCTCTTAGCTTTATACCACATTAGCGTTATCTTTGATGCGATTTTCTCTATTGAAGCCTGATGGTAAAGAGTAATCCAAAACTCAAACAAAATGGCTTTATTATGTTTTTCAAAGATGCTATCATTACCTCTCTCTCTCTCTCTCTAACCACCATGTTTAGTTCCTCAATGGCTTATCTACTATTATTGCTAGGAAGGAATAATTTCGTTATGTTTTTAGTAGCTTTTTTGAACTGCTACACAAACAGCTTTCAAGTAGAAATAGTATCAAATTGCATTGAACTCAATTTCAGTATTAAACTGTACTTATCATGTTATTTATTTATTTTTCCTGCTTAACAATGATCCTGAAAGGCCAAAGCAGGCATTTATATAATTACATTCAGAAGCTGTCTTCCAGTTGAGATGGTTCAATGCATGAATCTTCATTCAGTTTTTTGGTAGGTGCCTGACGTCTTATTAGTCTGCAGATTTATATGGACATTTTATATACTCATGACAGCTCTCTTCATATAATTATTATGTCATTTGATCAATAATATGCCATGAAACGCAACACTTTAAGCAGTAAACTGTTTTTGATGTTGTCTTCATTTGCTTGAGATATGGTTGTAGCCACCATCTTTGACAAAGGAGTTGATGTGCCTTAAACGCTACTGATGAGGTGACATTAAGAAACCTTCCATCAAAGCCCTAACCCTAGTTCCACCCTTCCAGACCCGACAAAGGTTTCCACAGATTCTCACATGGTCGGAATAAAACTGCCCGACAAAAAAAGGATAAAAACTGTGGACCCTACCTGTATCATACTTCTAATCTCTGATTCATTTGTGTAGATTGAACAAAGGCAAGCGGCCAGATCAGGTCTTCGTCCCATTCATTGGATAAGAGAGCAATATGGATAGATATTAGCCATAGAGAATATTATTTTTTCTTTTGTCCTTTTAGGTAAGCTTGAAAGCTATTGTTATAAACTTGATCAAGAATATCATTATGACCTTGAAGATTAAAACGGAATGGAGGTCTGGGGTTTCATATTAACTTCATTAAAGGGGTGTTTGGGTAGGGATACATGAGCAAATTGAATCAGGATTCTACCATATTTACTACGTTGACACCCTCCTCTAGTAGCCTTGGCGCTTCAAAGATTCCGCCATTTTTTACTCCCTCCATTTCATATTATCTTATTTGATTTTTTAAATTGAACTAATCCAATATTAAGTGTCTTATTTGACTTTGAATTAGTTCATTTAGAAAAGTCATGTAGGACACTTTATATGGGATAAGCGGGTATGATTCACGAATAAGGTTGGATTTAGGTATTTTTCATATGGAATCAAGTAGGGTTGTTCATGGACGTTCATTGTCCATCTGTTCATCCGTGTTTGCATTTGTTTTTATATAGAATGAACATTTTTTTTGTTCGGGCCGAATATGAACACTGACAAAGTTGTTTGCACTAATAGGGAGCTACGAATACGAATATACCCTTGTCTGTGTATGCGTCTGCGTCTGCGAACATCCGCATCTATCACTCTTACCTATCATTCCCCTAAATATAGTATTAATTATTACTAACTATTAGAAAAAAAAATATAATTCAATTCCTATGTAGCATCTTAGGACAATCCTAACATACTACATAGGCACTTAACAACTTAAAAACATGAATCCAGTACTTATGTACCATGTTAGAACAGTCCTAACATAATATATAGGTACTAAATATTTTTAAAAAATAAATCCATAACTTATATAGTATGTTAGGATAATCTTAATATTCTACATAGGTATTAGATAACTTGAAAACATAAATCCAGTACCTATGTAACATGCTAAGACAACTTTTACATGCTATAAAAGTGCTAAAATTTTTGAATTGGGATAAACATTTAGGTATTGAAATATTTGTCCATGTCTATTCGTGTTCGTAGTAGACGGACTTTGACAAAATATAATACGGACTATGGCGGACACAATCCGACACGGACAAGAGTTTATTCAAATGACGGACGGACACAGACAACCCTCTATCCACGTCCATTTCCGTCCATGAACACCCCTAGAATCAATATACATTTTAGAATTTGACACATTTAAAACTTTTTTAAACCAAATTTTGGCAGGATTCATGCTCCATGGGAAAATTTCGCAAATTTGTGAATTCGGTGAAACAAACAGGAATGGTAGATCCAAGGGAGAACTCTCCCCCATATGATATGCATGGAAAGTATAAAACCATAAATGTTGATAAAAAAAAATAAAAGAGAAGTGATCAATATTTGAGCCTAAGCATTTTCAATGTTTTTTGGATCAATTTTTTTAGTTGCTACTTTTGGCGCATCATTATAAACAATATAGATCTGGGAGTTGAGTTGACTTGGAGTTTTGAAGGAGTCAAAATGGAGTCCTATATTGAGTAATGAATATTCCATATGAAAAAATTTGGCTCACATAAAAATAACAAAAACAATTCCTTATTAGGTGTAAAAATGTAAAATATCATGAGAATACTACGTTTTGCAACAAGTAAAAGCATTTAATTGCGGAAAGTCAATATGATCAACTAAAAATAAGATTAAAATAATAGTTGACTAATATAAATCTATATATAAAATTTGAATCAAAAGTATTAATGAGAATGCACACACATGTATAATGTGTTTAAATATAGATTAAATTTTGAAAATAATGTATGTATTCAACAAAAAAGGTCTCCATTGCATGCTATAGTTTCAATAGATGCTTTCATGATTATAATGATTATAAATTTTATATACAAATAATATATTGACCAAATACACTTGTAGTGGACAACTATGAGTCCAAATTTCATATGCTAAATATTAGTTATAGGTGGTGAAGACAATGTTGTCAACGAACTTTGTTTCGTATAACACATTATTCTTATTTAGGACCAATTAGTAAAAGGTCTTCTGACATAGCTCTTTAGGAGCTTTCATGGGCATAAAAAATCCATGGATCTAAACATGTATAATTTAGGCAAAAAATGAAAGAAATTAATATTGACAAGTGTATTATATAAGTGGAACCCACAAAAAGTTCAAGAAAACATGATCATGTGGTATCTCATTTGATAAAGCTCGTCGAAAGCTTTCTAATAATACCAAGAGAATTCGGGAGTGAAAAATATAAACATTACAAAGTTAAAATCTATATAACCTAAAAAATACTATCAATGTCATATCAGCCCCTAATATTATGTTGACATGTGGCAAGATATTTAAAAGAATTTAAGTAAATAATATTATTCAAATCCTCAAATCATATACTAATTTCAAACTTTACTAAAATATATAAGGATATAAAACATATATAAAATAACAATTAAGGGTAAAAATTATGAGTACAATACCGAAATAAAAATTCTACAATCATCCAATTTACTTTATATAGTAGTTTGATTATAGAAGTTGAAGTCATATTAGCTAATGAAGTTTGACGAGTTTGTAGTTTGAAGTCATGTTACTTTTGAGCCAGTATAGATTCATTTCTAAAATCTAAGGATAAGAGTAGACTGAGGGAATTTTTGGAGTCAAAATGTACTTTTAAAACTATGAAGAAAATAAATTGCAAAAATAGTTAACATAGGTAAAATTAAATGAATTCAATACAACCGGCCATTGATGAGGAGGAGAAACTGAGATTACGATTCTCCAACTGTAATGCCCTGGATTTTCCTACGATTTTCTTTGTAATTTTTCTGCTATTTTTTGATCATTTTCGGCAGAAAAATGTGACGCTTTAGTGTATTTGGCCTCAGTATACATACTCATAGAGTTAGGTGTGGGGTCAGTCATAGGCTGCGGGCCTCGACGTGCGCTTCCGACGCAAAAAAGAGAGATTGAAATGAAAACAGTAAGAGAAAAAGATAAGTGAAAAAAAACAGGATCGGGCTTGGCCATTTCTAGAGAAGGGAACAGTGCACGCCTGCCCCCTCCGGCTTTTCTCTATCCCAGCTGCCGCCGATAGGCCGCAGGGCCGCCGCCACCAGCTCCACCTCACCGGTGCGACACTAAGGGGCCACCGCCCTAGCCACTCATGGCCGCGCCGCCCTCCTCCCCGGTTTGTCTCTCCCCTGTTTGTATTATCTATTTTATGTCGTTCCGCCGCCGTCGTGGGTCAGCAAGGGCCAGCCGGCCGGAGAAGGCTCCGCCATGGGCCGGCGACAGCGGGAGGCCACCCCTCCCGGCCCAAGGGCCTCCGTTCCACAGCCCCGTACTCAGATTCCCCTCTACTCTGTTTTTGCCGCCTCACTGTTTTGGTGAACGGTGGCTGCCGGCGGCGAGCCACCATCGACCGGACCTCCGTCCAGCTCCGCCTTGGTTCGGCGAAGGTTATGGGCCACCTCTCCCTACCCGGTTTCACCTCCGCCCTTCCTTTCTCCTCCGCCCACATGCCTCCGCCTCGCCTGTTCCGCCAGTACTTGGTTTTGGTGGAACGGAGGCCGGCAGTTGCGAGCCACGGACGATAGACCTCTGTCTTGGCTCCGCCCCGGCCTGGCGACGGCTGAGCCACTGTCCCAACTCAGGTTCGCCAACCCTAGCACTATTCCAGTTCACCTCTCCCTCATCTCCCTGTTTTTGCCGTGTATGAGTTCACTAGCTTCCACCGTCAGCTGGACGCCGGACGCCGGACTTGACCCACCAGACCTTTGTTCGGCTTCTCTCCGACCGGGCAACGATGGTGGATGTTTCTCCCAGCCCGGTTTAGCCTTTGTCCCATTCATTCCGCTAGAACGAGATCTGTCGCCCGCCAGTTGATGTGCTCGTCCACAGAAAACCGAGCCTTTGCTCCTCACTGTGCTATTTGTCAGGCGTGTCGCCGCTGACTTTGGTTGTCACCCCTAACCGGAGATAGCTCCTCCTGGCCGTTAGGGCCACTACAGAGTCGGCCAGAGCCGTTGGTAACCCTTGCTCGTCGTTGTGCCCCTAGGGTTTTTCACCCGTTTTGGCCCACCGAGCATCGTTGGATGCCAAACACCCTTTGGACCACCTTAGTGTGGCCTGTCTCAGCCTGGAGATGGCTGGCCACCCTAGTGCGGCACCGCCCCTCTTTTCCTGATGTGAGTCACACATCCCCTCTGCCGATTATGTGTCTGACCGCCGCACTATAGAGAGCGCCATGTTTTGCCCTCTTACTGTCCTACCTCCACCGGACACCGTATGGCCTCTAGTCAGCCTACCTCGATACGAAAATGGCAAAGGTCATCTTCGTCGGTCACCACCCTTGGTATGGCCCTACCGCCCTTATGAGCTTTCGGCCGACACCGTCTAGCCCTCTCTCCCCTCCCTTTGGCCACGTGTGCAAGTAGCCATGCATGTGGGTTAGAGTTTTGGTGCCGCTTTGGCGCCGCTCGATTGTCGGATGGCTCTGCCATCATTTAGAGTTGACATCGGAGTCCTCCACCTCTCCTCCTCCTTGAATGTTACCCCACGCCCTCCGCCCATATGGGGGCCCTTGTAAACGTGAAATCGACGCCGTTGGGTGCTGTCCACAGCCGATTTCTATGTTTTGTGACTGGTTGGGTATTGTTCAACCGCCAATCAAATTTTAGTGAGTACACCCTGCCTTTTGGTTGCACCTGCCACTTGTTGGCACGATCTTTCTCCCGGCCGCCCCTAGTGTGCTGATTGTTTATAATTAAACCCTTTGCAAGTGTACAAGGTAATTGTACTAGGATGAGTATTTAAGGGTTGTCGAACCTCAGGGACGGATGAATTATTACTAAATCTAAAGAAGAATTTGCTGATTAAAAACTAAAAAGAACTTAAACTTAAATTAAGCAAAAGAAAAGAATCAACTAATTTAAAAGCAAGAGATTAATATGATAGAATTTACTTAGGAAATTGAATCCACTATAGAACCATAATAATTCCTTAACTTTTAATCTAAATCTAGTGTGAATATGAACAAGTATTCTCAGCTACAAGTTAGAATTACTTCAGAAAGAATCATTAATTAAATTCCATGGCATGAACTATCTTCGACAATAGCACGAATCATCTACATTAAACTAGCTATAAGCATGACCCGTCTAATCTTAGTATAACTCATCCAAGTCATTAATTATCTGAACATTAAAATTATTGTATGAACATCTCATCTAAATCACAGAAATTAGAATTGATGAAAATATCAAAACCACATCAATCTATCATCTACAAGTCAATAAATCAACATAGATTTGAATAAACATGAAAAACTCTTCCATTAAAAAGGAAATCTTTATCATACAATTGTCATCATTCACAACTGAGATCTAAATTTAAAAAAAAAGAAACTTAAACTTATCTATAGCTTCATCAACTCCTAAGTAAAAGAAAAGTTTAGCCTTCCATTGTAGAAGAAAGCACTTGAATCTCCATTAAAAGCTTTGAGTTCTCTTTCATCTTCATCTTCCTTTTTCTCTTCAGAAAATCTACTGGAATCCCCCAATTTCAATCCAAATATGTTTTTATATAGGCATAAGATCCATAGGAAGAAGTCCAATATGAAATAGATTCAAAATTGGCTAAAATTAGGAAACTGTGCGTTATCCCGTTCGAACGCCTTGCATTCCCGTTCGAACTCCTATACTGCATTTTTGTCTAAATTCATGTTATCCCGTTCGAACTCCCTGCATGCCCGTTTGAACGGTTACACTGTTTCTGCAATCTGGACAATTTTTCTAGACAGTCAAATTTATGTTCATTAAGCTCTTTCTTCATGTCCATATTAATTTTCAACTTGTTTATAACTCCGAAAAGTTGTCCAAATCATTTTAAAGCATGTCAAGACTATTTTGAATTATTCCAAACATTGTCTAAGTACCTCGATAAGCGTACTTTACCTACAAAACATAAAAATATCACATTTTAGACATGTAGAATATAACTAAAATTCCAACTTGATTTAAATACATGTCTAAACTACTAATAACTACAAAATTAATTAATAATTAAAATAAAATATTAAAAACTATCTTAATCTAAATAAACCATAACTAACACTAAATTAACCTAATCTATACTAGCAAATGAGGTAAAAAGGCATATAAAATAAATATATATATATATATATATATATATATATATATATATATATATATATATATATATATATATATATATATTTCATACTTATCAAGTGCTTCCGTGGATCATGGATTTTATCGCGTTGACTTTGACATCCCTTTTGGCCGTGTGTAGTTTCGGCGTTTCCTAAACCCTCGGAACAGCAGCTCTCTCATCTTGGCAAAGCTTTGGCCGCCAACTCCGCCACGGATGCCGCCACCGTCGTATGTTCGCCATCAAACGTCATGATTACGAGGTAGGGGAGCTTTGAACTCGTAAATTCATGATAATATGCTTGAATGAGTAGTAGCATGCTAGGATAGCATGATGTGCATATAAACATAATTATATTGTATGTTTAGATACATATGACATGCATATAAGTTGTAAATACGGTTGATGTATGTGTAATCATGTACTAAGTATGATTGATATGTATGACTTGTACGTATGTTTTCTGGATGTGGTATAGGTTTGTGCTAGTGATGGCTAGCAATTAGGTTAGTACACTATGGATACGTATTATGGACATGCTAGTGATGGCTAGCGGTTTTGAGTAAGTTATGTATATGAGGTGTGTGTGTGGGCAGAGGTATGGGCGATGGACGATAAGAAGTGGTACGGGTTTGGTACAAAGTTGGATGTGGATTTGGACATGTAAGTGTATGATGGAAGACAGAGAAGGTAAATTTGAGGAGTGAGGATTTAAAATGGATCAGTTTGGTTTGGAGTATACATTAGGGGTTCGGTAAGTAAGAGAACTTAGGCTTGAAGCCTTATGTGGGTTTGTTAGACGGTAAGAGTGTGCATAATTGTACAAGCATAACGTACAAATTATGAAGTGAAAAGTAAATATAATCAGTGAGGTGTAAGTAAGGGGGATAACAAGGATCTGCTTTGAGGAGCTCAGTTTGACGATGTAAGTAAGATGTTTTGACAGTAAGGTGGATGGCAGAGGATGTATGATTATGTAAGGATCTGTGTACGGTGAGCTATGTTGTGACTTGGACGGGTAGGTGAAGTCTACTGCCCCGATGAACTAGGGTTTTGATCGGGCTCAGCTTCGGTTTGATCAGTTGAGGACTGTGAGTTAGTCTGGCATAATTGTACCACATAATATATTTAAGTCAAACTTGAATTATGAGAACGTTAATAATAGCATTGTGAGTTTGAGACCTGAGGGTTCGACGGATTAAGTTCCGTGTTTGAGCTAGCCGATAATGAATTGGCTGAGCACTTCTTGTGTCTTGCCATGGTGGTTATCCTGCGGGATGTTGTCTGTGTGCTGTATAGAGCACCAGATGTCTGATGCTCTGTTGAGAGCGATGTTTCTTTTGATTTTGGTCTGTGTGCTATATTAAGCCCAGACGTTTGATGCTCTGTTGAGAGCGCTGTAAGTTTTTGCCCTTCGTGGGTTCTGTATGTTTTTGCCTATAGATGGCACTGTATGTTCTGCCCAAGAGTGGCACTGTATGTTTTTCCGCCCTTAGTTGGCACTGTATAGCCCCAGAGAGTGGGTATTTGCTCGCTCAGGTAAGTAGTATCATGGATCTACTCTTACCTGCTTGACCCTGTGCCCCATGAGCATAGGTGTGCCCCACCTAACGGAAAAGTCCAGGCGTCTAGTTGCTCCCCGAAGGTTAAGGTGACGCCCTTGTGGCATTCCCTTCCTTTCTGACGTTGGAGTTTTTTAATTGTAATGAACTTCAGTTGTCGGTAGTACGTGTACGATGGTAAGAATAAGTTGTATGGTTCAGTTTCAGAGTAAGTTGTACATGTAAGATCCAGAGTAAGTGTAAGCTTCTATGGAAGATGTAAGAATACGTTTATGTGTAAACATATGATTGTACGAATAAGGTCATATAAGTACGTGTAAATATGAGTATGAGTATGATTGTAAGATGATGATTATGAGTAAGAATGTAAGTGTAAGTTTCTGAGTAAGATTCTAAGTGTACGATTCTAAGCACGATTGTAAGTATACGATTCTGACAAGGACTGTAAGTGTAAGATTGTACGAACAAGGTCATACAAGTATGTGTAAGGTATTGAGTATGCGTACGATCGTATGAGTAAGTTGTAAGAGCCTGATTAAGGGTGTTGGTGTAAGTTTGCTTTCATTGGTGTGCTATGCATTATTATATGCAGATGTATTTGATTATATTACATTGACTGCTTCATGTTTGAGTTGCATGAACGCATGTATTTTATGAACTTATTGAGTTCATTGTTTTAGTTTCCCCTACTGAGTATGAAAATATTCACCCTACTTTTTTAGCCCCGTTGTTCGGGAGGCTTTTGCAGGATGTGTTGGAGAGCTCCTGGAAATGGATGCTCATTTCTGCGGTGGATTGTTTCCCTCTCAACTCAAGTATATTTGACTCAATGAGAGTATATTTGGTGCCACGATCTGATGTATTGGGTGAGATGAGATTTAAGTATTTATATCTTCTGGACTTTTAATTTGGATCAGATAGTTGACTGTTTATGGGACTTGTACTCGGGGACGCCTGGGAGTTATTTGTATTTAAAAATCCATGATCATGGTAATTTAGTCGTATGTTTGTTTTCGAGTAATGCCTGAGGATATTTGATTTGGCGGTACAATGTTTAACCGTATGATGTTTTAAATTATAAATTGTTTATACAGGTTTTGATTTCGTCATTTTTCCTCCGATTTACAGTTGTTAAATTGCAAAAAAAAAATTTCCATGAGTTTTAAGAAAATTGTATGAAAAATCTCAGGCGTTACACCAACACTACAACCATTATAATTATCATAATAAGCCTTGTTCTACTATGACATATGCACATCTATCCCAATGGTATGATAGAACTTTATACCTTTGAGTATGCTAAGGCTTTGCTAAAAGTATACATACTATGTACATGTATGTTAAGACTGCTATAAAATATATTATGCATGTGAGGGGTCTATGATATGTTTAGAATATGACTTGTTTGTGATTCATAGCATGCATGATTATTTGATACATTGCTCTATCGTGAACTCTATGTTCATAAGCCCTTCTGAAGATTCAAAAGACGAGCAATGAAATGAGAAAGGCTTCTAGACTCAAAACACTTTACGAATGTGGTTTCATTACTTAAAGATCATCCTCTTCCATATATCAGTGCATTGGGCTGGTCAGTATCTTTCGGAAGTTGGTCATACATGTTACATATGCAAATTCTTAATGAATATCATATGAGCCTACAAATAAGTTGTATGAGACTAAAAATGAACTCAATATTGAAGCGAATAAGTAAAGAGGTTTGAAGCTTAAAGAAACCTGAAGATAGGTTTGGAATTTTACAACAGTACAATCAATGATCGATTGGTAGCTATAGGTGATTGATCGCCTATTCTTCAATATGCATGGTAGAGTTTAGTACCTCAAACGATCGATCGGGTTCTTCAAGCTACCGATCGGATTGTGAAATCATTCATCCAGAAACATAAACTATCAATCAACCCTTATGAATGATCAATCTCCTAGTCTTGGAACACACCTAGATTCTGTTTCAATCTTTTGTTTCGTATTTCATTCTTTAGAGTCTTTTTCTTTAGTAGGAGACTAAATTTTGTGTGTTCTTATATATATATATATATATATATATATATATATATATATATATATATATATATATATATATATATATATATATATATATATATATATATATATATATATATATATATATATATATATATATATATATATATATATAGGATTTTTCTAGTTTGTTTTCTCTAATTATGATTGGTTAGTTCTTATTTGGTCTTAGATTGAACTTGTTTATTTATAGCTTATGCCACTAGGGCCTATATAAGAGTTCGACACATAAATGGAAGTCATTAGTCTATAATTTTCTTTGAAATATTACTAAAGAAGAAGAAGAAACCCTCTTTCTCTACCTTTTTACCTCTATTTTGTGAGTTGACTTGTGTAATTCGTGAGAGAGGAAGGTTGTGCATGTCTATAGTCTAATTTATCTTGTGAAGTGTTTCCCATGACTATTCTCCCTACATTAGTTGGTGGCCCATATAGGTCCAACATGGCGCCTCAACGCCATGGAGTTATTGCAAGAATTGATGACATCAATGATCGCAATAAAGTAGTGAGTTTGCTACAATAGGTTGAGCAATTGATATGCCAAATGGATGATTTGATTGTTGTTGCTCACTTATATCATACCAAGGCAGAGGCCATTGCTGAGTATCACTCTGTTGATGCTTCAAGTTAGTCATTTAATATACCCGACTATTAGGAAATTTGCATTCCCACTCTCATTGTGCAAGAGGGGTTTGATTTCAATCTCTCCCCCATCTACGATGAAGAGTCACAAATTATATTGTGTGTTGTACTCATGCTAGAACCCGAACTATGGGATGTAATATGCCCGATTTTTCTAGGTTACAAAAATTAAACACATGGAAAATAGGGTATTTGACCCATTGACTTGGTCAGTACAATAACTTTATCAATAGATAGAATTTGTGTCTAAGAAAAATGTAGTTATAAATTAGACAAAAAGAGCTTTGAAATGCTACCAATAACATACGAATCGAAGTTCAGATGAGGGAGATACGACCATTCAACATTGAACATAGTGTGCAGGCCCTGTTTACCAGAATTAGATGCGCAAATTATCCATTTAAGTCATTATATAGACCTGATTAATTAAAGTAACTGAAATTAATCTTTAGAGGCCCAACTTCTAAGAGAATTATGAACCCTAATCCCTATTATTATAAAAAGGTCACTTAGGGCTTAACTGAGGGAGTTTTTTGACCCTTTGGCTGAGGAGAGAGAGGGATCACTGAGGGAGTTTCTGGCAAGTCCGGTTAACAATGAAGAAGGGAGGAGGAGCAAGCCTAAAGACCGGTGGTGGCGAGGTAAGAATAAAAAATAAAATTATTATCCTTAAGCTTAATATTGAATTAATATGATGAGTTGTATATACAAATTATAGAGATGAAGGGTTGTAAGAAGAAATTACTGTTTTCTGCCCACCGCTGGTTGACTTCCCAGTCTCCGGACGTATCATAGGATAGGGACCGCACTGGCCCGTCCACAGATGCCTTTGCGGCAACAGCTTTGGCCGTTAAACAGATTTAAAAAAAAATAACAACAAACTGCAAAAGCGCGGAGCAACCCAGTCCATTGCCAGACCATGGTGGCTTGTCGTCGTTGCATCTCAAGCATATTGCAAAAAAAAAGGGAGGTGCTTGTGGCCACCAACCGGCCACTAAAAGGTAGCAGGGCTGATGCCATCGATTCTGCCATGCTCTAGCAATCCAAAAGCCCTAGGGCCGTTTCCGCCCACCATCATGATATGGGTGGCGCCACTAGAGACAAGCGGCCTCTAGCTAGTAGCAGGCAAGATGATGCATGAAGCGGGTTGTCTGGTAGAATCATGGGTCCAAACCGGCCCGGGTTGTAAAAAAAAATTCCAACTAAATCGGGTTCGGTTCAGTAGGTTTTAGACGTGTGAAAAATTCAAAAAAATTATAGACTATTCCCGGGAATAGGAGGAGTAAATCTCAGTGTCCATTAAATAACTATTTTACCCTTGTAGCTAAGTAACAGTTTACTTACCCGACTTAGGAGCTCCAGTTCAGGGCCTATGAGTCGATTTTAAAATTGGAAAAAATTTGAGTGATGGTTTAATATGTACCATAATTATAGACCAATGCTCAATCTGGGAAAAATTCTAGTAAATAATAATTGACTATTTTACCCCAAGGTTAAGGTAAAACTGTTAAATGAACTGAAGTTGATTTGAGGGGTTTACGACTCCGTTAAATGGGAAGAAAATTACTTCGGGTCCATAACATCAAGGAGCAACCCTGAGATTAGTTTTGGACCCATTAGAGTTCATGGAAGCCTTGAACAAAATAACAAAAATATGCCTATGAGTGGACCGGCCTATATTCGCATGAATGGAAGTAACATGCCAATTGATACTAAAACCCTTTGAGAGGTCAAAGACTTACCCAAGCTTATATATTTAATGTGATTCAAAATTGAGCTTGTCGATTTTATGTAATTCGGAATTGAGCTTGTGGGTTTGATTCAGAATTGAGCTTATGGATTTGATGTGATTTGGAATTGAGCTTGTGAATTTGATTTGATTCAAAATTGAGTTTTTAGATTTGATGTGAATCGGAATTGAACTTATGGATTTGATGTGTTTATGAACAAATTGATTTTCTGGGTGATTTACCATAGAAAAAAGATTATGAGAGTTTCTGAAGGTTTGTTGTTCTGTGTCACTTTGGATTTTAACTCAATCTACTGAGTATAAATATACTCGCCCACTCCCAGATCTTGCAGGTGTTTTAGCAAGGACAGAAGTGGAAGCATAAGGGAATTTTGAATAATTTATCTGGTTATTATATTAGACTTTTTTATAATTATTTATGTGATTGATGTTTAATAGCACAATGTGCCTAGAGATTTAAAAACTTTGTAAAACTATCATCTCTACACACAGTGATCCTTGGCATGTGTAATAATTTTATGTGTTGTTGACTAAGGGAGTATTTATGGTTACACAATAACTCCATTATATTTTTATGATAATGATTAGAATGAGAAATGATAATTTTGTGATTATTTTGCACAAACGATTATCATATTCAGTCAAGTGCATGGTAAACACATGTTGGATGAGGATATTATAAATTTATTATTAGAGAAAATGGCGGCAATCAATCACATAAAGATGAAGTACGCAAGAGATTTTTAATGTCAAAACTCACCCTAGAATGTGACTAACCCTTAGTCAATTAATCAATACACTAAAAAGATATAGTACATTTATAGACTCCAGCATTACTGTCTACTAAAATCCCCTTCTAGACTTTATATGCTGCCAAAGTTTTTCTTGGTACTTGCATACATCCTCTCATTCTTTTTATTTTAGTACAATCTCCACCTCCTTTGTTTTGAAGCTTGCATCAATGTCCATCTTGATTTCACCCTATCTCCATCTTCAATTTTCAGTAACCTATTGAAATTGGTGTGTGGTAATACCTTATGCTTTGTGTAGTTCACTCTACTCACAACTCATTTCCTTAATTCATATAACAATTATGAACCAAGTTCTCATCATTATTTTGATATTTACTCTCACCAATCAAAGGTGCATGAAGGAATTTTTATAGAGAATTCATTTAATTTTTTTCACACAAAAATAAATCACCCTACACCTTCATTTATCTCAAGGAACTGTTCCTTTCCTGTCAAATTCATCATCCCTTTGTGTTTAAATAAAGCTCTAAGTTGGTTTAGGTGTTCTTGTTCAAGTTGGAACAAACTCTCTTTGGAAATCCTAAATTTTGAAATTTTTGTAGCATTTGATTAATTGCTAGGTAGGACCGATTGATTGTTCACCCTGTTATCTTCTGAAACCAAGCACAACGTGTTTGCCAAATGATCATTATACTTGTACAATCAATTGTTCTACATACTAAAATTTGAAAATGACTCCCAATCGATCTATTAATGCCTTCATATGATCTGTACATGTATTAAAAATATACTAAAATATGTTCAAGACTGATCAATTACTTGTTCTATACTAATCGATCGTTGTTGAACAAAATCACATAATTATGCGATTTTTAATTATTTCTTTTCCCACACTAATATGATAATTTTTATCATTCCGAAGTATGTTGTGGTGTGTGTCTGATTCCATACCTATTTAATTATTGAAATCTTCAATTACTTTAAGTCTTCCACCTTAAAATCTTAAAGCATCTGCTCCAGTTCTAATTGAAGATTGACTTGAGTCCTCATTACCAATCACTCAATCTTTTTATGACTCAATTACACATGTAGTAAAAAGACAGTTTTGTTCAACAAAATATAATCAATACATTACATAAGTCCCATATGTCTTACCATTATCAAGGTCTAAACATCATTATAACAAGTCTAATTCAATTTAAACCAGATTAACTAACCAAAATTATGAAAATACATCACTTTATCCCTTAATCATGTGTAAGTAATTAAATCTACCTTTCTAATTTATTCTTATGCTTTTAGCTGCATCAAGACTAAAGCTTGAGTGATAAGCAATGTTCCTACCTTGAGTTACTTCAATCTTCAAACTTGAAATCCTTCTACCTCAACTATATTTCCTCCAAGGCGTTGACCTTTCTCTTGGAGATGCTTGAATCCTCTCAAATCCACTTCCAAGATGTGTTTGGTAGTCTCAAATAGCTTAGGGTTTCCATTTAATATGTGGAAAGACCATTTCATATAATGAGAAAACCTACCATATGAAGAAATATATCTTTTTAAGTTAATTGGTAGGTTGTCGACAGGCTTCTATCTTGGATTTGACATGTCAAGAGACGTGCCAATAGTCTTCTACTTTTCAAAATTTCCTAAATAATTTTTCGTAATTTATCACAAAACTGCCAAGGTAATTTTAGAAGTATTGGTTTAAAATTTTGGGTATTACACTTGTTGTAATCCTTTTGCAATTGTTGATTGATCCTAGTAGATTTGTTGTTGGTTGTCTGTGGAGAGGTTAAAAAAATTCTTATCTTGTCATTTTCCCTTTCGTCATAGCATTTTTTTTATTATGCTTTAATCACTACAACAAAAAAGATGATTTTGCAACACTTTTATTAGTTACGCAATAAAAAACATCACTAAAAATAGCATTTTATGATGATTATAAAAGTGTTGCAAAAAAATTAGTATTTGCAGTACTTATTCATAAACATCGCAAATAGTGTGTTTACTAATAAGGTTGCAAATATGGCTCCTATTTGCTATGTTTATATAAAAATGTCAAAATAGTTAATACTATTTGCAACATTTGTAAATAAATGTCTCACATACTATTCATTTAAACAAAAAAAATAAAAATAAAAATTAGAATGGACTATTTGTGATGTTTATAATGAAATGTCGTAAATAGTTCATAATAGTTGCAACATTTCATCATGAACATCGCAACTACTTGTACAATTTACGACATTTTTGAACAAATGTCACAAATAGTTAGACTTGTTACAACGTTTGTTCTGAAACATTGCAAATAGTAGAAGTAGTTGTGACATTTGTGAACAAATGTCGCAAATAGGTTGTGATGGAGGAAAGGCGGTGACACCGGATGGGACTCTCCTCCAACCAGCATGCAGAAGGGGAGGAGGGGGGAGCAGAAGAGAGGGGGTGGGAATATTGTTCATGGGTATAGGCAAAGGGACTATTTGCGATGCTTGGTAAAAACATCGCAAAATAGTTCACTATTTATGATGTCTACAATAAAACGTCATGAATAACATTGTTATTTGTGACGTTTAATTGTAAGTGTTGCAAATAGTGGACTATTTATATTTCTTTTACTAGGCATTGCAAATAAGAGTTTTTTTACTCTTAGCGACGCAATTAAAAGTATCGCTAATAAGAGTTTTTTAAAAATATTTTTCTATATTAGCGACACTTACGTACTATTACCAATTTTTGCAATTTATTAGCGATGTTTTTCATAAAACATTTCTATAAATAGCTTTTAGTGACATTTAAATAAACATACCATTAGTGACGTCAATACAAAGCATAACGAAAAATAGCATATTAGTGACGCAAAAAGAGCATCGCTAATAGCAATACTATTAACGATGCTTTTTCATATACGTCGTTGATTGGCAATTGAGACGAGACTTTTTTTATGATTTTTAAACATCATTAATAGCTATTAGCATTTCTTTTATGACTATTAATGACGCTTAAATGCATCACCAATAATGTTTTTTGTTGTAGTATTTGCGGTGCTCATTGTGTGTGATTCATGGGGATATTCCATTTGATTTTGTGGCTTGTGCTTGTAGTTTCTCTTTCACATTGGGATAGCAATTAGAGGAGAACAGTGTTTAGTAAAATCCCTTGACCCTAACAATAAGTTTAGTTGATCCTTTGGATTCTATTAGTGCTACTTATATTATGTGGTTGGTTTATGTTTATATAGCTAAATGGAATATAATGTAATACATCTATGTAATCGATATGTGTTTTTGTATTGTAGGACTATTACGATCTATGTCTTTGTAGTTCGTACCATGCATACTCTTTTCTGCAATCAATCCCTTGATTCTTCCTTCACAGCGCCTCCCCTAATCGACTCACCTCTCTTCATGTCCTTGCATCTGATCCTTCCAACAACTTTCATCTATCCACAACCTCTCTCCAATGCCTTCCCTTTCCTTTTTGTCTCTTTTAATTAGCTGACATGTTCTCCTTGTATAGAAACCCTCTTTCAATCCGCATATGCTCTTTTGTAATTTGTACGCTGTTCCCCACATACGTGATCTTCATCCCCTTACCCCTAATGGTTTAGTAGGACTCCCCTGGATTTGCCACATCGTTGTAATCTGACTACTTGTGCAAGCATGCCCCTTTTGCTTGTCCAAAAGAGTAGAGGTCAGACCATGGGTTTGCCCCTTCAGTTCTTTGAGAGATTGGGGCAAGGACTATGGCTCCCCCTCAAGGTGGGCATGAACCTTCCTCTACAGTTATGGATGATGCCTCCATTTATGTGACCCCTTTATTGTTCCTTAAGAACAAAACCTCTGCTTCCAACCAGCCGGAGGCATTTTCGGAACCTAATTGTCCGTGTTTGTCCGACCCTTATTTGAGACTGTCATCAGAGATTGGGTTCGAGGTCTTCTGTGAAGTGGTGGTGGTGGTCTAATTGAGTGATTGTGATGCCATCTTTTATATTGGCCAAGCTTTGCTAGTTGGTACCTCATGCAAGAAATTCTCGCGCTATGCTGCATGGGTGGCACTCATATATGTTTATGCGTCATGTGCCCGGCATATTGTGTGTTATGCTGTCCATGTTTCTCCGTTTGTTCTAGGTCTTCTATGCCATTTTGCATTACATATTTTTAGTTTTGTGAGGCTCCCCTGCCCATTGTGTTTATAGTAGGCACCTTATGGCCTGTTTGGCAAGTGATTTGAAAACTAAAGTTCCAAAGAAGGTTATTTTACAAAGTAACTTTCTTTGTAATGTAATATTTTATAATTAATATACTCTAACTTGAGCCACATATTACAACATAAAAATTTATTTTTTCGATCCAATAAGAGGTTGGAGTAAGCCTTTAGTGTAAAAAAATTAAAAAAAAAAACATTATTTTTGTGTTATAATTAAGGACCAAATATTCAATGGTAATTCTACCAATCATTAAGAAAAATAAATATCCCTTTAAAAGATAGAAGAAGAGATATCACGTGTGACTATAGCCAAGAAGTTTATGTCCAAAAAGAAAACGAATATTGTCCAAAAGAAAAAAAGAAAGGAAAAATTGTTCAATGGAAGCATTGTTGGGGTGATCACCATCAGCACTGGCGTTTCTGTAGCTCCTTGTCAATGGCTGTATTAAGATGAATGGCTCTAGTCTTGACACCTTACGTAGGAATGGCCAAGGAACACGTGAAGAACAACAACGTGGGCTCCAGCGCAAGAATGGTAACTGAAGCAAGACAAACAATCATCCACCTTCTTGTCACTACAAAGATTCTTTTGGCCCCCCAACAACAGCGGCCACAGACAGCAACCTCCAAAAACTACTGATCATAAGGTGAGATCATTTTCACAGGCACTAGGGTTTCAGTGTAGGTACCCAACTTCCATAATGGGACAGTAGCTTTTACTACCAACTAGAAAGAAAACCTCTGGTTTCCAACCGAAAAACCGAAATACAGGAAAGATAAAACTGTAGGGGACCAAAGTATAAGGGAAACAAATCTATACTGGCTAAGGTTGCTGCCAATCTCTAAAACTGGAATGCTTGGCCAGCACTGTATCAGTGAAAGAAGAAATTTCGCTAGTGCACAGCAGTGGTCGCATGTGTTTGTTTCTGCCTCAATAACAAAAATAAATGAAAGAAATAAAATAATAATCACTCAATGAATCTGTCTAATAAAACCCTCCAATGGGGTTTTGATGGGACATAACATGTAAGTCTTTGTCCACTCAAAACCCAGTTGGAGGGTTTGGTTGGACCTGTTCTTAGGTGTATATCACTATAAAAAAAATATCTTGTACCCTTCCTGTCTCTTATTAAGTGTCTTATTTATTTTTTCACAAGGAACTAAAAAAAGCACGCTTAGTCTTTCTTTTATACTTGCACCGATGTCGTCTGCATCTTAAACGTGTGTTTCTCGACAAACAAAGCACTAAAACCTCCGCAAAAGCATATTGAAAAGGTATAGTGATTAATTGCACTAAATGACCCTTCAAAAGGTACTTATATAATGTACTTTCCTTGGTTGGCCAACAAATAGGTTCTATACAAACATGTGAAACACAATGTTTGATCCCCTTTATCCTCAGCCACTAGTAGTGCTTAATCTCAAATGTCTGCTTTGTTATCATTTCTCCAACATGGATGCGGAAGAGGTGGATTGACTTGCATGAGCTAATTTCTTATCTTAACAAAAAGGTAAAAGCCCTAAACAAGATTTCAATTATTTAACGCTTAAGATGAATCTATGCACCCTCTCATATGTTGTCCTAATATTTCAGCCTCTTAGATGGAAGCAAAGATGTTGATGATCTTAATCCTTAAAAATCTCATGTCTCTAAACTTACTGTTTATCTTGTGCTAATCCAACTTTTAATATCCAGACAACAAGCACTTGCATATTGGAGGGCTATTACTGCCATTCTTGTTGCAATAAACCTCCTGGAAAACTATATTAAAGGAGACAAATCAGGCAGTGTTTTTTCTTCTGAAAGGAAAATTTTTTAGTTGGTTAATAGTCGTATATAGTACTCATGTATCTGGTCCATATGGGGATAAAGTAGTTAAGATCATGGCACTAAATACCATGATTTTCAATTGCACAATATTCCAACTTAATTAATGTAGATATAAAGGGACAAAAACCTCATTTTTAAATGCAGGAGACAACTTAAAAATGTTAATTGTTCTGTGTCTCATTTTCTTGGTTCAGGCACGCACACCCACCTTGGCTAGTACTCCCTCCGTCCCATAATTAATTTCATTTTGGTTTTCTAATGCAGAATGATAAACTGGGACGGACTGAATAGTAAACTAGTGAAAATATCTGCTCAGAAGGAGAATGCAGGACTCCAGGAAATTCTTTCACTGGGATGCTAACATTGCATGTAACTTAAATATAAAAAGAGGTTGTCTAGCTTCAGCACCATCAAGTGATAGCTCTTGTCACGATCTGACTGACAGAGGGTTCGCTGGCCAGCCCTGGCTAGATTTCTCCATATAAAAATGGGATAACAGAGTCTGTAGTGTCCCGCAAGGTAAAGTTTATGCAGTACACCGTGAAATTACAATGTCATTACTATGTTGGTAAGATAATACTAACGGTACAAATATATAGTAATGTACTTGTAAATTGTCCTCTGTAGAAGAGAGCATAGTGCATATTAACAAGTCCTCTCTATGATTCCGTTGGCCATCTAAGCTGCAATTTCATAGCCTTTCTAGTCTCGTATACAAGCATAGCGCTTTTGAAGGTGAATGCTTTAAAAGGATAAGGCCCAGATACTGCGGCCAAATTCCATTCAACTTGGAAAAGAACAGATTGCTAGCCCAACTCACTTTTTAGTAGCCATTACCCAATGGATGGGCCCAAATTCAACGTACTGTATTGACATAAATTGCTGCCTCATTCATCAGCAACATCGCCTCCATCGTATTGGTACATTTAGGCTTCAGCTGTAATGAAGCCATCATGATTGGCTCATCACTTATCTGCAATCTGGACTAGGCCCACAAAAATTGTATTGGGCCAAGGAATGACACTCGGTTCTCCTAGTCCGCTGACCTAGAAGCTATAAGCACTTTCCAGGTTAATGCAAGCTTAATCATGGCCAAAGCATATCTACCCTCTTTAGCTATTAAAGAAGACTTTCCCAACTCCCCAGTGGAGCTCATGGTACACTATCTAAGGTTCACAGATGAGGCGCCTTTCTCCCTCACATTGATTTCATCCAAATAATGACTCACCAATGAATGGGGAAGTACCCTTTTTCACTGCTGTTGATCTTGCAGCAATGGCAAGTGAAATGTGACACAGATGCCCTAGAAATCCATGCACTCTGAATTGGGTCCTACCACAGAATCTCACCAACCTTTTAGATTTAATATTCAAGAACCCACTTTGTTCAAAAGAAGATACCCATTTGCAAATCAGAGAGTTGCACACCCATTTCCTGTCATTGTAAGAAGTAAAGGGGGAGAAAAAGGAAGGAACAGAGAATACCTAAAAGCAAGGCAATTATATGGTGGTGGGGTATGAGAAATGCAGATGCTGTGCGTTACTAGAAAGCAGTTAAAGCCAAATTCTATCAAATCCAGTACAAGTAGGAGGGGAAGTAAAGCATATCAAGTAAGGGAAAGGTAGCATCTTTCAACTGCTTTTTAAAAATTTACAAACACAAAAAAGAAAAGAGAAAGAAAGTGAGTGAGATATAGAGAAGATGGAGAGACATGTTTTTGATGTGCTTATGTGAGTCTCCTAGTGCTAAATATAGAGTGGCAAAGCTAAGCTTCTGTTGGAACATTTGTCCCTTTTTATCATAGCATGGAGGAGATGGTGGTGGGAGATGAATCTTTGGTCTTTTTGCCCAATTTGCAGGGATCGAATCTGCATGGGTCTGCCTCAATCAGCAGCTGCACAACCTCGCTCATGGTGGGGCGTGCCGCCGGCGATGTACTGGTGCAGCGAATTGCGATACGAAGCGCTTGAATCATTTCATCCTTGCATGAACCTGCTAATCTCTTGTCGAAAACATCAATTGCTCCTTCTTTGGTTGCAACTTTCTGCAAGATCCAAAAGATTATGTTCTTGTTCTCGCCGAATTCTGATTCTATTGGCTTCTTGCCTGTTATCAGTTCCGAAAGAACCACGCCGAAGCTGTACACATCACACTTAGTTGTCGCCTTTGCAGTGTATGCGTACTCTAAAACATGTCATCAAGCAATTAGAGTTGGTTAGTCCTTCAATTGAGCAGAGAACAGTATCTTCATGATTTGAAATTAAAAAACACATCATTAGAATCATTACCACTGATCACTTAAAGAATATGAACAAAGTTTTATCACAAGGTCACAGTTTGTGTTCTAGACTCAGAATTGAACTTTTACTTTAATAGTACATCGGAAATAGTCAGTTTGAAGGGCATAAAATAGTAATATCAGTCATCATATATCATGAACCTATACGAACAATATCATTTATGCATAAATAGAGAGAAAATATTCTCTGAAATCTCTAATCTAATTAGCTTATAGTAAGTAAATTTCACAATAAAATTGGATTGAAATTGAATTACCTGGGGCTAAGTAACCGTATGTTCCAGCAATCACAGTGGATGAGGAGTCCTTTCCTCCTCTAGCTTGCAAGACCTTAGCCACCCCAAAGTCTGCAACTTTTGGCTGAAAGTCTGCATTGAGAAGTATATTTGTGGACTTGATATCCCTGTGAACAATTGAGGGAAGAAGATCATGGTGAAGATAAGCAAGCCCTTGTGCTACCCCAAGGGCAATTCTGTGCCTGGTAGGCCAATCAAGGCTGCACTTTCCTCTGTGAAGAGCATCCCACAAGTTTCCATTGGGCATGTATTCATACACAAGAAGGTTGGAATTTGAGCTTGAGAAACAACAGTACAGCTTGACTATGTTCTTGTGCCTAATGTTCCCCAAGGTCTCAACCTCTGCCTCTAATTCGCGGTCCGGGATGAACTGATCTGAAGGCGAATCCTTACTCCTTTTGGTCCAAAGTTTCTTGACTGCTACCAATTCTCCATTGCTCAATTCAATCTTGTACACTGTGCCAGACCCTCCATGACCAACTAGGTTCTTGTCATTCAGTGCATCAACAATTTCTCTCTGATCAAAGGAGATCTTATGAAAGCTTCTAATGTCATAAGAGAAGGATGGCCATGAGGATAGTCCCTCCTTACCGATGATGACCTTTTCACGATTGAACCATTTCTTAAGGAAGAGAAGAAGGCCTACAGCGACGACTCCACCGCAGAGGCCAATCACCCATATATGATTAGCTTTCTTTTGAATTTCGCCTTGCGCACAGAGTGGAAGACTTGGTGCAGTTGAATTTGCATGGAGTGGGAGGCAAAGTTCAGGATTTCCAGCAAAGCTGTCTGTTAATCCTTCTTTCAGCAGTGGAAGAGGGACTGGACCTGATAGGTGGTTGTTTGAAAAATCAATAGAATTTGGAAGAAGTTGACACAGAGCTTCTGGGATCCTCCCTGAGAGGAGATTGTTTGAAAGGTTAAGAACATTCAGGGATTTCAAAGAAGCCAAAGACCCTGGGATGGTGGAGTTTAGCTTGTTGCCTTGCAGCAACAGCAAATTCACCTTCCTTAGTTTACCTATTTCTGATGGAATGGGGCCTGAGAAGAGATTGAAGCTGAGATCAATTTTCATCAAATTACTTGCATTTGAGATTTCAAGTGGCACAGAGCCTGAAATCCGATTGCTTTGGACAAAAAGCGACGATAAATTCTTCGCGCTCCCAATTGATTTTGGCATTGGACCATCAAATTTGTTTTTAGACAAATCAATAATTGAAGCATGGGGAAGAGCCATTAACCCCTCAGGAATTGGTCCACTAAGCTGGTTGGCACTGACTCTGAATCGAACAAGTGAGACACATCTTGCATAATTCTCCGGCAATTGGCCGGAGAACTGATTTTCAAGTGTAAGAAAGTAGACCAACCTCTCACCTCTGCAAATATCAGCAGGCAATTCTCCGGAAAGCTGATTCTCCGATACATCCAACGTCTGAAGTTGTGAAAATTTCCCCAAGTTTTGAGGCAGCGGACCAGTGAGGAGATTCTCATAGAGAGACAGGCCAGTCAATGTGGTTGAATTGCCCAGCACTTGGGGAATTTCTCCTGTGAGACTGTTGTTGTAGAGCTGCAGTACTCTGAGCTTTGGAAGCCTGCACAAGCTCTCAGGTATGCTTCCGGTGAGCCGATTGACGGACATGTCAGTATCGGTGAGCTGCGACAGATTGCCGAGCTCCTCCGGCAAGGAGCCAGAGAGCTGGTTGTAGTAGAGCTCCAGCTGGGCCAAGTTTCTAAGCTGCCCCATCTCAGGTGGAATTGGGCCTGTGAGATAATTCCCGCTCAATTCAAAATCCACAAGTGTGGTCAGGTTTCCAACTGTTGCTGGAATTGGACCATAAAGAGAGCAAGTGGTGAGTATCATCCTCTTCATCTTTGTGAGCCTGGCAACCTCCTCTGGCAGCTTCCACAGATCAAAACCTTCATTCTCATTAAAATTGATCATTTCCAGGTTGGTGAGGTTGGTGAAAGATGTGGGGAACTTGCCGGAGAGGAGATTATAGGAGAGGTCTAGCACTCGGAGGGCCGACAGAGGCGACAAGTCGGGCACAGTTCCGGTGATGTTCGACCAGCTGAGGTCGAGCTCTTCCAAGGAGGTGCAGTTGGTGATCCCCCGGGGGAAGCCTCCATTGAGGTAATTGCCACTGAGGCTAAGAACTTGGAGTTTTGGAAGGTAAGTACAGATAGCAGAAGGGAGGCTACCAGTGAGGTGCCACGCCGAGAGGTCGAGGACCCGAATGTCACCGGAGGAATCACACCCTACTCCCGGGTAGTTGCAGTATGGGACGGAGGGTTCCAAGTCCCACCCGGAGATGGAACTGCCTGAGAAGGATTGTTTCATGAGAGTGAAGAAGGTGGAATGGTTTGAAGAGCTGGATTGGGAAGAGAAGGTGAAGAGACAGAGGAAGGGGAGGAGAAAGAGGAGGAGAAGGTGGTGGTGGTGGAGGAGGAGAGCCATGAAGGAGGTGAAGGAGGTCAAGGAGGAAGAGGCCAGTTACTACTGAGGAGTAGCAAAGAGAGGAGTAAATGGAGGGAAAAGAGGCTTTTGTGATTTATACCCACTGGCCAGTAGTGGAGGGGCTCTATAGGTCATCTAGCCTCTAGGCAAAAAGATGGGGCCCAGGTCCAAACATTCTGTCACCGTCCATTTGCTCCATTGTTGCAAACAGTAGAAGCCCATTTTGATGTTGGGCTTGAGGGGAAGCCCATGGGGGAGAATCTGAAGGGGATAAGGGAGTGGAAATGGGTGGCCTGTCCTCATTGTGGAAAGAAAAAAGAGATGCTTCAATAATAGCTTATGTAAAGAAATGGTGAAGTCACACCACATCTCCAAGTGCTTCTTCTTTTTCTCTCTTTATATCAACTAATCTAATAAGAGACTTTCGATTAGGAGTCAATTAGGCCTATCTGTGAGTTGATTCTTGATTAAGAGATTGGGTACTAGAAGTATGGCCCATACTAGTGATTTGATTCATATACACCCTTTATCATGGACAAAATAAGGATTTCATCTGGAGGAGGTCAAGAAATAAATAAAATTATTTCACATGTTAATATAAAAGAATGAAATATGATTATAATTTAAAAAATACTACATTAAAATATATGATACAAATTTTAGTTTTATTCTATTTATAATGAATTAAAAATATGAATTAAGTAGATCCCTAAATTTGTTAGCTTTTAATTTCATTATGCTCCTTAAATTTGCTAGCATTTTGTTTCATTATGCTACAAGTCCTCTGACTTCTCTTTATAAGGAGATTTGTCACTTAGTCTCCTTTTTGTTGTAATTATTCAACTTTCTAAGATTTCATGCAGTCATTCAGCTTTGTGAGGAGATTTGTTACCTAGTCTCCTTTCTCTCTTTTTTCTTATTTGTCTTGTGAAAAGTAACAATTTCCTCTATACCTTCTTTTTTTATTCTTGTCTCATTCAACTTGATGCTCAGATGCACTTCCCTACTCTTATAGGAGCTAGTAGGGTATGTAGAACATTTTAAAGAAAAGCAAGGGGGACATCCCCCAGCCTCATATAGTAGGTCCGTCCCTACCTTTCGTCCCATAATAAGTGACTCTTTTAGAAACCAAAATAAACTAATTGTAGTTCACTTTTATTTTCCAATCCAAACAACTATAACTGGACACAGGGAAGACAAAACAAAGGAAAATACTAGTAATTTAATCTAAAAGACTTGCTTTAAAAAGTTGCAAGATATATCTTTAGCATTTGCATGAACTGCCTTACTGCCTGTTATTGTCTCATGTACTGGTTTACAGATGGTTATGGATTACAATGAACAAATTAACCAGAAATAGTACTCCCTCTATCCTATATAAATAGCTAATTTTTATTGAATGGTACAACCCGCCTTTACGAGAAGAGACAATAAGCTTACAATACTCTTTTCCAAGTACTCAATCACATAAATTTAACAAAATAATGCTATTAATATGAAACAAACTTTTATTACTAAATGCAGCTATTAATTTAGGACGATAGGAGTATTAACTATCAAAAAAGAATTAGTTGAAGATATGTAAAACAGTGAAAGCACAATCCCCGTAAGCATATCTTAGTTTGCCATTCTTGTAGGAGTTGTGAATCAACACCTAGTTTTTTTTCTTATAAAAGCCATGCATGCTTGTTCATGATTTACTTTCTCCCTTGGTTGCACAATTGGAAAGGCTAATTAAAACACCTTATGGTATGTTTAGTATTGGGGCCAACTGGGCTTGAGAGGGAATCCTTGTAGGTGTCCAACGTAGTGACTAGACCTTAATGTCTTGATACCTGGTCTTAGCCATCCTACCAACCCAGTCCTTCTAGTCTCGGCAAAACCCACAATGAATTTTGTCCCCACTGCCTAAGTTATTTGGCCTCTTCGGACCTTGTAGTTAGCCCACTTTCTTTGACAAGTCAAATGCACGTGTATTTGCACGTGCACATAGAGTAAATAAAGAAAAATGAAAATATATGAACTTAACATTTTTTGTTTACATAAATGCCCACAATCCAATGACCAAAATAAAAGCTAAATAAGTTTATTTTGGATAAAAAAGTCTAAATATATAAAGTAATGACTATCACTTTGGATGTTGTCCATTTCATGAAGGAAAGAACCAAAGATCATGTCCAAGCAGAGCAAATAAAGGTCAAATTTTACAATTGGGTAGCCCAAGACAGGCTATGTTTTGGCAAATCAATTTGCTGCTTAACTCGTAGATTCTTCTCTTTTCTAGTCAAAATCCAATGCACCAATCCATTGGGTCTAATGGTGAAAGGAAATTATCACATGGTTTATTCCTATGCAATGGAACTTCTGATAAAGTGGGACAATAACTTCTTGATACTAATGTTCATGAAAATAATAACTAATCTAATTACTAATGAAATCCAAAAACATATCTATCATTCATTCAATGTGTTACACTAATATTGGTTTATCGTTTCCCATTTTTAGCCATAAATTGGGCTCTATCTATTTTAAACTCCAAAAGTTTGGTAAATATGCCGTTAAAATTGTTTGGCAATAGAATCCCTCAAAAATAGGGTCTAGCAAGTCCTAGAAAATGGGAGGGAAGATTGAGTTCTAAAGATATCTAATCATTGTAATCTTGGAATAAATAAAAAAATTTGAGAGTAAAATGTCCAAATTGAAAAGTTCTATCATACTCAGTTGGTGCTTTTTAATATGGTATGATATGATTAGTTATTTAATTACTTTATTAGATTGATGATCTAGATTAGTTATGTTTTAGGTGATTGTGTCAGCCCATTGGCTCAAATTGTGTAAAAGTCGCACCCCCAATCCCAATCCCCCCTCCACATGAGCCAGTGCTCTAGTACTTGAAAACCACACAATTTTCATTGTGCAGCCTATTTTAACTCGATAAATTTATTAAACCCGCCCGTCTCTTTTGATGCGCTCTGGTGATATTCAAATTTGACAATGCACATTGTAGTACATCCAAAAAAGTTAATCAGCAATTACATGAGCTTACCTTTGGCTTAAATTTTATATTTTCTATTAAAAAATTCTGGTGCAAATTTTATTTTCTCCTCCGAACAAAAATCTGTCCTCATCCTGGGAATTGATTCAACTACATTAAGGATAGGCTAAAGTGAGAAAAATTGATGCTTTGAAATAACACAAAGTGTTTAATGGTATTTAAATATACCAGTAGAAGTGTATGTGTATAATGTGCGTATTGCACTTTATAGTTTTAGAGTTTTACCCTATATTGGGGGTAATTAAGGACTTTGATGACAAAAAACTTGCCCCCGTTTTTACTTAAATAGTAGTTAGATTATGGGTAATTTATGGTTTTTATAACAAAAATATCTTCCCCTTTTCACTTTAATAAGTTTTAAATTAATTAGGATTATGAAATCCATATATGGCTACAAGATTATACTTATTGGATAAATCATTATCATATTTTAGGTTTCTTGAATTCTAAATTAGCTATGAGTTTCTTGAAATGGCAATATAGGTATAGCATGACAAAATCTCTGCTCGCCTTCTCACATTCATAATAATAATAGGATAGATATAGATTATTGAAGAAATTATTATAATATTTTAGGTATCTTGAATTGTAAATTAATTAAAAGTTTCTTTGAAAGGGCACTGTAGGTGGCATAGCATGGAAAAAATATCCGGCCCCTTTCTCATAATATAGAAATAAATTATTAGAAAAATTATTATATTATTTCAAGTTTTTTGAATTCTAAATTAATTCATAGTTTCTTCAAAAGGGCAATATAGGTATAGCATGACAAAAATCTCCGCCTCCCTTCTCACTTTAATAATAATATTAGTATAAAAAATTTCACAATGTGAAATTAATGTGGTAGCTACCTTACGTCAATTATCATATATCAATTGTGAGTTATTTTTTCATACTAAAAGGCAACCATAAATGGAAGTGTGAGGTTTGTTCAGCTCTATAGAAAGCTTGAAATCAAGTAAAATTACAACTCGTTGATTTTAGGCAATTTAAGATGTTTGTGAGTTTTTTTTAAACTGAAGCTTATAAAAAATATAAAAAATTTAAATGGCTCTAGGATTGGTTCCAAGTAGCCCTACAATATGGTATGAAAGAGGAGGAGATGAAGAAAAGGGAGAAGAAAAAGAAGAGGAGATATGGGCTACCCTATCTGCGTTCATGGACAATATCACGCAGAGATCCTACCATCTCACCAAATATGTGGAATGCATTCATAAGCACTAGGGGCATCTGAAGATCTACTTGAGGATATCCACCTCACCCTTAGGACTAGATCTTTGGCCTTTTTAATAATTTTAAAATTTTTGCAGTGAAAATGTAATTAACAAATTATGTATGCAAAAATCATTTTGATGAAATAAGATTTTTTTATTTTCTCACAATGATTGGGAAACAATCATTCAATCAATCTCAATCATGAAAAATACGATAAATGAATGAATAGACAATTGTAAGGAAGGAGAGAAGGTTCAATCATCTAGTAAAGATGACATCTCCTCATCTTTACTAGAGGTCTCAAAGACTATAGGTGGTCCAAACACATAAGTGAGGAGGACTACTATTCTTCATCTCATTGCGCATCCTCTACACCTTCGGGGACTCCCAGTCTAATGACATCCCATCTTCTTTGACCTCGGCATACTCCTCTGGATCTAGGCCTATAAATACTTCTGAAAGTGGACAATCTCTCTAAAGGTTTTCTTCCCTTTGTTGTATCATTCTTTCCACATTTACAATGAAAATCTCATTTGCCTCCTGCACCTAGTTCCTTATCCGAAACATTGTAATCTACACAACAAACAAACAATCTATTAACACAACCAATTATAATTACATTAACCATAGCATTACTAGCAAACAAGTGATAACCCATCCTATGAACACTCTCTGATACCAAATTATCATACCGCCAATTTTACATAACCATTTATAAAATCTTTTTTCATCCAAATGAAAAATCATGTCATGCCACCCTTCATAATATGCAATGGATATGACTTTATAAAATATTGAGAAGATAAATTGGGGACATGAAAGTTATATATTTCATAAACCTTAGTTATGATAATACCATAATTAAATATCTATGTACATTAAAATAGTCATGGGATCCTTAGTGGGAAACGTGTTCGTTACATATGCACAAGCAAATAAAAAATGACATATGACACTCCTATGCCTAAAACTAAGCCTATAGGAGGGTGATAAATCAACAAACTGAGAAGGTAGGCTCCACTCTATAGCTAAGAGCTTCCCAATAACTCTAAATAATCTTCTACATAGAGAAACCTGCACCATAAAGGATACTGAGTATATGAGTATACTCAGTGGAATTACAACCAATTGATACAAGTGATTTGACAAACATACCAAGAAAGAGTTGGCTGCCAAAACATTTACATAAACCACAACAACCAGATTCATACATACCTTTCATAGTCACACATACTTATAATAGAGAACTCTACTTCTCTGTTCAATATACATGATAGCACATCTAAGAGTTCCTACACATCTAAGAGTTCCTACACATCTAAGAGTTGCATTATGGTTTAGAAACTCTTACTTAATACATGCTTATTCATCATCCAATTGCGCATATGAATTCTTTGGAAATCATACAATTATATAATTTACAATATAGCATAATCATTACTATAACTCCTAACAGAAATCTTTTAGCTCGGAACACCTTCTATAACCTCAACAACGTGTTGATTAGGACACCGATGACCATTGGTAATCTTATCGACATGTCAAACCTCTACCGATAGTGGGTTGGCTAGAAATACCTAGCTCACTAACTTCACACTAATGTTGCAACATCCCGACCCAAAAAACTAACCCAAACTGGTGGCTTGGAAACTAGAATCATAGTAAATTAAATTTTCATAAAAATCAAAGCATACCAACTAGGAGCAATGAACTCTATGTGCGAGAGTCGTAACGTTCCCCTACTCACTATGGAGCTTTAGTGCTCCGTTCTGCGTAGGCCAAAATGACCTTATTTATATTATTATATTAGATCAGACCAACGCTATCTTGTCATTAGTTGCCTACGTATGTATTGGATAATATTTATGATATTATTCCAACATAATTGGATCCAAATGTAGTTCTACCAAATGGCTAATACATGTATTCAGTATCATAAAATTATATACGTTAAATTGCATATATTCTTATATCCAAATAAATCATCTAGTGACAAACAAAAATCTCATAATTCATCGGAGCCAAACAGAAGCCAATAGATTAGTGAAAACATGCATCCCACTCTATCATAGAGCGGAGCAGAACACACAACAAAGCAAATTGGATCATATCATATTATATCAGATCAAACAAGACACTTCATATCAGATCAAATCTAAATAGAGTACATTAAAGCAAATCGAATTAGAATATATTAGAATCTATTAGATTATAGTAAATCATATATCTTAATTTATATATTAATATTAATTATTGAGATACACATGCATATAAATTGAATTAAATAGAAAAGTTAAAAATGCTTACTCCACTATAGTTCTGGAAGTTGCAACATTCAAAGTTGCTTGTTTTCTCTGGGTGTTCTCCACTTCATGTTTAGAGATGGTGGGCAAAACCTCCTCTTGCTTCGGAACATCTTTCTCATTGCATCCGAAGGTGGTGGACTTCACCTCTCTTCAACATGGGATGTTTCTTTCTTTGCAGCCCAAAGGTGACGGATATAACTTCCCTTTAACCCGGGACACTTTACACTTCTTGCACTTGTAGGTGGTAGATAGAATCTACCCTACTCGGAGGCGCTTCTCTCTTTATGTACCCATAGGTGACAGACCTTGCCCTAACCTGGAGACTCTTTCCTCTTTTCGCGCCCATAGGCTGCGGATAAAACCTCCCCTTAACCCGGGGATGTTTCTCTCACTGTGTGGTCGTTTGGTAGAGGATGGAGTCTCTCCTACTCTAGGCCACTTCCCTCGTTGTGGCCCGATGACAGAGGAAGGAATCTCCTCTTACTCCGGGCCATTTCTCTTTCTTTGGGGCTCAAGGGTGACAAGTAGAGCCTCTTCTTGCCTTGAGATGTTCCCCCCTTTTATGATCACCAACTCGATGAATGAACACTTCCATTGTGCAAAACACACTCAAATTAGTTAAGAACACCTCTTGAAACGGATGAAAAGGGATTCAAAATGAACCAGAAAACTCTTCTGGAAGTTTGGACAAAAACTGAAATTTATAGGAAAACCTTGAGTGAACGGAATGATGCATGCAATTGCATGCACCACACGATGCACGTATGCGACACAGAACAATAGTTGGCATGTGCATCAATGCACTTGCACGAGGTATGAGTGACAATGCAGCACATACACAGCTCGTCACATAGTTTCACGCACGTTGCTCGAACATGGTTCCGCCCTCGGCTCTGCTCCAGCTTGGCTCAGCTATGATGACATAATCTATTTTGTCTTTTTCTTTATTTTTATTATTATTTTAATCAAATACAATCCTATCTTTAAAATGCGATAACTTCTACCTTGAAGTCAGAATCAAGTGTTCTTGGTACTGATGGACTTATATCAACGAGCCCTTCGAAACTAGACCGTACATAGGTAGGTTATTCAACACATTTTGCATGGGTCCTGCCCATGTGGCATATTTTTTGAGGTCATAACTTTTGCACCTAACCTTTGTTTCGTGTGTTCTTCTAATTGTTATGCTCGTTACTTCGAGCTCTACCCATATACAGGGATTCTAATCCCTTAAAACCCCATAAAACTCAACAAAAAATTATATAATTACCCCTAGCCCTTCGGTTTAGGCATAATCGGAATACGGGGTGTTACAAATGTATTGGCCTCACCACAATGACTAATTAACATGCATGATTATGCAAGTGTAATCTTCATCCTCCTCATTTTACTGGTACATACACTAATGTAACAATGACCTCAACGATGATTGGGAGAGAATGATCAAAGACCCTGCAACTTTTCCAAACATATTTCTTAGTGGGCAAACTTGTACAAATACTTTTAAATCAATGTTCCAAACCATTTGAGTCATAAATTAAGTATTAAACTAACAATGATTCAAAATTACCATTATAGTATAATCATTCATGGCATAACTTAAAAATCACATGCACATGATCAAGATCATTAAGGACTTGAAGAAAATTTGAATTCTACAAATACTTTTTCATCATTTTTAAGAGGAGATTGCAATCTGACCTAAACTGAAGCGAGGTTTCTCTTATCCAATGAAAATTCTCCTCCCAAAGTACTCCAAGACACTCTCAACAGCACTAGGAATCCTCAGGGCTTCCTTTATTTCCCATTTCCAATTTCACTCCCTTTTATGCTGAGTTAACCACTTAAAGAGCCTCAAAACCACAAATCTTCCTCATTTTCCCAAAGAACTGATGCACGTAGTTATCATCATTAGGCTATCAATGCGTCGATGCTTACTGACAGTAGTATCACATCATTTCATCAGTAGAGTAGCGACATGTGGATGGCTTGCTGGCTAACAAAATTGAAACTTTTAAAGAAATAATTTTCTTCTTGAAATCATTATGTGTCATAGTAAGATTGTACGAGTACGAGTAATATTATATGAGTATGAGTATGATTGCATGAGTAGGAATGAAAGTGTAAGAGAATAAGTAAGATTATTTGAGCAAGACTGTAAGTATAAGAGATTGAGTTGATAGCATAAGTAAAACTGTAAGTGTAAAAATTTGAGTAAGAGTGTATGAGCAAGACTCTAGGTATAAGAGTTTGAGTATGATGGTACAAGTAAGATTATGTTGTGGACCAGTGTCTACAATGGCTTGGCAGCCTGGTAATGGGAAGGGAGCGGCACAAGATGGCCGAGGAAGGGGAGAGGGAGTGGCATGCCTACCAAAAAGGAGGGGGAGACATAGGAGAAGACAGGAGAATTAGATAGCAGATTAATCATTCCATTCTCAAATTAGGGCATAGCCCTTACACTTAAATTAAAAATCCTAATGGGCGCACTAACAAGCGCCTAAGGCCCATTAACCTTTTAACTTAAATGCTCTTATTAAACAATGACATAATTAAAATCTATCCTACTAACATGTGGACCCCGGTGATAGACCCTTAGAACGTTCACAACATTCCACCATGCTTCGCTTGTGCATCACCTCGTCCCCGAGGAGGCCCTATAACTCCAAGCATCTAGCTCACCATAGGTCCATTGTGAGGAGCCGGTCTGGAACCATTGAAGAGACAAACATAATGATGGAGATAGTGGGTAATAATTACTAAAAAGTAGACATATATAAGCCAGTACAAACATGTTGGGAGTGAAGTTAACAGAATCTAAGGGCAAGATATAACTGTTGTCGGCAGGGATGGGAGATGAAGGAGGTGGCAAAGCAAAGGAATGGGCTCAACTTGTTGGGTGTAGGACAAAGTGGAGTGCTTGCACAGGTCACCAACAAGAAAGGTCACCATAGAGACGACAGGGTGTCTCAAGATAGCCCAAGGAGGTCATTAAACAACAGCAATAACAAGGTCAAATAAGTGTAGCAATCAACTAGAGATGATGGTGTAGGGTGGGCCATCGACCATCCTGAAGGGGACTGACTAAAGCCCAAACTTGACCAGACCCGTGTTCTCTAATTTGGAGCCATTGCATGGTCATGTGGAATGTGGTGACTCAGACGGTTCTGCCCATCTGCATCAAATTTGGGTAGCTGGTGTAGATAAGCTGGACAGGGTAACTTTGCTTCGGATCGGCTGTGCCACCTCCCACCGGGGTGGGTGGGAGTGCCCAATCACTTCTCAACACGTCACGAAGTGGGCTGGAAGACTGGGTTATTCGGTGACCTAGGTGAAGGAGGGTTTCGTGAATGGTCGACCGGGCAAAGATCTTCATCAACATAGCTGGGCCGGTGGAATGCTCTTCATGGAACCAACACAGTCGAAACTCCAGCTCCCGCCCACTGACCAGAGAAGAGGCGATTGGAGGAGCGCTGAGCAACTCACCTAGCCCTGAACTCCAACTCCCACCCGGTGACCAGAGAAGAGGTGATCGACGCCAGAGAAGAGTTCTCAGGCAGCAACATTCTCAGAGGCATCCAACAAGTCTTTCTAATTGGCTTTCTTTAGCTTACCACACTTCTATATGTGGGAGAGAAGAAATTTCATATGCTCTGTGTTTGTTTTTATTTTTGAAGCTGAAGTCACAGATCTCCAAAGGTTGGCCTTTTCGTCTCCTGCAAATCAAATTATGTTGTCCACAACCTCTTCTCCGTTCTACTTTTTTTGGAAAAAAAAGAACTTTGATTATTTTTTTGTTCCATTTTCTTTCACGGACAACTTCTCAGTTTTGATTGTTCTGCATTGTGTTTACTGCACGCCCCTTGGAGCAATATTCTCCGCATATTGGAGCAATATTGCTACAAACCTTGTAGCAATATTGCTCCAAGGTTGTTGCAATATTGCTCCAACCTGAAATGTTCACAAATTTTGATGCCTTTAATTTATATATCTTAGAGCAATATTGCTCCACCGTTGGAGCATTATTGCTCCAAGGTACGAGCAATATTGTTCTAAGGTTGGAGCAATATTGCTCCAAACTGAAATGTTCGTTGATTTTGATGCCTTTAATTTATATAAGTCTTTGAGCAATATTGTTGTAGGGTACGAGCAATATTGCTCCAATGTTGGAGCAATATTGCTCTAACCGTGGAGCAATATTGCTCTAAGGTTAGAGAAATATTGCTCCAATGACGTAGCAATATTGCTACAAGGTTGGAGCAATATTGCTCCAACCTGAAATGTTTGATGATTTTGATGCCTTTAATTTATATAATTCTTGGAGCAATATTGTTGTAGGGATCAAGCAATATTGCTCTAACCTTAGAGCAATATTGCATCAACATTGGAGCAATATTGCTACAACCTTGGAGCAATATTGCTCCAACATTGTAGCAATATTACTCCAACCTGAAAACAATATTGCTCCAACCTTGCAGCAATATTGGTGCATGGTTTGAGCAATATTGCTACACTGTTGTGATTCCCTATTGTAAATTATAAATGCTAATAATTCTTGACAACATTATAACTTGATTCAATGTGCTTTTTGAGGTTTCAGGAACAGTGTCTTCACTACAATCGGGCTTCCCATCGTTGAATACCTATCATGGCGAGTAAATCAAGTAGGGTTTTTTAATCCCTAAGTTTAAAATGTTTGTGGATGTTGTTGATGTACTAATATTATTGCTTATGTATTAGGATTATTGCTCTTGTTATAACAATATTTCAAATGTTAATCCTATGATCAATAATTGAATTATATGCGACATTTTAAAAACATTATTGCTACAACATTTCTGCATTATTTTTAATGTTATAGCACGCTAGCTAAAAATGTTGTAGCATTATTTCAGCTATACTCATACCAACTTGAATTTGATGCCAATGAATATTTTAAATATTGCTAAGTTCTTTACAGGGTTATATTCAACATTTTTATTATACATCTATGTACCTTTTTACTGATACTTAGATATGTATTGATGCAGAACTTCTTGAATTGAAGAAGTGGGGCTCAGACCTTGTAGGAGGATCAGGAAGAAATAGGCGAGAGTCATTGAAAGTCCCTTGTTTCCCGTCGGGACTAGCAAAGTCGGTCAATATACTATCTACCTTCCCAACGGTGAAGACACTTGTTGGCCAAATACCCTTCATTAAATTGTTAGATGCCAGTAACATCGTTTGTCATGCGTCACTCTTTGAACTCATTTTGGGTTATTGGACCGTTATATGGGTAAAAATCTAGAAAAATGGTTATGGTAATAGATATAAGTCCTATCTCCATCAAATCTTTACATTGAGGGATGATCATCTTTTGAATTGTGGATTATAAGAAATCGACAATGTGTATGTGTTAGCACACTTTAGCATAAATGATTGATAGCTCCTAATTGGTATGACAAAAAATGCTTTCAGCCCCATCTTGTGGGATGATCATCTTTTCATTTGCTCAATTGAACCAGAGCTAGTCCATCATGCTGATTAGATTTTGAAATGCGCCACTTTGCAATGAGCCCATAATGGACCCCTTATTGTATAGAGAGACACGCCCCGGTTATCCATTAAAAAGGTTGGAAGGTAACTGGGTAAGCCCGATTTCTTGTGTCACGCACCGTTATGTAATAGGTAGCTTATTTCACGTTCAATATCCCTCATTAGGGTGGCTGAATCGTGCGACGTCATATTCATGTCACATTTGTTGGAGCAATATTGCTCGAACATTGCCACAATATCGCTCCAATTTTGGAGCAACATTGCTCCAACATTGCTACTGTTGGAGCAATATCGCTCCAACATTAGAGCGATATTGTGGCAAGTTTAGAACAATATTGGATTAACATTGATGTTCTTCACTATAAATTTGTTTCATATTAAGTGTTTCCAAGTGATAATTTACTAATGAAAATTTTAAATTAAATTTCAAAACCAAAGTTCGTTAGTGCTTTGATAATCACGCTTAATATATTAATGCATATGAAACTTACTAGGTGCCCACTACTCTTTTAGTATTTTCTTTGGGTTCATTCCCTCTAACAAACCTATCAAGTAATAAAATGATCAAAGATGAGAATGAACCAAACAAAAATTTATCTACACTTTCGTTGGGCATGAACTCAAAGATCAGTAATTTTTATTCTTTGCGGATGCACCATCCCAAAAGCCTAACAGGGTTTCGGTGTTGGAGCTTTGCAATTAGTTCCACCTCATTCTTGAACCCATTCAAATCCCTATCCTGAACTTTGAGAGAGCCTTTTCACAGCTATTTCTTGACCCTTTACTAATTTTTCCCCGCAAGATTGCCATTAAGCTCCTTTAATAATGCTCAGTGAGCTATTTTATAAAATATCCATTCAAAAGATCAATTAATTTCTTTTCTTATGTTTCTGTGGAGTTACGGTTCTTAAAATACCTACAATGAAGTGGGGAAATACCATATAAACATGTCCATATCCACCCTCTCCAAGCTTGTTGGCCATAGAGAAATTCTCAAAGTATGCAATATTGTGACAAAGGAAAACAGAGTATGCAATATTGTGCACAAATAAGAAACACTGGCAGTCCCATCTTAGGCAAGCCCCACCCATGCAAACAATAAGAATGAGGTCAACACATTCTACTTGGGATCATGTAATATGTGCAACTTTAGACATACTACATCGAGGAGGATGTTTGAAGCTTTAACATCGCGAAATATCACTTGACATTCTGAATAGTGCAAGAATGTGAGTCCTCGTGCAGCACCAATTGCAACTTTGATTCTTATAGCCCAAGAAAGTGGTTGAGCTCCTCTTGAAAAAGAGGTCCATTTTCTATGAGATGCAATATAACTAAAAAGAAATCAACAACTGCTAAATAGATATCTTTACGTATTAACATGTGTCACAACAAGTACGAATTCATGTCCGTACACCACAAACAAAGGCACTTCATCATACATGAATTATATGAAATCTACATCTTTAAATGTTGAAAGTGTGGGATCTTTGATTTTATGACAAACGTTTCTCCTGAAGATGCACAAGGGGCATGATTTCATTTCCAAGTAACATAAAACAAAGTGGGATAATTTACGTTTAAATAGGTGGTTCTCTATACTACCATTTGGCAAGTACTCATAGACTAGTAATCGGTAGTCACCCTCAAAGCAATAACCAATGAGCTTAACTAGATTTGGATGGTAAAGTTGACTGAGGTACTGAACTTCTATCTATCCACATCAGTTGTGAAACCAAATTAATAACACCAATAAAACTGAGAAACTTTATTAAACAAATTCTATAAGAGAAGAATGGCTTACCAACCACTCTTTATAGCCTTGAAAACCCTCTGGTTTAAGCTTCTTCACAGCAACAACCATTCCAAATCCAGGCTTTGAAGCAGTTAATGTTTGCTCATCGACCCATCCCTTGAAAACATAACCAAATCCTCCTTCTCCAAGGAGAGATTATGTACGGAAGTTTCTAGTTGCATTTCTGAGCTCATTGAAAGAGAAGTTCTTCAAATTTGGGGATGACAAGATTTTTCCCTTAGTTCATGGTGTTGGAGCATTAGAACTACCACTTTTCTCTCTGTAAGATGGCAGAGTCAAACTTGACACACTTGTAGATAGTTTTCTCTTGCCGTTGGTTTTTGAAGCCTCTGATTCAGAGATATGATGGAGTTACAAAAAGGATACAACGTTATACACATTTTGGTTCCTGATTCTTTAGAACTACAACAAGTATGAAGGAAGAATAAAACCTAAGAATGGAAGAACATTTTATAGAAAGTGTGAACAGAGCTTGCAAATGCTAACAGGAAAAAGGGAAAAGAGAACATTTTACAACAAAGTACTATATTCCCCCTAAATAAATAGTCCATAGATAACCGAATGCTATATGTCCTAGAAATCCAAAGAGAGAAAATCATAACTTTAAGATTGTTGTTGCCATGGAAATATAGCCTTAATTATGCAATGTAAAAATCACCTCAAATCATAACTAACTTGGTTGCAAAATATAACAGAAAAAACTTTGTGATTACCACCTCGAAATATCTCACTTCTAATCCCACAACCCAATTAAAAAGAGGAAATTAATATAACATGAAAATAAGCATATTTAGATCATCTGTCCCAACTAAATCTCTACAACGAAAAACTTAAAAAAAAACCAAGCACTTTCACTCTTCCAAAACATTAACTAAAATATACATACCCTTGTTCCTAACTAAAAAATTAACTAAAACATAGAGCAAATCACAATGTTCCTAAGTTCAACAAGTGAATATAAGTATAAGCATAAATGGTGGATCACATACCCTTATTGGGGTCACAACCATGTGATTATGACTTGGCTCAAATTCTACAATTTTGTACATGTCACCTACAAGCTTGATAACCATCAGAGCTAAACAACCCGTTCTTGTTTCTAGACGAGGATTCTTCACCACTCTTTTTCTTTTATCTTCATCTCTTTTACCTTCTTTTGAACAACAAAATCTTCGCATCCTAATTATGCCATCTTTTTTCCATCTCCATCCTCTTCGAATGCTAAATCCAATTCTTGCACTATAATCATTGTAGAATTTGTAAATCATCTCCTCTGTTGCAAACTCCATTCCAATATTTAGTAGTCTTTCTTCTACTTCATGAAAATCTAATTTCTGACAAGCAGAGTTTACTTGGGTCCCTATTTCAATGTCATTTTGTCCATTACCTTCATTATGCCCATCACATCGAACACTTGACCCCTCTCTTGCCATTGTCCTACACAAGTCCATAAAAATATTATGAAGAAAAGAAGGGAATATTATGAAAATTTTGAAACTAAGATATTTTATTAGTGTGTAACAAAATACTATAGGGCAATATTGTAGCAATATTGCTGCAATGTTGGAACAATAATGCTCCAACATTATAGCAATATTGCTCTACAGCGTTGGTGTAGCAATATTGCTACAAGGTTGAAGCAATATTGCTCCGAGGTTGAAGCAATATTGCTGCAATATCGGAGCAATAATGCTCCAACAGTATAGCAATATTGCTCAAGGTTGTAGCAATATTGCTCCAACGGTGGAGCAATATTGCTCCAACAGTGGAGCAATATTGCTCCAACAGTGGAGCAATATTGCTCTAAGACTTATATAAATTAAAGGCATCAAAATCAGTGAACATTTCAGGTTGGAGCAATATTGCTACAACCGTGGAGCAATAATGCTCCAACGGTGGAGCAATAATATTGCTCCACCGTTGGAGCATTATTGCTCCAAGGTTAGAGCAATATTGCTCAAAAACTTATATAAATTAAAGGCATCAAAATCAGCAAACATTTCAGGTTGCAACAATAATGCTACACCGTTGGAGCATTATTGATCCAAGGTTGAAGCAATATTACTACAACCGTGGAGTAATATTGCTCGTACCTTGGAGCAATAATGCTCCAACGGTGGAGCAATATTGCTCCAACCTTTGAGCAATATTGCTCTAAGACTTATATAAATTAAAGGCTACAAAATCAGTGAACATTTCAGGTTGGAGCAATATTGCTACAACCGTGGAGCAATAATGCTTCAGCGGTGTAGCAATATTGCAACAACCTTGGAGCAATATTGCTCCAATATACGGAGAATATTGCTCCAAGGGGCGTGCAGTAACACAATGCGGAACAATCAAAACCCAGAAGTTGTTCGTGAAAGAAAATGGAACAAAAAAACAATCAAAGTTCCTTTTTTTCAAGAAAAAGCATAATGGAGAAGAGGTTGTGGACAACATAATTTGATTTGTAGGAGACGAAAAGGCCAACCTTTGGTGATCTAGGACTTCAGCTTCAAAAATAAAAACAACCACAGAGCATATGCAGTTTCTTCTCTCCCACATATAGAAGCGTGGTAAACTGAAAGAAAGCTGATTAGAAAGACTTATCGGATGCCTCTGAGAATGTTGCTGCCTGAGAACTCTTCTCCGGCATCAATCGCCTCTTCTCTAGTCACCGGGTGGGAGCGGGAGTTCAAGGCTGGGTGAGTTGCACAGCGCTCCTCCGATCGCCTCTTCTTTAGTCAGTGGGTGAGAATGGGAGTTCTGATTGTGTTGGTTCCGTGGAGAGCACTCTACCGGCCTGGCTATGTTGATGAAGATCTTCGCCCGGTCGACCATTCACGAAACCCTCCTTCACCCAGGTCACCGAATAACCCGGTCTTCCAGCCCACTTCGTGATGTGTTGAGTAGTGATTGGGCACTCCCACCCACCCCGGTGGGAATGTGGCACAGCCGATCCGAAGCGGGGTAACTTAATCCAGAGGTGGCTGTCCTTTAAAAATTTCTGATTCTGCAGTTGAGCAGCATCTCCAACCTGGGATATCAGATCAAGAAAACCCCGTGTGATCAGGGCTGTTTCCAGGAATCCACTCCCAGATTGCTTGCAAATACCAAAGTGGGAAGTGGAGGCCGCCAAGGAAGCCTTGTTACTCCAGATGCAAACCTCCCCTAGTAACCCAGCGGATATTTAGACCCCATCTCCATTCAGAATCACCATTTCCAGGAAGCAAATCCCGGATAACTCATAGTTGCCAAAACAGGAGTTGACGGCTGGATTCTATGAGGTTGAGCAGCGATCGGCGGTGTCTGGCATGCTCCCCACGGCATGGCAACAAATACTCTCTACAAGAGAAAAGGCGGTGGCTTGAGGCCAAGCTTTGGCTGCACAGTGACCTGGCCAAACGTGGGAACTCAAGTAGTGGTGGCAGATGACCGGTGCCTAGGCCAGTGGCGGTAGGCAGCGCTAGGGTGTGGTCATTGGCTCTGGCAGCCCGTTTGTAACATGTTTTCTACCTTGTAATCCCGCCCAAATGAGATCTGCTCCACTAGAAGGGGCATGACTGCAGGGGAATGGACCAACGGGGATTGCCAAGGCAATTGCGCCGAGATGGAGTATGCATTGGGAAAGCTCTTCTCGGGGGGTGGAGTTGATCGGGCGGAGGAGAAGAAGGAGACTGGGGTTCTGGCAGAAGGCGTAGCACAAAAGGAGGTGGTTGGGGTTATGGTGGAGGGTGGAGTACATACCGGCTAGGATGGAGGTTTGTAAGGCTAGGATAGCTCGAAGGTCGTATCCCCTTTTTCCTACTCCTCATGGTCGTATCCCATTTTTGCTGCCCCTTGGCCGACTATGATGTAGTTGCTTGCCCATGCAAATGCAGCGGTTGGATGCAAGAGCCGGTTAGGTCGCGAAGCGTTGACTCATGGAGGCTTCTTCTCCTTCAGAGCCTTTCTCTCTATTGCGCCAACACCCCTCATCTCCGGTGGTTGAGCAGTTGGACTGCGTAGTTGGGCTACCGGATGAAGGGAATTGATCATCTCCATCAACAAAGAGCATGGTGGTGGATCAGTCCAACGTTGGTTAGTCTCGGATGGAGGTGATGCTATTGGGGGACTGGCCGGAACCGGCAAGGATGGTGGTGGGGGGTCCAGGGACGGTGGTGGTACTCACCACCTAGTGGCTGATACCAATGTTGTGGATCGGTGTTCACAATGGCTTGGCAGACAGGTAATGGGAAGGGAGCGGCGCAAGATGGCCAAGAAAGGGAAGAGGGAGCGGCATGGCCACCGGAAAGGAGGGGGAGACAGGGAAAAAGGCAAGAGAATTAGACAACAGTTTAATCATTTCATCCTCAAATTAGGGCATAATCCTTATACTTAAATAAAAAATCCTAATGAGCTCACTAACAGGTGCCTTAGGCCCATTAATTTAATTAAAAGAAAACCACTAATGACCCTAATTAACCTTTTGACCTAAATACCCTTATTAAACAATGACATAATTAAAACCTATCCTACTAGCACATGGATCCCGGTGATAAACCCTTAGGATGTTCACAACATACCATAAGTGTAAGAGTATGTGCAAGTATATGTAGTAAAATGATATATATATGAATATGGAAATGTATATTGTGAGATTCTATTATATTTTTACTACTTTATGTTAATGTTTTGTGAATATAGTTATATATAAACTGATAGAGCTCACTTATTAAAACTCTCCTACAGTATATGAAAATACTCATTTTTCCTCTTCTTGGCCTCATATATTCAAGATGTTTGTATAAATCCTACATCAAAAGTTCCCTAGGTTGGACTTAGTTTTGCTGAAAGGGCTGATCTATTCAGACTTTAATTCTACCTTTGACACGATATGAGCTATTTGTAACTTTGCCCTATCTTATTGTATTATTTTGAGTGCTTATGTATTGGTTAAGATGAGTATTTAATATATATAAAATTTTGAATTTGTATATGATAGTTTACAATTTAGACTACTATGGGATTTTTACTTAATGATGTCTGAGATATATTTTTATTTAAACCCATAGCCATAACGTTTAATTTTGTATATTTTTATTTTTAATTTACACTTAAGAATGTTTGATTTAGATATATGATGATTGGGGAATTTCTATGTTATAATTTATATGATGATTTAAATTTATAAAAAATATTTTTACAAATTTATGATTTTGTAAAATGTCACTAATTATAGGTAATATTATAAAAAAAATTAAAATTTTTTAAGAAAATATGTGAAAAAATCTCAAACATAACATATCTTAAAATAAATAAGGTAAGGGATAGAGCGAGGTGCCTACATCCATGACCAAGAAAGACAATAAATATTATGTAAACATTCACATTAGAAACTTCTCAACCTTGAAAAAAAATTCCCTTATGTAGAAAACCCTTTCTTTCACTCTTACCTTTTTCTCATATAATCGTGAAAAAATCATTGTATTCAAGTCTACGAAGAAGATGAGCAAGAGAAAAAGCTCTTATTATGTTTTTTTTCGCTCATAGTTTCGGTTACAAACATGGCTATTTAAACCTTGATTTTTTTGTGTGTCCCCCGTTATTTACACACCCATGTTTAACTTACGTATTCTCCCACTTGTACCCCAAACTTACGTATTCTCCCACATGTACCCCAGTTCGGAAAAATAACGCAACATTTTTTTTAACTCCATGTACCGCGCCTCCCGCCTCCCGCCCCCGCCCTTTTTCTCCCTCGCACTGTTGTCCTAGTCTCAGTCCCCCTCTCCCACTCCGGTGCGGTCAGCTCCCCCTTCCCCTGCCTTCTCCTGGTACGACTCTCCTTCATAGATCTCCTTGACATCTGTATTTGGTTCCTCTCTCTTCTCTCTTTCTCTCACTTCCTCTGTTCAGTTTTCCAGATCTTGATTTCGCCGGGATGATGTTGCTCAGCGAGATAGCCTGCACCTACGCTGCTTTAGTCCTCCACGACAATGGCATCACTATCGTGGTATTCATCCCAACATGAATCACTTCACTTCACTCTGTACGTACAAGTTGTACTGAAATTTGTTTCTTTGCAAAGATATGCTAATCATGCTTATTCTTTGGAAAAGGCAAATGTTTGATAGTTCTTTGTTATTTTTAAGAGTCATCTTTCTCACTTTTACCTTAGGGTTCTTGCGTAGAGAAGAAAGTGAGTAACTTGAAGCAAACTGGTATAGCTGGCACGTCAATTAGAATGGATGGAAAAATTGGCGCTGCTACTGGCTGGGATCATTGGTACGCTATTCCTTTTTGTTTTGCTTCACACTCTTAATTTTATTATTCCAAATTGATCTTGCAGTCTGAAGCTTCAATTAAAGTAATGTAACATGTGTTTTGCCCGGTGAAATGTGAACATGTTTTTAGCATATGCCACATAGAAAATTTGATTGCTCATCTGTAGCATAATCAACTTATTTTATCCAAAAGTGGCCTTATTGAGTGACATAAAACAATATGAAAGCAATAACAAGTATAAATCTGTATTATGTTTACACTTTGTTATGAATATTACCATATTTTCATATGCTTGTACATTGTGTCATGAAAACTGTCGCCTCGTCAGTGTGTTAGGAAGTGAAACCACATCTTTGTTTGTGGCCACTATCCTTCTTCCGGATGTCCAGCTAAAACAGGGTTTTAGAATTTTGCATGTCATATAATCTGTTTACAATTTTTTTTATCTTAACAGTGTAAGGATATTTAATTATGCAAAGGAAGTGCTCTCTATCAATATATGACCTGCTGAATATCAACTAAGTCGAACAATGTTGATCTCGCTAGTAAATGGTATAATTTTTTAGTTATCTCTGTTAAAAAATAAGGGAATGGGGAAAGAGAGTTATTTTGCATGCCATATTCAGTCAGCACACAACCATACTCTGAAAACATTCTTTAGTTGGATGAAATTAGCAAATTAAAAACTTGAAGGACTTTGCACCGATATGACTCTAAAGTTGTTGCTGATTACTCTATTCAATGGTTGTCTGCAAATGGTACTGAGTGTCCCCTTGTTTAATTACTCTGAACTTGTTGTGTACTGCAGTCTCATTTTCCATGGACTCTACGCTTATGCCCAGCTCTTCAGAAGACTACCGAGGCACTTTGGGAACTCTACCCTTCTCGAATGACAGCGTGAAGAAACTGTAGTCGTGCTCAGTGGAGATGAATGATGACTGCTGTGGCCACCATCTACACTATCGCTGGGAGCCAGAATAGACCTCCCTTCCAAGAATACTCAGCTCAATCGTTGTTAATGAAAAGCCTTTCTGGCATTTAATCGGGGTATTCAAAAAGAACATGTCTAGGAATGAAGATGACAAGAATGAAATGTCAAAAAATTTGGAATGACTAGGAATGAACATGTCTAGAGATAATGAAATGCCTTGTATGTAAATATTAGTATTATTCATGATAAAGATGAATAATGGAAATGGCGGTATCTTATTTTGGCATTTTAGCAGTAATATTAGCAGTTGATTGAGAACCGGGAAACAATATACAATGTGTTATTCATGGAACATGGATAAAAGGGAATGGAATTAGCTACCCCGAAACTGGATCGACCATAAAAGTATGTCAAAAATTTTGGATTTATTTTATTCGTGTACATATATTTTGAATATATCCTACTGAGAGAGGCTAGCTTAGCGTTACTCATGGCAGCTTAAACGGAAACGAGATGAGAAACTAAGAGTCGTTTAGCAATGCTTAACTAAGCAGCTTTTGCAGCAAATAGCTTGTGTGGAAAGCACAAGTGGCTTAGGGCTCAAATGGGAGTAGCTTTTTTGAAAAATGCTGTCGTAAACCTAAGTGCTGTCGTAACATATAAATTACAATGGTCACGCAATTAAACCCGTTTAGTAATCCATTTATATAAATTTGGCATAAAGGCCTTATACGTCCCATTTAGTGATTTATTTTTTATCAATAAATTCATGAAAAAGACTCATATTTAAAAAGTAAAAATAAAAGTATTTTATCCCAGAGTTATTGTCAGTATTTGGTAGGGGGCACCATTGCACAAATAGACGGGGCATCCAAGTCCTCGCCAAGTCTATTAATATTTGGCGAATGGTACCCTCCGTCAATAGTTGCACCAACTTACGGGGATTCCAAGTCCTTCTCAAATCCATTAATATTTTTTTGCACAAATAGATAGGGACTACTTGGATACCCTTGTCCAAAAACCTAGATAATAACTCTTCAAAGGTACTATCTTCTTTTTACAGAAGGATGCACCTGCCAACCTTTTGCACAAATAGATAGAGACTACAAGTCCTTGGCAAATGCATTAATATGTGAGGAGGGTAGGGGGTACCTCCGCCAACAGTTGCACAAACTTACAAGGACTCCAAATCCCTGTTAAATACATTAATATCCGACACAAGGTAACCTTCACCAAAACCCGTTAACTTCGAAGTTAATGTTTTCATTTTGGTGGGGGCTATGGGACTTCAGGTTCCTGTCAAATCTATTAATATCTGACAGGGGTATTAAAGTAAAAAAATAAATACTTTTTATTTTTGCTTTGGGGAGATATAAAATAACCGAGGTGTAAATATCCACATACTTTGGTTACAAGGCTTATCCCATAGGAAACTCAATCAACCCTCAAGTCTCTCTCTCGTTCCCCTCCCGTCAACAACTTTGAACCAACTTAAAGGTTTCTCTTGTAGTGTTAAACAAACTCATAGTATGCAAGATGAATTAAAAAGCATCTCAAAGTCTTTGAAACTGTTCTTACTTCAAACTCAATAATTTGATAGTATTTTGGAAACGATCATTTACATATGTCATTGGACGTCCTAATGAAAAAAAGCAATTGGATATCAACGAGCAGAAACAAGGGAGAGGGTCAGGTTGGCATTGGACGTTGATGATCCACTCAGACTGGAATGCTCTGTAGAAGTTCTATTAAGAAGCCCACGCAGGAAAGTTGGCCTGGTAAGCTGGAACTCTGTATGATCCTTACTCATTAGAAGGGCTATCACTTCTGACATGGCTGGCCTCAATGGAGCTGATTGGGTACACATCAGACCTACCTCTAGGACTTTCTTCACTTCTTCTGCAACGCTGCTTAAATCCAAAGATTTATCCACTAGGTCCATCAACATATCACTCTCATAGAGTCGCCATGCCTGCCAAATATGGATATTATGTAAGATAGAATATAATAACTAGATGTACCAAATGCACTGTAGGATCTCAATCTAAAGGTATGCATATAAATGGGGTTCTGTATTCAATTAAGTTTCTTCCAAAACACAATTTACCCATTCCATAAGATAGGATTCTGTGGCATCTGCAGGTAGATCATTACTCCTTCGACCGCTTACAATTTCCAGGACAACAACTCCATAGCTATATGTGTCAACTTTTTCACTCAGTTGGCCTTTGATTACATACTCGGGTGCTGCATAACCACTACAAAATTACAATGACATTATCAGCTGATATTCTTAGTCCTGATAATAATGGGATCCCATTAGTTACAAATGAACTAATTCGTCAATAATGAACTAAGAGAGCTTTAATTTATTGATTGCAGCAGTCTTAGGAATTGGAGACAATTAAGGAAGAGAAATGGCTGGACTCACAGGGTTCCTGCAAGCCTAGTGCGAACCTGGCTGCTATCCTCTGGTAAGAGTCTAGCTAATCCAAAATCAGCTACTTTGGGTTGGAAGTCATCATCAAGCAGTATATTGCCTGGTTTGATGTCTCTGTGTATTATGCGGACATGGAATTCCTCGTGAAGATATGCAAGCGCACGTGCTGTGCCGAGGATTACATCGTACCTTTGTTTCCAATCGAGCGTCCCTCGCTTGCCACCTGCAGTGCATTAACAATCAATATAGAGTTCAATTCTTACTCCTTTGTAAAAAGAGGATGTCTAACTAGAGCTGAACCTCACTAGAGCTGTAATTTCATGGTCATTAGATCATGCCCAGAGTCATGATATTACTACAAAGGAGCCAGAGCTGCAGCAGTTTTTTCCCTATAAAAATTATTAATCCCTCTGTCCCACATTTATAGCTTTATTTATTTTTTTAAAATAAATTAATTTAATTTATTTTGTAAAACTAAATGGTACTTTTAAGAGTCCCATTTATATGAGCCTGAGCTCACGCATGCTGGCATGCGCCCGGGCTCATATTAACTTTTTCCAACTTTTAATGTTGGACAGATGAAGTATTATATTTAAATTATTTTAGTTATCTAATCCAAACAATTTATATGGGAGGGAGGGAGAATGTGATCTCTGGCTCGTGACCATACCATACAAATATCTGTCAAGGCTGCCATTTTCCATGTACTCGTACACGAGCAAGAGATGTGGCCCTTTTCTGCAACAACCAAGGAGGCGAACAAGGTGCCGATGATATATATTGCTTATAAGCGTCACTTCACTTTCAAAGTTTGATTTCGCTTCCATAGTTTCCGATATTTCTAGTTTCTTAACTGCAACAACTTTTCCATTTCCCAGCAAACCCTAATGACAAATACAAAGATGGTCATGCAGTTCAAGAAAAAAAATAAACCACAAATGGGAAAGTAACATCTTGGGCAACACTAATTGAAAAAAGCTAATGCTAATGTTGCATAAATAAGATTACACCGCCAAATTAAAGAGATTAAAAAATCAGATTATGTAATTTAATGCGGTTTTAAATGTTTTCCTAAATGGGTCTTCTTAAATTTTAATTCTTTATTATATTCACTCACAAAAATCCCATCACAACACCCCTCGTGCAGCCTCCACATTCAAATGCAGAATTTATACCTTCTCATGGTGTGCACCAGGCGACCAATCTTGGGCAGGGGTGGTGCTTGCATTTTTCCTTAAATTTATTTATGATTTTTTTACTATATTCTTATGATTTATTAAATCTTCTTAATATGCGCTTGACACATTGGACAAAGTGTGCTTGTAGCACATTGTACGCCGTCAGATCTCGATTGATGGTGTGCAATGCCCAACCATTATTTTGCTATATATTTTGATATCTTCTATAATATAAAACATTAATAGCTAATCTCTATTGAATCAGCCAAATCAAAATCGAAATGAAGCCCAATTAAACAAATTCAACATAATTAGTAAATTACAGGGCTGGCTTTGTGTAAAATATTTTGGACGGAAGAATTTTGTTTTTTCTTTTCAGCTGAAAAGAATTTTTGTTGTTGTAATATTACCTTGTATACCGAAGAAAACCCTCCTTGGCCTAATTTGTTTTTCTCGTCGAAGTCGTTGGTGGAGGACTTCAGATCATTATATGAAAAAGTAACTGGTCCTTGCAGCTCTGTTAGGCCTTCTATGTTCCCTGCGATTGTAAAGAAAAATTCAATGGCTGTATTTAGTCCATGGCCTATATAAGAACGAAAATAGAGCCAAACTATTTTTATATCATCCACTGACCCTGTTATAACAGATTTACTGACATTGATTAGTAGTTCATTTCTGCTTTTCTAAATCATACTGTTAAAGTCAAATAAATGGAGTTTTGTTTAATACCAATGTGTCTAAAACATCGTCTCTTATTAGAAAATGCATGCTAGATGATCTCAATTATTTGGGACAAGTCTCTTAACTACTTCTCCCTTCGTCCAATATTAATAGCTCAACTCAATTTAAGTAGTTGGGTACTTACGGTCCATTAAATAATAAATTGTCCCCACCATTTAATAGAGGAAAACGTTTGTATGAGCCCATGCATACGCATGGTTGCACAAGCCAATGCATTGTGAGTTGTCAGATTGAGATCCAATGGTATGCATTATCCAAAGGTTGCTTATCCCCTAACAAGCATCGTCAGATCTAAATCTGACAGCCAAAGATGTTACAGCTCATGCAGTTTGGCATGAACCCTGGCTCATAATAATGGGCCTCTTCAATGAAAATCACTGTTTTTATAATTAGAGCTATTAATGTGGGACGAGGTGAAAGTGTTTAACAGAATGGGTCTAGCAACATCTCCTTTGCTGTTTTGTAATTCATTGAGAGCTGATTTCAAGCTTAGAGCAACTTAGCATGAAAACAAATCTGTGCAGTGCACATTGACCATAGTACATACTAACCAAATTCAATTGTCATGCAGTCATATTACATTAATAAAAGGTAAATGGCACTTACCCCGTGATCTACGTGAAAACTGCACGAAACCCTTGTAACCTATTGAAAATTGCTTATAACTCCCATCACCTATTGAAAATTCTACACATAACCCCGTCACCTAACTTCCCCTAACATAAAGTCATGATGTCATCAAATTTAAATCGTTTTAAGAAAATTTTACCTTTATCTGTTAATATCATAATTCCAATGTTAAAATAAACTGAAAAACTTTAAGGCATTATGATGAAGGTAGATATGTGATGCTACAGTTGGATATTAGTGTAACCTCACCTAAAACACATTGCTAAAAAAATGTTTACATGTGTGCAACAGAAAATTCGTAAATTCACTTAATGATTTAGGAGTTATATTCTAATAGAGGTTAAAATTAATTTAAAACAACTTTGATTTTACTACGTCATCACTTTTTGTTAAGGGAAATTAATTGGTGGTTGTTATGAGCAGAATTTTCAATAGGAGACAGGGTTATGTGCATTTTTCAATAGATGATGAAAAAATTGTGTGTAGCCTTGTCACAGGTTGTGGGGGGTAAGTGCAATTTATCTTTCGGTATACTTCTTTTGTCTCATATTAATAGTTCCATTTGAAAAAAATATTTATCCCATATTAATAGCTCAATTTGGATCAATTTAAGTGGTTAGACACTTAAAAAAACATCTCAAAAGTTTAATTTATATTCGCTTAGCTGTGAGTTTTACTATCCAATAAAAATTACTATTTTTTAAATGAAATTATTAATATGAAACGAAGTAATAACTAAAGCTATATGATATTGTTACCAAGAAAGATGAAAGCTGTATGATACCTCTGACTTGCTAAATAAGAATAATTCTAGTGCAGATGCGGTAGAGAAGAGAGAACGCTATTGCACTACTTGAAGTTTTAAACTATACCTATCCATGTACGTTCTGCTTCTCTACGTCGTCTCAGGCACACAAACAAGAGAACCAGAGACATTAAGAAAGCAGCAGCTCCAATTGCGCCACCAATGATGGGGATCTTCGTGCTTGAAGTTCCTGCAAAGCATTGTTGGTGAAATACATAGTCAAATTTACTATTGAAGATTAGCATAAAGTAATAGACTTCTCTCAGTTTCAAGATTTCACAGCAATCCCGTGGTAGTGTATGCATTTTAAAAAACTAAATGAAACTATTAATCTGGGACAGAGAAAATATATTTTTACTTTATGCTAGACATTTTCTTTTAATCAGCCCCATGAATATACATAGAGAGTGGATATCTACCAACCATATCAAGAGGGTAAGTTGGCGTAGGCACTCTTTAGATAGAAATTTTTTAGAAATGAAATTGAATTTTTTTTAATTAATTATGTCATTTCAGAATAAGATTAGAATTAAGGTTGGTAATATAACTTTTTAAAATAAATTTTGATGAAACTTAAAACTAATTTTTCAAATTTTTAATAATTATAATTTTCTCTCTTGAACTACGATTTATATTTTTTTTAATATTATTACGTTCATATCAATGAACACTATAAAAATAATTCCCTCATATATAAGTCATCTTGAACTTTTTTAAGTGGGCTCAACACTTTGAGGAGATATATATATTAGTGTTTCTCTTAACGAAATAGTCTTGAATCATTTTGTGCACCTTATCCATCTATCCAACCCTACTTCTATTGAATCGGGATAGAATTGAGGTAAAATTGCCAGAATAAAATTTCATACCCAAATAACCTCTATAATAACAGTGGTAAACTACTCATATTTTTTTAAGGCAACAAAAATAAATACCTTTAATTAAACCAAAATACCCTCAATTTCTTCCCTTCCTACTTCTAATCCTGTTCACGTGGGCTCGCCAACGCCAAATTAGAATAATGGTACCAGATCAACCCTGATTGGGCCAGTGAGTCAGCGACAGCGTTTAAAAGACCTGGAGTCGTTTCTGGCAACTTGTTTTTTGGTGCCAGATACTCATCTCCAATCTCACATGGCTGAGTTTCCAAGAAAAGTCATTTAGTGACTCCATCAGTGGGTTGTCATCTTCCTACCTGTCATCTATACTTTCTCTGTCACCAAGATCAGGCTCACACACTACTCTTCACTGTAACTTGTGCCTTTTTCAGTTTCTTCATCCTCAACGGGGGGGAACAATATAACTTAGTACTAAGGAAATTCTAGTACGCTATTGGGAACTAAGGGAGATTGAGGGTGATAGTTCGAAGAATAATTAAGGATGAGAAAAAGAAAAGATGTAATCAGAAGTTAGACGAAAATTAGAAAAGAGGAGAAGAAGTGTACAGAATAAATTATTGTGCAATAAATTTTTTAATTTGTTTTTTAGTATTGGCCACACAGTTAAACAACTCCTATGCAATTTTAATAAGGAAAATACTTTTGATACAACTAGTATGACTTAAGAAATTAAGAATTAAAATAAAATTAAAAATAATTAAAAGTATTTTCTATGCTCCCTATTTAAAATTAATAATTTATTCATATTTAAAATTAATAGCACACATGTTGCTGCATTTAGTAAAAAATTATTTAAGTAACGTAAAATTTCACACATCAACACTTTAGTTTATTATTTTTATAGTATTAATAAGTGAGGTCTATAAAAATAAAGTTTCACTTATTAATGATGTAAAAATAATAAAGTAAAAATATGTAAAATAAGATTACACTTATTAGCCCTCACATTAACGTATACACCACCAATTCATAGATGGATGATTTCTATGCATTCTTTAAGGGAAAGTATTTTTTATGCTGCAGGTGCAGTGTATTTGCACTAATATATGCTACCGTATGTGTCGTTAATCTTGAAAATTAATATTTGCCGGGCATTTCTTATACTCATGCTCTCTACGGAACATAAAAATTACTTTTTTTTAAATAAAGTTCACCGTTAATAGAGAAGATACAGAATACCTGCGGCTTTGTTAAAACACAAAAACTTCACCCAAATACACACTCCGTGTGTGAAATGCGTCCGCATACAAAGTGTAATATGCGTGTTGCCACTTTTCATTTCCTAAAGCGGCTGGTAGATTGTGTCGGCTACCTTTCAACGGTGACTAGCCTTCATCACTGGTTGGCTGTCCCCTTTTTTTACTTTATTAGAAAAAACTAACTTTGCTTTCTGTTTTTGTCAAATCTCCCCACAAGAACGAATTTAGCTTTTGACTTTTAGAAGAAATCTCAACAATTTCGAGTTTTAGAGCAGGAAGAGAATGATGAGTCACCGGCGGCAAGAAAGGAGGTGGCGGAGAGGAAGGCCTCACCGGCGGCCGGTGGGGGGAGCGGAAAGAGAAAGAAAAGACATTTTTTCTTACCAGATCTCGCGCTTATACGGTCCAGATCAACTGCGTCGCTCAGATTGAAGAGTTTCTGCCCGGAGAACCTCAGAAAGCACCCGTACTCCACCGCCCTGCCGCTCGCATTTGGCAGGCAGCCAACCAGATTCTTGAGCGCTGCCTGTAGGCAGGTGCCGCAGCCCTCTGCCCCCACGGTCGGGATGCACTGCGCCACTGCATACACCGCTGCGCCGCCCCCGCCTGCCGCCTTCGTTCCCGCAGCGAACAAATCTGCCCTCCTCGGCACCAACGGGACCAGTTCATTTAGTGCAGCCTCAGCCGCGGCTGCATACCCCTTTCCCTCCTCCGCCGCCGAGGGATCGTCGCAGTACCCGACGTGGCCGGGGTCGAGTAGGTCATCGAAGCCGCCATTGGTGAAGTCGTAGCGGAGGTAACAGTCGTCGGTGAAGGTAATCGAGCCCCGCCTGGTTTGGCAAGTGGTGCGAGTAAGCGATGACACGAAGTCGAAGCAGGTGAGACAGTCAGCGTAAGAGAGGTACTGCCGGCACTGGAACATGCCGTAGACTGGCTCCGGGCTCCCGGTTGCGTGTTGGGCGGTGGCGAAACGGGTGGCAGGGGAGAGTGCAGCACGGATGTCGGCGAAGGTCGCATTGAGGTTCTTGTAGAAGGCCGGGGGGTCGGTGTAGTAGTAGTCGAGGTTGCAGTGGCATCTGTAGAAGCCGGGTTGGGTTTGGGAGGAGGCCAAGCAGAAGAAGCTAGTGATGATGAGCCACACGGAAGAGAAAGCCGGAAGAAGAACAGAGAGAGTGGAGGCTCTGTTTTGCATGTAATATTGGCTTGAAACTGTCGAAGAAGAAGCCATAGAGAGAGGGAGACGGATGCAAGATGAAAGAGAGGGGGCAGGAAGACGGGCTTATTAAAGTGTGACATGGGCACTGGGTTTGGTAGTTCTGACGTCGGCTATGGTTTCTAACGATTAAGATAATGCAAAATTGTCGACGCGCATCAATCAGTTGATCTTTCCGTCGTGAACTGGTTTTGGTTTTTTTACGTCATGATTGTCTGGATTGGTTGCACGCTACTAACTTTGAAGTGAGGGCGAGGGCGGGATCACTTTCAATCGCTTTTTCTTTGTTTGTTGTTTATTATATTATTTAGACGTCATATTTTATACCGTATTAAGTTACTTTTTTAATAAATATTACAAATAAGGCTGGCAAACGAGCTCTGAGCCCGGCAGCCCGGCCCTAGCCCCCAAAAAAGGTGTTGAACGGGCTATTATCGGGCTCTACATAAATGGATTGGGCTCGGGCTTTTACCCAGGCCCTTGATAAGTCCTGTTCGGATTTTGAGTCTTCGACTCATCACCATTTCCGTCATGGCCAGGTTGCTCCTCTGTCTTCATGGCCAGGTTGCTCCTCTGTTTGGCCTCTCTTAGGCTCATTAACATAAGGTGTGGCTCGGCACCTTCAAGACAGCGGAGGATTCTGCCAGGGCTTATGACCAGGCTGCGCTCCATGGGCCACGCGCCAAGCTCAACTTCCCCTTCCCCATCCCATGAGAGCGTGGTCATAACGCTCATTAGCACTCACGAGCATCAAGCAGAACAGTTCGCTCTGATGGGAGGCAGCCATGCCGGAAAAAACTCGTGAGATGGTCCCGGCAACAGCGACGATGAATTCTACTGGTGAATGATTGCTGATTTTGAAGAGCAACAACATGACAGACTGATCAGTCCCCAATCTGCACTCTCCATGCGCATTGCTGCTACTACGAGTGCTGCCACTAGTGGCACCCCCCAATCTCCGACCTCCATGGCCACTGCTACATCTGCCGCGATTAGTGCCACCTCCCAAGCTCCACCCCCCATGCCATTCCTGCTACTGCTTGTATTATGATGTCCACCTTTAGTGCTACTTTTGTGCCATAACATAAACAAGTGACATTACAATCAACTTATACAATCATCACTATGTTTCAAAAAAAATTGGAGATCCAAGATTGCTACTACGAGCTTGGGAAGTTGCTGGCCATGGTAAGTGAGATCCTAGACTGGCATGGCGTGACCAAGGAGATGAAGATGAGCTTATTAGAGCTGAACCAGGTGTTCTTGCACATGGCGATGATTGTGGTTTTGTTCCATATATGAGTCGGACTACGGCAAGGAATGTGACCGGTTACGCCCGCCGACGACCACAAGTATCCACGCGATGGCGTTGGACGAACTGGTGAACGTCGACTCCCTTTCACTGTGGTCAAGTTCATGGGGCTGTCGTTGGCCACCCAGGGGTATCATTGATTGGAGAGGCAGACGAAGCCCAAAACCGGTTCGTGACTGTTTATTATTAAACGGGTTGTGGCTAGTAGGGCTTAACGGGCTCCGGCTTTAATTAACAGGCTTGGGCAGGCCCGAGATTGACAACCCTAATTACTAAATATATTTTTTTTTGTAATTTATATTAATTATATTTTTTAAAATTTTGAATAATTGAGTTAAAAATTAAGGAATTGACCAACATAGACTCATACTTTGGTCAAATAACTAAAATGTGAATAAGTTTCCACTATTTACTAAAGTAGACTTCATCACGTGAGAACTTGCATACGTGAGAGCATTTTTAACTAAAATACCCTCCCCTAAATGCCTCATCCTCCTCGTTCGTGTCTCTTCCTGCTCGGTGGTCACCTTGGGTGGACGGTAGTGTTTGTTCGTCTCCATTGCTGCCTTCACCTCCCAGAGAGCATCCTCTTTTGCCATTTCCGCCTTCATCTACCCGTTCTTTCTTCTCTTGCTTTTTAGTCTTCTGGCCTCATTCTATTCTAGAGCCGTCATTTTTTCCTCACCCTCACTGCCCTTATTGCCCTCATCTTGTCGTAGCCCTCTCATCTTGGCCTCGACAGGAATTGTCACCGCCTACACCACCCTCATCTCGGCTTCGGCCTCGACTGCACTGCCTAATCTCACCCTCATCTAAAGGTACAATTTTTTTATAAGTTTAATATATTTGCTAATTTTAGTCATTGAATTTTCTCTGTATTTCCCTGTATTTCCCATGCATGATTGTTTAACAAATTTCATCATTTGGTCTATTTGGTTTTTGCCAATATTTCTCATATTATTGTGACTGTTACATAATAACTAAAATATGGATTTTATTGAGAATAGAGCATTAATTAGTTACAAATTTCTTGCTCTAATTAGTATATAATGATTATTTTTTGTATTTTTTTATGATTAAGCATTAATTAGTATCAAATTGATCGATGTGATGAAATTGTATGTTAAATATTAAATATTACTATCAAACTGTGAACTAAATAACTACAAAATGATCAAACTATAGAGCTGAAAAATCAGAAATTGAAAGTAAATTTACTGGTTATTTGGTGTAAAATAATTGAAAAAGTATGAAATTGAATAACTAGAAAAAAATAAAACTGGAAAACTATATAATGGGAATTCCACCTATAACTGGAAAACTATTAAACTGGAAAACTGGATAATTAAGAGCTTGATTAGTGAGCAATAATTAATTTTTTTAGGCATCCTCTTTTTCATATATTAATAGATTGATTATACAATATATGTATATTCCATTTTTATTGATTTTTAATCTAACATCTTTGTATAGGAAATGTCAAAGGCTAAAGGAAAAAATAATCAAAAAAGGGAAACTGTTGAATAAGCTATGAAGGGGACCCCCAATACAAGTCAATTCATTATTACATTGGAAAATTAAAACAACACTTTGACAGACACAAAGTGCAGAAAAAGTTGTTTGAGAGAACATGTTTCGATAAGTATTTGGAATGTGAGGTTATGCGAAACATGTTCCCTGCCTAGGCTTTCCACCATCTCCTAGAGAGGCATAAGGGGGATTAACTATTTCAAGTGAATGAGAGGCTGAGCATTAAGCTTCCACAGAAGGAATTTTGCATGGTTACTGGCTTGAGATTTGTTGACTCTACCCACCTCTCCCATCAGCGCCCAAATTCTTCAAGAAAGATACCTCTTACTACTAATATTTAGGAGGTCCAAGTTATTAATAAGGAAGTAGAAGTTGCTCCAAAATATTAAAGTATGTGAAAATGACAAGGATGCCGTCAAGTTGGCGGTAGTTCTTGTGTTGAAAAGTTTATTGGTTGGTAGAGGATGAAACAATAAGGTTGATAGGAGATACTTGCAGCTTGTAGATGACCTAGATGCTTTTGGTGAGTATCCTTGGGGAAACATCTGCTACTGGGACACATTGAAGGGTTTAGAGCAAGCTGCGGTGGCTATGGGCACTGTAAATTATAATGTCTATGTTTTTGTGCATGCAGTAACAGTAAGTTTTACTTATTTATTTAATTTGTTAAAACATTTTAGCAATTAAGTGATGGGAGAGTTAGTATTAGGTGTGGGCAATGAAGAGGATTTTGTTGTTGGGGGATTGATGTGCAAAATAAACGAGGAATACTTTTCCTCTTATTTATAGTTGGGCATCTTATAAGAAGCCTAAATTTGAATATCTTGAAGATGTGGTTTTTGGTGGGAAGGTATATACTAACTTTTCCTTTGTTTTGAATTAAATATGCTATGAACATACATTGTACATTTACTTAACGATGTGTACTGATATGTAGGTAAACATTGTAAAGGCCATAAATGCAGATATGGAGGATAAAGAGTAAAAGACACTTATTCATGAAGTTACAAGTTTGAAGTCCTTGTGGAATGAGAGAGTAACATTTACATCATTTGTCAGTCTTCAAACACTTTTTGATATTGAGGTGTTGATGGGAAGTCTACATCCGATGATGACTCCACAAAGGAATGGAGTTCGCAAGAGGAGTCTTATTCCTTAGAGGAAGAAGTAGAATAGAATTTTGTAGTTAAATGCAGAGTGGTTGGGAAGACTCCTTGTGGTGGACAACTGCAGGTTGAGACTTCCAATTAGAAGGAGGATCGAAAGGAGAAACATAGAGTGGGGATAGGGGTTTGCATGCCACTCTGCAAACTATGGTACGATGTTGAATTTTTCATTGCAAATTCGACAACTTCTATATTTAAATTAAAATGATATGGAATGATGTATTTGTAGGTACCTATTGTTGAAGGAAAATTTTTAGGTCAAATAGATTGTGATTTGCCTGCTACTGATGAAGTAAGTACACTATAAAACTGTAGAGCTATAAAACTGTAAAAATGTTTTAATGATTTTTTCCAAAGTGTTTATGTAGAATGTGGTTAAGGAGATAGTTGAGGGAGATGAGGAAATGACAGTGGATGTGGATATGGAAGAGAATAATGTTAAGGGAATTGATGGGGAAGAGGATGAAGAGGTAGAGGATGAGGAGGTAGAGGAGGAGGAGGAGGTGGAGGAAGAGGAGGAGGATGAGGAAGAATAAGAAGAAGGAGAGGAGGAAGAGGAGGAGGAGGAGGAAGAGAAGTTGAAGTAGGAGGATGAGGAGGAGAAGGGGGAGGAAGAGAAGGAGAATGGGGAGGAGAAGGATGAGGAGGAGAAGAAGGAGGAGGAAGCAAATGAGAAGGAGGAGGAGAAGGGGGAGGAAGAGAAGGAGAAGGGGGAGGAGAAGGATGAAGAGGATAAGGAGGAGGAAGAGAAAGAGAAGGAGGATGAGGAGGAGAAGAAGGAGGCTGAGTCAAAGGATGCAAAGGAGGAGAAGAAGGTGGAAGATAAGGATGGGGGAGTGGAGAAGGATGCAAAGGAGGTCGAGGAGGAGGGGGGTGTCGTGGGGGCTATTGTTGCCGTTGAGGTACAAATATTTTTTGTTTATTGAATATAATTGCATATAACAAGAAATAATATTTTTCATATCTTCTTATCTAGGATTAAGAAGAGGACAATAAGCCTTTGAGTAAGTGTAAATTGGAAATTACACTAGCGGCTAAGGTGAGGAATAAGAGTAATATCGAAAAAAACCATACACATACTCACATAAAAATGGAAACACAAAGAAAGTCCCTTGATAAGGATATTGATATTCAGTCTGACCCCCTAAAGGTTTATACCTCTTCCATGAAGAAGATGAATATCAATAAATTGCTCATGCTAAGCAAAGCTGCCCAGTTGGATTTTACTAACCCGTTTCATTTGGGGCAACGAGGAAGATAAGTTAAATAAGTTTCTGGAGAAGGGTGCGAAGAAGTGAGTTCATTTGTTACTATTCCCATTGGGGTACTTATATTATTAATACTATTTACTTGGCAATGAATTTGATTTGAGGGTTGGTATTTGTAATAAGCAGATATGCAGACCTTGGGGGCACTCTTATAACCCTAACATTATTGAAGGGTATTACAAACCCTCGGAGTTGGCTAGGAGATGAAGTATGTGTATTGATTTATTTCATTTTATTTTATGTTTGTAAGAGCCAAAGGAGGAATATATATTAATCTATTTATTTTGTTTTTATATAGCACATTGATGCTTATGTGACACTTGCGTAACAGTAGACCTCGCTGAGTGTAATGTCCCTAATTTTTCTACAATTTTATGTGATTTTTATGTAATTTTTTTGGTCAATTTCGGCAAGAAAATATGATGCTTTAGCGTATTTGTATTTGTGTATTTAACCTCATATTTATACCCGTAGAGTCAGGTGTGGGGTTTAGTCTTAGGCCATGTGCTTAGATGCGCGTTTGTGGCATGAAAGAGAGAGAGAGAGAATGAGAGACAAGATAAGAGAAGAGGTAAGTGAGAGAGAAAAATAAATAAATAAATAAAACAACAAACGTCGGGCTCGGGTGAGCTTGTTCCGGAATTTCTTGGAATCACCCAGAGCCCCCTCTCTCGTTATGGTTGAGCCGGAGAGGCACCACTGGCTGGATGCCAGCTGGCTTCGGCTGGGTAACTGCCAGGTGATGGCGAAGTCGCCTCCCCGGTGCTGCCCCAGCCCCGGCTTGACCTCCCTTGCTTCGCCCCGGTTAGCCCTTACTCACCCTCTCTCTCCCTTTTTTTGACTAGAACAGCACCAGCGACGGGCGGTAGGCTTTGGTTGGCCTCCGTCCAACTGGCCTTGTGCCAGCTACTGCAAGGCCGCCATCCCTGGCTTGCCCCACATGCTTCCCCCTTGTAGTTTCGGCTCTGCCCTGTTTTTTCGCCCTCTGGTCTTTAATTCCACCTCCACAACCAGTGGCAAGATGTAGCTGGCTAAACTCCGTCCGTCTTTGCCTTGGTCCGGAGAAGTTAGGGGACCACCCCACTAGTCCAACTCCACTTGGTTCGCTCTCCTCAACTTCTTCTCTCCTCCGGCCAGATCCTTCCCATCCCTTGTTTCTATTTATGATGGAAAATTGAAGACGCGCCAGCTAGAGCCAGTTTCAAGCTCATCTCCGATTGACCAACCTTGGGCTTGCGACAGTAGGATCGCCGCCTCAACCCAGCCACGTCACCCCTGACCGTTTTCCAGTACTTTTCATCTCCGAAAAAGCCAGATTCGCCATTTCCCCTCTATGTTCTCAGTTGAGGTAGGTGAACCACAGTTGGCCAATGACCGACAACCTCTTGTAGGCCTGTGGCTAGCGTGTCTTGGCCCAACGTAGCTGGTGCAGCAGCCTTGGTAGATCCCAGTTCCATTTTTCCCTTGTCAGCCCCTTTGTGTTTGGCTTTTGATGCCACCTGCATTGGCCGAACAACCACCATGGATTCTACCCCGGCCTAGTAATGACCAGATACGATCCCACCTGGCCCGGTTTGATCGCCTATGACCCATGCTCCTCCCTATGGCCCATAGCCTCAGCTAGTTTCGCTCACTGGCATATTTGCCCATTGACCCCTCTTGCCCATTTTATGAGGTTGGTACCGGACGGCCTTTGACAAGAATTTGTATGACCTATCTTGACTGAAGGTGGATGAGTTCACCTGCATAGGCCTTGACCAGTGATGGCCTTGCGGCATTTGCTTGACCCTAAACCTTTCCCCTGCACTGCGATGCATAGCCACCCGCACCATTAGTTTTTATTGTAGGTAGTGATCGGCAATATCACCGCTTTGATTGGCCACTACTACGGCCTTAGCCCTGTTGGCCTTTTGTGGGCCTTGGGCCAACACTGTCCAACCCTCTCCCCCTCCCTTTTGGCCATGTGTGCAAGTAGTCGCGTGTGCGGTTTAGGGTTTAGGTGCGGCATTTGTGCCGCCTGCCCATCAGATGGCTCTGCTACCGAATGGAGTTGACACTAGAGCCGTCCACCCCCTCTCCTTTGTCCTTGAGCATTGCCTCATGCCCTCTGCCCTGTTGTGGGCCTTGTTGACATGAAATCACCGCCGTTGGGTGCTATCTACAGTAGATTTCGACATCTTGCAGCTGATCTAGAACTTCTTAGCCACCAGTCGACATCTATGAGTACACCCTTGACTTTAGGTCGCACTGCCACTTATGTTGGCATGACCTTTATCCCGGCTGCCCTAGTGTGCCGCCGTAGATCGCGGATTTTGCCGTGTTGATCTAGGTCACCCCGTTTGGCAGTGAGTACTTTCGGCACTTCCTAGAACCCTCGGGACAACAACTCTCTTTAATTGGCAATGCTTTTGGCCTACAACTTAGCAGCCGAAGCCACCACCGTCGTGTGCTCGTCATCAAACATCATGATTATGAGGTTGGGGAGCTTTGAACTCGTAATTTCATGATAGCATGCTTTGAATGAGTAGCAGCATGTTAGGATTGTATGATTCAATGTTTTGGATGTTAAACCATGATCCATTTGCATGATATAAGAGGATAAATTATGCCGATGAAATGCATATGACATGCATGTGGGCTGTAAGTATGCTTGAAGTATGTGTGTGCTAGTGATGGCTAGCATATATGCTAGTATACTACGTATGTGGATTATGTATGTGCTAGTGATGCTTAGCAGTATGTTTATACAAATGTGGATGATGTGTGTGCTAGTGATGGCTAGCGTGTGTGTTGGTAAACTACGTGTATGGATGTTTATGTATGTGTGCTAGTAATGGCTAGCGAGTATATTTCTATGTATGCAGATTGTGTATGTGCTAGTGATGGCTAGCAAATATGTTTCTACGTATGTGGATTATGTATGTGCTAGTGATAACTAACGAGTATGTTAGTAAGCTATGTATGAAAGTATGTGTATGTTATATGTATGTATGATGGCTATATGCCTATCTTATGGATATGTGTATGTGTGTGGGGGCAAAAGATATTGTCGACAGACGATAAGAAGTGACAGTGTTTGGATGTGGATGTGGATGCGTAAGCATATGATGAAAGACAGAGGATATAAGTTTGACGGGTGAGGATTGGTTTGGATCAGAGCATATATTTGGGGGATTTTCAAACAGTAAGAGCGTGTATAATTGCACAAGTAAAGCATACAAATTATGAAGTGAAAAGTAAACATAATAAGTGAGGTATTAAGTAAGAGGGTGATAACGGGGATCTACTAGGAGGAGCTCAGTTTGATGATGTTTGTGTAAGATGATTTGGCCATAAGGTAGATGGTGGAGATTGTATGAATACGTAAAGATTTATGTACGGTGAGCTATGTTGTGAGTTGGACGGGTTAAGTGAAGTCTGATGCTCTGAGGAACTAGGGTTTTGGATTAGGCTTAGCTTCGGTTTGATCACTTGAGCACTATGTTTTTATGGCATAATTGTACCGCATAGCTTACTTAATTCAAACTTGAATTATAAGCACAACTAATGATAGTGTTATGAGTTTGAGACCTGAGGGTTCGACGGATAAGTTCCGTGTTTGAGCTAGCCGATAATGAGTTGGTGAGCATTTCTCATGTCTTGCCATAGTGTTTATCTTGCGGGATGTTATCTATGTGTTGTATAGGGCACCAGACATTAGGTGCTCTGTTGAGAGTGATGTATATTTTCAATTTGGTCAGTGTGCTGAATTAAGCCCAGACATTTGACGCTCTATTGAGAGCATTGTATGATTCTACCCAAGAGTGGCACTGATACAATAAGACCCATAATGGTGGGAAATTGTATGACACTATAAGACCCCTAAAGTGTGGGAAATTGTATGACCCCTTATGTGTGAGTGTTTATGTTTGCGTGCTTAGGTAAGTAGTATTATGGACCTGCTCTTACCTATTTGATCTTGTGCTCCATGAGCATTGGTGTGCCTTACCTTCAGAAAAGTCCATGACATCTAGTCACTCCCCGGAGGTTAAGGTGATACCCTAGTTACATTCTTTTCGATTTCGACATTGGAGCTTATTAGTTGTAATGAGCTTCAGTGGTCGATAGTATGTGTACAACTGTTTGAGTATGTATATTTCTAAGTAAGCGTATGCTTGTGAGCATGACTGTAAGAGTATGAGTATGAGCACGACTGTAAGAGTATGATTATGAGCACAACTATACGAGTATGAGGATGACTGTAAGTGTATGACTCTGAGTAAGATTGTAAGTGTAAGACTGTACGAGTAAGGTCATACAAAGTATATGATTGTACGAGTATGGTTGTGCAAGTATGTGTAAGTTATTTGAGTAAGCGTACAATTGTACAAGTAAGTTCATAAGACTCTGGTTATGAGTGTATGTGTAAGATTTGTCTGATGGTTTGCAGTTGGCATGATTGTATGCGTATGCGTATGAGCATGATTATGATATGCTTGTTTGCTTCATGTTCAATTTGCATGAATGCATCTATGTATGGACTTACTGAGTTCATTGTTTAGAACTCTCCTACTGGGTATTTTCCTACTGAATATGAAAATACTCATTATCCTATTTTTTAGCTATGTTGTTCAGGAGGCTTTTACAGATTTGTGCGAAGAGCTCCTAAAGATGGATGCTCGTTTCTGTAGTAGATTGATTCCTTTGACTCAGGTATCTCCTTAACTCATTGCGAGTATTGCTTTATGCCATGATCTGTTGTATTGGGTGAGATGAGAATTAAGTGTTTATGTCTTTTGGATTTTAAATTTGGATTAGACTATGGACTGTTATGGGACTTGAACTCAGGGATGCTTAAGAGGGATTTATATTTAAAGTCTATGATCATAGCAATTTATTCGTACATTTGTTTTTGAGTAGCGCCTGAGGTTATTTGGTTTGATTGTACGATGTTTAATCTAATGAGTAAAAATTTGGATGGGAAAAACTAATGTGTGATGTTTTAAATTATAAAACTATTTTTACAGGTTTCGTATTCGTCATTTTTCCTGATTTAAAGCCATTATATTTCAAAAAAAATTTTGTGAATTTTGAGAAAATGTGATGAAAAAGGCTCGGGTGTTAAACTGGATTAGGGACCAAACATTCAACTCAGTGCATTTTTTGGTAAGCCATCATTTTTTTAATACACTAAACTATAAATTGTGAATTGTATAACTATCAATAGTATATCTCTAAATTGTATAACTATCAATAGGATATCTTTGAAGTGGATAACTATCAATTGAATGCTTTCAAGCTGAAAGTTAATTCTAATGTGTTTGTAGAGATTGTTTGTGCGTGACTGCAAGGATGCATTAGATAAGTGGATGCAATTCAAACATGCACATGACGAGCTGCCAAAGTTAGAGGAATGGGAAGGCATGTGAACATCAGTCCCAGACTCTTTGAAGAGCTTGTTGAGTGTCAAAGGAGTACCATTTTTAGAATTTTAACATCATTAATTCTCACTCCATGTCAACAACAATCATTGGATTTTGGTGGTGCATGCTTGGTATATGGAAGCTTATATTCAGATTTTTGACCCTCTTTAATTTGGGGAGGCATTGGAAAAGTATTACATTGAGTTGGGCAAGCTATAGGTCTTTATACCTCTACATCTAGAAGTTTGGATGGTTAGAGTGTGCTAGATGGTGGACGATGGATATTGTGGAGATAGTAGGTCACTTAAACAAGTTAACTGTGATGACTGTGGGGTTCTTGTATGCTTATACATGTGGTATTTGGGACATCGGTATACTTTTGGCTTCACCGGTGAGGACGTTCCCTGGCTAAGGACATTAATTGCTTACCATTTATGGATAGAAAAAGGGTTACGGTATGAATTTAGTCACTTGTCATATGTTATCTTTCCATAACATTTAATTGAAGACATTACTATTGTAGCTATTGAACCCTTTTTTGCAGAGGATGACTAGGCTTCTTTGTGCATCCAAGGCTTCCTAGTTCTCCCAAGGCTGGGCAAGATTGAATTATGTTATTTATCTTCACTATAAAAAGAACTTATTTTCTTGAATTATTAGATGTAATAGAACTTTGTTCAATGTTTGTAGCTTCTTCTCCACATACCCTTGTGCAGATGGATATTTTTTATTGTATTCAAAATACTAATACAGATTTAGTTCTTGTTCTATTGTTCAATTTTAGCCATATTATAGGGTATATACACTTAAAGATGCAAGATATGTGGTATCATCATCGGGAATACTCTAGCACAGTGAAGAAAAGAGAACGGTGAAGTACAGTAAAAGTAAGGGGTTTGGCCATAACAGGGCTACTTGTCAATTTCTAGTTAGGCATCATGAGTGCAATGAAAATGAAAATAGTAGTAGAATATATATAGGAGAACCTCGGGCAGTTACAAATCATAAAGGAAAGAGACAAGTCCCTTCAGCAAAGAAGAAAAAGACAAGAACTCCTTCAAATATGATACATGTTTGGAGATGAATATAGTTTTGTGGTTATGAAAGGCATAAAAGGAGAGTTTGTAGTAGACTTTTTCGTTTTCCAGTTTGCCAATTTCCCAGCTTTTCGTTTCCCAGTTGCTAGTTTTCATTTTGCCAATTCCCAGCTTTCAGTTTTCCACTTGCCAGTTTGCCAGTTACAATGTATATACTAGGGTCTAGGGTGCATCCCATTAAGTTATTATGGTTTTCCCTAAATTGCTCATTTATATGATAGAAAATTGAAAAGAACAAGAACTAAAATTGTATTAGTATTTTTAATACAACATAAACTAATAATTTGGAAACAAAATCCATATGAACAAAGGGTATGTAGAGAAGAAGCTATAAACATTGAACCAAGTTTTATGACAAAGAATAATTCAAACAAATGAGTTCTGTTTACAGCGAAGATAAATATGATAATCCTATGTTGAGCACCAAGAAGGGTGGGCAGGATGTAGTCTAACTTGGGAGCAACAGGAAACCTAGACTGAGCTCAGCTCAGCTATCATACGATTAACTGGGGATCACAGTTGGCGGGGCACGTCTCAATTGGGGATCTTCCTCACTGATGTCCGTGAGAATGGTCTATGACAATTCCTATTAGTACACTATAATTTTATGCTGCACTGAGAGAAATTGTCATAGACCAACCTGCTGCCATCTATGAGGAAGATCCTTAGTTGATACATGCCCTACCAACTGTGATGCCCAGTTAGATAGTATCCTGGTGCTCCATGAGGATAGATGAGTTGAACTGATGTCTAGGCCTCCTGGTGCTCCCAAGTTAGACTGCATTCTACCCACCCTTCAACACATGGCATGCTTGATTGTTTATGCTTGCTTCTCTGTCTCCAGAAGAGCATTGTCATCCTCTGAAAAAAGTGTTCAATAGCTGCATTAGTAAAGACTTCAATTAAATGTCATGAAAAGAAAACATTTGACGAATGACTAAATCAATCAAAAGGGAATATACATATATTGTATAATCAAGCTATTAATATATGAAAAAGAAAATGCCTAAAAAATAAATTATTGCTTACTAATCAAGCTCTTTATTCTCCACTTTTCCAGTTAAATAGTTTTCTAGTTTTATAGTTTTTCAGTTGTAGGTGGAATTCCCATAGGTGGAATTCCCATTAAATTGTTTTCTAGTTTTATAGTTTTCTAGTTATCTAGTTTCATACATTTCCACTTATTTTATGCCAAATAACCAGTAAATTTACTTTCAATTTCCACATTTTTAGTTCTATAGTTTACCAGCTTTGTAGTTATTGAGTTCACAATTTGATAGTAATATTTAACAAACAATTTGGTCACAACGGTCAATTTGAGACTAATTAATGCTTAAATCATCCAAAAAATACAAAAATTAATCATTATGTACTAATCACAATAATGCTTTATTCTCAATAAAATCCACATTTTTGTTGTTTTATGTAAAAGTCACAATAATATGGTAAATACAGGCAAAAACCAAATAGACCAAATGATGAAATTTGTTAAACAATCATGCATGGGAAATGCAGGCAAAATCAAATAACTAAAATTAGCAAATATATCAAATTTATAAAAAAAATCATACCTTTAGCTGAGGGCGAGATGAGGGCAATGAGGACAAGGGCGAGATGAAGTAGTGCAGGCGAGAGCGAGGGCAAGGCTGAGATGAGGGCAGTGAGGCCGAAGCAAGATGGCCGACGGCCAGATGACGACAGTAAGGGCTGTGAAGGCGAGGGCAAAATGATGGCTCTGGAAGGGAATGAGGCCAAAAGACTAAAAGCGAGAGAGGAAAAAACTAGTAGATGAAGGTGGAAATGGGAAAAGAGAATGCTCTCCGGAAGGTGAAGGTGGCAAGGGAGTCAAACATACACTATGGGGGAGGGTATTTCAGTAAAAAATGCTCCTACATATCCAAGTTCTCACGTGAGAAAGTTTGCTTTGATAAATAGTAGATACTTACTCACACTTCGGTTATTTGACCAAAGTAGGAGTCTACTTTGGTTAATTCCTATTAAAAATTTGAACCTATTTTGAAAAAGTCACCAAGTTCACTTTTAGAAAAAACTTGTAGACGTTGAATTGAACTGTTGCCTATTAAAGATATTTAAGTAGCTCAAATTGACATCTTCAATTGCTCATATGGTAGATTGGACTCGAGTAATGAGTGTCAAATACAAGTAAGAGAGGCCAAAACCTTTGAAAATAATTACTAAAATATAAAAAATAAAGGATTTGTTGTCGCAACATGACTTCAAATTTGAAGTCTCAAGTGAAGGACACCATTTTCATGTAGGAAATGGCCCCTGGATTGGAGTGCAAGGAGATTTCAATGTTGTCTGTCTACGGCAGGCACCTAATGGATTTATTGTGTTTGCTATTGGAGATACTCTAAAGAAGACCTTTCCACACAAATGACTTACAAATCTGTGACGACCCTTTACAAATTTTGAGGCACATTAATGGTTCATTTATCTACAAAGGCATTTGAAGCAAAATAATAATTTTTTTCACCTTCAAATGTGTTGTCGAACGACACTTAAGTATTACTTTAACCCTATCTATTAAAATTTCATGCTCAATCATTTTCATCTAAATATATATTTGAAACTCTTTTGTCCTCTTGTTTCCTACTTACCCCTTCCATTATGCTCTTTCTTTGGTATTAGCAATTGCTGCAATTGCCAGTAGCCCAATCTCATCCCTTATCTTCCTCCTCCCTGTTATTTTTTTCCTCCTACCTCCTTTTCAGCCTCACTGTTGGTGTTCGTTGCTAATGCCTCATCTTGAATGTTGCCAATAACACCTCGATCAGGTCCGACCGCAGCTTGCCCAGGACTGGACATTGTCAGGGCAAGCTGATGAACTAAAATAATATTGAAATAAATGTTTTTAAATCTTGAATTTTAATCCAGATTTGTGTTAATACATTATTTATTTAAGTTATTTACATTTTGAATAGGTGTTCTAGACCTTCGTTGTATTTACATGTCCAAGTAGGGTTCAACGAAATCCAAGTAGAATAAGAAGTGAAGCTAACTACCTAAAATTATTTAAGGTTCAAGAATAAGTTATTAAGGGTTTAAACATACATGAAATTACATAGAATCTTCATTCGATTCTAACCGAGATAACATGACACATGAAGAACATCATTAAATATTACAATGACCCTTAATGCCTTTGTATTTTATCTTATCAACTTCTTAACAATTTTATTGCATCAATACTCTTTTACCCTCTCCCTCTTAATTTTTCCTTTAATCCTTCTATTTTGTAATCATTGAGATAGTAACACAAAAGTAAGATCTATGCTTGGCCACAACCAGGTCAGATCGCTTTTGGTCTAGCCATGACACTTGGCTAACATTGGAGCCACTTCAGTTTCTTTGCTCTGTCATTGGTTATGAAGAAGAATAAGAAAGAGATGGGGAAGGTATGGTTGCAACTGTTGAAGTTACCACCTTCACTGGAGTTCAAGAAGAAGATGTTTTCTTAGGGAACAAGGCTTGGGAAGTAGAGGAAAATGATGGATGAAAGTTGGTGTACTAGATCAAAATCTCTCTCTCTCTCTCTAGTACAATCCACTGCTCATTTTGATCCACCATTTCTGCGAGCCTCTTTGTCACCCTTAATTCCTCATCAAATGGTGGATTATTAGGTGTTGTAAATAGCCATAAATATGTTTTTTCCTATTTCACTGCCTATATATATATATATATATATATATATATATATATATATATATATATATATATATATATACACACACACACATGTCCGTTGAAAAACCACCTTCACTGAAGTTTGAGATGATGTTTTTTTGGGGTAAGGGCTTGGGAAGTAAAGGAAAATATAGGCAAAAGTTGGGTACTATATATATATATATATATATACACGACCATTGAAAAACCACCTTCACTGAAGTTTGAGATGATGTTTTTTTGGGGTAAGGGCTTGGGAAGTAAAGGAAAATATAGGCAAAAGTTGGGTACTAGAGCAAAATCTCTCCCTTTGATACAATCCACTGCTCATTTTCATCTGCCATTTCCACGAGCCTCTTCGTCACCCTTAATTCCTCATCAAACGGTGGATTCTCAAGTGTTGTAAATAGATATAACTATGTTTCCCCACCTTTTCCTTGCCCATATATATATATACATATATATATATATACACACACACGCATACATATCTTGAGATAGAGAGAGGAGTCATATAGTACACCACTCATTTTGATCTTTCATTTCTGCCAACCTCTTCATCACCCTCAATTCCTCATCAAATGGTGGACTCTCGGGCTCTGTAAATAGCCATACATATGTATTTTCCCTATTTCCATGTCTTACCTCTCCTTTGTTCATCCCCTTCCCTTCATTCTTCCCTTGATCCTCTAAAGGAAGCAAAGGGAAACTCCGGCCCTACTGCCTGATGATGCATAGCTTGACATGTCTCTCCTCCCTGATCTCCTTAGTAGAAGGCTCTGCCTTAACTTGCTCGGGCTCATTCCTCTCATCCCAAACTCCTCAGTGTCGGGCTCTACCGAGAATCACGTAGGCCACCTCATTTAGCCTCTCTATCAACCCTATCTTCCCAGATCTCCTCTTAGAAGGCTCTGCCCCAGACGCCTCTCTCTCATCCCTATCCTCCCTATCTCCTTGTTGGCGGATGGGGCAGATCAAAATAATGCTTGCGTCATCACTGCTCCACCTCAAGTGACTCTAGTTGTCAAGCTCCACTCAGACCACTAGAGACCACATGACCAACATAGAAAGGTTTCCCCTCTCTATCACCCCTTTCCTCCCTATATCTACTCCCCTATTTTTTTCTATAGTATATATTACTATAAAGCTACTTGTTTTTTTAGTAGTTCAAGGTTTCTATTAATTCATCTTAGCCCTAATATCTATTGCTTCATGTTTTGTTATTGTTATGGATTTCTTGGGAGGCGTGGCTAAAGTGAGAGTGATGAACATATGTGATTACCTCTTATGAGAGCAGTTTGAGTTCATCTACATACTTTTGTTTGTGTATGATATATTGCATTTCATGCCAAACAATCTCAATGAAAGATAAATTTTAATTTGTTGCATCTTGTACAAACAATTGAGCACTTGATGGAGATTGGAGATGGACTACAAATATTTTAGCGAGGAATTCAGGAGGGTCGGGGCCAAGTTTGTAATGGCTTTGCTGAGAGAATGCCCTTAGAATTTTATGTACCTGGTCCAAATCATCTCATGGTTTTTGCATACAAATTAAGTTAATATAGTAATTAACTTGGCCATCATGCTCTTTTCTTTTGTATTTTGGCATGACAATAAAATTATATTTCAGTTTTTTTGAAAGAATTATTGAAATTCATTCTTGCATCATCTCCATTTGTTTCAAGCGTAAGATCAATTTCAGTTGTCATGAAGCAGCTATTGCTAATGATTGTGTGATGTCCAATTTTCTTTTTAGGATATCTGATTGTTTATTTGCACTGAAGTGGTGCATAAGCTTCTCACCACTTAATCCTCATGTTCATAATTAATTTCCAAGACACTGTTTGGTTTTTGATATCTCTATGTGGCATATAATCATTTTTCAATTACATGATTTACTTAAGCTTATCTAATTACTATTGTTAATTAATTGTGATGATGGTCACTAGCTCTATTTGCAATCCTATGATATATATTGATTACCAATGTTTATTATTTTTAGTAGGTAATTTTTTTAAGAACTTCTTAAATCATTGGATTCTTATGTTAATTATAGTTTGAATATTGAAATGAGATGTTTAGTTAGTAGGGTTCTATAAACATGGATAATGTAAAGCACTCATATATGGATAATGTGAAGCACTAGCTAACGATGAACTAGGACATGCCATTGGAATGATTTAAATCATTAGATGATGTACATATATTTTATAATAGGTATGCCAAGAATGTGGGGTTTAACATTCATTAAAACAATTCACATTTGAATAAGGTAACCCAGGATGTAATTGACAAATCATGCTATTGATTCACAGAAGGAGATACTATTTGTAGGCCATATACCAAACAAGATGGAGAAGAAACATGTTTGAAGGAAAAAGGGAAGAGGAAATTTCGTCAAATTGTGAGGGACCAATGTATTGCTTACTTGAGATTTTGTAAAGAACAAGATGGGAAATCTGAAATAACTAGGTTTTTGGAAGAGCATAGTCATTTATGTAGATCACCTAACAAAATACAACATTTGAGATCACACAGAGAAGTATCTGGAGCACAAAATACTTTATTCAAAACTTGTAGTTAGGCCAATATAAAAACTTTACAATTCACGAGTATGCTTGAAATTAAAGCTGATGGTCATTCTAATGTTGGGTTTATTGAGAGAGATCTTAGAAATTATGTGTTCCTTACAAGAAAAGAAAACAAAGATTTTGATGTGCATGATCTTTTGTGTCATTTTGAGGAGTCAAAGGAAATGAACGAATCATGTTATTATGCATATAAAGTTGATAAAAATGAAAAATTGGTTTGTTGTTTTTGGGTAGATGGGGTTTGTCGACATAACTATCACTTATTTGGGGATGTTGTTTTTGACACCACCTATGACACAAATCAATATTGCTTGATTTTGCCCCATTTACGGGTGTCAATCACCACAACCAATCAATAGTTATGAGTAGAATAAATGACAACGTATATATGCATTCTCTAGTCCATTGCAACAATTGATCATCAAAGCCAGTTCCTTGAGAACAAAAAATATATAGTCCCACCTTACTTGATCATAAGCTTTTCGAAGATAAACCTTTAACAAAAACATTTGGAGCCACTATTTCAATGAAGTTTTTTACTAACTCATGAGAAAGAATAATGATCTCACCAATCAACCGATCTTTAATAACGATAGTCTGATTGGCACTAACAAGCTCAGGAAGCATAGGAGCCAATAGATTAGCCATGATCTTTACAATGATTCTGTAAATGAAATTGCACAAAGAGATGAGATGAAAAGTTTCAAAACAATTTGAATTTGTAGTTTTAGGAAATAAAGTTAAGAAAGTAGGTGAAAAAATCCAATACTGTAGAAATGGGATTAGCACTAACAATTTCCCATAAGCTAATATAGAATTCTTTAGGGAATTCATCTAGCCCAGGCACTTTGTTATTGGCTAGACTCATGATTACACCCTTGTTCTCTTCTGCCTCCACGGTCTAGAAAGCACAACAAGTTGATCTTGACTTCAGCTTTTTCTTGAAAGGAATAATATGCATGGGCAACAGAGGAAGAAGTAAAATTTTCTAAAATATGTATTAGCCTAATGCCGAATATCACCAGGTTGCACAAGAGACCTAAGCATCTTGAATGTCATGAGTGGTATTTTGAACACTATTTGTAGCAACCAAGGAGTGGAAAAATTTTATGTGCCTATCCGACCATTGCTTATAAAGCTTTCTTCAATTTCCTCTTCCTTTAGAAGAGCTATCCTTGCTTCATGTTTAGCAATATGAAGCTGTTGGTTTTGGGGGTTAAGGCGAAGCTCTACATGAAGTTTTTATAATTGCAATTTTGCAACCTTGAGTCTTTCTTTCACAAACCCAATTGTTTTATTATTCTCAAGTTCAAGCACCTCCTTAATAGGTTTTATTTTCTTAAATAGCACAAGCAAAGGTCTACCGAAGGCTTCTACCATCTAGGTAGACTGCACAACATTTGTAATTGAAGCCTCTTTTAACCACATTAGAAAAAACCAAAATGGTTTTGGACTCGACAAACACTACAAAAAAATTAAGTTTTAGCAATGATTGCAAATAGTTGTTGAAAATAGTTTGGACCATCACAAAATGTATTGGCTATGGTCCACCCTTCGTCGCCACTATTGATGGCATTGCAAAAACTATTAGCTATGGTCATTTCAAATTTTGCCCCTTGTTGCGGTTAAGCCTAAAGCGATGGCTACTATGTCTTTTAGCTACAATTTTGGTCCTTGCTAATGCTATTTTTTTTAATTGTATTAATCTATTAGTGACGGCTCTGTATGGTTGTCACTGATGTTATCTTTCTTTTAAAAAAAATCATTAAATTTTCAGTGATGGCTTTGGTTGTCATTGATGCTAACTTTATTTAATAAAACTTCTAGTATATTTTTAATGACAGTTGCAACTCACTCTTTATTATAATTTTTTTAAAAAAACGAAGTCTATTCGAGATAGAAATTACATATAGAGAAATTAAACCATAATCTATGTTTGAGCACACCCATCCAATGAGTTCAAATTTAGTCAAATGAGTTAATTAATGATCATTATAATTGTATATATATGACTAATTAGTATTTAAGAATGTATTTCATGCAAGTAGGGCCACCAATGGTACCCCTTCTACCATTTGTCATCCGTACAATACTGCTAAAAAATTAATTGTATAGTTAAATTTATTTGATGGGTAAATAAAAGGATGATTTTATTTGATCATTATCTAATGGAAGATAACCAAAAAGTTATTTCATGTCCATTTATCTGTTACCCATTTGTCATATTTGAACATTGTAAATATATTATACTTGTTACACTAAACTATTGGTTTATTAAATTGAACCAAAATTTAGTGTTATATTACATGCAAGTTCACAAATGGATTGCTTTTATATGACTATTACAATGATTACAAAATTGAAGGAGTAAAGAAAAATTAGAAGGAACGTAAAAGAGCATTGAGTTAATGAAAGAGTTAAGAAATCGAAATAGAGAAAATACTAAGGCATTCAGGGTCATTGTAACATCTAATAATGTTCTTTATATGTTATGTTATCTCAGTTAAAATGAAATGGAGATTCTATCTAACCGGAATATATGAACATTAAAAGCAAAAAAAGATCAACAATAGATGAATGATTAAAAAAATTGTTTCTCCAAGAGTTCTATGTATCAAAATCACAAAATATTAAGAAGGAGATCCTTCAAACATCTTATATATTAAGATCACAAAGAAACAAGAAAAAGTGCAATATTAAATGTGTTAATTTTGTACCTTTGCAAATATGGTAAAGAAAAACCTTACTTAAAGTTTTATGGTTGAATTAAGCAAATCTCTTTGTCCTTAAGACAGAATTCACCCTCCTTAATGATGATTAGGACTTTTGGGCATTTGCCTCCTAGGATAAGACGATCACCCTCCTTAATGTAGGATTCTTGTAGAAATTGTTTTCCATGATTTTATAGGAAATCCCGTTGAAGACACCCTTTCCTGTTCAAATGGATGTGTCCATCCGTTAACGAACACAATGAATTTCCAAAATTAATTATCTTATTGACCCAACCCAACCAAACCCGATCGGCCAGCGGTGGTGAGCACGCATGTGGGTTAGCCTACCTAGGTGCATAAGGGCCTAACTTGAAAGGCCAAACCTGTGCCTTATATACTAACAGTATCACCTTCTTCTAGGCGATGTGAGACTATTCACTCATTCAACCAATTCACATGTGTGATTCTCATTCAACATAAAGTGGGCTTGGGCTCTCTCTACCTTATGGGCTTGACCCATGTAAATATTATGCGCTTAACCCATGTAAATATTATACCCACCTTAATGATATGGGCATAACCCATTAAATATAATGTCCACTTCTAATAATCCCCCACATGAATGAGAATTGACAGGATAACTATGGAAAATAATGCAGAAAAACCGTGAAAGCAAATATAGAAAAGATCATGCATGGGGGAAAGGTAGCCTTTGGCTTTGAACCTTAACTTGTGAAAACTATCGGGTCTACTGGCTAATCAGTGAACATGGTGTCTTGAACTATTCAGCCGTTTGTGTAAACGAAGACAATATAATTTACACAATAACTTCTCAGAAACACTGTGGTTTTTCATGATTGTTTTCATTTTGCCCTGAACAAACTTAGTTTTCATGAGTGCTGTAGAAGATTTAGCCTTAAAATCCTCATAGAAGCAGCCCCTTCACACTCATATAGGTAATTCTCATTAGGAGTACCCTACAATACCCCCACTCGAACTAATTGAAGCTATGAAAACCATTAAAATAAAAGCTTATCTTGATTCACTATGCAGGCATCACTATCTCCATATAGGAATGGGGATGAGATTTTATATCAATAGTGATTCCCCTTGAGTCCCCCACAAATCAGTTGTTTCTTTGAACCTAGATTTTGGGATCTCCAGTCAACTAGGTTGGGTTGCCATTATGGTGACTCTTAATGTACAGGCTTGAAGCCCATTCCCCTCGATGAATGCTTACTTGTTCTTTGGTCAAACCCTTAGTAAGTGGATCCACAATATTTATTTTTAACCTAACATAATGGAAATTATTCCACTAGAGAGCAATTATTTTATGGTATCGTGCCTCTGACGTATATGTTGAGACTTACCATTATACAAGTTACTTTGTGCCCTTTCTATAGCCGATTGGCTATCATAGTATATACAAATAGGTGGCATAGGTTTCCCCCACACTGGAATATCCTCTAAAAAATTACAAAGCCACTCAGCCTCATTGCCTGCTCTATTAAATGCAATGAATTCATTGTGGGTCTTGCTATGCACGTCTGTTTAGAGGATTTTCAAGACACAGCTACACCTCCAAGAGTAAAGACATATCTACTTGTGGATTTTGAGTATTTTGTATCAGATATCCAGTTTGCATCACAATAACCCTCTAGTATTGATGAATACCTAGTATAATGTAGCCCATAGTTCAAGGTATATCTCAGATATCTAAGTACCCTTACTATATAGCCTTCTAGTGGTCTGCCCCTGGGATGCTATTGAATCTACTCAATTTACTCACCGAGTATACTCTGTCTGGTCTTGTACAATTCATAATGTAATTGAGACTTCCAATAATTTGAGAATATTAAAGTTGTGATATGCTCTCACTCGTGTTTTTGCTTAAGTGCAATGTCACATCTACATATGTTCTCGCTGGGTAATTATCATTTTTATTAAATTTTTCTATGATTTCTCAATGTAATGAGATTAAGATAATACATATCCATCAGATATTCTATGATTTTCATCCCTAGTATGATATCTACAACACCCATATCCTTCATGTCAAACTATTTGTTCAACATCTTCTTAGTAACTTTAATGAGCATATCATCCACATATAGACATACAATGACATAGCCATCAGGTCTATCTTTCACATAAACACATTTGTCACATTCATTACTTTTAAATCTATTTGACATCATCATTTTGTCAAATTTTTATACCATTGCTTAGGTGCTTGTTTAAGCCTATAGAGAGATTTAACAAGTCTGCACACTTTGTTTTCTTGACCCGGTACAACAAACCCTTTAGGTTGTTACATATATATTTCATCATTTAAGTCACCATTCAAAAATGCAATTTTCACATCCATTTGATGTATTTCAAGATTATACAAAGCAGCAATAGCAATTAACATCCAATTGAAAGTCATCAAAATAATCTTCACCTTCCTTTTGCTTGTATCCTTTGATTACAAGTATAGTTTTATATTTGTCAATTGATCCATCAACCTTCATCTTCCTCTTAAATATCCATATATATCCAAGAGGTTTACTCCCTGGTGGTAAGACCACCAACTCCAAAGTATGATTTTGTATAATGGATTCAATTTCACTATTTACTGCCTCCTTCCAATATTGTGATTCAGGAGAGGACATGACTTCCTTAAAGCATTGAGGCTCATTTTCTAACAAATAAGTTAGAAAGTCTGGACCAAAGGATTTTGATGTTCTAGCACGCTTGCTTCGTCTAGGTTCATCATCTTCTCCCTCTTGGTCTTCACTATTGTCCTGTGCGACATCTAAAGTTCTTTTAAGAGAACTTTCCTTTTGTGTAAAATTCCATGAAAAATATGTTAAAAAAATGAGACATTCCTTGATTTAATCGCAATATTAACATTTACATCAAGAATATCCGATATATGAACAAGAAAGCGATATGCATTGTTATTATTGGTATAACCAATGAATACACAATCAATGGTCTTTGGTCCAATTTTAATCCTCTTGGGATTAGGGACTGCCACTTTTGCTAAAGACCCCCACACTTTTAAGAATTTGTAGGAAGGCTTTTGAGCTTTCTATAATTCATATAGTGTTTGCATGGTATTCTTATGAGGTATTTTATTGAGAATATAATTAGCTGAAAACAAATCTTCCCCCACATGTTCTAAGGTAACCCAAAACTTATTAACATGTCATTTATCATTTCTTTTAAAGTTTTATTAAAGTTCAGCAACTCCTTTTTGCCGAGGTGAATAGGGTGTCGTAGTTTAGTGTATAAATACCATGTTGTGAATAAAAATCACCAAAAGGTGATTCATATTCCCCACCTCATCGCTTCTTAAAAATTTCATTTTCTTGCCAAGATGATTCTCAATTTCTGTTTTATATAATATAAACATGTCAATAGCCTCATCTTTACTTCTCAGTAAGTAGACATAATAATATCTGGTGTAATATTCAATAAATGTAATCAAGTACTTTTTATCTCCTCTTGTTTGAACAAGTTTTAAATCACAGACATAGCTGTGAATCAACTCAAGAGGTTCAGTACATCTATCAATACTTTGGAAAGATTTCCTTATTAATTTTAATTCCACACAAGTTTCACATTTATGATTCAAGTCAATATTAAATTTAAGCAGATATTCCATATTAATCAAATTTCATAAAGCATCATAATTAACATATCCTAATCTACCATGCCATATATCACATGACTCAATCATATAGGAGGAAGAAGCATTCACATTCTTAATAATAGAAATAGGTAGAATAGTTAGTACATTGAGCTTGAAAAGCCCCTCATTAAGGTACCCTTTGCCCACATACATCCTACCCTTGGTCAAGACAAATTTATCCGACTCAAACACCAACTTGAACCCATTCTTGTTCAGCAGTGATTTGGACGGTAAATTCTTTCGAATTTCTGGCACATATAGCACATTGTTGAGCTTGAGTTCGTTGCATGTAGTAATCTTGAGCACCACCTTTCCAATTCCTTCAACCTTTGCAGTAGAAGAGTTGCCCATAAATAGCTATTCACCATTTTCCATGGGTTAATAACTGGAGAACATCTTCCTGTTTGAGCACACATGACGAGTAGCCCCGGTGTCCACCAACCATTCTCTAGCCATGACCCCCGGTTTTCTTTTTAGAAGCATGGTTGTCCTCTTCAATCCTTAACCTTACAATCAAGTCTTCTATGTTCATCTCCTTACGCTTGTGCTTTAAGTAGTTCTTAAAGTCCTTCCAAGAATGTGGTAATTTCTCTATTTTTGCAGCTGGAAAGACTCACTTATAGTCATACCTTCTACTTGAATATCAAACAGAATAACTTGGAGTTCTTGAACTTGACTCATCACAGTTTTAGAGTCCACCATTTTGAAGTCAAAAAATTTGCCGACCACGAATTTCTTCATTGCAACATCCTCAGTCTTGTACTTCTTATCTAAAGACTCCCAAAGTGCCTTACTACTCTTCATCGGGCTATAGACGTTATATAACGTGTTATCCAATCCATTAAGGATGTAATTATGACATAGAAAATCTGCATGCTTCAAAGCATCGACTGTCGCGACAACCATTTTGTTGTCATTCTGTTTCTCCTAAGCGAGAACGGGTACGTCATCTTGAAGGAATCGGGCCAGATTCAATGTGGTAAAAGAAACAACATTTTCTGTTGCCATCTTTTGAAATCCGCACCAATGAACTTTTTTGGTTTTCCCCCTTTAATTTATATAGGTGCATTCATCGAAGTAGGAATAATGACCAAAGTCAAGTTGGTACCTTCAATAGCAATTTTTGCTCCAATGAACAGAAGATAATCTCAGTTTTTTTTTAAAATTCATAGTGTTTTTATTTTTTTAAAATTTTACGAAACCCTATAAAGTTCAAGAAATTATAGATAACTCAGGAAATTTAAAAAAATTACGCCGAGTCGAGTTCCAAGAAATTACACATATAGTACTGTAAAGTTCAAACAATTACACACAACAAAATTTTGAAAATTACATAATATAGTGAAATTCAAAAATTACATACAACATAGTAATTGATTGATAATTTACAAATAGAACAGTAATATTTTGAAAATTTCACACAGCAGTATATTTTCGAAAAAATTGAAACAGAATAGTAAACTGTGAAAAATTTACATATAGAACAATATTCTTTCAAAAATTTACACCCAGAATATTAAAATTTCATAAATTTATGCCCAGAATAGTAAAATTTCATAAATTTAAGCATAGAACAGTAAACATTTAGAATCATATGCATAGAAATATCAAATTTCGAAAATGTACATACATTTCAAAAATTTTCACACAAAACAGTAAATAATTTTATTTTTTCAAATGAACCATAAATTTTCGAAATTCACATAATATAACTTATAAATTTACTATTCTACATGCAAAATAATAAAGTATGAAAATATGTAAAGAATTCTCTCTTAAGATTATTACTTTCGTACCTTTGTAAATATGGTGAAGAAAAACCTTATTCAAAGTTTTATGATCGAATCAAGCAAATCACTCTATCCTAAAGACATAATTTGCTCTCTTTAATGATTATTAGGACTCTTGGGCATCTGCCTCCCAGGATAAGACGATCAACCACGTACTGTAAGAGCACCTCCAACACAGTACATGCAGCGAACCGTAGTATGTATGCTCTCACAAAAAGGAAAACAGACGAAAATCGAATGTAGGATTCTTACAGAAATCATTTTTAATGATTTTATAGGAAATCCCATTGAAGACACCATTTCCCATCCAAACGGATGCATCCTTCCATTAACGGACACAATATTTAGTAAAAAGAAAACCAGACCCATTTATAGGAAACTAAACCAAATAAATAGAAAACCAAAATAAATGAATTTGTCCTTAAATTAATTATTTTATTGACCCAACACAACTCGACCCAGCCGGCTAGATGGCGGCGCGCGTGTGTGGGTTAGCCCACCTAGGTGCATGGGTCCAACATGTCTCTCATCCAGAAAAGTGGGTTGGGCCAAAGGCCTAACTTGTGCCTTATATACCAACAATATCACCTTCTTCTAGGAGATGTGAGACTATTGACTCCTTCAACTAATTCATGTGTGATTCTCAATTTAAGATAAAATGGGTTTGGGCTCTCTACCATATGGGCTTGACCTACTTAAGTAATATGGGCATGACCCACATAAATATTAATGGCTTAACCCATGCAAATATTATACCCACCTTAATGATATGGGCTTAACCCATTAAATATAATGCCCACTTCTAACAAAATGAATATCTTTTCAAATAATCAATACTTACTTGAATCCAATGATGAAACATTAATAGAACTCTATCAGATTGTTACAAATCACCTCTAGCCTTACTTAGAGGGCTTAGAAAACTATTATAATAAAACATAAATAGAAAAACTAAAAAAGAAAAGAAAGAAAATAAGAGAAGAGAGCTCCAAAGTGGAAGGGATAATGCCTCTCCAACGTTCACCTCACGTTATATATGAGTAGAGGGGGTTGCATCAAAGAGGAATGTACAATCATATCTCTTTATTATTTCTTGATTGGCTACCTAATTAATTATTTTTTTAGTAATGATTAGATTATAAATCAATTGAATGAAATCAAAGATTTATTGAGTAGATATGTATCATTTACTCTTTGTATAGTTGTCCAATCAGCCTAATCGTATTTTATTATGTGTATTAATCATAACCATTGAGAAGATCCTCAAATGTTGGTCTCGGGTTAATTTATGAGTTGTTCCTTTGTATGAATAATTTGACCCATATATCTTTAGAATTATGAATTTTTTCTTGAAATGGTGATTGTAGCTATTACACCCCGGCACACGCCACCCATGAGTTGAACCCGGTCTAAGGAGGAAGTGGCATGCGGCGCGACAAGGTGGAGTGGAATTGCAGAAGACAACCCATCCTTAGTAGAACATACTATAGAGTTGCGCGCACATACTTTGTATAAAGGCAACATATGCAAATAAAGGACTATTATAAAAGTATTAGTTCACTCATTGCCACATACTAGTCATACAAAAGCCTACACATAATGTATTAGCCTACACATAATGTATTAGCCTACACATAATGTATTATAATACATTATAATGTTTTAGCTTCCCTGAAGAAGTTACTGTTCAAACCTCTGTCTTTGAAATGTGCGAACATGTTTTGAGATATGTGAAATGCACAATATCCATGTGCAGCATATGGAAACATTTGAGCTACTTGTGATGTGATTGATTTATGCCGATTAGAAAGTATCCTATGCCCTCCAAGTAACCAAGTCGGGTTTCCAAATGTGCAAGGACCCATCCCCATGCATTATTATTCTCTCCTTCTCCAATAGCACAAGTAATTGGGTACATATGGTTCTCACTATCTAATGTAGATATCACGAATAAAGTCTCTTTATACCTTCCTTTTAAGAATGTGTCATTTATACATATAATACCTTGTTGATCCTAACCAGGAACCACCCACCATTTAGACTGCATTGGATACACATAAGCCAAATGATCGAATGTAAAAATATTTTGTGCAGTGATGTAGTTTTGACTCATATTCAATCTGCTTTGAGAAAGAAGACCTGTCTTCGCAGTTCACTCTAAATAGCATTTGGAAACTTAAAATTAGATATAATCTCCACATATGCTCCAGCAAATGATAAGTGACTCAAGTCTGTAGTCATTGAATCAGTATGCAGAGGAATACCCAATCAACTTAGAATGAAATTAAACTATCTGGAGCAAAGTATTGCACTGGAAGTTAGGGAGGCATATCCAAATCAGAATGCCATGGATAATCTATCGCACAGGCTTCATGCTTGGGTGGGATTGAAGGAGAACCCACCTAGCATTCAACACCTTATCACAATTCTCTTGCGATGCAAATTTGAACAAGAAGAAACGTTGGGATAATGATTTCATCTTAAAAATGAAGGCTGTTTTCCAAATGCATGTCAAATACTGTGTCAATGCATTCTTCAACCACATAGTAGGGGTAGTCTACTAAGGACGTACCCCACAAGCGTATGCTGCCAACACAAAGTTTCGCTTTCCAAAAGAGCTTTATGGATTGTCACTGATGTTTGATTTAACAACTCGGGGAAATGTGGAAGAGAGGTTGAGGGAGATGCTACACAAGTTGGACGGGTTGACTAGTTGATGCTGGAGGATGAGGCCACCATGGCCCCGGCGACGGAGGTGCTAGAGGGAAGACAACAACAAAAGGACTCTAAGATGTCACCACTCCCCATGCGACCAAATAAGGTGGATTTTTACCTATAGGGCTGGGAAAATCTCAACCCAACCCAGTTACTCAACCCTAAGGGGTGTTCACAGACGGAAACTGACGTGGACACAGGGTTGTCCAGGTCCGTACGTTATTTGAATAACTCATGTCCGTGTCCATCCGTATCCGCCTTAGTCCGTATTATACTTTGTCCAAGTCCCTCCGCTACAGATACAGACAAATATGGACAAATATTTCAATACCTAAATTTTTATCCCAATCCAAATTTTTTAGAACTTTTATAGCATGTAAAAGTTGTCTTAACATATTACATAGGTATAAAAACTATACTATCAAGATATCTAATATTCATGTAGTATATTAAGATTATTTTAACATGTTATATAAGTACTAGATTTATATTTTCAAACTGTCTAGTACCTATGTAGCATGTTAGGACTGTTCTAACATGGTACATAAGTACTAGATTCATGTTTTCAAGTTGTCAAGTGTGTATATTTAAGGGAATGTTAGGTAAGGGTGGCAGACGTGGACACGGACAAGGGTATGTCTGTGTTTGTAACTCCCTATTAGTGCGGATGAAAAACATTATCTGTGTTTGCAACCGTGTCTGGCCTGGACTAAAAAAGATGCGGGCACGAACGGACATACGGGCAATGGATGCCCATGAACATCCATACTCAACCCGAACTTGACCGGCATAACCCTATACCTGATCTGACTATAGGTAGGGTGAGGGTGTGGGATTAGGCTCTTGACCCATTTTTAATTGAGAGTCGGGTCGAGCCTGACCTGCACAACCCAACCAACTGGACTCTCACCCCACTACAAATAATAAAAAATCCTATTATTATGGTACTGGCCTATTGGACATTTATTATTATTATGGTATTTTTTTATTGTATACTATGTTTAATCAGAGGTGTTAAAACACAAATTTGGGTATGAATAAGATGCTTTATGCATAGATATGATTACATATATTTTGTTTTGTAGTAGACATCCAATTTGGGATAACAGAGGATGATATCTTGAAGGTGTAGTTAATTTCTATATTGTTTAATTTCTTTTATATTATTCTTTTAGGTGTGATAAATGGATTGATAATATGTTATATTTTGTTGTATTCATTACCCAACCTTTCTCATTCGGAAGGAAACATCACTTACTAGACTCGGCTTTATATAAAATGCCTGACAGTCATAATAGGGAGCAGGTTAGAAACATGCAACTGGAGAGGCAGATGATAAAACTTGATGAGGGACAATTTTCGAAGAAGAAAAATTGTAAACAAGTGTTACTAGTTACTGAGGGTAGGGCTACAAGTAGCTATAGAGAAGCAATTATAGGAATTTTAGAATTAAGACATGTTGAATCACTTGATCCTCTCTTGTCATAAAAAAAAATGTTTAATCTATTTTGTGTTTGTATGTGAGTTACCAAAAGCTAAGTAAACTGATCTTAAGTAAATAAACGTTGAAAGTTTGTTTTGTTATCTTTCTCTCAGAATGGAAGAAAGACAACATTATACCTCTAAGATCTTTATTGATGACTACTACAAAAATGTGTTAACTACAAATCAACCAAAGAATCAAACATTAAAAAATAATTGTGTAATGTACTTAAATTTATTTTGTTTTTGGCCTTTGCAAAGAGAAAGTATGTAATACGAGTCTAACAAAAAACTTGTAGGAAAAAAGTAGGGTTACCTACATACCCGACCCGACCAGGCTCAAGTAAGAATAGAGTTTGGATTTTTGACCTGATTCAAAAATAAGGTCAAGTCCAACCCGACTCAATTTGTCCCAAACTGACCTGACTCATCCTGATTCCCGGCCCTAGTTACCTATACGCATGGTTTCCTTTGGCTGGTAAAGATGTGTCACATCTATCAAGTACTGTTTGAGTGAGATATCTACATTTTGGGTTGGGCAAATGATCTTCACATATATGATAATAAACAACATAAATAGCATGAACTAGAAATCATTATACTTTACTACACTTGCGAAGTGCAATTTCAGTTTTCTATATATCAAGCATAATATTAGAACAAATAATTATATCATAGTGGCGTTGTACATTAACCAGGATTTGTAAATCTACCCTTCCAATAGCAATAACAAGAAGATCAAAAGACTCGAACAAGGCACCTCGCATTTCGCACTGCCACAATAACAACAAGAAGTTCAAAAGACTTGAACAAGACACCTCACATTTTGCACTGCTGCGTGAGCCCAGGCTCAAAGGGCCATTGAATTTAAATCGGATGTTAAAAGTCCTATGGCCCACGTTATTCAGGGGGCATTTTGGGATTCAATGGCTCATAGAACATGAGCTCATGGAGCCGCTCGTGAACTCAGACTCATCTCAACTTTTGCCAAATTATAATACTCCATCTAATCTATGATAGTAAGTATCTTATTTAATTTTTTTAATGCCCAAGGAACAACAAAAGAACACCTACCTGGGAATAATACTCTTACATGGCCAATTAATCCAATCCTAAGAAAAAAAAATTACAAGAGGTTCATTGTAAAAAGCTAAGAGGAAAAACCTTTATGTAGAAGCTTAGCAAGCAAAAAAATGGTTAGATAGGTCTAAAGTTAATATTTTATTTTGCCCAAATTCATTTTTAATAATTACATGAAGTTTTTTTTGAATGAAATAATTACAAAGATTCCTGTGGCTAAAGACAATTAATTCTTAGCTTTTGACTTAAAAACTAATTTACCCAATAAAACTTATCTTCAGAATATCTGATATATGTTCTGCAGGTTTGAACACTTTTGAGAGGTCTTCATCTGTGATGATGCAATAGTCCTTATAGAAATGGTATAAAAAACTGAAAATGCTCTTCCCAGGATGAGTAGCTTGTCACCCTTGTTTAAGCAAACCCACCTCACTATACACTCTGGATATACGTGGAAGGTGGATAACGAGAGATTCTGTTAAAGGGGTAAACCGGCTAATAGTGAGAGTGGTAAACTACTCATTCCTTTTCTTAGAAGATAATTCATACCAAATATACAGCCAATGGGTTTTGCCTTAAAGTAGTCACCACTGTGATTTCAAATGCTGGCTCCCATGGATCTACGATTTTGCATGATCATGTATGTTTATTCGTCATAAAATTCAACATTAAGGTAGCATGATTCATAAAAAGTAATCATAAACCATGCGTACCAAAGGTATACAAACTAGCATTGAGTATTATAGGGGTGAAACTTTTAAGGGTCAGCCACCCGTAAAAATGCTTATTAGGGCCGGAGATTTTTGGGATCCATCTTAGAGCAGGCCTTAAAATTTTTAACCCGCTTTAAATAGGGTTTGGCTAGAACTGAAGGGCAAAAAGCCTGTAGGTCGATTCATCGTACCATTAAATATTAAAATAATTTTTTTTTATATTTTTAAAAAATTTGACATAAAAAAATAGAAAGAGAAAAAAAAGACGTGACATATTTTAAAGAAGTTTTAAGAGATTTTAAGCTTATAAGTTATTATAATTAATTTTACATGACCCCACCTAAATACAAAAACATATATTGTTATGTCTTATAGGGCTAACTAGTAAAACCCTACCTAAAGATTATAACTTTTTTATAAATAAAAAAATAACAAAACATAAAATAAAAAAGTTAAGAGGCCTAGCTCGAGCATGCTTAGGGCTGGGCTTTTGAAAGATCGTTAGGGCTAGCCCAGGCCCCAGAAATATGCTTAGTGGGCTAGGGCAGGGCCCCACTCCGGCCCGGCCTGGTTTCAACCATTTTGAGTAATGGGATTGGTTAGTGTGTTGGCAATTAATAATGAAATTTAGTAGTAAATGTGTGCTGGCAATTAATAATGAAATTTAAGTAGTAAATGTGTGTTGACAGATACCTTGAAGGGAAGACATTATGGTTTTGGCCTTTGGACAGTGTTGCCATCAATCGGCTCTGTCGGATGAGCAAAGAGTGAAGAGAGGTGTGATAAGGCATTCATTACGTGGAAAGAAAACACAATCTTCTATGAATACGAAAACAATGCAGTTTATATGTAGCAAGCAAAATGGTAATTCAGAGGACAAATAAAAGTTGGTCTTTCATCTTCCATGACTACATGTTTAATAATACTTGCATGTGCACATTAACTTTAAGTTTTCATTTGACTAAAGTTAATTAATTCTTAGCTTTTGACCCAAAAGTTAGTTTATTCATAGCAACTCATCTTGAGCAGATGTAATCGGCATGCAGTTTTGATAATTGAACCCACTTGTGAGCAGTCTCCGTCTCGTGATTTAATAGTAGTACCAGAGAAATGGCACCACCTATTCAGACTAGCTGGTTGGGAAGTCAAGCGGTTGGTTAGCGTGTTGGCAATAATTAAAGAACTTTAGCAGTAAACGTGCATAGGCATTAGGCAGTCGTCAACCTTGGATACGTTGAATTCGGACAATACATTGGCCTTAAATGTGAAACGTTACGGGTGTTTCGGAAATAGCAATGAATAAATTTTTATTGAAGGCCCCAAGCCACGCTTCCTACTATAATATCTCATCCCACACAAATTTACTACCTATAAATCCCCTCTGCCTTCTCCCTCATCTTTAGTACCCCATCCCTTCCTAACCTCTCCCTTCTGCCCTTTGCCCCTCCTTTCTGCCTCCTCTCCCTTTTATGCACCCTTTGCCCCTTCTTTTCACATCACTCCCTTTTGCCCTCCGCCTCTCCGTTCTAACTTCTCCTTCTTCTCTGACCTTCTTATGAGTTTACCAGCTACAAGTTCATTTGGTACTACATCAACATAGAGCTGAAGCAAAAGACTAGTCCCCCTTATTCCCTATTGTAACCCAGCCCTCCCTTCTGCATTTCCCCTTATCTTTGCCGATTTGTTCTCTCTTCTCCCTCATCTTCGGTGCCCCTCCCATACATGTGCCAAATACCAATTCATTTCATATTATATCAATGGAGAGTTGAAGTAGAAGAACTACTGCTAAACCCCCCAACCATCGCAGCCCCCTCTGCAGCACATCACAATTGCAACCTAGTCCCCCCTCTGCAGCTTACCGCAACCTAGCCCCTACAACCCATCGCAACACAACGTCCCCTTATCAAGCTAAGATGCCTAGTCCCCTATTCCCCATCACAACTTAGCTCTCGTGTTCTCCATCACAACTCAGACCCCTTATTCCCCATTTCAACTAAGCCCCCCCTATACCCCATTGCAATGCAACCCCCCTACAGACCATCACAACATAGCCCCCTTGCCCCTCATCTCAACCCAGCTCCCCTGCAAGCCATCACAACTCAACCTCCCTTTACAGGCCATCACAACCAAACCCCCTAGGTTGTATGTTGTCGCATCCCAGCCCCCTACTCTCCATTGCAACTCAGCTCACTCCAACCTAACCTAGCCCCGCTTTGCAGGCTAGTGCAATGTAGCCTCTCTTACAGGCTGCAGGCCATCACAACGCAGTCCTCTTGTTCCCCATTGCAACTCAGCCTCCTCATTCCCCATTGCAACCCAGCCGCATGCAGCTCATCTCAACTTAACCCCCCTTAGGCCATTACACCCCAGTCCTCAAAATACCTTCTTGCTATAGTGGTTCATCCCACCCAAAATTCACTGCACATAGCTCCTTCTTGCCCTTCGCCCCTCCCTTCTGCTTTCTCCCTCATCTCCAGCTCCTTGTCTTTGCCCAGCCTCTCTCTTCCTCCCTTAGCCCCTCTTTTATGCCTTCTCCATTCTCCATCTCCACGGACCCCTCTATGTTGCCTTCTTTCTTGTCATAGCCCTCCCATGATTGCACTGGCTGCATGTTTGTCTAGTATTGCATCAAAGGAAAGCTGAAGCATAATACCAGTCCCCCTATTCCCCATTGCAACCTAGCCCTCCATTCCACCTTCTCCCTTATCTCCCCCCTTCCCTTCCCTCTTCTTCCTTATCTCAGCCCTTCCCTACCCTCTTCTCCTTCTCCTTCTCCTTCTTCTTTTGGGTTCCTCCCATACATGTGCCAATTGTTGGTTCATTTCGTATTGCATTAATAGAGAGCTGAAGTAAAAGAACTACCGTTGCACCAAGACCAAGTCCCCTGCAGGATTGTCCCAAGTGGAAGAAACAAGTAGATTCGAAGAAGAAAAATGCACAAGCCAACGTGACTGAAGTGGAGAATCTCTCCAACAATGTGATTGACATCAACCTTTCCGCTGTAATTTCTAAAATGAACATGGTTACTAATGTAAGATAATGGTGGGTGGACACCGGGGCCACTCGTCATGTGTGCTCAAACAAAAAAATGTTCACCACTTATCAATAGTGGGAAATTGTGAAGAACTTTTCATGGGCATTTCTTATACCGCCATGGTTGAAGGTACTAGAAACATGATGCTCAAGATAACTTTAGAAAAGGAACTAACTCTCAACAATGTATTGTACGTGCCAAAAATTTGAAAGAATTTAGTGTCAGGTTCACTGTTGAGCAAGAATGGTTTTAAATTGGTGTTTGAATCAGATAAGTTTGTATTGGCTAAGAGTGAAATGTATGTGGGAAAAAGGTATATTAATGAGGGGCTTGTTAAACTGAATGTATTGACTATTATACATGTTGCTAATATTAAGAATGCTAATGGTTCTTCTTCTTATATGACTGAGTCAAGTAATATGTGGCATGGTAGATTAGGACATGTTAATTATGATACTATGTGAAGATTGATTAATATGGATTTTGTGCCTAAATTTAATATTGATCATCATAAATGTGAAACTTGTGTGGAATCAAAAATTAACAAGAAAATCATTTTAAAGCATTGAGAGATTTATTGATACTCTTGAGTTAATTTAAAGCAACGTCTGTGACTTAAAACTTTTTCAAACAAGAGAAGGTAAAATGTATATCACATTTATTGATGATTGCACTCAATGTTGTTTTGTGTACTTGCTGAGAACTAAGGATGAGACTATAGATGTTTGTACTATACAAAACAAAGGTTGAGAATTAACTTTGAAAGAAAATAAAAATTCTACAAAGTGACAGAGGTGGGGAATATGAATTACCTTTTGGTGAATTTTGTTCACAAAATGGTATTATACATCAAACTATAGCACCCTATTCACCTCAGTAAAATAGAGTTATTGAATTAAAAGATAGAACTTTAAAATATATGAAAAATGTCATGTTAATAAGTTCTGGATTACAATAGAATATGTGGGAGGAAGCTTTACTTTTAGCAAATTATATTATCAATAGAATACCTCATAAGAGAACTTTGAAGACACTGTATAAATTATGAAAAGCCTTCCTACAAATTCATAAAGGTGTGGGGGCGTTTGGCGAAAGTGGCAGTCGCAAATCTCAAGAGGATTAAGATTGGATCGAAGACCATTGATTGTGTATTTATTAGTTATGCCAATAATAATAGTACATATCATTTTTTCGTTTATCAATTGGAGATTCCTTATGTAAGTATCAATACTGTGATTGAATCTAGGAATGCTTCATTTTTTTGATATATTTTTTTGATCCATATGACAATATTGAAAACCAAAAGGGAGAAGATGATGAACCTAGATGTAGCATACGTACTAGAACATCAAGATCCTTTGGTCGAGACTTTTTAACTTATTTGTTAGAAAATGAACCTAAAAGCTTTAAGGAAGTCATGTCCACTCGTGAAGCATAATATTGGAAAGAGGTTGTAAATAGTAAAATTGAATTTATTATGAAAAATCATACTTAGGAGTTGGTGAACCCCCAGGAAGTAAACCTCTAAGATACAAGTGGATATTCAAGAGGAAGATGAAGGTTAATGAATCATTTGACAAACATAAAGCCAGACTTGTTATTAAAGGATACAAGAAAAAAGAAAGTCAAAATTATGAAAGATATGGGTGTTGCAGATGCTATACTATGGATGTAAATCACTAGAAAATCTGATGGATACGCATTGTCTCAATCTCATTTTATTAAGAAAATCCTAAACAAATTCAATAAGAATGATAATCGTCCAGCAAGAACACATGTGGATGTGATATTGCACTTAAGCAAAAACACTGGTGAGAGTATATTATAACTTCACGATTTTCAAATTATTAGCAGTTTCAATTACATAATAAATTATACGAGACTGGACATAGCACGGTTCTTAGATATCTATGATATAGCTTGAACTATGGATTGCGTTATACAAGGTTTTCAGCAGTATTAGAGGGTTACTATGATGCAAACTGGATATCTTATATAAAAGACTCAAAATCTACAAGTGGGTATGTGTCTTTATTCTTGGAGGTGCATCAGTGTCTTTGAAATCCTCTAAATAAACATGCATAGTAAGATCTATAACAGAATCTAAATTTATTACACTTGATAGAGTAGGCGAAGAGGTTAAGTGTTTCATCATTTTTAAAGGATATTTCAATGTGGGGGAAACTTGTGCCACCTATTTGCATCCATTGTAATAGAAAATCAACAATAGAAAATGCACAAAGTAACTTATATAATGGTAAGTCTCGGCATATACGTTGGAAGCATAATACATATAAAATAATTGCTCTTTAGTGCAATAATTTCTATTGAGTACATTACATCAAAAGAAAATATTGTGGATCCGCTTACTAAGGGTTTGACCGAAGAAAAAATGAGTAGTTCATTGAGAGGAATAAGCTTGAAGCCTATACATTAAAAGTCACCATAATGGCAACCCAACCTAGTTGATTAGAGTTCTCAAGATCTAAGATCAAAAGGACAGCTGATTCGTAGGGAATTCAAGGGAAATCATTATTGAGAGAACATCTCATCCTCATTCATATGATGAGATAGTGATGTTTGGAGAGTGAATTAGGATAAAATATACTTTTAATGGTTCCTATGGCTTAAATTATTTCAAGTGGCGTATGACATAATACTCCCAATAAGAATCGCCTATATGAGTATGAAGGGGCCGCTTCTATGAGGATTTTAATGCTAAATCTTCTAAAGTACTCATAAAAACCAGATTTGCTTAGGGCCAAAATGAACACAATCATGACAATCATGTTGTGTCTGAAAAGTGACTGTGTGAATTCTATTGTCTTACTTTATACAAACGACTTAACAATTGAAGACATCACGTTCGTTGATTAGTTAGTTGACCCGATAGTTTTCACAAGGAAAAGTTCAAAGTCAAAATCTACCTTTCCTCCATACATGAACTTTTCAATATTTGCTCTCACGTTTTATCTATATTATTTTGCATAGTTATCCAGCTAATTCTCATTCATTTGGGAGATTGTTAAAAGTAGGCATACAGGCTAAACACATTTGGATATTGAGAGCACAAGCTCATTTTCAAGTGAATGAGAATAACACATGTGAATTAGTTGAAGGTTGTGAATAGTCTCATATCGCCTAGAAAAATGTGATGTGCTATTATATAACACATAAGTTTGACATTTCAAGTTAGGCCCTTGGGCTACCTTACTCTTGTGGAGAAAATATATGTTGGACCCATATACATAGGTGGGCTAGCTCACATGCGTGTGAACCGCCACCATCCTTCTAGAGTGCTTGGCTTGGTTCAGTTTGTACTCACAGCTGCTTGAGTTGGGTTGGGTTGGGTTAGGTTAACAAGATTATTAATTTTGAGACAAATTTATTTGGTTTTCCCTTAACCTAAAATACATTCAGTTTTTGTTTCACCAAAATGTGTTTGTTAATGGATGAGATTTCTTATAAAACACAGAAAATAAGTTATCTCAATCATCCTTTACTTGATTTTGATTCCTTCTTTTGTTAGAGTAATTCCATAACATTGGTTTGTTGCATGCGCTATGTGAAGGTACTTCTATAGTGTGTGGCCGATCGTCGTATACTGGGAGATAGATGCCCAAGTGATTCCTAAACACCATTAGGGAAGTTGAATTTTGTTTTAAAAATAAAGTGTATACTCTTGATTCAATCATCTTCTTTCAGTAAGTTTCTTTTAACACAACAATTAAAAAAGTACGGAATTAACACCATGTACTTTGTATTTTATATGTACTTAGATACTAAGAAAACAAAGGTTTTAAGCACTAAAAGTCAGTCAAAGTTGACTTGTAACTAGAGCTGATTTGGGGTTTTAAAGGAGCCAGAAGCATAAATTATTCTACTCTCTATATTTACTTTCTATTATTGTAGCTGTAGAATCTAGGAAAAACTATATATTTGATATTGTATTGAATCTTAATAAATTATTTTGAGAATGAACTTGATCTTATTCTGCCAATTACTTGGCAAAGCTTGACCTTGCAAAAATATACTCCTGCCCCCCGATAATAGGTATTTGCCAAATTATTTACAAATAATATACCTCGAGTTGCTTATGGGCCCTGCTCATTGAAAGCCGTCGGGCTTATTAAAACCCGCTAGCCCCCGAGTTTTATGGGCTCACATATTTATGTGACTAAGTATTTGGAATAGAAAAGATGAACAAAATTATTTCATTTTAGTTTTCTAATCCAGACAGGACAGAGGGAGTGTAATGAAGAATCGTGATTGATGTAGAAAGTAAGAGGTAATATTACGAAAAGTTTCCCCCTACCACACGCTCACAACCTTCATGCTAATAGTGTAGGTAGATAATTGAGACAAGTCTCATTCAATTCAGTCATCAACTACCGAGCTCAACCAGTATTACATAAGCAAGACGCCTACATCGAAGGCTAAACTGCAGTTTCCTACGAGCCTAGAGATAAGACAGCATAACAAAACGAAACAAACATCCTATTAATTAAAGGAAAATAAGGAAGTTCTGCTTCCATATCACAGTCAGATAAAACATCCTATGGACAGATAAAAGTTGGTTTCACAACAATATGTGTTTCACGTTCAACCAAAAATAATTGTAAAGTTTTATTAGACATATTCGAGTGAAGAAATAACTACCCTTACTAATTTGCAGCACATTAGTGGTGGAGGAGGTGGTGCTTCCATTGGGCTGCTGAACATGATCCTATGGCCTCATCTTAAGTATGGGATTATGCTTAAAGAAGTTGGATGGTCGGAGTTCAAATCCAGCTGAAATCGTCGGCATTACTGGGAAATCTTCTTGGCAAGGGATGTGATGGAAGCCCATAGTGTACCACAGCACAATGTCCTTGTTCTTGATATTCCTATTCCTGCTCCAAGATAATGAATTAGTATGGTTCAATTCGACCATAATTCTTTGATATCTGATAATAAATGACCGCTTCAATCAATATAATTAACTACCTCTTGCTCCAAACGGATAAACCATCATCAGCATGGCTCTTGTCCACATAGAGCCCACCAGCCCATTTCTCTGATCGGTTGTAAGGAGTGACCCACACATTTTTCTCTGTAAAGGCTGCCCGGATTTGTGGGTAGTCATCACTGGCAAGGAAGGGAAGAACCGGACCAGAAGGCAATAGTCTGTAACCAACCACATTGCCTACTTCCGTCTTCTTATTGGGGTTCACTACCAGAAGGTCAGCAACCTGTGCACCAAGCTTGATTTTGGCATCATTTTCAGTTTTTGCTGTCTCCTTGACCATAGTCCAATAGCTCTTCCTGGGCGAGCTCCCATCAGTAACCCTAATTGTCTGCATTTTTTTCTCGACAAATGAGTTCTTCTCTCCATCAATATCTAGATCAAGGTAGTAATTGACAAAGTGATCATGATAAACTCCAACGGTGTTGGCCGCTACTAGTGTCCCATAAACATCCTCGTGTATTTGACCATTGTGGGTGAAGTTCACGCTTTTCATTTCCAAAATACCCGACAGCCCAACCTAGATTTAAACGTTCTGATCATCAGATATAGCAACAAGCGTAAAATGTTTTGCAATGTAAGAATAAGAGAAGCAATAGGTTTGTACTGTAAACTTCATGGAGCCGCTGTGCTTGAACTCCCAGTCTAGGATGTAGTCGTAATTGCCTACAACAGTGACCATTCTCACCACGAGACTCACCTCGGACCTGGCTTCAGTTATCTGCATGGTCACGATAATGTAAATCATCTACACTTAATCCCCCATCTATATGGGTTGAGTTCAGCAATCCTCCACTATTATTTGGCTTAGTTATTTTAAAGACTAATTAGGAGAAAGAAAACAGCATGACAAGGTACAGAATGGACACGGTACATCATCACTGTACGTGACCTGGAGCAACCATTTTTATCGCTAAAATGTTTTCCTCACAAACTTTCCCTTGCCATCTCAGTGCCACATAGCGCTTTGAATATGGTACATTAGACTTTAGAGGCAACTGCACATAGAAATCAAAGCCCTCTTGTGTACATTGTTTAAGCCCTATGTGGGCTGGTCATGGGGCAAAGCCTGGTCAGGATAGATGCGCCCTTTTCGTGGTGCTCAAATTTTTTTTATAAAAATTATTGATGCAATCTTTAAATTTAAATTTTTTTTGCATGTCGTTAACACTGTTTGTATATTGTTCTTTAAATTTACAAACTAAGGTGCAGTCTTATGTTATGATTTGAATATTTTAACAAAATAGTGTAATTAAATTAAATTTAATAAAAATAAATTCATTTGATTTTCAAAATGTAAAAATTTATATAAATATGACATTATTTTTCAACAACTAAAAATATATAATTTGGATATAGTTATTAAAGTCAATATTGAATGTTATTTTATAAATATATTGTATAAATTTTGAAACAAATGTATTATAGAAAAAAAAGCTAAGTTAAGTAATAGAATTTTAAGAGTTTTACTCGGAAGTAAATTGGGGAGTTCAGTCAATAACGAAATCACAAGGACTAGAATTTGATAGGAGAGTTTATAAGTGAAGTCAACTCAGAGAATTTTTAGAGTCGAAATGGACTTTTAGAACTATGAATCTAAACATCATTGCAACTTCTATATCAGTTGTGCTTTCATTCAAAATTTAATTAATCTTCGTATTGAATCGTTTTAAATTTTATAATACTATAATAATCTAGAAGCTATATAGAATTCTAGAGTATAGTTTGTAAAACTATAGACACTATAAGTAATGAATTATTTAGCCCATAGAGAATATTATATTATGCTTTGGCGATTGGTATATTGCAAGCATATGAAGCGGAGAGAAAATTCTAAAGTTTTCGCAAGAATTTATAGGTCCATATGTGCTAATAGCTCTTCAACTCCCGTACTATTTTAGGGCAGAACTATTAATGTGTGTCTTTATTCATACCTCTGGCTGCCTAACTAGATGTCCACTAAAAAGGCCCTTATTTAAGCCCTCTGAGCATGGAAGGCTGTATCGGTAGATATGGCCCCGTATCGACCTATATGTACATATATTGGTTGAGACTGATACAGGTACGGGGCTGGTATGCCCCCAACAGTAAAAGTTAATATGTATCGGTAGTATCGGTTATATCGTATCAATACAGATAATACATATCGATACTGTATTACAAAATATTTTTTATTTAAAATTTTATTTTTTATTTTAAAAAATAATTTTTAAAAAAAATAATCTTAATTTTTTTTCCTTACAAATACAAACATAATTCAAACCCAACTTTTTTTGAAAGTTTAAGTTTTTGTTATATTAAAAATAATATTTTTAAAGTTATATGAGATCAATACGGGTAGGTTCATATAATTTATATAATTATTTTTTTATATATAGTGCTCCACAATTATGCATTTATTTAAACATATAATTGTGACTCATATTAAGCATATTATTTAGTTTTAATATAAAATAATTTCAGAGCACTTAATATGAGAAAGAGGGAGCAATAATTTGTATGAGACAGAGAGCATAATAGTGTATGGTTCTAAATGAACTAATTTTAAAATACTCATATCGATTGATACGATATTCTACGGCCTTATTATGCTCTAAAAGAAATATTATAATAATATATTATTATTTATAATATTTTTTATATTTATAAAAGGGTTTATGTCCATTTCGGTGTGTACCCGTATTCATAGTCATCAATACTATCATTCATATCGATACGGCTTTTCATGCTTCAAAGTGTCACCTGTGACCTGCCTCTACTCATCAATGCAAAATTTCCCTCTACGTCCTCTAGGCTCACTTCTTTCATGAAAATGCATTAAATAAGAGAAGTTACATAAATGAATACAAAATAATGAGATTAACAATTGTACTTTTGTTATGTTTAGGAATTCTATGGTAGATAGGCATATGAATCATGATTTAGTACTAACATATAAACTTTTTTCAACAACAAATGATCGATGATGATAATATTAATTAATAACTAATAATGTCTCCCTCCAACTTTGATACCTCCATTTCATTTTTCAAAATGAACTTAAACCAAATAGAACTATTAATATGGGATGTAGATGGTATAATGATGAATGCTATATACAGTCTCCAAGAAAACTATACATCGGCAGCATGGGGCCAATGAACATGCAAGCGGGACCATAGTCATCGTATGTAATGTTTCTCTCTAACAATTGTAGCAGAAAAAATCTTGATGAATGATAATTTTATTATCAAGAATGATGCTATTTGCACACTGTTAAACACCTTTGTCCCCCATTTTCTATTTACCCCAACCTCATTGAGTAAAATTTCTCACCCATCCCCTTCAAGTAAAAACATACTCTTTATGTCCTATATTAATAGCTACATTCAAAAAAATGGTAATTTTTATTAGATGGTGAAACCCAAATATAAGAGAATGAAAAATAAGTTTATGATACTATTTTTTAAGTACCCAACAACTTAAATTAACAAAATAGAGGTATTGATATGGAACAAACTTTTTTCCCAAATGGAGCTATAAATTTAGGAATGAGTGAGTATTTTAAACTCCACTATCCACCATTTCCTATTTAGCTCTTCTCTCCTCCTTCTCTAGCACCGGTAGTCAGGATTGTCGTTGGTGGCCCAGCCTCAACCCCCGCCTCCTCCCTCTTCTTTTTTTTTCTCTCTCTTCTATTATTTCTGCCCACAATTGGTGGAGGAGGCCAACACCATGGACTGGCCACAACTCGGCAAGGCCAAGCCAGATTTCGGTTGCCGCAACCAAATCCTGGCCTGGTCTAGCAAAGCAACATCTAGGTTAGGCCATGGCAAGCCCAGCCATATCTAGATCTGGCCACATTGCCTAGCCGCAGCCCGCTTGGCAACCCCCCATTCAACTGGCAGCACAACAACTATTCCATAGTGCTGGCTGTAAAGAAGAAGGAAGAAGGGAAGAAAAAAGAGAGAAAGGGGAGGGAGGGAGGGAGGGAGGGAGGAGGAGGAAGTAGGGGTTCTGCATCGAAGTTGTCGCTACCATAACTGTTGTTGCCTTCACCATAGTTGATGAAATAGATGCTTTTCGTGGGGTTCAGGGCCTAGGGAAGTAGAGGAAAATGATGAGTGTTGGGGTACTGTATATTATTTTTTGCATTGTTTGGGGGATGTATGATTTTAGTGGGGTGTATATTAGCCACATTCTATTATCAATTGAAAAGACTGAAAGGTGGAATAATAAAATTTTAAAAGAAGATCAATTTCACTGTAGATCCCAGTAAAGAATCATATTTACTAACAAACTTCCAACCTTTTGATTTGGAATGGCAACTTCAGTGTGGCGCCAAGCAACATCTCCTGTTGCGCACTCAAATATGCATAACACATTTGATACATTCACTGGCTTCCCATCTTGATTGGCATAGAGACCATCCAAGAACACTGCATTGCTCGGGCAATCAATTAGAGGCTTAAGAGGGACTGCACACTGGCCAAGGCCAAACTCCCCGACATCAAAATAAGTTCTGTAGAACATTCTTTTGTGGGATCCATGTATGGCACAAACATCTCTGATATGTACCCCCTGTACAACACGCCTTTTCTTCTCAATGTCAAAGTATGAAGCCAAGGAGATGACAAGTCCTGCCCGTGCATCAAAAGCCAAGTGGAATTTCCAATTGCCCCAACTGCCATGATTAAAATAAAATAAGTTTATTTTAAAAAAACAAAATGGAGCTATTAATGTGGGGAAAATGCATTCAAACATTACTTGACTCCATTCGACTCAAACAAAATTAAAACTCTACTCTTCCCTGCTTTAATCTTGAAATAAAATGAAATTTATAAGTACACAATATAATATGGAAAATGATATTTGTACATAAAAAACACAATAAAAATTCACATATGAGTTTCGATTGTATTGGATAAGTGAGCCCATGTGAACTTTTTGTGAGGTCCACTTATTAAGTCCAACCAAAACTTATGTAAGTGTTTGAGGGTATTTTTATTATGTGAATATCACTGTCCTTATAATATACATATGCCTATTGATACATATGCATACCTATACACAATTATGAATCCAAATATATATATTTTTAACATAGACATATTATATATATATATATATATATATATATATATATATATATATATATATATAATACTCACTTGTTAGTGATCCTAACTATGATATTCTATATTTTTTAGGTATTTTATTTGTTTAGATAGAAGGTTTATACATTTATTTTAAATTATAACTATTTGTGTCTTTGGCATCAACACCAACCTAATGGCAGTCACATTAGTAAAGGTGGTGTCATTGAGATCAAAGATAACAAAAGTAGCACTAGTAATAAGTTTAAAATTGGCAAATAGAAGTTCATTTGTAAGCATGTATTGAGATGTGGAAAAATAATATTTTCATCGGCAAGCATTGACACGTCAGAGTGCTTGCCTGCAAAACCTATTTTCATCTATTATTAGGAAATGCCATGTTGGCACTAACATCTATAGTTTTTCTTAATTCATCAGTAGACACATTGACACATCAGTTTACAGTGTTAGATAGACCAAAGGGTTCGAAACTACCATAAGAAATGATTACACACAACTACTCCTGTGATTGTGCACTAGAATTCAATTACTTCACTTCCCTATAAATTTTTTTTGATTCCATAAGACCGTAATCTTTTCAAAATCTAACTTTATGTAAAAAAGAAGACATAGGGAAAGTCAAAATTCTCAGGAAGCGGAGAAAGAAACAAAATTCTAGAGACATGGTGTTGTTTGTCAGAAGTAAAAGGTAAAAAAACTAACCTTGTTACCATTTAATGGTTTAAGTGGATGTTCTATATCATATTATATGCTTGATGATGTGTTATATCGCATGTTGTAATTATTTTATGAGGTTTATGCCAAGCTCAAAATAAATGTTCAAGATAATTAAATGATTAAAATAAGGATTTTTCATGAGGGGTTTATGATTCCAGTGTAATCTATTTATTTTCTTCTTGATCATTTACATGGTGGTCAAGATGTTGGTGATCATGTCGGAAGTGTGAGGAAGATAAATAGTATGGGCATCGATACACTGTGTTTTGTCACTGTTAACCTGGTCACCAATAGTATGACCGACATGTCAATGGTGGTGTCTGTAGGATGGGGTCCCCTAGCCTATCTATTGTAGTAAGGGTTCGTTGCATTGACAAGACGTCGGTTGTCATTGACACCTCTTCCTCACTGATGGTGTATCGGTTCATAAATCTCAAGCATGATTTTTGTAATAGTATATATTATTTTAAATATATATATATATATATATGTATAATAGCATAATTTATGTGTGAATATATAAATAAAAAAATGTGTACAACATCAGGGTAAATAAAACCTATGTATGTGTGTATCTTTGTAATAGATAGACACCCTTAACCTTACATTCGACACACACGGACAAAGGATCTTATACTTTATTTTTTTCTAAAAGTGAGTTGACATAGGCATGTAGAGAATGATTAGGAATGAAAAATGACTATGAGTCTCCGGCTCTCCAAAATTTGGAGTTTGTTTGTAGAGCCGCACCCCTTGCTTGGGGTTAGGTTCAAACAAAATTTAATGTAAAAAAAAAAGATGAATAGTCTAGCATAGTGTAATACATGGGGTTTTGATGATTATGAAAGTCGAGATCCTGACAACTTAGATTCATGAACCCTTATGGGCCTAGACTTTATAGCATGGATGGAGCTAAGCAATGGCTTCAGCAAAAAAATAAAGTTGAGTTGTATGGGAGATCATAACCTAGTTAGCATGGTTGGACTCCTAAATGTGGCTACCAAGTCTTAGATAACTTGTGTGATATGCATCTCGGTGAGTGTGGTTGAACATTAGATTGTTTATACGATGTTTTAATAATTATTTCTTTTGATCAGTTTATGTTCTTGAATTTATGTTAATGATGATGAGTGGTGTTCTTATATTTCCATTGTATATTATTTTTTTTAGTCTACAAAATTCGTATACTCAACATCTTTGTGATGCAGGTTCTCTAGAATAGTAAGTGGGTTAGAGGATTGGCGCGTGAGGCTAGGATGACTATTATATGTCTTAGCAAGCATAGGATTTTAAATATTTCCCTCTAGTTAAACTTTTAGATTGTTTGTGTGACTTTAGGCATGTAAATGTGAATTTATATATATATATAATGAGACTTAGTTCTTTTATGAATGGTTTGACAATGGATATTATATACTTATTTGATATTTATAGTTTTGAAAAACAAGCAATTCACCCCAAGTTATTTTTTACGTGAAATTTTAATTTTTTAGAAATTATTCATCTTTCCATTGTGAGGTTTTATGAAAAATAGATTTCAAAATCATTACTTGTTACACAAACGACCCAAGTCATGCCATCGAGCAAGACTGCCTTGACTTGACTTGATTGACTCGAATATGGCTCAATTCAAAGGGCAGGTTGTGTTTGAACAGAGCTGTGAAAGGCTCTGTTTATGCCTGACCACTTCTCAAAACATTGAGTACGAGCCGAGCAAGGCCCAAACTCGACTGAATGGGTCGTTGGCATCCCTAATCCTAGGGCACTTAATTGTTATAAAAAGAAACCATAGATTGGCAATTGAAGAGGGAAAAGTTCAAATAGCGACTAATTAGGACATCATTTAGCATTTAGTAGGGGCATTTGTACCCTATCAGCACCTAATTTTTTCCCGTGCACAGAGGCTAAACACTCCATTTGTGGAAAGTAAATGTCACTTTTAGTTCACTACGTTAAAATAGCTTTCTACGAAGCACGTGACCATCAATTGAGAATATAAAGTAGCTTTCTTGATAGTTGTACTATATTAAAGCAATCAATACCCACTGGCCGCAATGAAGTAAGACAAAAATCATGCATTCACATATCAAAGTTTAAAGACAGATTGTGGCTATTTAAACCCCACCTTTTCCCTTTGTCCCTTGCTTCGTTTTTACTTAGCCATCTTTCATTAAAATCTTTCATATCCTCATTTTTATTGTATTTTTTTTTTCCCACTTTTTAGCCGCAATGGCTGGTCATGGCCGCATTAGTTGCCGGCGACTAGATCCGGTTGCAACCAAATATAGCTAGCCAAATAGGCCCGTGGCAAGATCTGGCCATGGCCACCGACCGAACGAGCCGCTTGACTGGCCTGCACAAGCTAGTTTGGGTGCTAGACTAGCCTGCTGGTTTACTTAGTCAGATTGGCTATGCAAGCCAGTTTGGCCTACGCGACCAATCCAATATGTTGCGGGAGTTGAAGTTGCCAAAAGAAATGAGAGAGCGAGAAGAAAATAGATGGAGTTTAATGTAGTGAGGGAAGATGTGCAAAATGAGGGGGGAAACATGGGAGAATAAATAAATAAACTACTTTTACGCTTTTTTGGGGGATACTGGAAAAAAGAAGAAGTATAAATAGCATCGTTATTAAAGATAATGATTATTTTATTGCTGACCTGATTGTGTTGTCCATGATCTTAAATCCTGGGCCGTTAGGTTGAACCACTATTATAGGCTTGAGTTTGGGACCAAACGGAGGCTTCTGCGCTGAGGCTCTATACTCTGTCCCTTGTGCATTTGGAATAGGAACCCAAAACCTGTCTGCATATTGTACGATTCTCATCTCATCTAGATCTACGATAATGGTTAAACCATCTATCGGCCTTGCATAAATATTCACCGACTCCCCAGCATATGAGCAAAGCAGCTTCAGCACCCTCCTCCCTAGCTGTTTCTCTCCATGCCATCCCACACTGTAGGTGGTACAAACAACTTGCTCTACATCAAGCTTCCTCTTCTTGATCGACTCCAAGAAGGGGGCATACTTGCTTATTAGCTGAACTGCAGTTTCTTGTTCATCATTAGTAATAATTGGGTATCCAAAACCTGTATAGATCTTGTTTGACAAGATCAAATGCTTCGCCAAGTCGACCACGAATTCATGGGTCTGCCTGTTGAATCGAGCGATTACAAATGCGCAGCGAGGAGGTTTCGCCTTAGTGTGTGATTCGAGAGCCATGACAGCAGAGAAGTCTTATGTGGATCATCCAGGCCAATGTACTGGAAAGAGAGTTTGTCTGTGGGTGCGCTAAGGTCAGATGATAGAATGATACTCCGGACACTTGATTTCCGTGAGTGTAAGAGAATCAAGAGGGTGAGGAAGAGATAAGGAAGTGAAGACGAGTGTGGTAAAGATGATAAGGAAGATAATGGCAAAGGTGTCGGTTGCCATGGTTAGAGATCTAAGAAACGAATATCATGTATACGTAGTGCATTGGGTGGTGCATTGGGTTGTTGCATGTTTTTAATGCTCCCCTATGATAACGAGCCTCATCTACATACGAGGTATTGATATTTAAAATTGATGATACATATGTTAGCACACGCTAATATCAGCGGAAAAACCTTTTCCCTCTTGCACCACAAACTACTCATTTTCTTTTGATCCACACAATATTCATTTTCCTTTTCAACAACAGCCAGGCCCATGTACTAGAAAAATAGTTTGTCTGTGGTGCTAAGGTGAGCTGAGCATTTGGAATTCCATGGGTGTAAGAGGATATAGAGTGTGTGGAGGAGATGAGGAAGTGAAAACGAGTGTGATAAAGTTCATAAGGAAAATAATGGCAAAGGTTTTGGTTTTTGTTAGACCCTTAGCCATTGAATTTCTCAGCCTTAGCATATAAACAACTAGGAAAACAACGAGGAACACATGCTTTAGGGCGAGTATACGAAGTTGCAGCAGCACTGGAGCATTGGCTGTATAGATTTATAGTTACTCCTCCGTACTATATTAGCATCTTCATTTCTAAGTTTTATTATTTTTATCAAAATAATAATTACATATCCCAACCTCGGAGTTTCGAAACGTTGACGAGCAACGCGTCTACGATGTTCGACTTCAGGGCTGTACATGTGGACCCGGGTCTGTTCTACGATATCTCCACCGGTGACTACATCGACTTCCTCTGCAACTCCAACTACACCGGGAAGAGTATCCAGGCGATCACCCGGCAGAACGCCAATTGCAAGGGCAATCTTTCTCTAACTCGGAGTTCTCCACCTTCAACAACAATCACTTTACCTCCGGCTCCGGCCTCCACCGTAAAAAAAAAGGAACGAAAGAAAGATTGTCCTGTCTTCGTCTCTCTGTATCTGTTGGGAGCCCAGAAGGAAGAGTCTCAACGTCTCTCACTCAACGGAGAAAAGTAGAAGACGATCGACATCGAGAGTCAGGGGCCCAGCAAGCCGACGCGCAATTTCCTGTTTTTAAAGTTTCAAACACGTTCGGTCCATGCCTACATCAGTTCATTCTTTGACGAAGATGATGATTGATGAACAGGCCGGGGCGTCCAACCACGTCATCGACTTCTTCGTTCTCTACACCATGTGTTTAATGAGAATGATATATGTGAATTAGTTAAAGAAGTTAATAGTTGCATAAAAGAAGGTAATGACGTTGGTATATAAGGTATTAGTTTGGCATTTAAAGTTAGGCCTTTGGGCTAACCCACTTTTGTCGAAGAGAGAGACATTAGACCAATGCACCTAGTGGGCTAACTTACACATGCGCGTCGCCACCGTCCATCTGGCTCGGTTCGCACACGCGGCTGAATCGGGTTAGGTCAACAAGATAATAATTATTTGGTTTGGTTTTCTATTAACTAAAATGGGTCCGATTTGTTTTCACTAAAGAATGTGCCCGTTAATGGATGGACGCATCCATTTGAACGGGAAATGATATCTTCAACGGGATTTCTTATAAAATTATTAAAAATAATTTTTACACTAATGTAATTTAGGATTTCTTCGCTGCATGTACTGTATTGGAGGTGCTCCTACAATACGTGGTTGATCGTCTTATTTTGGGAGGCAAATGCCCAAAAGTCCTAAGCACCATTAAGGAGGGTAAATTTTGTCTTAAAGACAAAACAACTTGCTTGATTTGATCACAATCTTTCCAGTCCTAAGCACCGTTAAGGAAGGCAAATTTTGTCTTAAAGACAGAGCAACTTGCTTGATTCGATCATAATCTTTCAATAAAATTTCTCATTACCATATTCGTAAAGACATGAAAATAACAATCTTAAGACAAAATTTTATGTATATTTTTGTACTTTATTAATTTATATGTAGAATAGTATATTTATAACTTATATTATGTGAATTTCGAAAATATACTGTTCATCTCAGAAAATTTCAGATTTCTTACTTCTCAATGTAGAATTTTAAAATTTTAACACTTTTATATGTAAAATTTTGAAATTAGATAGTACTGTGCATTAACTCCTGATATTTTTATTATTCTACATGTGAATTTTCGAAATTGGCTATCCTGTGTGTAAAAGTTTCATTTTTTTTTACTGTTACCTGTTAAATTTTTGAAATTTACTATTCTATGCATAGATTTCGAAATTCACTATTATGTGCATAGATTTCAAAATTCACTACTCTATGCATAGATTTTGAAATTTACTGTTTTGTGCTTAAAATTTCAAAACTTACTGTTCTGTGCTTAAATTTATGAAATTCACTATTCTGAGCATAAATTTCAGAAATCTTACTTTTCTCGCCGTAAAATTTTTATCGATTACTGTTCTATATGTAAAGTTCCTAAAATTTACTGTTCTGTGTAAAAATTTCAAAACTTTAGTGTTCTATTTGTAAATTTTCAATCAAGTACTATGCAATATGTAATTTTCGCATTTTACTATGTTATGTAATTTTCGAATACTACCATCTGTAATTTTTCAAACTTTACAATACTGTGTGTGTAATTTTTTGGAAACTGCCTAAGTGTAAAATTTTGAACTTTACTTAGTTTCGTGTAATTTTAAAAAAAAATTATTTGTGAAATTGTTTTTCTTTTTAAACTAAGATTATCTTCGGTTCCTTTGAACATAAATATCTGCTGAGGGTACCAACTTGACTTCGGTACTTATTCTTACTCCATTGAATGCTCCTCTTCAAATTAAAGGGGAAAAACCAGAAAAGTTCAATGGTGCGGATTTCAAACAATGGCAACAAAAAATATTATTTTATCTTACCACACTAAACCTAGCCTGATTCCTTCAAGATGAAGTACCTATTCTCACTAAGGAGAAACAAGAAGACAAAACAGCTGTTACGGCAGTAGATGCATAGAAACATGCAGATTTCTTATGTCGTAATTACATTCTTAACAGGTTGGACAACACATTATATAATATGTATAGTTCCATGAAAAGTGTTAAGGCACTGTGAGAGTCATTAGACAAGAAGTACAAGACTAAGGATGTTGGAACAATTTGTGGTTGGCAAATTTCTAGACTTCAAAATGGTGGACTCTAAAACTATGATTAGTCAAGTTCAATAACTCCAAGTTATCCTGCATGATATTCATGCAGAATGCATGACTTTAATGAGACTTTCCAGGTGGTAGCTATAATAGAAAAATTACCACCTTTCTAGAAGGATTTTAAGAACTACTTAAAGCATAAGAAAAAAGAGATGAACATGGAAGATTTGATTATGATGTTAAGGATTGAAGAGGACAACCGTGATTCTAAAAAGAACACCAAGGGCCATGGCATGGAAATCAAAAGTCAATGTTGTGAAACATGGGCATAAAAGCAATTGCTTCAACAACAAGAAGATGAAGCATCCTGCTAGATAGTCGAACAATGACTCCAATAAAGCTAAGTTCAACGGCAAGTGCTATGCGTGTGACAAGATGGGTCACAAGGCTAAGGATTGTTGCAAACAGAAGAAACAAGATGATTCAAAGAAGATAAATGCACAAGCCCACATGACTAAAGTGGAAAATCTCATGGCCAATGTGAATGACATCAACCTTTCCACTATAATTTCGGAAGTGAACATGGTCACAAATGCTAGAGAATGGTGGGTGGACACCGGGGCTACTCGACATGTTTGCTCTAATAGGAACATATTCTCCACTTATCAACCCGTGGAAAATGGTGAACAACTATTTATGGGCAACTCTTCTACTGCAAAGGTTGAAGGAATTGGAAAGGTTGTGCTCAAGATGACTTTAGGCAAAGAGCTCACTCAAAACAATGTGTTGCATGTCCCATAAATTTGAAAGAATTTAGTGTCTGGATCATTGCTGAGCAAGAATGGGTTCAAGTTGGTTTTTGAGTCCAATAAATTTGTCTTGACCAAGGGTGGGATGTATGTAGGCAAAGGGTACCTAAATGACGAGCTTTTCAAGCTCAATGTACTCACTATTGTACCTATTTCTGTTATTAAGAATGCAAATGCTTCTTCTTTTTATATGATTGAGTCATGTGATGTGTGGCATGGTAGATTAGGACATGCTAATTATGATATTTTATGAAGATTGATTAATATAGAATATCTACCTAAGTTTAATATTGACTCTAATCATAAATGCGAAACTTGTGTATAATCAAAATTAACAAAGAAATCTTTCCAAAGTTTGAGAGATGTACTGGACCTCTTGAATTAATTCTCAGCGATGTTTGTGACTTAAAACTTGTTTAGACAAGAGGAGGCAAAAAGTATTTTATTACATTTATTGACGATTGCACTTGTTATTGTTATGTTTACTTACTGAAAAGTAAAGATGAAGCTATTGACATGTTTATATTATATAAAATAGAGGTTGAGAATCAACTTGGCAAGAAAATAAAAGTTCTAAAAAGTGATCGAGGTGGGGAATATAAATCACCTTTTGGTGATTTTTGTTCACAACATGGTATAATACACCAAACAACGGCACCCTATTCACCTCAGCAAAAATGAGTTACTGAACGAAAAAATAGAACTTTAAAAGAAATGATGAATGTCATGTTAATTAGTTCTGGGTTACCCCAGAACATGTGGGGGGAAGCTTTGCTTTCAGCAAATTATATTCTTAACAAAATACCTCATAAGAAAACTTTGCAGACACCATATGAACTATGGAAAGGTCAAAAACCTTCCTATAAATTCTTAAAAGTGTGGGGGTGTTTGGCAAAAGTGGCAGTCCCTAATCCTAAGAGGATTAAAATTGGACTAAAGACTATTGATTGTGTATTCATTAGTTATGCTAATAATAGTAGTGCATATCGCTTTCTTGTTTATAAATCAGATATTCCTTATGTAAATGTAAATACTATGATTGAATCTAGGAATGTTTTATTTTTTAAACATATTTTTCCGTTGAATTCTACACAAAAGGAAAGTTTTGTTAAAAGAACTTTGGATGTTGAACAAGACAATAGTGAAGACCAAGAGGGAGAGGATGATGAACCTAGATGCAGCAAACATGCAAGAACATCAAAATCCTTTGGTCCAAACTTTCTAACTTATTTGTTAGAAAATAAGCCTCAAAGCTTTAAGGAACCCATGTCCTCTCTTGAAGCACACTATTGGAAGGAGGCAGTAAATAGTGAAATTGAATCCATTATGCAAAATCATACTTGGGAACTGGTGGACCTACCACCAAGGAGTAAACCTCTAGGATACAAATGGATATTCAAGAGAAAGATAATGGCTGATGGATCAATTGACAAATATAAAGCTAGACTTGTTATCAAAGGATACAAGCAAAAGGAAAGTCAAAATTATGTTGATACATATTCACCAGTCACAAGGATAACTTCCATTAAAATATTAATCGTTATTGTTGCTTTGTATAATCTTGAAATACATCAAATGGATGTAAAGACTGCATTCTTGAATGGTGACTTAAATGAGGAAATTTATATGTAACAACCTGAAGGTAGGGTAAAGAAAATAAAGTGTGCAGACTTGTTAAATCTCTCTATGGGCTTAAACAAGCACCTCAGCAATGACATGAAAATTTTGACATAATAATGATGTCAAATGGATTCAAAATCAATGAATGTGACAAATATGTTTATGTCAAAGAAAGACTTGATGGCTATGTTATTGTATGCCTATATGTGGATGATATGCTCATTATTGATAGCAATGATGATATCATTAAAACTATGAAGAAGATGTTGAATAAACAGTTTGGCATGAAGGATATGGGTGTTACTGATGTTATACTAGGGATGAAAATTACTAGAACATCTGATAGATATGTATTATCTTAATCTCATTATATTGAGCAAATCCTAGAAAAATTTAATAGAAATGATAATCGTCCAGCAAGAACACCTGTGGATGTGACATTGCATTTAAGCAAAAACATGGGTGAGAGCATATCACAACTTCAATATTCTCAAATTATAGGAAGTCTCAATTACATCATGAATTATACAAGACCAAACATCGCAAACTCAGTGACTAAACTAAGTAGATTTAATAGCAACCCAGGGGCAGACCACTGGAAGGCTGTAGTCAAGGTTCTTAGATATCTGAGATATACCTTGAACTATGGGCTGCATATACTAGGTATCCAGCAGTACTAGAGGGTTACTGTGATGCAAACTGGATATCTAATACAAAAGACTCAAAAATCCACAAGTGGATATGTCTTTACTCTTGGAGGTGTAGCAGTGTCTTGGAAATCCTCGAAATAAACGTGCATAGCAAGATCCACAATGGAATCTGAATTCATTGCGCTTGATAGAGCAGGCAAAGAGGTTGAATGACTTCATAATTTTTTAGAGGATATTCCAATGTGGGGGGAACCTGCACCACCTATTTGCATATACTGTGATAGTCAATCGGCTATAGGAAGGGCACAAGGTAACTTGTATAATGGGAAGTCTCAACATATATGTCGGAGACATAATACCATAAAATAATTGCTCTCTAATGGAATAATTTTTATTGAGTATGTTAGGTCAAAAGAAAATATTGCGGATCCACTTATTAAGAGATTGACCAAAGAACAAGTTAATAGTTCATCGAGGGGAATGGGCTAGAAGCCTATACATTAAGAATCACCATAATGGAAACCCAACCTAGTTGACTGGAGATCCCAAGATCTAGGTTCAAAAGGATAACTAAATTGTGGGGGATTCAAGGGGAATCACTATTGAAATAAAATCTAGTCCCCATTCCTATGATGAGATAGTGATGCCTGGAGAGTGAATCAGGATAAGCTTAGCTTTTAATGGTTCTCATAGCTTAAATTAATTCGAGTGAGGTATTGTAGGATACTCTTAAAGAAAATCACCTATATGTGTGTGAAGGTGCCGCTTTTATGAGGATTTTAAGGCTAAATCTTCTAGAGCACTCATGAAAATCAGGTTTGTTTAGGGCCGAAATGAGCACAATCATGAGAACCACAGTGTGTTTGAGAAGTGATTGTGTGAATTCTATTGTCTTGGTTTATACAAACGACTGAACAATTCAAGATATCATGTTCACTATTTAGTCAGTAGACACGATAGTTTTCACAAGGGAAGGTTCAAAGCCAAAAGCTACCTATCCCCCATGAATAATCTCTTCAATATTACTTTTACGATTTATCTACATTGTTTTGCATAGTTATCCAGCCAATTCTCATTCATGTGGGGGATTGTTAGAAGTGGGCATTATATTAAATAGGTCAAGCCCATATTACTCAAGTGGCACAATCCCATATGGTCCCAAGTCCACTTTGTGTTGAATGAGAATCACATATATGAATTGGTTGAAGAAGTGAATAGTCTCACATCGCCTAGAAGGTGATGGTGTTGGTATATAAGGCATTAGTTTGGCCTTTCAAGTTAGGCCTTTGGACCAATGCACCTAGGTGGGCTAACCCACATGTGCATATTGCCGCTGCCATCCAGCCGGCCGGGTCAAGTCGGGTTGGATTAGGTCAACAAGATAATATTTTTGTGACAAATTCATTTAGTTTAGTTTTCTATTTATATTAAATAAAATGAGTTCGGTTTGTTTTCACTAAAGAATGTGTTCGTTAACAGATGGACGCATCCGTTTGAACGGGAAATGGTGTCTTCAACAGGATTTTCTATAAAATCATTTAAAACTATTTCTGCACTAATCTAATTTGGGATTTCCGTCCATTTCCATTTCTGTGAGAGCATATATACTGTGGTTCGCTGTATATACTATGTTGGAGGTGCTCCTACAGTATGTAGTTGATCGTCTTCTCCTGAGAGGCAGACGCCTAAGAGTCTTAAGCACCGTTAAGGCAGGTAAATTCTATCTTAAGAACAAAACGACTTATTTGTTTCAATTATAACCTTTCCTGTAAGATTTTTTATCACGATATTTCTTAAAGATACGAAAATAACACCTCTCCAAAAAGACCTATCTTTGCAATACCCTCTTCCACATCTCCGGCATCGCCACTAACCAACAGGGCTTCTTGAATGTGACTGACCTCAACTCAGGAGAACTCACAATCGGGTCCACTGTCCCAGGCTCCGCCCACAACGCCAAGGTGGTCAAGCTAGTCACGTCCCAGCCCTACAACATCTTCGTTATGCGGATTACCAGCGCCATCATCACCCCCGAAACAGAAAGCGTGAACGCGAGCGCCACCTTGCCCGAAGCTGCCTCCCCCAAGAGCAGTGCAGCGCCCGCCTCCTCTTGCTCTGTTGATGCCCCAACTATTGCAGCCCCTACTGGTGCCTCGGAATCTGACGATGGGTCCATCAGTGACGATGGCCCCATCACCCTCGCCCCCGGTGATGATCACATCCCATAAGTGGATCCGGCCACGGATGCCAGTTCACTTGGACCTACTTCTTTTTCTTCACTTCTCTTTTGTCATTTGAAGTATCATTTGGATGTCTCAATTAGAGCAGCATCGAAAACTCCTCTAATGCTTAAATTGAGCATAATTGAACAATTAATATAAAATAATATTTTTTTATTAAAGCTATTAATATAAGATAGGATGGAGGAGTATTTGTCATGGCTAAAACAGCTATGGTTAATAGAGCCCGTCTATTTCCCCCCAACTTACACTCAGAGACCCCCACTCGTTTTACACCCCGATAAAATTTAAACCTATGCTCATCCACACCCTTCTCTCTATCATTATATTTTTTTACTCAGTTCCCCCAATTATTTACTAGGCCCCCCTTCTTTTCTCTGGTCTTCATCAATTGTATAGAACCAGCATCGGACAATCCCTCCCCTATGAACTAAAATCCTACTTCTCCGTCCCGAGTCCAGAGCCATTTCATGTCTACTGGCCCAAGTCAAGAAGCTTCTTCGCTACCGACGCGGGCCCCACTCTAAGGTCATTTGCTTCTTCATCCTTGACTACGCTTCCTCCATAAGGTCTGGGCATATAACGATGCCGATCGGGTTGTCGATGCAATAGCGAAATGCAACAGAGCCATGGTGTTGGACTGGCCTAACATCCTCTCCCTCTGCGTGAGGGCCAACAATATGGAGTCTATCCGATCCTTGCTCGACTGCCTCCGAGGTTTGGAGCCCTTCAATCTTCTCTATCACACGATTCTCCGTGATTGGAAGCAGCAACCAGTCCGAACATGGAGGAGTTGCAGGGGCTGAAGTAGAGGATTGATGAACTGTAGCAGAGGATGAGCCCCGGCAAAGCCAATGCGAGGTTGACCACCATGCACGGATCGGCTTGAGCCTGGGATGCTACCGATCGGAGCTGGAGTGACGCTAACTGGCAGTTTGTGAGGCAGCGGCAGTGTTTCAAGGGAAATTGTTGCGGTGGGAGAAATGATGTCTCCATTGATTTTGGTCAGGTTCATCGGAGAAGAAAGGTTTTTCTTTTCCTTTTTTTTTTATTAATTGCAACGGCTTTCAGCAGCCGTTGCTGATGACCCACCATCAATTCCCTCCCCTCATCCGAGTTCTTCCCTCCCTTTTTTTCCCGCTCCCGCTCCCGCTCCCGTCCCCCAGTTCCCCCCATCCCATTTTTTCCCTCCTCCCGCTCCCACAATCCCCTCCTCCTACTTCGTCCCTCCTATTTTTCTCCGCTACCGCCCCCCATCCGCTTTGTCCCTGCCTCCCGCTCCCACAGTCCCCTCCTCCCTGCAATTTGCACCGGCATCGTGCCGGAATTTCTGCCGAACACGCTACTCCTCCCACCCTCACCAAGCATTTTCCCCTCTCCTGCGCAAAGCCCCCCTGTTTCCCCTCATCCCCCAGTGTCCTCCTCCCTGCAATCTTCATCACAGTGATCACCTACTGGCTGAAGAGACGGCCGGAGTCTTTGCTCTTCCCCCCTCTCCATCCACGACCATCTTCATCACAAGCCCCTGATTTCGCAGAGTCCCAACACTTGAAGCGACTCCAGCAGCAGCAAGAACTCTGTGGATCTTTTCAGAAAAGATTAGTAGTTTTCTGTTCTAAACTGTGATTCATTACGTGTTTAATGTTCTATTTTTACCTGCGCGGATGCAAAAGCATAATTAAAATTGGTTTTAGATGAGCATCATGGGCATTCGAGGGCTATCTCCCCGCTACAAACAGAGGAGATCCTGAAGGTGGCCTTTGTCTCTCTTATTTGCTGCTATCAACAGCTATATGAATCGTCCATCATTTTCCACTTCTATGCTTGATTACGAAGGCCTTATATTCCTTTGCCCTCGTTTCTGCAGATGTGCTGGTCAGGATAAGGCTGAAGAAGAGGCATCTGGACGAAAATAGTCGTCTTGCTGGGAACCTCGCCTTGAAGGGAAGCGAGAAGTTAAGAGCTGCGGTTCGGAAATATGGTCTTCAGAATCTTCGTGGGAATTTGGCAGATTTCTATCTTGATATATCTTTGAAGAATTATATGGATGAACAGTATTTTGGAGAGATTGGAGTAGGTACCCCTCCTCAGAAGTTCACTGTCATCTTTGACACTGGCAGTTCAAACTTATGGGTGCCTTCTTCCAAGTGCTATTTCTCGGTGAGTTAGATCAGAACTTTTACTACGCTTTAGTAGAATGACGCACTTGAGAATTGAATTTCCAACTGTATCACTCTGTTAAATAACTTGAGCCTTGTGTTAATTTGCAGGTAGCCTGCTTTGTCCACTCTAAGTACAGGTCCAAGGGCACCAGCACGTACAAGAAGATCGGTTTGTTATGCACCTTGACTTGATTGAATAGCATTCATGTTATAACTTAGCTACTAATTCTTTTTTAGTCTCTTTATTTATCGTTTTTTGGGGAGGTGGGTGTCCGACATCTGGGAAGTGAAAGTGTTACTTTCAAAACTTGAAATTTTGGCTTAATTAGTCGAATTTTTGTTCCTGGAGATACCAATACCAAATTTTCTGTATTTCTTTCTTTTATGCGTTTTTTTTATTTGGTTGTGTTACACTTCTGAACGTCCGTTATTTGGGCTTCTCTCAGCCTGCTGCATTTTATGTTCTAATCCTTTAAGTTGGATGTTTGGAAATTATCAAATCATCCCCTTCATCTCAGTTATGATTGACTGTATGTTGACACTTACTCTTATCGTTTTTGCACAGAGATATCTAGAATTTTTTACGCGAACTTTCCTTGATTTTCACTTTAGGAACGTGTTCTGATCATGTTTAAGAGTCCAATGCTTCTCATTGGAAAACCTGCGGGAATCCATTATGGAACGGGAGCTATATCTGGTTTATTTAGCCAAGACAGTGTTCTAGTTGGTGACCTTGTTGTCAAAGATCAGGCAGGAGTTGGTGACTTCTCTTATCCCAAAGTTAACATGTTATAGTGTTTGCATGTAGTGCAAAAAAACAAAGAGGATCAAAACACTCGGACATAAGTAAAGATTGCAAAAACAACATGAAATCACACATAAATACGATCATAACTAACATATAAACAAATGTACACTCGAGGTGTTCTTTCATGAAAGTTACAAGCAAACAAGGCCAAAAGATACATTTAATATCTTATTTTGTCACAATAAAATATCATATGATTATAATTAAAATTAATAAAGATAAATAGATGAGAAAACAGAAGTTCATATGTAAATAAATAGCTGAAGAAACAAGAATAAAATTGTAATAAAATTTTCAAATTGGATCTTTATAAATTCCGACAGAATATGAGACAAAATTATAAACTGAGATAACATAAGTACTACTCAATAATCATGGCCGTATGAGTTGATTGATTAGAGAAAATAGAGATTGAAGCCCTTTTTTCTGAAATATTTATTAACACAAATCAGATACCCATAAATCATCAGATGTAATCGAAATATCATTACAAATCCAAGTGACAAGATGCAAGATGTGCCCACCCATATGAGTGAAAATCATATCAGAAACTAATGTATTAAAGCACTATGCTTTGAAGTATAGATTGCAAAAATAAGAACTAGAAATTACATATAATCAACATATAAAAAGAATAAATATCTATGAAACATAAATATGAAATCTAGAAACACAAAATTTCAAGAAAGACAAACCTCAAAACCACCATTCATTTTTACATTGCCACTATTTTCCGATTACCTTGGCTCTCTAGACGAACTAGGTACGAAGCTACAGGAGTAGGAATTCTCAATTGATTCTTGGGAGGGGACCAAAGCAATGGAGGGACCTTTTTGGACTGGACAGAGATGATGTGGAAACGAGGAGGAGATCAAAGATGAAGAGATGTGGGAGAAGATGATGGAGAAGACAGGGGAGGAGAGGAGGGAGGAGGCAGCTCCTCTGCGGGAGGCTTCGGTGTCGTGTCTTTTCTTATACCCTAAGGGTATTTTTGGCATTTCTATTGCACATGTGGGAAAGTCGAACATGCATAAGTCTAATTGTGCAAAATCAATTTTCCTAGCCTAAATTTATGTTTTGCTTAATTGTCAGGTATATATCTAATTTTTTTTCCAGAATTTAAGACCAATTAACGGATCCCTTGAACTGTTCTAGTTCTCTATTCTAAGATTTAAGCTCTAACCTTTTTTGGGGCCCAATTCATTCTTTATGGAGCCCTCCCTTCCTTCTTAATATATCTTGTAATCAATTTAGTGGCTCCTTTCCACCAAGTTTTTTTAATGGTAGTAGCTTGATTCATTTTCATGCATCCAGAAACGGAATAAGTGGCACAATTCCATCATTTTGTGGAGAGAGAAATATATATGATTATGACAGTTGACATCTCCTTCAAACAATATGATTGGTGAAATACCGTTCAACGTAGGCGATTGTTCTAACCTTGTAGCACTTTATTTGAGTAGAAATCACTAATTTTGTCATATACCATCGTCCTTGGGTTATATTCATACTATTCAATCATTGCACCTAAGTGATAATAATTTGTCCAGTATGTTGCCGATGTCATTGAGCAATTGTATAAATTTGGAAAATCTAAATCTTGGGGAAAACAAACTTTCTGGGAAAATTTTAGCACAGACGGCACAAAGCTTTGCTAACCTTCAAGTGGACAATGGAGGAAATCCGTAGAGTGTTATTCAATAAGGATGCCCCTTAATCATAACAAGTTTCATCTCAACAATTGTTTATATGCCCTTATCATATGATATTAACATATTCTTTTTCATTTTTTAGGTAGTCAAGAAATAGCCAGATGATGCTGACTGTTGTATTAGACGTTTACTTTGAAATAAATGTTTTAATGGTGTGTAGACAAATACTTTTTTCCCCTATTGTGTAGACATAGTTAAAGCTTCTCTTCTTTTTTTCATTTTTTTTAGTAGAAATGTGAGGTCTTCACATTTAATGTCTACCTTTTTTATACTTTCTATGTCTGACATTAATAGCTCAATTTGGTTTTTGAAAATAAATTAAAAGTAGCTCAGTTTGAAACAATTAAATGGAGTTATTAATGTGCTTTAGTTCATTTTGAAAACTATGTTTGCTAGAAGTAAGCAACTATGTCATCCTTCCATGCTTATTTTCACACTTACCATGTGCAAAAAAATATTTATGGAAAACTTATTAGATTTTCATCCAGGAAAAGAAAAAGTTAGACATATTCTTTCACATATCAACCTGTGTCTACAATGTGAAGCAAAAAAGAGAGCACATAGTGACTTGACTAGTTCATGAACGATTTACCAAAATGGCCTCAGAATACACCTTGTACACAAAATGTCATACATTTTACCGTAACACAAAAAATGGCCATGTGCACATTGTTACTCCCACACATGTGCAATGAAATAATACAATTACCCCCAACCAATCTCAAAACTCAAAAAAACATTGTGGCTTCTCATCTTCCCTAAAAAAAAACATAGTTGTCATCCATGTTTCGACCAATTTGTACTCACCTCTATTTTTATCCTTCTATCATCGTTAGGATCCCTTGTCAATGCCACTAGCTTCTCCTTCCATCTCTAACCTCCAATAAACGCTTAACGAAGCAGAAAACCCTTCAGTGAAAGTGTCACTAGCAGACTAGTAGACAATTATTAGGCCCTCCTCTAGCTCCTCTAGCTTAAGTTGGTATGAAGTTTGAACTCCATATTTTAGTTCGCCGTATTCCTTACCCTTCCAAATTTGGATCCCATTTCGATTACAAAATGGAAATGCAAGAAAAATAGTTTATGTTTTCATCATCAGTTCTCCACCCATTGTAAGCGCAAGGCTAACAAGAAGAAAGGTAAGGTTTTGACTTATATATAATCATATTTGAAGTGGATCATTTTATTCCATTAGGACGTTGAAGTTGTTGATGACACTTATTTTATTTTACCATTAAAGTATGCTAAAATTTAATGTGTGTGGTCATTGAGGGGTGGGGAATGATTTTTGCATGAGTATAAGATTACCAAGATCTAATTGAATTTATACTGATATTTACATATCTTTATGAAGTTGAGGAGTGTGATGAGTGAAAGCCTTGCATTAAAAGCTACTAAGTAAAAGGAGTATGCTAAAGAGTCATTCAAACAGAAGTTATAGACAAAGTCCTCATATAAGTACATTCACCTTTTGAAAGATAAATTCAAGGCCCATCCAATTAAGAGAAACATGTTCAAGGGGATTTGCTTCTAGCAATTCCTCAAGAATAAGGCAAACTAAAATGTGTTTCCATCACAAGCATTCCATCATCTCCTGCAAGGGCTGGCTCAAACGGACTTTGTTTTCATGGCGTCTAGAAATAAAACCATACAAATGACCCTAAAGGAGTTCTACATGATGACTCATTTGAAATTTTCTCTAAAAGTACCTTATCTACCACCAATACCAAAGTTCCAACTACCAGATTGCCCGATCAACAAGGATTGGGGTTGTAGCAAGCTATTAATAATAAAGAATGAGGTGTACTGGAAAATATTGGTTACCAAGGATGTCAGACATGACGTGAGGTTTGCCCTAATACTAGTGCTTGTCAACTTAGTGATGGGGAGGCATTGGGATTACAACTTTGATAGAAGATGGTTTGTTTTGTACAAAAAGCATTTTGATGATTACCCTTGGGGTAATGTTTGTTATTGGGACACACTAAAGGGGTTGGAGGCAGCTACAAATAGCACGAACACTACAATGTGTATTGTTTTTGTCACAATGTGATGGTAAGGTGTATGTTTATTATTAGCTATTAGATAGTATCATTAGTTTTTAATGTTAATTGGCAAGTTGGTGAAAATTATGTGAATATTTTGAAAATAGGTATAGGCTAAAGAGAGGATTCCCTTATTAGGAAACCTATGCAGATGTAGGTGATGGATGGTTTTCCTAGGATTATGACATAGAGAAATTTCAAGAGACCAAAGTATGAGGAGGTGGAAGCTAGAGTTTTTGTCTACAATTTATGTATGGCCTTACAACCCTGCATGCTTAACCCTAAGTAAATGAACTCATAATTTGTAATTGATTGTTGTATGTCAGTCATTAGGTTGTGGTTCAACATTCATCCTTTGAATCAAATAAGGAAAAGGGCATGAACATCCTTTGCGAGGCCAAGAGACAAATAAAATTTCCAATAGGCGAGGGTCATACTTTTTAGCATCATATTTTGAGGCCATGGGAGAAGGTGATAGCATAGACGATGAAGATGAGGAACAAGGTGATGTTGTGGGAGATAAGGGTGTTGAAGAAATGGAGGCCACTGCTGATGACAAGGATGATGGAAAGGATAGCGAGGGTGGCATTGAAGAGGCTTCAAATGTACAAGGGAATGTGGAGGGGATGGGGATGAAAGAAGCCAATCAACGATCACCCCACAGGACTTGCTATAATGCATATAGAGAGTTGACAAGAAAATAGATTTCATTCCACTTGAGGTCAGGTTGTTGCATGGAAGAGTGGTGAACTTGGAGGCATGAAACTTCAACCACAGCAAGTAATATCCACTTTGACATATAATCAATTAAATTAATACGAATAATTGACATGAAGTTTGCCTATTGGATGTAAATGATTCTTATTTGTAGGTTGGAACTGCTAGACAATATTGAGGCCAGGCCTATGAATCAGGCAAGGTGTCATCTAATGGTACCAAGGCAAAGAGTTGCATGGCAGTGACACTAGCTTGGAAGGTTGTGAACACTAAATACATACTACGTTGATTAAGAGTTCCGGTTTTGTTATAAGGTGAGGATATAATTTATCAAGTTCAAAGTCTATTCAATAAAAAAAAATATTACTAATCTGATTGTTTCCAGGAGATGGTGCTTGCCCTTCCATATTTTAGTTTGCCTTACGCCTTACCCTCCCAAAGTTATATCCCATTTCTTCTACTAAATGAAAATAAAAGAAAAATAGTTAGGTTTCCATCATCAGTTCTCCACCACTATAAGTGCAAGGCTAACAAAAAAAGGTTAGGCTTTGACTTATATATACTCATATTTGAAATGTGGATCATTGTATGCCATTAGGACTTTAAAGTTATTAATGAAATTTTAATATATTAATTGTTGAAGCATGCTAAAATTTAATGGGTGTGGTGATTGAGAGGTGGGGAAATGATTGTTGCATGAGTATAAGACTGCCAAATTCATCAAATTATATCTACCTAAATTTATATTTATATATAAAGATATGAAGGTGAGGAGTGTGACGCGTGAAATCCCTGTAAGAACATATGAGTCATATGTCAAGTTTATTTGATGATTTATTTGCCAAAATTATTTCAAAAAAACTTGTATATGTATTGAGTTTTAAAATCTGATTTAAGGTTGTTATGGTCGAGTCAAATTTAGAATTGACTGACTTAAAAAATAGGAGCAGACATGTTTTTATTGTTCAATATATAAGACTAAAGAATGTTGAAGGTGTTTAAAGCTTATTCATATTACATTTGCATACGAATATCACTTGGAGAAGTTTCAAAAGTTATTTTAGAGGTTTCAGAAGACTAAAGGGTAGAAAGGGCAAAATAGTAAACTATTAGGCAAAACGATCAATTGCTACAAAACAAGAACTAAACAATCGATCACACTTTGATTCAGCCCTCTACAAAACAAAGCCGAGAGTTATCGATTGATTGCTCTCGTGAATCAATTGATCGCTTGAAGAATCGTGCACAAAACAAATAATGAATGATGGATCACTGTTTGGAATGATCGATCGTTTCAAAGATTGGTTATCCTAATTAAGTTATTCTGATTTCAATTTCTTTCCTTATTTAGGTACAAGTTTTAAACCGACTTAAGGAGCTATATAAAAGTTAATAAATCACGAAACTTGAGATAGGAAAACCTATAGGAGATTAGAGAAGAAAAAAGGTTCATACATTTTGTATATTATATTCTAGAGGATAGTTCACATAAAGCTTTGAGTTGAAGATCCATGGTAGATTGAAGAAGATAATCCACAAATAAAGGAGTTTAAGCACAAAAATTCTAAACGAGTTCTAACATATCTTTAATAGGAGATTAAAAACTCATAAGGCTAAAGTCAATACAATAAGAGGTGTCTGCTGAAGACTAGAAGAAGACAAAGACAAGGCAATGTGAAAAAAGTTTTAAATACTTAAGAGTGAAGACTTGAAGTCTAGCAAAAACAATCTAAATAAGATGAGTTTGTGTTAAAGTTTAAAGAAAGTTGGTGGTTTGTTTATATCAATATGAAGTCTTTGTTTCTAGTATTTTGATTTGGTTCATTAGGAATTACTGTGGTTTTTTAACCATGTTAGGGTTTTCCATATTAAATTGTTATGTTCATATGTGATTGAATGATAATGATTGATATATTATGAGTAAGATTTGAGAGAATATTAATTTGATTCTACCACGTATAAAATTTTTGCACAAAGAGGCTAGTACTCGTAGTCTTTATCTTTCTTGATAATCGGATAAGGGGCAATCTAGAAGCTACTAAACAAAAGGGATATGCTAAAAATTTATTCGAAGGGGAATTGCTATTATACCCCAAGATTTTAAAACTCATTTTTCTCATAAATTAAATCGTAGAAACCAAGTTTTCAAAACTGTTTGTCAATCATGCGACAATATTATCTTATGAGTGATCCACTCATTTTCTAATATACACATATTCAAACTAATGTAATATATTAAACAAGGTCAAACCATACTACAAACACACAGGGTCTCACTAAAGTACATGTCATAGATCCATAACATACACAGCCATAAGTAATTGATACTCGTTTTTCCAAGTTCAAATAAACACATCAATAAGAGTTTGCTAACAACGATAAAAAAATCCTATATTAACTATAAGTGACTTGGTCGCCCTTTCGAAGAACAACGTTCCAACCCGGCTACTCCTCTAGTGAAACTGCATCACAAGGATGTTGAGTGTATGAATATAGCTAGTGGGATAGCTAAAGAAGTACTATGTAATGACATAACATTCATAATACACAATATCATCACATTGTAAACACATCATAATCATGAGAACTTCAACAATAAATACCAACACGAATACCCACAAGACAAATGAGTATAATCAAAATTAAATGCTTCAATCATCAATTTAATCCAAAATGTGAGTACACTTTGATTTTCTTGCTCCTTATGTGTAAATCATAAAAGTTCTCTATGACACAATAATCACATCTAAGAGTCCTCACTGCACACTAGCCCATGGACTTTTTGCGACAAAAGGTCTTGTTTGTCATAAAAAAAACATGTAGTTTACAAGCAAATGATATCTTTTGCAACAATACATGTAAATCATCGCAAAAAGTTGATGATTAACTACAAAATGCCCCAAAAAGATCATCCCAAATGTTTTGTCCATAGATAGATGATCACATGTAATTAACCACCAAATTGCCTAGGTGTTGATTAGCTTTGAGGAGGTTGACAATGCAAATATAGACACTTTGCAAATTTGGAAAGTAGCAAATTCCATCAAAGGTATGGAATATGTCATTCATCATGTGCACCTTTACAATATATAGCCAATATAATATTATGTGTTTCTTGTTTGACTAGTTTGAGCCTGGAATAACTGCTCTGACATTTTTCTTTGTCTTCCTCCTAAATGACAAAAGAAGCGCCACTTTTGAAAATTTGGTAAGTTATCCTGGGATGTGATCCACTAGTGAAAGCCACCACAGTAACGTTGGTGTAGGTTTCCTAGTTGTTGTTCATCATGAGAAATCAACAATACACATATTAGCACATATATATCATGAAATGTTATAGTTTTTAGTAAAATATATACCTTATAATATGTATGACATTGATTTCCTTAGATGGATGGCTGAAAAAAGATCACTAGTGGCTTTGCTGGTGAACCTTCACGAGTCGATTACTATGAGAAAAACACTCATGGAATCTGTCTAGGTTATTTCATTATATATATAAAGAATACATATCGCTTGAATTACAAGGGATGAATCCCATGATTGTGGGTAACAGAGAATACAAATGGAAGGACAAAGAGTAAAAATGGAAGGATCTACAAGGGATGAATCCCATGATTGTTGTAACAAAAAATACAAATGGAATGATAGCTAGGTTGTTCTCTCAATCTCCACAAGGCTGGAACTGCTGGAATTGGTTAATGATTCTACTGAATCATGGGAGCACATATAGTGGGTCATCTCACAGCGCCCTCCCCCCCCCTCCTTAAGCTCATGTTGGGATGGACCATACATTGATCTTGTCATGTAACAAGCAAAATCGTAGGTTAGGAAATGATTTGGTAGATATATTTGCAAATTTGTTTGTGTCAGCAATATATAAGATGTGACCCATAGAGAGCATGCTCACATAGATAATGAACATCTATGTCAATGTGCTTCATGCGTGTATGAAATATCAGGTTCTTGGATATTTGAATTGAATTGAGGTTGTCAAAAAGTAAAGTTGGGGGCCTATGTAGCTTGATATGCAGTTGGTGGAGAAGATGAAGGTACCATAAGACCTTGGTAGTGGTACTTGCAAGAGCACGATATTCAGCCTCGGCAGTATATCAGGATATTGTGGATTGCTTATTGGCACCCCACAAAAGAAGGTTGGGCCCAAGATAAACTATATAGCCAATAGTGGATCACAAATTGTCTAGGGAACCTGCCCAATGACATTAGAATAGGCCTGCAATGAGAAATCAGTGGACTTGGAGAAGTGAAGCCCTTGATCAATTTTGCCCTTAATATAACAAAAAATGCACTTGTTTGCTTTTAGGCAAGGACGACAAGGATTTTGCATGTATTGGAAGACATGATTGACACCAAAAGCAATATTTAAGTGGCACATGATTAAACACTTAACAATGAAGAGATACATCTAGAAGAAGATCGCCTGTATGAGCAGAGAGTCATAGCCCAGTGGCAAGAGGACTCTTAGTTGGCTTGATTTTAAAGAGTCCAAACTGATCCAACAACTGAAGAGCATATCAAGTCAGAGATAACATGAGTGAATCACTGCTACTAGTGTTCCTGCATCCATAAGAAAAAATACAAGTTTCCAAGATCTTTTAAGTCAAAATGTTCAGATAATTTGGTGATGAGCTGCCTAATGAGAGTAGAGTCATTCTAGTGATTATTATTTCATCAACATAGATAAAGAGAAGCAATATATGATGATCAAGATACCAAATCAAAAGTGAAGCATCATATACAAATGTCTTGAAACCAAGAGAACAGAGATAAGTGATCTTCATGTACCAAGCCATAGGGCCTATAGGAGGCCATAAAAAGACTTTTGCAGTCGACACACATGAGTGGGATAAGAAGAGTCAACAAAGCCTAGTGGTTGTTGAAGATATACCTCTTTGGTAGATCACCATGGAGGAATGCATTTCTGACATCTAATTCTTTCAATGTCTACCTTAGAGAGAGAAAAGGACAATACTAGCAAAATAGTAACATGGTGGGAAACACATACCCTGCCTATTGAGGGTGATTGGCACTTGTAGCCCTTGTGACACCCATTATAGCTAATAAAGACACATATTTCAAACATGAATTGTAATTTGGTGTGACTCGAAGGATCCAAACAAGGGACACATTCATATCCAAGTACGCGCAAATGAGTGTAATCCTAAGTAGTGCCAAACAATTTTTCAATGGGAAATAAACCACTTAAGCTTTTGAAGGAAAACCGGTTGATAATGAGAACCATTGTAGCAACAGTGGCATTCCAATATTGTGTGGGCATGGGCCATCATGGTTAAGCCCATCTCAAACACATGATGATGCTTATGCTCCACCAAGAAATTTTTTTTAGGTGTCCCTAGACTAGAAGTAAGTGAGAGATACCACAGTTTCAAAATAGACTTGGAGAGCATGGCATGTAAACTTGCTTCCTCCATTAGTTTGGACAATTTTAACTTGTGCATCAAACAATTTTTCCACCAGATGAATAAAATGAAGCAAAAATAACTGCGCCTCCAACTTTTCGAGGAGAGTAATATACCATGAGAATCTTGTGCACTCATCCACAATAATTTGATAATAAAAAAAAGTCAATAGAAGAAACATTTGGTAGTCCCCATACATCACTATGAAGAGTATGTAGTGGCTTAATAGAATATGAATATCTGCTAGAAAAAAAGAGTTTGCTAGCTTTGCCGAACTTGCAACTTGAGCACATTTGCTTTATTGGCCTACTTGAAGAAGGAAGAAGAGGAGTTAGATCCCTCTAAGACTTGATAGAAGGGATGCCCCAACCAAGCATGTCAAGTATCAGTGTCTATTTTATTTGAAAATTAGATAATTTCGGATTGAGAGATTGCATTTCTGACACCAATAGGATAGAGCCCACCTCGTATAGGTCTATCAATCAATGTCACCCCTATCTTCAGATCCAAACCACAAAACCCAAAGGGTAAAAATTAAAGCAATGAGAATTATGTTTAGTAAACTGGGAGACGCTGCGTAGGTTCTTCTTCAAAGAGGGCGCATGAAGAACATTCTGTACATGCAATTTTTGGTGTGGTGAAAAGATGTGACCAACACTAGAAATATGTAAGCTAGAACCATCACCAATCAACATCTTCTCAAAACTAGAGTAAAGACGTATACCTTCCATCTATAAAGTGTCTACTATCATGTGATTGGTAACACCTGTATCTGGGTACCAAGATGGATTATTCTATTCTATTCAAAAAGATGCAGTGTTGCCAATGACTAGACTCAATCAATAGAGGAAGAATTGTCCATAATGAAAGAACATATGAGACAAACATATTCATTGATTATCAAAAATAATGTCTAAACTTCATGTATGTTTTAGTTTTAGAAATCTGACTGGAGTTATTTGTGGTCCTGTTGGATTTAGAATTAATTGACTTGAAAAATAGGAGTAAACATGTTCTTATCGATCATGGTCAAAGACTAAGCTAATTGTCAAATGTAAATAGTTTATTTTCATACACTAACATACACAATTCACTTAATTTAACTTAGGAATAGTCATTTATGTGATTCTAGAAGTTTAAGACTAAATTAGGGCAAAATGTGATATTTTACTATGCTTCGATCGATTGCATCAAAATGCAATAAGTACATCGATCAATCGGCCCTTGAATCAGACTTTGTAAAATTTGGTTGAGAGTATATCAATTGGTTGCCTCAAGTTATCGATTGATCACTAGAAGAGTTTTACCTTAACTAGAATAGTGACCAATCGATTGTTGTTATCCCGAACAATCATTGTTTATGTAACTTACCTAGTTTAAGCATTTCAAAAATGAGTTCATTTCTAATTCAAGTCTAACTCAAGCTGACTTAATGGACTATATAAGTGCTAGGTGAACGTTAAATTGAATAGAGGAAAACCTAAAATTTGAGAGAGAAAAAAGAAGTCATTTGTTCATTGTTTTTCAAGAGATCATCATTGTGCTGTAAAATTTTATGTTAATGGTGATTGTTTGAGTAACACACAACAAAAAGAGAGTGTTTCACACACAAGTATCTGAGGAGAGAGTCAGCTAAGTTCAATGGAATATTAAAAACTCATGATTAAAATCATAAATAATAGGAGCTTATTTGTAGAGGCTAGAAGAAGACAAAGAGAAAATAAGGAGGAAAAAAGCTTCAAGACTCGAGGAGGAAGAAAACTTACAGGTCAACAACAAAAGAAGAGGGAGATCTAAACAAATGAGGAGTTTGTGTTAAAGTCTTCACAAGATGCTAGTAGTTTGCCTGTGTCGATGTAAAGGTATAACTTGCTAGTGTATTGATTTAGCCGTTGAGAGGCTTCCATGGTTTTTTACCATAGTTTGAGTTTTCCACATAAAAAATCATATGTTTCCTTGTGTGGTTCTATGATTTATGGTTTGAATAATGATTAAAATAATTATAAATGCACTTCATATTTAGGTTTTAGTTGTTTTCACTTTGAAACAATTTCTTGCATGAAAGAAGCTAGAACTCTTAATTTCTTACTTGGTGAAGTATTAGGGTTAAGAGCAATGTAGTAATCCACGAAGCCATCTAGACGAATATTAAATTGTTAATTAGTAGTTGAGGATTTTAATTTAAAATGTACATTACTTGTTTCGATGTTTTATTTTTATTTTTATTTTCAGTAATGATGGTCAAAAAATTATTATTTTGATGGCAAATGGTTGGTTTTAATTTATGGCATTTATTGAATTTTTTGGAATTATTTTAATTCTTAAAAAAAAATTAAAAAAAATATTCAAAACCAATCAATCGCTATCCCCTTGCAATCGATCACTGGTTTCCTTTTTTGTACCTGAACACATAATTTTAAAACGACCAAAACCCATTTAGCCCTCATTTCCACTAAAAACATTTCCAAGAGGTGCGGGGAGGCTCTAGAGGTGATTTTGGTCATATTTACATGAACAAGTGATTTCCATATCAATTTGAACTTTTCATCCATGACCAAGTTACGAACTACCTCCAAAATTTAAAATTTAAGAGATTTTCACAATGATTTCAATGTTTTTGAACTAATATGATGGTTTAAAATGCCTAGTCTACATTGTTTCAAATTTTCATACAATTTGATTTGTCAAAAGTCAAGACTTCATCAATTTTCCAATTTGGTTTCACAAAATCTCGCCAATTTTATGATTTATAAGAGCAGGACTTTCTGGTAAAAATTACTTGTAGCTCTAGTTATAAAGTTTGTTCATTGCATTGATATCTATTTTGTGTTGAAATTTGGAGTCAATCAGACAACAAGAATTTGGAGTCAATCAGACAACAAGAAGTTATAGGATTTTATTCAATTTCAAAAATTGGACTTCAATTTTTATTTCACTATGCTTTTTTTAATCAAGAGTACTTTATTGTCTTATGATAAGTTCCTAGTTATGTTTCACTGTAGGATTTATTTTTTTTGCTAATTTAGATAGGGAGAGCGAAGAAACATAAGACGATATCAAGATCGGATGAGCTGGCGAGTTATTCTGTGGCGGCTAATCGAATTAGATCTCTTTGGTGTGAGAGGAGTGTTGTTCACATATCTTACCAACTTGCCATGAAGTGGAATGATTTGTAACTATATTGGTTAGACTATTTGAGGACAATTTCCACCTTCGATTAGCTTAATTACCCTAGATTGATCCAATAGTGGTATTCATCACTTTACTTTGAGGGAAATGATGTTTTGGTTAGAGTAGTTGGCGACAGTGCTATACGTGTGACTCCACAAGTCATTGTCAACATCATCAAATGAGAGTGATGAGATTTACACTAGCTGGACTTCAATGGCTAGATTTTTTGATCGAATAGTGAGATTACTAGATGTCATGTTGGATTACCTTGTGGTAGATTGAAGGAACATGTGTCATATGTTATGTAATTGCCTAATTTTATTTATCAAAATTATGTTGAAACTTCAAGTATGTAATTATTCTTAGGAACCAGAGTACATATAGTTGTGGTTGAGTTAAATTTGGAATTAATGGACTTGAAAAATAGGAGCATACATGCTCTTATGGATCAAGACTGAAGACTAAAGAATGTTGATGAAAAAAGAGGTTCATTAAGCACACACTCTTATACAAAAGTCACTTGAAAGATTTTCAAGAGTGATTTTGAAAGTTTTAGACTGATTTATGGTAAAAAGGGTAAAACTATAAATAAAGAGTGTCATTGATCGATAGCTAAAATAGATATGGGACAAATCAATCGATCGTTTATGAACTATAGCACAAAAGAGATGAATTGATTGATTACATCAAAAAGAGATCAACTAGGACTTGAATCAGTCCTTTGTAAAATGGAGCTGAGAGTTTATCTATTAATCATTTGGTCTTGAGATCAATTGTGCGAAGTATCATACCCAAAGTAAATAGTGATCGATTGATCGATGTTTGGAACGATCGATCGGTAACGGTCTAGGTTACCTAATTAAAGCCTTTCAAGAAGTGATTTTATTCCTAGTTGAAGTCAAAGTCCCAAACCGACATAAAGACTTATAAAAAGGCTAAGGTATTATAAATTAGAGGAGAAGAAAACCTAAAGATGAATTGAGAAGAAAGCAAAAGTCTTTCATCATTGTTTTCCCAGAGAATTCATCAAAAAACTTAAAGAAATTGTTCATAGTAAATTTGTGAAGATGCACAATTGAAAGAGAAGATTCTCACATAGCAAAGAAAAGAGGATATACAATAAATTCTATAAAGGAGTGGAAGAATGGCAAAGGTGAATCAATTATAAAAAAAAAAGTTTGTACTTGAGTTGCTAGAAGAAGAAAAGGATAGATCACAAAGAGGGAAAACTTAAAGGATTCAAAGGAGGTTTAATTGAAGGCAAACAATGAAGAGGACTAAGCAAAGAAAAAGTATTTTTGTTTGTGTTGAGTCATAGGGGTTGTTCGGTTATTCTAGTGTCTTGTAAGTTATTTTCTATTAGTGCATTGGTTGGGCCTTGTGTAGTTATAGTTTTTCATCCAATTTGAATTTTCCATGTTAAATCCATATGTCTTTATGTGTGATTTATATGCTTGGATTAGTTGAATACATTGTAGGTTGATAGTTCGTGTGTAGTTAGTTCGTTTTTGTTGCTTAGTATAAAATCTTAGACAGAGGCTAGAACTCAAAGTCTTTAACTTTTTAAGATGATTGGACTAGGGGCAATCTATTGATCCACTATTGATGTTTAGTTGGATATTAAACTTTCATAGAGACCTCTACATCTCCATTGTAGTACATTCTATGACAGCGAACTATTGATTGTATCATGTGATAGCTCAATGTGATATCTGGAGCACTAGGAAGGATAGTTGTTCATACTATGGTGCAAATTTTATATCTTTTGTCAGTGCCCCATCTAGAGCTATATTTGCTCTCTATCATATTTGGTTAGATTATGACGATTCTAAATGGTTATACTTAGGAGTAGCTTCCTTATTCCTATATTTTTTGTTGAATTTTTACTTTTGTTCTACTGAGGATACCCCACATTGAGCCTACATTAATTGGTATGGGACCAATTGGCATTGCTATGGCTAGGAGGATGATGTCCCACACTAGGGGATATGAGATAGTAGATCAGGAGGAGCATCAAGATCAATAGGAGGACAAACTACAACAAAGAGAACTTAAGGACATCTGGAGGGACATTTGACTTATGGAGAGTTCATAGACTTTCTGTGGCACATACTTGAGAAGATGCGACATGGTATGGTAGACCTAAGGAGGATGATTTGTGACAATGGCCACTTTCTGATAGTGAGGAACAATTTTTAGATGGTGATGATGTACCATGCGATGTTGCTTCTTAATTTCTTTATGTTTTTCTATCACTTTTGCTTATATTTGTGAGTTGGAATTTTTGATAGTTCATTAGAAGTTCTTTGTGACATTGGGATGTATTTTGAAGTTGTTTTATATTTATTGGATACATAATGGACATGTCTATCTCATGGTTTCTTTAATTTTCATGTTTTCTAATGATGATTATGACTTGGATGTGTTTTAATTAGCTTTTTCGTCAATTATTGATAAACTTTTTATCTATTTGTAACAAAATGGTGGGGAAGTGATTGATAAAAATCAAAGTGCTTATTTTTAGGCATATTTGAGTAGTACTATGCAAACATTTTTTTGTAAGTGTGCTAGATAAGTACAACTTTTAAGATTAATTCCGAAAAGTCTTAGTTGAGTTAAGTTATATATATAAGTGAAAGTCAATATACTATGTCAAAGAGTGTAGTTTTTTTTCAATTTTCATTCTTGTAGTTTTTTGTCACAAAATAACCAAAGTGTGAGATTGAAAGAACATATGAGTTATATAAATTGGCTAATTTAGATAATCAAAACAATGACTAAACTTCATGTTTATTTTAGTCTTATGAATATGACTATATTTATTTAGCTGTGGTGGAGTCGAATATAAATTGATTAACTTGAAAAATAGGACTAGATATGTTCTTATTAATCAAGGTTGAAGACTAAGTTGAGTGTAAAAGGTAAAAGATTTATTTGCACACACTCACATATACAATTCACTTAATTTAACTTAGGAATAATCATTTATGTGATTTTTGAAGTTTAAGACTAAATTAGGGTAAAATGTAATAATTTATTGTGCATTGATAGATTGCTTCAAATTGCACTAAGTAGGTTGATCAATCGGCCCTTGAATCGTAGTGTATAAAATTTGGCTGAGAGTATATCTATCAATCATCTAAAGTGATAAATTGATCACTAGAAGAGTTTTACCTGAATTAGAACAGTGGTTGATCGATCACTATTAGCCCCAATCAATCATTGTCTGTGTAACTTCCTAGTTTAAGCATTCCAAGAAAGAGTGCTTTCCTAATTCAAGTCTAACTCATAAACCAACTTAATGGATTATATAAGGGCTAGGAATACGCAAAATAGAGGAAAGGAAAACCTAGAATCTGGTAGAGAAAAGAGGAATTCTTTGTTCATTATTTTCTAGAGATCATCATTGTGCTTCAAAGCTTAATATTAATGGTGATTGTTTGAGTAACACATACAAAAATAGAGTCTTTCACACACAAATATATGAGGAGAGAGTCAGCCAAGTTCAATAGGAGATTGAAGACTCAAGGCTAAAGTTGAGATAAGCTTATTTGTAGAGGTTAGAAGAAGACAGAGATAAAGAAATAAGTAAAAAAAACTTCAAGATTTGAGGATGAGAAGACTTGAAGGCCAACAACAAAAGAAGAGTTTGCCTTAGAGTCTTCACTAAAAGTTGGTAGTTTACTCATGTTAATGTAAAGGTTTTACTTGCAAGTGCATTAATTTAGCCGTTGAAAGGATGTCATGGTTTTTTACCCTAGTTTTGATTTTTGACGTAAAAAATTATAAGTTTGCTTGTGCAATTGCATGATTGATGGTTTGAATGAATATTAGAATAATCATTATGCTTCGTATTTAGGTTTTAGTTGTTTTCACAAAAGATGCTAAAACTCTTAATTTCTTACTTGTTTAAGTAATAAGTTTAGGAGTAATAAATTTAAGAGCACTCTAGTGATCCGCTAAGCCAACTAGACAAATATTAAACCCTCACATAAGGAAACTATTTGTATTGTGATTAGGATAACCATAGTTATAACAAGTGATGATATGCACCACTTGATTCAATTCCACGTTATAATGCAAACAATGACCATTGTTGTTGTGATGGTCCGACCTCGCCCAAAACCATCATGGAGCTGGCTACGACCACCATTGTCGGAGTGGGAGTTTGAAAGCTGCTAGTGCTGCTCATGATGTCCATGTCTTTCTTGTGACATTCTACAATGTAACCCCCCGTTGGAAAATCAACCACATCCAAATCGACGAGAAGTGTACAAGGCGGTGGAGGATACATCATTGGCACAAAGATATTGAAGCCAGAGTTCATAATAAAGAAGAAGAGATATCACCTCATCAATAGATGGGAAATCTTTCTTAGTGTAGATGTCAGCCATGATCAGATCAATTCCAAACTCAGACCAAGAAGAATCCATGATGAAGTCATCGTCGTCCACAAACTTTCTTGCACTTGAAAGACCCAAAGCAAGTGTTTTAGCATGTTGAATATACTATGCAATATTTTGGGATTCCTTTGAAAGAAACTACAATTTTGTCAGTAGATGTTGAATCTGAGAATGAGTATAGTGACCATAAATTGTCTCAAGAGTTAACAACCCTTGCATAACGTCTTCCGAGTCATCTTCAGTGGAAGGATGCATATAGGTGCCAAAATCCAGACCGGACGGACCAGCCAGACCGATTTAAATGAACCCAGTGAACAAGTCTAGCCTATTCAGTTCGATTAGGATTGTAAGGGGATAAAATTTGGTTAGAGGTGGGATTCGAATTGGAACAGAGGCACTAACCACCAATACCCCACTGACTTTGTGGTGTATGTACCACTAACTAAAATATTTAATATAATTATAATTAAAATTATGACTAAATGTTTTGTGCTGGGATTCAAAATAGATCCTACCCAAAGACTTAAAGGTGAGGCGTTAACCATCAATACTCACTAGTTTCATGTTATATTACATTATAAATTAATATACTTCATATATTTTAGGGGATTCACTGCTGATGACATCAACTAGGTCAACCTGGTTTAACCCATAATTGAACCTGATTGACTTGGACCGGCTACTCATCTGGGTCAATGGCCCGCCTGGGTTTTGAAAACATTGCTACTAAGGGAAGAAAGTTAAATGTTGTAAGATTCAGTGATACTTCTTGAGCTATTGACTTTACCATAAGAAGGGAGGAGCATCCAACACTTGCCGATAGAGATCGAAGCAATTGCATTGGTACATACATTTGAAGAAGACGAAGCCATGGAGACAATGCAGGATCGGAGGATATAAAGACATCAAAGAATTCATGTCTCTACTACCATGTGGTAAGGCATATCATATCTTGCCAAAACTCTACAATTTCAAGAGGTCAACCAAAAATCAAGCGTCAGTTACAAAGCTCAAATTCAAATAATTATACAATTTATAAAATAATCATAGGTATTAAATTACCTTCCTTTTATATGCACCAATAGCAAAAATTCATCTTTAACTCCCTCTATAGCCTCTTATATTATTTAGAACATGCTTATTTAGACCTCACTTTTTTTCCTAGTGACCCATGTCTTCTTTACCCCAACCTCCCTAATAAAAATCTCTCACATATATCTCATATTTAAAAATAAAAAAAATACCCCACTTTCCCTTCTTCTCAAGCTTGGCGGCGCCGGTGCCGATGCCAATACCACTGGCAGCCAAATGGGCTGCTGCTAGATCTAGCAATCTGGCGCGCGGTTGGATCTGGCCCATGCGGCCAGTCCGGTGCACGGGCTAGATCCTGCCGCATGCCAGATGGGCCGCGCAGGCAAGTCGAACCCGGCCTACACTCTGGGCGGATTTGGCCCGCGCAGTCAAGTCCAGCCCAGCTTGCGCACCAGACTGGCGTGCGCCCACATGGCCAAATTCGGCGCGCAGGCCGGATCTGGCTTGCGCGACTGGATCTGGTTGCGTGTACATGCCAGATCTAGCTGAGTGTGCACGCTGGATTTGACTTGTCCAGGCCATATCCAGATCCGACCTGTGCGATTGGATCTCGTCGTTGGAATTATTGCCAGAGTTGTAGATGGAAGAGAAAAAAACGAGAGGTTTGGTGTAGTGAAAGAAGTATGAGCAGGGAAGAAATACAGGAGAATAAAGTTAAAAAAAAACATCTTTTCTACTTTGTGGGGTTTGAATAACACATTCTATTATTTTAAAAAAATGAGACGATCCAATATGACAGTGGGTTGCGCTATTTTAAACTTTACATCACTCTCCAGGGGTAGTCTCTTGTTCTATGTATAAAGAATATATATTGTTTGAATTAGTAGTGACGAAACCCATAATTTTGGGTAACAGAGAATGCAAATGGAAGGACAGAGAACACAAATGAAAAGATAGCTACGTTGTTCTGTTTCAATTTCGAGAAGGCAGGAAAAGCTGGAATCGGTCAATGGTTCTGCTTCACAATTGCATCTCGTTACGTCCAAGGATATGGGAAGCTTTTTGCTTCCTTGTGGGGGGATTGTCTTCTGCATCGTGTTTACTTAGAAAGCCTATTGGGTCATGGTAGACAAGATGGTAGAGGTGGTAGTAGTCAGCGTAGGCGCTGGCCCTGCCGGCCTAGCAACTTCTGCATGCCTGAACCTTCAATCAAGCCCAGACATCATCCTGGAGAAGGAAGAATCATGCATCTCACTTTGGAGGCACAGGGCGTATGACCGGTTACACCTTTACTTAGCCAAGGAGTTATGCGAACTCCCTCATCTTCCATACCCACCCACCACCCCAACATACATATCCAAAGATGAGTTCATTCAGTACGTGGAGAGGTACGTTTCACAGTTTTCTCTGAGTTCCAAGTACTGTCGTTCGGTCGAGTCAGCCTGTTATAATGAAGCGGAAGGAAGCTGGTGCATCTTAGTGAAAAACACTGAAAGTGGAGGGGAAGAAGAGTATTTGGCTCGGTTTTTAGTTGTTGCAACAGGCGAAAATGGTGAAGGTTTCGTGACAGTCATTCCTGGCTTGGACACTTTCAGTGGAAAGATTATGCATTCAAGCCAGTACAAAAATGGTGAAGCTTTTGAGGGTAAAAGGGTGCTAGTGGTTGGATGTGGGAATTCAGGCATGGAGATAGCTTATAAAGATCTGTTACAACATGAAGCCACAACTTCATTAGTGATTAGGGGCCCAGTAAATCCTACATGTTGGTAGCAATAAGGGGTAGGATTCAGGTTTGCAGAAATTGTCTTTAAATGTTAATGGCTGATCTTCACACAGACGATAGTTGGAGTGAATTATGTTAATATTCACAACGGAGGGTGGTTAGAGATGGATTCAAAAACTTGTCATTGAATGATGAATGAACACAAAGCTTTTAGGCTCTGAGGCACATAAAAGTAAAGTTTTTTTTAAGGAATTATTTGTTTTCCTTTAATAGATCCAAGTTGTTGACGGACTACACGATAAACTTCCTCCCACGATACAACAAAGCTTTCAGGCTCTAAGGCATACAAGTACAGTTTTCTTTAAGGAATTATTTATCCCCCTTAGATATTTCCAAGTTGCTGATAGACGACACGACAAACTTCCTCTCATGATATAACAAAGCCTTTGAGAAACTGCAACTAGCAATATTTAAGAATTCTCCCTAAATTCTATTTAAAACTGTATAAGAATGTGGCTGATATTTGTGTTTGAAAATATAAGAAAGAAACACAAGAGGAAAAAGAAGAACACAAGAGAAGGAAAAACTATAGTGTGTGTTTTCTTCTATCTCTGTGTCAATGTCTAATTGCTCAAGCCTGGGTCTCTCTTTATAGACTCTTAAGGGGTGAGAAGTGAAGAGGTATGTTCATTTACGAAGAGGTGTCTCATTACAACCGAAGGGGTGCAACCATTACCAATGGTTGCAACCCATCACAATATTTAAGAGATGACACATTTTACTAAGTGGTGCAATAAAATGAAGGTCACAAAAAATTATGGGATGTAACCTTTCACCAAAAGGTACAACCCTTCATTGAAATTCTTTTATTATTTTTAAAAACATCAACAATCCTCCACTTTTTAAAAACAAGAAATGACAAATTTCAACTGACATCCTTATTGACATTATTTTGCCTACAAGAAGGTGTTTTAAGATTGAACATTCATTTAGTACAAGGGCTACAAAGTTAAGAAAAAGTCATTGGTGTGCTATGCATTAAACTAAATACTCTAGATACAAAACCGGTAGCCCTGGACACAAAACAATATGTAGTCTCGTTGAGAAGTTCAACATGCTTGCTCAGTATTATGGTCATGTGTTTGCTTGGTTTAGGAGAAAAATCTCCGAAGTAAACCCTTACATTCCATGAGAAGCAGCACCACTTCTACGTTTCCATAATTGAAGTCCTTTTGTCTCTGTTACTAGACATGTTCACTCGAACTTCATTAAGAATTAAACTCAACCTCCAATTTGTAATGGTCAGCACTAGTGATTTCACATGGGGCCCAAAGTTCTAGTATTAATCAGCTAATATAATGACTTGTTCTTACCCATTAAACCATAAAACTAGTGGTAAACTAGTGCTAGGTTGAGTTACCATCATTGTTGACTTTTTTAGGGTTTTAGCCCCATCTTCAAAGATGTCATTCTTACTAACTCCTTGGAAAGCCCTATAGTAAGAGGATTTGCAAAATTCTTACTTGACTTCACATATATTATAGCTATAATACATTCCCGTATCAATTATTTGACATACTCATATCTTAGACTTATATGTCTATACTTGCTATTATAAGTGCTACTATAAGTTCTCGCCAAAGTAGCCTCAGTATCACAATTGATTGAAATATGTGGCATTAGATTAGGCCATACCTTGATGTGAAGTAACAAGTTCTTAATCCACTTGGAGTCTTTCCCTACTACACCCAGGGTGATAAATTCAGATTCCATTGTTGAGTGTGAGATACATATTTGTTTCTTAGAACCCCAAGAAATAGCACCTCCTCCTAGGGTAAAATCCATCCCGAGGTTAAAATATAATCTCCAACTCATGTCACCCAATTTGCATCAGAGTAACCATAGAGTATTTCCGGATATTCATTATAATATAGTTTATAGTCTATGGTATGTTTTAAATAACCGAAAATTCTGCCAATTGCCTTCCAGTGTTCAACACTAGGATTACTAGTGTACTTGCTCAATTTACAAACTCCAAGTGCAATATCTGGTCTATTGCAATGCATAGCATATATTAAACTACCAATTACACTTGCATATTCAATTAGTGTTATTTCTTTTCCAATATTTTCACATAAGGTAATACTAGAATCAAAATGGGTTTTGAATTCAGTAAATATAAGGTGATTGAATTTAGATAAAATTTTGTCAAAGTAATATGACTGATTTAAAGTATAACCCCCACTAAGCTTTGTCACTTTTATCCTTAAGATGGTATCAACTTCACCCAATTCCTTCATTTTAAAATTAGAAGTAAGATACCTCTTAGTCTTAGTCACACTAAATATGTTGGTACTTAAAATCAACATGTCATCAACATGCAAGCACTCATTACAAAATAATCATTAGTAAACTTAGTATAAATGCATTTATCATCACTATTATGCCTAAATCCACTATATAAAATTATGGTATCAAATTTTTCATGTCCTTGCTTAGGTGCTTGTTTAAGTCCATACAGAAACTTCACCAACTTCTTTTTGTCTGTAACCTTTTGCTACTAATCTAGTTTTAAAGGTGCACGATGAACCACCGGGATTGTATTTCCTTCTAAATACTCATTTGCAACCAATAGGTTTTGAACCCAGAGGTAAGTTTACTAAGACCCAAGTGTTATTGGACATTATAGAATTCATCTCATCATTAATGGCTTCTTTTCAAAAGGCAGAATCTCTAGAGGCCATAGCTTCACTATAAGTCTTAAGATCTTCCTCTAAATTAAGAGTCATGGGTATTAGGTTAACAACATGCTCTATTTCCTTCTATTAGAAAAATGATGTGCTCTGGGGATATGAAGTTTGGATTAAGTATTTTTTTTTCTAGGCCTTAGACTCCTTAGCACACTTTGAGAGGTAAAAACCTTCTCAATTTCAGTATACTTATTTACTTCCAACCTTTGAGGGTCTTGACATTTAGAATATGAAATAAAAGTTATTTTTAGAAACTCTACATCTCTAGATTCAACAATCGCGTTAGATTTTACGTCTAATAATTTGTAGGACTTTCTATGCTCAGCATATCCTACAAAAACACATCTCAAGCCTCTTAGACACAACTTGGTCCATTTAGGAACAAGGACCCTATAATAAGCCACACACCCCCACACTTTAAGATATGATATAGTAGGTTTTCTTCCCCTCAATAATTCATATGAACTTTTATGAGTCTTTAATGAAGAAATCCAATTATGCACATGACAAGCAGTCATCAAAGCTTCTCACAAAAGATTAAATGGTAATTTTGAACATAACAACATGGAATTCACCATTTCTACAATTGTACAGTTTTTTCTTTTGGCTAAACCAATTTTTTGTGGTGTATATGGTGCAGTCAACTAATGAATGATGTCAAATTCTTTACAAAAGTTTGAAAAGTCATTTGACAAATATTCTCCACCTCGATCGCTATGAAGAACTTTGATTTTCTTTCCTATTTGATTTTAAACCTCTAATTTGAAATTTTTGAACATGAAAAAAACCTCACCTTTTATTTTCAGAAGATAAAAATAAGTATATCTTGAGAAATCATCAATAAAAGTGAAGAAAAACTTTTGGCCACCATGACTTAAAACACCATTCAATTCACAAATATCAGAATGAATCAAATCTAGAATTTCTTTCAAAACTTCTGTCAACCTTTAGAAAAGGTTTCTTTAACATTTTGGATTGAATGCATGTTTCACACTTATGGCTATAATTATGATAATAAGAAATTAGCCCTAATGTTCTCATGTCATTCATAGATTAAAAATTTAAACATCCTAATCTACCATGCCATAGATCAAAAGAGTCCACAAGGTAAGCAACATTAATTTTATTTTCATTTAAATTGAATTTAAACATCCCATTACAAGAGTAACCCTTTCCACAAAAGTTCCATTCTTTGACAAAATAACTTTGTCAGATTCAAACACAATTTTAAATCTTTTCTTTCAGAGTATGTTAGAGGATAAAGGTTTTTTCTCATGTCAAAAACACGATATGCATTGTTGAGAATCAATTTTCTTCCAGATGTAAAGGTGAGTTCAATAACTCCCTTTCCCACGACTTTAACTAGGTTTTGGTTCCCTATTTGAACCTCGTTGCCATCAGTTTCCTCCTCGATGTAATCCTTAAAAAGGAACTTGTCTATACAGACATAAATCATAGCCCCTGAATCAAGCAACCATCCCAAGTTGGAGTCTGCCATGTTGATTTCAATAATCATGGCCACAAACTCACTTGCTTTCTCAACCACAGAACTTTGGGCAACATGCCTCTTTTCTTTGCATTCAAAGTAAGAAGAATTTATATTCTTTTGATTTTCATTAGACTTACTCTTGAAATGATAATCAAATAAATTGTGCATACCATGTTTGCTCAAATTAGAATTTACCCCAAGTTTGCTCCATATCTCCTTTGCTGTAAGAATAAACACCATCTTCTCATCATGATGAGTGTAGTTTGAACCATTGAATTTGTCAAGTTTGACAAGATCCTTGTTCATGATTTTGACAGACATCATGTTTGATTCTGAATCCATGATGATGGTAAATAATTCCTTAAAATTGTTGGTAGTGGCAAGGGGTAGGATTCATATCTGTAAAAGTTGTCTTTAGAGGATGATGAGTGATATTCACACGAACTACGGTTGGAGATGAATTATGCTAATTTCCACAACGGACGACAGTTAGAGATGGATTCAAGAACTCGCCATTGAAAGGCGGATGAACACAAAGCTTTCAGGCTATGAAGAACGTACAAGTAAAGATTTTTTTAAGGAATTATTTGTACCCCTTGGATATATCCAAGTTGTTGACAGTCTACACGACAAACTTCCTCCCAGGATACAACAGAGCTTTTGAGAAACTGCAAACAACAATGTTGAAAAATTCTCCCTGAACTCTCATTGAAATTGTATAAGAAGTGGCTGAAATTTATGTTTGAAAAGACAAGGAAAAAACACAAGAGGAAAAAGAAGAACACAAGAGAAGGAAAAACTGTAGTGTATGTTTTCTTCTGTCTCTGTGCCAATGTCTAATTGCCTAGGCCTGGATCTCTATTTATATACTCCTAAGGGGTGCGAAGTGAAGAGGTATGTCTATTTATGAAGAGGTGTCTCATCACAACTGAAAGGATGTAACCACTCCCAAAGGTTGCAACCCATCACAATATTTAAGAGAAAACACATTTTACTAAGAGGTGCAATATAAATGAAGGTCACAAGAAACTAAGGGATGCAACCCTTCATTAAAAGGTACAACCCTTAATTGAAATTCATTTATTGCTTTAAAAAATATCAACAGTACTTAATTCTTTTTTCTTTCATTTTAAATTTCATGCATTGGTTTTGTAATTTTTTTATTACTATTCTTCACTTTTTATATGTGTTCTCATTTTCATCAGAATTAATTGAGAAAAATGAAGTTATTAAATATTTTTTTAAGAAAAGATGGGTGTTTAGTAAAGTGCCCTACGAGATATTTAATCCAAGTCTATCATCGCAAATAATCTTTTGCAACAGCGATCATGCTATTGCTATATTTTATGATATATCATTTTCATTAAAGGAAATTACTGAATTTGTCCAACAAAATCTTTAATATATAGGTTTTGAATAAATAGATAAAAGTGGACCTATTGTAATGTGAAACTTACTTTTTTCTCTTCAATTGGACAAATTCGGAGGTTAGTTATCAATGTCCTTTCATTAAATACCCAAATTTCATTGTAATTACAAAAATTTCTTCATAAATATTAAATTTTAAAATAAAATAGAACATGTAGAAAGTACTGTTAGCGAAATAACCATTGCAAGTGTTTTTTTTCCCTTTTTAAACTTCTGCTAGCATTTTCAGAGCTGAATCCTATTGACATTCTATTGTGACGTCAACAGTTTTCTTTGATTGGAATACCTGTCGTAAGACAAAATCTAAACTGTCTTAAATGTTCACCTCCTTTAGATAGTGTACCTTCATTACGATAGCCAGGACCAAGATCTGTCTTGGTTACTACGAACTTCAACTTGTAGCATGCTAAATTACTCCAAGCTCACATACTTGTTATTTTTCAGCAATTATTTCTTCAATATCTATTTAAACTATTTTGAAACTGATGCTGAAAATTAGTCATATTTATTACTTGATGTGTGTAGTTTCATGTCTCAAGAGAAATGGTGCATCTCGGTAATGCTGAAATATTTGCCGCTTAATATTGTGGATGTCATTCTTCAACTCCTTAGCAAACTCAAATATGGTAATTTGCGAAAGTATGGGATTCGTCAACCTTCTATGGGCCCCTTCCACATGAAAGATGCCACGGGAAAATACCCTGTAATTGACCTAGGGACTATAAGGAAGATAAAATCTGGAGAAATTCAGGCAAGTTTATTTCATCTGCAACCTTTTGCCTCATGTAATATATTTCCTTAATCCTATATTAATTTTCCACATTTGAAAAAAGTTATATTTAAGAAAGTTAATTTATTGGATGATATTCCATCCACTAATTATTATGAGAAGGATCAAATAAACTAGGACAATTAATATGGGAATTTTTGTAAAAATTTAGACATTTATTGTGGGATGGACAATAATAGAATAGTTTTGTTGGCGCCTACGTGGCTTTTAAAAAAATTAAATTAAATTCAGTGAAATAATGATTTCGTCTTTCAGAACGATGAAATGAGTCATTTTGTCCTTCACAAGGACGAAATCAATGCATGTACTGATTTTGTCCTTGTGAAAAATAAAATTAGTACTTTACTTTTTTATAGTGCTCATTTGTCACTGTACTGATTTCATCTTTCGCAAGGACGAAATCAATGTATTCTACTAAATGCATTAATTTTGTCTTTTCACACAAGGATGATATTAGTACATTTACTGATTTTGTCATTCTAAATGATAAAACTTGAAAAAAAAAAAAGTCACACGGCACCACCAGCGCTTAGCTGGCACCTACATGGCCAAAATTGATACCATTCCCAAAGTGCGTAATTTTGATAATTATTTACTTTTAAATATTATTTAAATAATTTTCCCTAAAATAAATTTAATAGAACACAATTTCTATCTTATTGTAAGTCCTTTGTAGCAAATGATAGACTAAAAAATATTCCCTTAATTTAGGTTGTTGTTTAAAATATGAGAAATGATATGCCTAGAGGCCGTGATCCACAACATAACCCAGGGCTATGACTTGATAACTCAATTGACTCACCAAGTTTCTTTTACCTTGGCCAATCATCAACTCTTTATTCTCCACACAATTATTTTTTATTAAAATGTACCTCATGAATAGAATTAATTGTTAATTCATGATAATTCTTACTAGTTTTATTGAAACTCATGTTATAATCAAGTTGTTTTATTTATTAGCTTGCTAGTAACTCACTAAAGGTGACGAAAAGGTATCCATATATAGGCCATGCATTAGTTAAAGTGATATGTTAATAAGCAACTTATGTTAATATCCTCCCGCATTATGAGTTATTTTCTGGATGAACTTCTTATCTAGTGTAATTAATCTTTTGATTAGATGAAAGAAATTTTTGTTTGATTATATCTTCATATTGAGTAAATAGATTGTTCATTTCACTACTCAACATCCCTTTTTATGTTCCTGTGAATTCTTTAGTTTTTTACTAAGACTAAATATTTATGACATTGAAGGGTTTTTTACACTTTTAACCAAATTCATCCTATGTTTTTGTTTAAATATGATTAATATAAGTGTGCAAGTACTTGTCATTAAATAAAGACTTAGATTATACATGATTGATTTGATTGTGACTTCATAAAGATTCTGAATTGACTCGGCTCCATGGCCTTTCGAGTCGAGTCCAAACCTTGAGTATTTAAACATTGATTTGTTCATATATAATCTTCCTAATACACCGCTCTTATGATTGTTTAAGTAATTGACCATTCATGCATTCCTAATATCAATAGGTGTTTCCTGCACTAGAAAGCGTGAAGGGGGATATTGCAATGTTTGCGAACGGTACAAGTCATCAGTTTCATGCCATAGTCTTTGCCACTGGATATGTGAGCACCGCAAAGTCATGATTTAAGAAACAAGAAATGGTATGTAATGGTGTTGGGCGATTGTGCAGGATGACGAGGACCTTCTTAGTGAAGAAGGTTTGCCCAAGAAGAGTTTCCCTCACCATTGGAAAGGCAAAAATGGATTGTACTGTGCAGGGCTTGCACCAAGAGGATTGTATGGGATCTCAATGGATGCACAGAACATAGCAAATGACATAAAGATGGAGTACAATGAGAGTAAACGGAGTGGCTAAATTTGTGCTAAAAGGGAAGTTTGTAATAAATAAGCAGTGGTGAGACTATAAATATGTAATAATGCCCTTGACAAAGTTAGTGACTTCTTATCGTCAATATTGAATTATACGGCTTGTAAGAGAAGTGCATTCTACTAAAATAAATTCAACTAGTCTATAGAACGCGAGTATTCTTACATCACAAAAAGTTGAAGTGTCCTGGCCATTGAAATGCAGTCATTTTACCATAGGAATTCAGTTACCCCTAAAAAAAATTAGGCAAAAATAGCTTCATGTACACAAGTAGGGGTCTAATTAGCAATTGTATAATCCATTATTCCTTATTATCTTAAAGTAGCTCCATTTATTTTTTTAAAATTAATTATTTTATTTTATTTTTAAAAACCAAATGGAGAATTTTTCCAAGCAGACAACAATATTATAAGAATTCTCACTTCTTTCTTGATGTTTCTCCCTTATCTCTCTTCTTCTTCCTCTCGCTCCTACCACCACCTCCTATTATCATGCCACACTACCCCTTTTCTCTACCCTGACCCCACCTTCCCCTCCTAGTTGTGGCCAACCCTCCCTAGCTCGATGCTGTGTTCGAGATAGCACCCCTACCTACCACCATGTCTGGCCGCAACCAGCCTTCACTGATTGTAGCCAGCCTAGTTTGCCCACAACCAATTTGCATGGCTAGGCTTGTTTCACTGCAGACAGATATAGCTAGCCAAACTTCGTCATGGCCAGCTTTGAATAGTCACTGCCAAATCTAGCTTCATGCCATATATATTTGGCCCCGGACAACCGAGGCATCCATATTTGGCTGGGTGTGGCTACAGGAAGCTAGATCCATGGTCATGGCCATTGCATGCAGGGTCTTAGAAGAAGGTTGGTTGCTGGAGAGGCCATCGGTGCCATTGGGTATTAAACAAAACTGCATATAATTCCTAAATATATAAGCTATTAAACATGACTCCTTAATAAATAAGTAAATAGTAAGTGTAACAGCCAAGTCGGTCCTAATGATGATGGATTATACCATATGGTAAGTTAGAACAAGGTCTAAGAGGAGGACAAGGAGGCAAACGCAAAAAAGGAGGAAAGAACAATGATAATATAGAGAAGGATCATGGAATTAATTTTCCTAATGAGAGCATTGTGAACAAGATGGAAGATGATCAGGAAAAATGTGATTGATCACTTGATTGCTTGAGGTACAATTGAACTTGTACCCATGAGAATAGATTGATCGCCAAGTGTGGATGATCGATTGTTCGGGGATCTGGAAGCTCGAAGAGATGGCATGTTGTTTACTCCGACTTTCTGATTAGCCACTTTCGGATTTCCTTCTTAGAATAGGCATATATGACCTTGTTCATCCCGTGGCAAGGACTTTTAGAACCATAGGGGGTGGAGAGGAAGCATTGTATAAACCTAGGCTTTTGTGAGTTGACATGATTTTAGAGCTTGAAGGTCGTTATCTTTTGTTTTGTATATTCTTCTATTAAATAATGGATTTGTGTGACTAGTGGAGGTTAGCACACTGCTAGACTACTTTAAATCTTGTGCCGTTCTCTTGTCACATCTGTTTTAAGATTGAAGGTTTTGTTGTGCACCTCTCCAAGAGGGTTTTGATCCTAGCAACTAGTAGGATAGGCATGTTTCAACAATGGCAGATGAAATGAAGATGAAGATTGAGAAGTTTAATGGCACTAACTTCACATTTTTGTTCATGAAAATAAAAGACTACCTATATTAGAAGGATTTATGGATTTTGATTGGAGGGTTGAAGCCAATAAAGATGTTTAAAAATGATTTGATGAATTTTGGATTAGAAGGCCCTTGGAATTGTGTGCCTTGCTCTTACAGTGTAGGTTACTTCGAACATGTAGAAGGTAACTTGCACAAACGCATTATTTGATGCCTTAGAACAATTATATGAATTGTTGCAACTGCAAATAATGTTTAGTTGGTATAGAAGTTGTTTGAATTGAAGATGTTTAAGGATGAGTCTATCTTGTCTCATCTCAACAATTATATGAATTGTTGCAACTGCAAATAATGTTTATTTGGTATAGAAGTTGTTGGAATTGAAGATGTTTGAGGATGAATCTTGTGGTTATCTCAGGCGAAGTATGTGGAGAAAGTTTTGCGTAGGTACAACATTCCTACAACCAAGGTTTTAGGTACTCCATTAGCGGGACATCTCAAACTTTCTAACAATTAGGCTTCATCCACTTTAGAGGAGTACAAGCACATGGCTCATGTGCCCTATGCCTCAACTATTGGAATTCTTATGTTTGCTACAACATGTACTAGACTAGACATTGTTTATGTGGTAGGATCAGTTGCTAGATATAGGAGTGATCAATGTAATGAGCATTATGAGGAAGTGAACATATCTTAAGGGTACTTTACGGATGCCTTTCTATTTTGGTAGGACAGAGATTAACAGGTTTATGTGGATTCATATCTTGCAAGTGATTCAGATAGCATGAAGAGCAATACATGATATCAGTTAACATTGGTTGGTGGTGCGATCCATTGGCAATCGAAGCTACAAAAGATGGTAACTTTGTATTCCACCAAGGCAAAATATATTATAGCCACATAAGCAAGCATAGTTATGGTTTGATTAGAGGCTTTCTTGAAATAACTAAGCAAAAAGTAAGGTAAATGTTGGTCATACTCAAACAACCAGAGTGTCATTTATCTTTGTAAGAATTTAGTGATCCATTCGAGGACAAAATACATTTTATTAAGTATCACTTCATCAAATCATTTGTGGAAGAGGGAAAGCTTTAATAGAAAAAATATACACACTAAAGAAAATCCTACAAATATGTTGACCAAAGTGGTCACCACGGAGAAAATAAAAACTTGCATAGTTTTGATTGGTCTTCGCTAATAGAAGAGTGACGTTTGTCACACAAGCTTATTTTAATTTGCAAGAGAATGACTTGAAGACTGCTAACTTCAAGTGGGAGATTATTTAGAGACTGGTGAAGTTGGATCAGTCTCAAAAATGGGAGATTGCAAAAATGATGGAAAATGATATGGAAACATGCAATCGATCACTTAAGGTACTAGAACTTGTACCTAGAAGAACCTATTGATCGCCTAATGCAGGGGATCAATTGGTAGAAGATATGGCATGTGGTTTACTCTATTTTGGACTCTTTTTAATTGGCTACTCTCAGATTTCCTTCACAAAATAGGCATATATGACCTTGTTCATCCCTTGGGGTATATAAAGACTCTTAGAACCATAAGGGTTGTAAAGGAAGCATAGTAAAAGATTAGGCATTTGTGATTTGAGAGTATTTGAGAACTAGAAGGTTGTAATCTTCTCCTCTATATACTTTTCTATAAAATAGTGAATTTGTGTGATTGGTGGAGGTTAGCACATTATTTGACCATCGCAAATCTTTTGTCGTTCTCTTGTCATATCCATTTCAACATTGAAGGTTTTATTGTGCACCTCTCCAAAGAGGGTTTTTATCCCAACAAGCATAACAAAGGAGGTGGAGAAGGAAGAAAAAGGTGCATAAGGTGGCCATAGAGGAGGAGGCAATAACAACAACATAGGAATCAATGGTGGGAGGAGGAGTAACATTGGAGGAAGCTACTATGACCTAAATAGTGAATAATTAGTTCAATTTATTTACATATAGAATTCTTCTAGTTGTTTCAACCATACATCACAAATTTTAGTCAAATAGTTCATAAAATAGCAAATAAATAAATTGAGCAGTGATACAAGAGGCTCATCACCTTAGCCTACGCACTCAATGCAAAAGACTCACAATGTCCTCTTTGAATCGTACATGAAAAACACCAGCTTTATCCTTAGAAACTAGTCCTCAAATCAAGAAATTATTATAATATTTTCTAGTTTTATTATACATGTATTGGTTAAAGAAAATACCACAACAACTTGAATATAGAGAAATACAAAGATGAGACGAGGATGAGGTGTTGTATTCACCTGGTTGCAATAAGGCACATGCTCGGGTGACCCACATGGTCTAGTGCCCATGGGCACTCAAGTGTGTATGCAATTTGAAAGGGTTCAAAAAATTTAATATACCAGATTACAACTGTGATCCATCTTGCGTATGGTGTATAGCGCGTTGTTCGATTGAGATCCAGTGACATGCATGTTTCATGAGGTAGGCTAGAGAATATAATCCCCCCATTCTCATGAGTAAGACGGGTTGCACAATTAAAATTGTATGGATTTGAAGCAATCAATGCATGCGCATAAATGTTGGGTGCTTATAAACTTATTCCATGTAAAAATTGCATATATTAAAATTTGTATAATAAACAATGCAAATAAAAAAATAATATGGCATAAAAACAATTATTTCATTTAGTTCACATAAAAGCATAGAATTATCTGACCTGTAATTATAAAAACAAACATATACACCATTAGTAGTTGTATATCGAGTTGTAGTCGTGAAAGGAAAACAATATTATTTTTTCGAGACGTCATTGAGAGGGATTGGTAGTCGGCCTAGTCCAAGCGTGTTGTACCAGCAGAAGGGTCTATATTTGCATGTGCTATTAGAAGCTAGAGTTTATGCTTGTGAACCCAAGCTCACGCGAATCAACGAGTCTAAGGGTCCATTTGTTTCAGCTGAATCTGAATCTAAAAAGTTATCTTAAATAGTTGAAAAGTTAATTATCTAATTTAGCTGAATCTGAAACTGAATTAGCTAATCTGAACCTGAATTTGGAGCTGAATTAGCTGAATTTAAATTGGAATGGAGAGATGTTTATAAACTGGTTAGGACGTTCATAAATGATCAAAAACTGCAACTTGCATCTTCAATTTAAGCTTCAACGTGACAAAGTTGACCTCAGTCAATTCTGGGATCCATCCCTTTTCAAAATAAAAAGAAAAGGAAAAAAACATCATTATCTCTTGTGTTCAATTGATATCACTCATTAGTCATTATACATTATTGCTAAAATATTTGATACACTAATTACACATAAAATAAAGAAGCCCGATCAAGCCCGGCCCCCTCCATCCCTTTGATACCATAAGACATGCCATAGGACCATATTGATGAGTACCTATATCTAGAACCAAATTGAAGAATATACGTCCCTTGTACAACACTACCTTGCATGTAGAACAAAAAACAAACGTATAACCAAATTGAAGACATGCCATAAAACCTTAGCATTGACGGAAAAGAGCAAATCCAATAGATAACATGACAGGCAAGTATACCTTTTTAGGTCAAAGACTAGATCCAAATTGAAGTGTTTATATGTGAATTAGGTAAATTAGTACCTTCTGTTGCCCATATATCAATCATACCAGTAGTTGAACTTTGTTTTCCCTTAGAGATCCAAGAAAGAGTAAATGTAAGATAAGAGATCCCAACAAGACCCTAACCATAGAAATTAAAAGATTCTCATACCTCAGAAACGTTATGGGCTGTAAGCATAATGAGAGTTTCTACTTTTGCTTTTGGTACTATATTTTTCTTTTTCTTTGATTTCTTCGATGCTGAAGATGAGACAGGTTAAACATATGGGTTACTCTCAAAATGCTATTGCAGCGAAGGACTTTGTCCCGATGATTTTCTATCTTTTGCTTGATTGAAAGTTCTAAACATATAGGATAATAATAAGATCAAGTACCATGTAACTTAAGAAACACACCAAAAAAAATTCTTACAAGGCAAAAAATGAGGCCATTCATTCAATTTAAAAGATGATCGAGGTAGTACATGGCATATTTACAAACACCAAGAAGAAGAATTTTGTCTAAAAAACTAAAAAAGAGGTGTTTCCCCATAATCGCAAAAATTACAACTCTGCACTAACAGCTAAAAATTTAGATAAGACTACTGCCTAGCCATGCTAGAGCTAACCTACATGGTGCCAATACCGGAGAACCCAACTTCACTAACCACAAAGAAAATATTACTTGTAGAATATAAATATAACAATACAATAAACAAAATAAGAGATCTGCTGATTTCTGCTCTTCTCTTTAGACTCGCTTTTGGAGCTTAATAATGTGATCACAAATTTTACATCACATAAAAGCCATAAAAAACAATCGTATAACCAATGTTTATAAGCATAGCTAACATAATACCAACTCCTAATGGACACTTTTCCCTAATAAAATACGTCAATTGGTTCTCTATATAAAATCACAAATGGACTTAGCCAACTTGAAACTTTAGCACAACTGCTGTGAACAAATATTCAGTCCATTTCCTCCTCCAAAGCATCAAAACTTTAAAAGTGCGAGTGAGATTTTGTAAGTTTTCCACACACATTAAGTGCTTTTTGATCCAGTACAAGGATAAAAACTTATAAATGCGATTGGAATTGCATTTTTATTTACTATAATCCAATAAATATTTTCAATGTACCCAGTCAACCAAACAATCACTTACTCAGCAGGTTCTCCATTCCTCCTTTCAAGTTGTAATAATGACAAGATACCCCTTTTCAAGCGCCTCATATAGATGTTCAGCATTTAATGAGGATTTATACTTCAGTGCTTCAAAAGCTGCTAAATTGAGTCTTCATGCAATTGCCGATTTCATATGTTATATGGTTCTCACTCATCCATTATATGTAAATCATTTCCATACTATAGACATCTATCCGCCTACCTTTAAATAAAACAATAATTTAGCAGCAATATGAAGGGAAACGTACCAAGAAGAACTAATGTTTTAGAAGCATAATAAAACCCATTATGAATTTCATCCTCATGCTAAAACTTCTTCTCTAATCCATAAATGATGTGCAACTGAGCACTTTCGCTTTATATGTCAGATAAACAAAAACCCGAAGCAAAAAATAAGGAGCAATTGTACATAACATAGAAAACTGTACTACAATTTCATATAGCACCCAATCACCTCATACTAGTTCGATATGCACAGACAAAACACGAACTTTTCATTGCAAACTTCTTTTTTTCCAATACAGGAACATAAACTAACATATCATTTAACATCGCAAACTCATAATAATATAGCAGACCCGAGATAGGAGTAGACCATAAATAGAGCTACAGGACCATAAGAGGAAAGTCAGGCTAATTTATGAAGGTAAAGCAAAGGAACGTAAAAGGGGACCTCTGGAATTGACGAGGAAGAAGAGAGAATTGGAGGGGGCAGCTTCGAGGCTGCCACCGCTGAGGGCGTCCTTGGTGGACTTCTCTAAGAACTCATCAATGTAGTTGGTCAGAATGTTGGCCCGCCATGCCTTCTTCCCCTTCCTCGACATCCTTGCCATCTTCCCCATCCGAACCTAAGCCCCTTCTCCTCTGCCTCCTCCCTCTCGTAGACTAGCACGGCTCAAATTCCTAGTGGAAAGCCCATAAGGGAGATAATCGGAGAGGAAGACACAAGAGAAAGGGTCGGTGTTGCTTCGTCTGCAGCAATAAAGTGATGGAAGAGGGGAAGGAGGCGGGGGAGGGAAATCGCGATGTTTTTCAGCCAAATCAGCCGATTAAACTCATCGGATTTATTAAATATCGTGGGCTTACTTTTCAGCTTAACCAGCTAAGAAATAAGTTTGAAACAAACAGTCTTATAAGTAGGCTTTTAACCCACTTATCAAATACTTAATCAGGTAAGATCTGATTAAGCTAAACAAACAAGCCCTAAGCATCATTGGTAGTTGGCTTTTGATCAAACTACGCATAGTAGTCAAGTGTATATGGGAAATATTCGGGTTCCAAATTTGATTCTGAATATGTATTTGGATCGTGTTCGAGTTTCAGGTGACCCAAGCCGCACAAACTTTGGCTACAGTTCTAAGTTTGAATTTTTCATATATTTTTGTTTGTGGTTATAATATTTTTAACCCCTTTCTTTATATAAGAGTTAAGAGCAAATAACTATTTAAAATTTTGAATTATTTAACACTTAAATGTGTTTTTTAATAAGAAAAAGGAATTTTTTATATTCTAAACAAGTATGATCATGTATGGGTTTGATAATAGCACATTGTCCAAATGGGTTCATGCTCTAGCATCACAAGCCATGATCTTTCAATCTGTTTTCGTGCTTTTCTCAAGGCCAGGGAACCCAACCCGACCAAAATTTATCCTATTTGGGTTCCCAATTTATTCCAAATATTTATTTAGATCTGGTTCAAGTTTCAAGTGATTTGACCCACTACTTGGCTAAGTCTCTAAATATCAAGTTTAAAATATATTTCTTTTATTTTTTATGATATTACTAATACACTACAACAAAATGAAGTATTAATGATGCATTTATTAGTAACGCAAAACCAAGCGTCACTACAAACAACTATTTGTGACGTATAGAGAAGCGTCGCAATAAAATCAACTATTAGCGACGCATATAGTCAGATATTAGCGACGCTTAGTTTAAAGCGTCGCTAATACTGACCATATTAGTGACACTTTATTCTGAGTGGCGCTGATAGTTAACCTATTTACGACGTTTTATACAAACGTCGTTAAAAGATATATTTTTAAAATTTAAAAAATAAAAATTATAACTATTAGTGATATTTTTTAAGCGTCGCTAATAGTTATAAATTTAAAATAAAAAAATAAAAATTTTGAATTATTAGTGATGCTTATAAATAAGTGTCGCTAATAACATTGATAATAATCACTAATAGCTTTATTAAATAATTTTAATAAATAATAAATAAATATAAAAATTTTAAAATAAACTTCCTAAATATAATATATTTTATTCAATATTTACTATTTTCATATATAATAAATAAATATTAAATTTTTAATAAAAAGTAGTATTAATAATATATTAAATTTTTATTATTTATATATAATATATTTTATTTCTTAAATCTTCTTATTAATTTTAAAATATAATTTATAATAAAAGAGAAAGAGAAGAGATAGTGCATGGAGAGAGAGAGTGAGGAGAGGTTGAGAGTGAGGAGAGAAAAGGTGAGGAGAAAGAGAAAGGGAAGAGTGAGATGGAGGAGATCAGAGGGTTGTTGTCCAAATGGGTTCATGTTCAGCAAAACCCAACACGAACTAGTGTTTTTAAAATTGACCCAGTCACCAACCAAGATTGGTTACCAAGATCAATTTTCTGGTTCAACCACGCATAAATCTTGTTCAAATGAGTGATGTATCACGGCCCCTGACCCAATCCACCTAGAGGACGCAATGATTTTTACCCAAGAGTTAAATTAGATTACACTGTCACCGCTTTGCTTAAAAATAATCAAAGGAAAATAACAGAAATCGAATTATTTCTATTAAGCATAATACTAAGCATATATAATTCTAAATGCAAAGGCATGAAGAATATCAATTGCCTTAAAGCTACATTAATGGTCTACTATCATCAAAATGAAAGCGCTATAAAATATAATTATGAAGTCTCAAAGTTACTCTAATTTATTAACTATTATCTATCGCTTGGTAAATGTTTGATCTATTTCCGCTCTACATCTCTTTAGTTTTTGCCTTGCTCGCAACACAAGTCATCCTGAGCACCTGGGTAACACAACCATGCATGGGATCTCAAAGGTTTCTCAAACTAAAACAAAGCGGTAAGCATAGCCCAGTAAAGTTTTGAATAGCAAAAAATTTACTTAACACCATAATAAATAATCTTAAGATGCATAAAATTCCTACACAATACTAGCATAAATATTTTAATAAATGCAACAAATAAATATCACAAGATAATAAATCCAAGATAACCAAAGATATTGTTACTAGCTACATGTTACTTGGCATTCATAAACAAGAAAAACCAAAAACTCCCTAGTCAAGCCGGTGCACATGGGCATGACCAACTATCTCGGAGCATAACTCTAATATCATAGTAGTATGTTTCAAGCACTCACCTAGGGAGACAAAACCTCATTATTTCAAAAGCAAAACCCTGTCCTTTAGAATGGAAAACACAATTCATTTAAAAGCAACCCGCCTATGAAAGCGAGAACCCATGTAATTCAAACCAATGGAAGATTCTAGAAACCATGACTAATCACAATAAACATGATTTTGTATTTTAATTCCAATAGGCCAAATTATGATACACGTCACATTAACTCATATGTAAAAAATATTACATGCATGTAAGCATAAGTAATCATACTATATGATGGTAATGTTTTGTTAACTACATACAAAAGACATGTCAAAATGGGTTTTAAAGCAACTATACGAGTCATAAAATTATGGGCTAATTGATTGGGCCTTAGGGCAATCTATTGGTCCCAAAAAACAAGTAAAGATTAGGTTTTGCCTATCAATCGGCCCATAGGAATGATTGATATGTCAATCATTCTTAGATAATAGTAACTTTTTAGATTGATTAGTACAAACAGATTTTCAAAAAAACTGTGATTTTTAACCAAAAGTAGCAGTGGCAAATCATCAAAACAACATAATTCTTTGTATAAACATCAACAAACCCTTAGATACAAAAAACCCTACAAAACCCATGCATAGACTTGTCAAAAAACAACATTAAAATCTACACATAAGGGGAATTAAAGCCACACATTCATAAATCATCAAATACATAATTAATCACATAATCCATGGTATAAATAAAATAAATCATGAACAAAACAACTCCTTAACAAGAGGGAATCACTTCAATTTCCTCTCTAGATCAAAGAATCTTTAATTTATAAATTAGGATCTATTAGCCTTACGCATAAACCACAATTTCTACCAAATTGTGACTCCAAACTACCATTAGCAAGGTAGTTCATTTATTTCCTTGTGTCTAATGAATTCTAAGCATGACTCACTTGGTTTTTTAATCAAAAATAAATATCTAGGGTTACACAAATCTAATAAATAAAAGTGATATCAGGGATTTTAATAGAAGATTATGTGGAGATTAAGATCATGAAAGAAATACCTTCAAATTCAATCAAAACTTGAAGGAATTATGAAGTAGAATCAATTTGACTCACCTTGGGAGAAGCTAGGGTAAATTCCCTTAAATTTTAGCAACCCTAAAATAAGAGAGAATGCCAAATTTGTCATTTGTACAATTTTGTTTAAGTATGCCTTCACGGGTTCATCTAAGGAGTAGATAGAATTCTTTTCAAGAATTTCGTTGAAATGGGCATAACTAAGCCCAAACCCACTTGACAACCAATGAAGGATGGCAGCCAAGGAGTTGATACTAATGACAAAAAGGGTTGTGGGTCTCAAGGTATTCCCTATTTCCTCCGTAACATAGAAATTTGTTGCAATTATACCAAATTTTGTAGTAGCCTCGTGGTTTATGCTCAATACTAATGTACTCCTTGAAAGTACCCACCTTGTGGCAAGGAGAACTAGGTGTACCACTCAATACTAATGTACTCCTTGAAAGTACCCACCTTGTGGCAAGGAGAACTAGGTGTACCACTCCTTAGGCATAATTCCCTAATAAGCATGGCCCACCAATTCTCTACAACAATTCGAAGTAATCCTAAAAAATTCCTATTTACCCCAAATTTTAAGCATAATTCTTTGAATTTTAGGGTCTTACATAATGAGAGTTGAAACCCTTCTATATGTAGAGTGTCACGCACATTGCCTCTAGCCCAAATGCCTAACAAAGGTAAAAGACTACAAGATGTGGCCTGGTTTGCGTAGGAATACATAACAAAAAAAAAAACTATCGCAAATCAATCAGGCATATGAAACACATAAGCACACTAGCGATTTCACACGGGAACCCATATCGGGAAAAAACCATGGTCTACCTGCTCTTTTTGTTGGATCAATGCACTATGAATTTAATATCTTATATAACATCCAACTCTAAATACACCAAAAGTCCCTTATCTGGCTAGTTGTTTGTTGGACACCAAGACACCTTCTTGATGTTCTTCTCTTCAAGTTTGATCTGCATCTTCTTATATAGTTTTCCACTATTCAAACCCCTTTGATTGTGGTGATGAAGCACCTTCACAGTCCCTTTATGAAAAAGCCTCCAACAACTCTTGTTGTGTTGTGATGTGTATGTATGTCACAAGTCTCTCTTCCTTAATTCGTAAAGAGTTTAAGCAAAAATTGATTTTCCTCACAAGCACTCACCTTTTATTGATTTTCCTCAAATATGCAAGGTGTTTTGTGAAGAACTTAGGCAAAATAACCCTCTTTTTTCTCTATAAAATTTTCCTTCCCTTGTGTTCAATTTGTCACCAAAAAGCCTTTAATAGTCACCAACGTAGGCTACGGTTTTAGTATTCTACTAGGAAAGAAACTGTTCTTGATTTGAGTTAAAATAGGTAACCTCTACATAGAGCTATCCATTGTTCCCTGCTCTGTTCACTCATGATATGATATCGACCAATCTTTTACCAAAATCATCTATGGATTGAATTTTTGGAATATGTCCTTCCTGTGTGCTGATTAATCCTTACATCCTACAATCAATCATTTAGGTTATTGAACATAACGAATTCGCATGACTACCGATCAATCGATTCACCAATCAAATGATCGATGGAACTTCTTTCAAAAATCTCCAAAAGCCTTTAACATCTATCGATCAACCAATCTATGTTCAAGGATGATCAATTGCTTTTTAACACTAAATGCAATTTTTGTCCTTTTTATCCAAAATTCTCAAAAACACTTAATAAAGATTTTCTATGAAGATTCTAAGTGTTTGTGCATGTGAGTGTGTGAATAATTTACCTTTGATGTTTATCACTTTGTTAAGTCTTCCTACTTAAAAATCATAAGTCATCATCTCTTATTTTTCAAGTCGATACAGTTTCAAATCTGACTTGATCACATCACTAACTTATCATATTCCTAAGATTTAAAACATACACCCAATTGGATATAGTTTTATTCTAAGACATATACCCATATATTCTAAAAGGTTAAACTTGGGTTTAACCGATAAATGGCTAAATGGCCATGCCTAAAAATCTGATGAGGTCCAGTCGAACTGAGTTCCACAAGCTGGGCTGGGTCCCTTTTTAAAACATTGACCCAAATCTAGAAGCATCATTATCGCATTTGAATCTCTTCCTTGTCCCCTCTATTAGTTTGCTAAATTGGATCGATAATTGATGACTCATAAATGTAAGACAAATGTTAAATTTTTCCAACACATATTTATAGTTTACAAATTGAGTGATAAACATATTTGGATGAATAATTAATGAATTCAGTTAATATTTTGTAGAAAAAATATTTTAAAAAATAATAAAAAATATTGCAAAGGTTGAGTATTTGCCAAAAACTATGCAAAGCATCACAAATAGTGGACTTTTGCCAAAAAAAAACTAAAATTCATCCCAAAATCCAAACAACAAAAAAGAAACCATTTGAAACACCTTTAAAAAATGGCACAACAAAAGACACTTTCTTCAAATAATACACTTTTATTTATTATTTAAAAAAACTTTATCCAAGATATTTGTCACAAATTCAGCCTTTCGTTGCTAATTGTCACTGTTGCGGAGCTTTTTGCCATGTCTATATTATTTGTCCCAAAAACCATTTAAAAAATAGATTATTATTTTGATAACATACATTGAAAATTTTTATAACAAGTACTCTCTTTTATTGCAAAAGTCCTCTAAATTTGTATTTTAAATAAATAAATTAGTATTCAATAAAAGCTTTTGCAACAAGTAGAACATTTTGTTGTGAAACATTGCAACCTTTTGTAATGCAGATAATATCAACTTAAAAAGTTCACATCTTTTGTCACAAATGCTAATCATTGTCACAAATAGTATATCATTTTCTGACAGAAGGTCTTGTTTGTCATAAAAAAACTTATAGTTTATAAACAAATGGTAACTTTTACAACATTACGTGTAAACTATCACGAAAAGTCGATTATCAACTACAAAATGCACAAAAAAGATTATCCCAAATTATAACATTTGGGTGAATAATTAATAACATAAGTTAATTTTTTTAGAAAAATTATTTTTTACAATAATAAAAAATATTGTAAAAGTTGAATATATGCCAAAAAACTATGCAAATTATCCCAAATAGTGGACTTTTCCTACAATTTTCAGATTTATCCCGAAATCAAAACAATTAAAAGAGACCATTTGCAACATCTTTAAAAAACATCACAACAAACCCCATTAGCAACAACAATACACATTTGTCACAAATAATACATTTTAACTTATTATTAGGAAAAAACTTGATTCAAGATATTTGCCTCAATTTTAGCCTTTTGTCACTAATTGTCACTATTGTCGTGCTTTTTGCCATGCTTATATTTATTTGTAGCAAAAGCTATGAAAAGTTGGCTTCTTTTGTAACGAATTTAGAATCTTCTTACAAAGTACACATCAATCGCTTATGACAAATACTAATCATTGTTACAAATCATATATCCTTTCACGACAAAAGGTCTTGTTTGTCGTAAAATTAGTTTACAAACAAATGGCATCTTTTGCAACAATGTGTGTAATTTGTCACAAAAGGTCGATTATTAACTACAAAATGCATAAGAAAGGTTGTCCTACATACTTTTTTCATAGATGATCATATATAATTAACCACCAAATTACCTAGGTGATGGTTTCTCAACCATCCTTCCTAATTTTGAGGAGGTTGATAGTGCAAATATAGAAACTTTGCAAATTTGGAAAGTAGCAAAATCCACAAATGGTAAGGAATCTAGCATTCATCCTTCTCACCTATACAATATATAGTCGATATAATACTAGGTGCTTGTTGCTTGACTAGTGCTTGGGATATATAACATCTCTAACATTTTATGTCTTCCTCCTAAACAACAAAGGTAGTATCACCTTTTAAATTTGGTTATGCCTATAACATGATTAGTTGGTGCAGGGCACCATCGTAACACTAGTGCAATTTTCTTTGCTGTTCATCATGAGAAATTGACGATGAACATATTAGCATATATATTTTATGAAATATTATAATTTGTAGTTAAATATATACCTTAACATGTATGCCATTGATTTTCTAAGATGGACGGCAGAAAATAGTTCACCAGTGGCTTTGCTGGCAAAATTTAAACCATACTTAAGTAAAAGCATTTGCTACAAATAGAACATTTGGTTATGAAATGCTGGAATGTTTTGTAACGAATTTAGAATCATTATAACGACTTTAGAATCATCTTAAAAAGTACACATCGATCGTTTATGACAAATGCTAATCATTGTCACAAATTATATATCCTTTTGCGACAAAAGGTCTTGTTTGTCATAAAAAAACCTTAGTTTACAAACAAATGGCAACTTTCGCAACAATACATGTAAATTGTCACAAAAAAGTTGATTATTAACTACAAAATGCACAAGAAAAGTTGTCCTACATGCTTTTTTCATAATGATTATATATAATTAACCATCAAATTGCCTAGGTGATGATTTCTCAACCATCCTTCCCAGCTTTGAGGAGGTCGACGGTGCAAACATAGAAACTTTACAAATTTAGAAAGTAGCAAAATCCATAAATGGTAAGGAATCTAGCATTCATCCTGCTCACCTATACAATATATAGTCGTTGTAATATTAAGTATTTGTTGCTCGACTAGTCCAAGTTTGGGATAACATCTCTGACGTTTTTCCCTATCTTCCTCCTAAACGACAAAAGCAGTATTACCTTTAAAATTTGGTAAGTTACGCGTGGGACGTGATCAGCTGGTGAAGGGCACCAACGTAACGCTGGTGCAGTTTTCTTTGTAGTTTATCATGAGAAATCGACGTTGAAGATGTTAACATATATATTTTATGAAACGTCATAATTTGAGGTAAAATATATACCTTAACACGTATGCCATTAATTCCTAAGATGGACGGCTGAAAATAGTTCACCAGTGGCTTTGCTGGTGAACCTGTCAGCTGATGACATCTCGTTACGTCCAAGGATATGAGAATCCATTTAATATAAGAAGCCATTTGTTCTTCCTTGTGGAGGTACTTTCTTCTGCATGGCGTTTAGATAGAAAGAGCATATTGGGTCATGGTAGACAAGATGGTAGAGATGGTAGTGGTCATCGTAGGCGCTGGCCCTGCTGGCTTAGCAACTTCTGCATGCCTGAACCTTCATTCCATTCCCAACATCATCCTGGAGAAGGAAGAGTCATGCATCTCACTTTGGAGGCACAGGGCGTATGACCGGCTAAACCTTCACTTAGCCAAGGAGTTCTGTGAACTCCCTCATCTTCCATACCCACCCACCTCCCCAACTTACATTTCCAAAGATGAGTTCATTCAGTACGTGGAGAGGTACGTTTCACAGTTTTCTCTGAATCCCAGGTTTCATCGTTTGGTCGAGTCAGCGATTTATAATGAAGCAGAAGGAAGGTGGCGCATCTTAGTGAAAAACACTGAAAGTGGAGGGGATGAAGAGTATTTGGCTCAGTTTTTAGTTGTTGCAACCGGCGAAAATGGTGAGGGTTTCGTGCCATGCATTCCTGGCTTGGACACCTTCAGTGGAAGGATTATGCATTCAAGCCAGTACAAAAATGGTGCAGCATATCAGGGCAAAAGGGTGCTAGTGGTTGGATGTGGGAATTCAGGCATGGAGATTGCTTATGATCTGTCACAGCATGGAGCCACTACTTCATTAGTGATTAGGGGGCCGGTAAATCATACCCACTGTTTCTCTCTTTCTTTTTAAATTTCATGCATTGGTTTTGCAATCTTTTTTTCGACTATTCTTAAACTTTTATATGTGTTCTCATTTTTATCGGAATTTTTTGAGAAAATTGAAGGGATTCAAGATTTTTTTAGAAAAAATGGGTATTCAGTAAAGTACCCTACGAGATATTTAGTCCAAGTCGATCGTCGCAAATAATCTTTTGCAACGGCAATCGTGTCATTGCAATGTTGATCCTAATACTCCTATCTCAAATAGGATGTTACGACAATTTGGATTTCCGTCGCAAAAAATTTTGTCTTTCTTTTTTTTATGAAGTGTCATTTTCATTAAGGGAAATCACTGAATCTGTCTAACAAAAACCTTCATTTAGGTTTTGATTATATAGATAAAAGTGAACCTATTATAATGTGAAACCTATTTTTTTCTGTTCAGTCAAAATTCAAAACCCAATTGAAAAGTTTTGTTGGACAAATTATGCATTTATTTATCATTGCCCTTACATGAAACATCCCAAATTTCATTGCAAACATTTTTAAAGCTGTTTTTATTATATTCACATTTTATTGTGACGTCAACCATTTTCTTTGATTGGAGTATCTGTAGTAAGACAAAATCTAAAGTGTCTTAAATGTTCACCTCCTTTAGATTGGGTGCCTTCATCACGCTAGCCAGGACCAAGATCTTTCTAGGTTGCTACAATCTTCAACTCGTAGCATGCTAAATTACTCCAATCTTACATACTTGTTATTTTTCAGTGAATATTTCTTCAATCTCTTCTTAAACTATTTTGAAATTGATGCTGAAAATTAGTCATATTTACTGCCTTGATGTGTGTAGTTTCATGTTCTCACAAGAGAAATGGTGCATCTCGGTATGATCATGCTGAAATATCTGCCCTGTTATGTTGTGGATGCTGTTATTCAACTCCTTGGCAAACTCAAATATGGTAACTTGCCGAAGTATGGGATTCATCGACCTTCTATGGGCCCCTTCCACATGAAGGTTGTCACGGGAAGATCACCAGTAATTGACGTAGGGACTGTCAGGAAGATAAAATCTGGAGAGATTCAGGCAAGTTTATTTCGTTTACAAACCTTATACCCCACGAAATACACGTCCTTTGTCCTATATTAATTGTCCACATTTGAAAAAAATGTTATATTTAAGAAAAATATTTTATAAGATTTTCTACTCTCTCCACTTATTATTGAGAAGGATAATATAAAATCGGACAACTAATATGGGACATTTTTAAAAAAAATAGACCTTTATTGTGGGACAAAGGGATTACATGTAATAGATTCGATAGAACGCATGCTATATCAAGTCCCATGTAGCAGATGATATTTAAACAAATATATTTTTTCCATTAATTTAGTTTGTCTAATGTTTGACATATGAGAAATGATAAGCCCATGGGTCATGATCCATGGCATAAGCCACGGCTATCACTTTAATTGATCGTTAGATGTGGACCTCACAAATGAACAAGTTATCATAAGCCCGTGGATCATCCTGTGGATGCCTTGACGTTAGTGTAGCCGTAGTTTAAAAACTCCTTTTTTATTCTAAAAATTCCTCAACTCAACTTGGCTCCATCTTAAAGTGAATCAAACTCCATTACTGACTCTACTAAGCATGATTCTTTTGATGACTCAGTCGACTCACTGAGTTTCTTCTACCTAGACCAACTCCATCAATTCTTTATTCTCCATACAAATATTTTCTATTATAATGTACCATATTTGTACATCACAAATAGAATTAATCATTAATTCATAATAATTATTACCTCTTTTATTGAAACTTTTGCTATATTCAAGGTATTTTATTTATTATATTGCTAGTAACTCACTAAAGGTGATGAAAAGGCATCCTTATACGGGTCATGTAATCTATTCACTAATTAACATCCTCCTGCATTATGAGTTATTTTATGGATTAAATTTCATACTTAAAGTAATTAATCTTGTGATTAGATGAAAGAAAATTTTGTTCAATTATATCTTCATATTGAGGAAATTAATTGTTCATCTTACTGCCCAACATCCTTTTTCATGTTACTATGAAGTCTTTATATTTTTATAAGAGTAGATATTTGATGATATTGAACGTTTTCTTATACTTTTAGCCAAATTTATCCCATGTTACTCTTAAATTTAATTGATTTAAATGTATAAATTGTCCATAAATAAAGACTTACAAATTGTCCATAAAAAAAGAGTCAGATCCTTGGCTTGACTGTAACTTCATCAAGATTCTTCCTCACACGTCACTCTTCTGATTGTTTAAATAATTGACCATTCTTGATTTCCTAATATCAATATCAATAGGTGTTGCCTGCACTAGAAAGACTGAAGGGAGACACTGCGATTTTTGCGAACGGCACAAGTCATCAGTTTCATGCCATAGTCTTTGCCACTGGATTTGTGAGCACCGCCAAGTCATGGCTGAAGGTATTATGATATTCCTAATGCGCTCTTTGTTTAGAAAGAATGCTGCTGAAAGCAAAACTGGTATGTAATTGTGTTGGGCGATTGTGCAGGATGATGAAGACCTTCTAAATGAAGAAGGAATGCCCAAGAAGAGTTTCCCTCACCATTGGAAAGGCCAAAATGGACTGTACTGTGCTGGGCTTGCACATAGAGGATTGTTTGGGATCTCAATGGACGCACAGAACATAGCTAATGATATAAAGATAGCATACACTGAGAGCAAACGGAGCCACTGAATTTGTGCTACAGAGGAAGTTTGTAATAAATAAGCAGTAGTGAGACTATAAAAATATGTAATAATTCTCTTAACTAGGATTGTTAGGGGACTTCTTGTCGCTATAAGTGGTGCTTACTAAATAAATTCAACTAGGCTATAGAATGCCAAACTCTTACCAGACAAATTGATCACTTACACCAAAAGTGAAAATATCCTGGACATTTAAAACACAGCCATTTTACCATATGAATTAAGTTACTTACAAAAAACTTTAGGTAAAAATATCAAGCACTAGGGGTCTATTTAGCAATTGCCTTACTCCCTTATTCTTTATTATCTTAAATTAGGTCCATTAATTTTTTTTAAATGAACTAATTTTAATTTATTTTCAAAATCCAAATGGAGAATTTTTCAAAACATACAACAAAATTATCAGAATTCTCATCTTTTCTATTTTATTTTTTGCCTTTATGATCTCTCTTCTTCCTCTTTTCCACCTCTACCACCACCTCCTGTTATCATGCCAGACTGCCCCTTTTCTCTTCCTTGACCCCACCTTCCCCTCCCGGTTGTGGCCAACCCTCCATGGCTCGTTGTGGTGTTCGAGATAGCACCTATATCTGTCACTCCCCCCCAATTTTACTTATTCATATTCTAAACAATTTTCTTTTTGAAAAAAAAAACAGGTCATAACACATTGAAAAATATGTAGTAGAGAAATTCATTTGTTATGAGTATAAAATTATTCAAAAGTTAAATTGGGGACATTATATTAATACTTTTTAGAAAGCATAATTTATGATACTACCATAATTATATATCTAATAACTTTAAAATAACCATAGGATCAACATTGAAGCACTCATTTGTCAATTATGCTTTAGAAATTGTAAATAGTAAATAGAATCCGCAAGTGCCTAATGTCAAACCCACAAAAGAGTGAATAAATTAGCAACTAAAAAAAGAGGCTTCTCACTATGGCTACAGCCTTCCCGAACCCTTTATAATATATCTTCTTCCTAGGAAACCTGTACCACAAAAGATGTTGAGTATATAGGTATACTTATTAAGAATCTAAAACCAAAACAAAGCTACCGACAAAAAATATCGTGAAACAATCATTATAATAACAAATTTAATAAGTGCAAAGTCAAATAGACATATCTTTCAATGTCACAATCATACTAACAAGTAAATAGACCCAACATTAGAAAGTTCTTTAGACACGATAGCTTTATCTAGGAAATTACGACTCCTACTAGATATTGGCCTACTAAAAACTCGACTTCAATCTTTACCTAAAACTTGCCCTACTTCATCTATGTCATAAAACAAAAGGCCCATTAAGGCTCATGGACCCTAGTAGTTGAGATCCCGACTTCCATGATCATTAAAACCTCACATATCGCATTGCACTATACTAGTCATCTTTTTACACTTTGATCTATTTGAGCCTAACTCCCAGGCCAGGGGAACAACCCTACATATAACTCCTACCTTTGGAGAGCCGGAAAACCATGATCCTATTTTATACCTTATCTTTCCATCTACATGGCTAAAACGACTCACTTGATGAGCTAACTCGACACCAAGAACCTTTGTGCTTGAGTGTCTAGTACATCAGTTATGGGTAACTATTTATCACAAGGATTCACACAAATGCATTAGGGTTTACTTATGCCTTCATAATACATGATTAATAGCGTCCAATTATGAATTCAAATGTAGCTAAACAATACTACTATAGAAATCTAAAAACTTGAGGCACCATCATTAACCTCACTAGCATGTCAACCACTATGTCGATGTCCATTGATATCCCACCGATGTGCCGAACCCCTACTGATAGTGGGTTGGTTGGGATATTCCACTTCATTGATGTCACACCGGCGTGTCAGTCTCATTGGTGATGACCAATGAACATGCATGATCCTACATCCATGCATAATATTGTCCTTCTTCCTCCCTTCATTAACACGGACACCAATGTATAGATGACCCTACTGATGATCAGAAAGAATATGAACATAGGACATATTGGTTCTCTGAACACTTTTATAATAAAATGGGTAAAACCATTTCAAATTTAAAGTTTTGCACACTTTATTTCCAAAAATGGATGGTAAAACCATCCCAATTCGAAATCGTCATTGTTGCACTTTAATGTGTAGTATAACTTAGAGAAGTCAACATACATACGTTTAATTGCATCAAGAACTTGAAGAAAATCATTCTTATACAAACTATTCAATTAATCAAGGAAGAAAAGTGTGATCCGAGCTGTATTGCACAAAGCTTCCTCTCTCCCAAAATAAATCTACCACACTTATGCTCTTGAACACTCTATTCATGCTTGGACTCTTTGGAGAGCGTTTTCACACCCAAAACCATGAGTTTCACTCTCCTTAAAAAGGGAATAAACATCCTCAAAGTCCTAAACTATATAACCATCATGTTTTCCAAGATAACCGAGACATGCAGTTTCACCAACATGATTATTAATGCATCGATGCCCACCAACAGTAGAAACCACAATTCAATGATGGTGTACCAGCATGTTAGTGGCTTGCATATGAAAAATAAAATTCTAAGTAAATAAAAGATTATAATTTTCCTTAAAAAACACATAGTGTCACAATACCTATCACCACGTTCGGCTGCAGCTAGCCTTCACTAGTTGCCGTCAAACTAGTTTGCCCACTACTAGATTGCATGGCTAGGCTGGTCTCACAATAGACATATATAGATAGCCAAGCTTCATTGTGGCCAGCCTCATATAATCACTGGCAAATCTAGCTTCATGTCATATCTAATCCTAACCAACCAAGGCATCTAGATATGGCAAGGGAGTGGCTATGGCAGGCTAGATCTATGGTTGTGGCCATTGTGGGGTCTAAGAAGAAGGTTGATTGCCAGAGAGGCCATCGATGCCATTGGGTATTAAAGAAAATTGTATATAATTTCTAACTATATAAGCAATTAAAAATAACTCAAATAAGTAAATAGTAAGTATACTATCCAAGTCAGTCCTAATAATGATAGATTATACCCTTAGGGCGGGTTAGAACAAAGAGGAGGAGAAGGAGCCAAAGGTAAAGGCAAGGGAGAGGAGGGAACAATAAGAAGAAAGATGAGGAGAAGGATCATGGAATTGATTCTTCTAGTGAGAGCATTGTGAAAGAGTTGAAAGATGATCTAGAGCAACTGATCCATCACTTTCATGCAATCAATCTCTCGATGTGCTGGAACTTGTACCCAGAATAATCAATTGATCACCAAGTGTCAGTGACCAATTGTTCAGGGATCTTGAGCACATGGCAATGGACATAAACTGAAAAGATCGATTGAAGATCTAGCACATGGTTTACTCTATTTTGGACTCTTTCTAATTGGCTACTTGGGGTATATAAGAATTCTGAGAACCCTAGAGGGTGTAGAGGAAGCATTGTAAAAGTTTTTACTTTTGCGAGTTGAAAATTTTTTAGAGCTTTAGTTATAATCTTCTCTTTTATATATTCTTTTATGAAATAGTGGATTTGTATGACTCGTGGAGGTTAGTACATTGCTAGGCCACCATAAATCTTGCGACATTTTCTTGTCACATCTCCAAAGTGGGTTTTGAGCCAAACAATTAGTATTTGAGACACATTTCAACAATGGAGCATGAAGATTGAGAAGTTTAACAGAACTTTGCATTTTGCCATATACAAATCAAAGACTACCTATATCAAAAGGATTTATGGCTACTAATTGAGAGTAGAAGCTAGAAAATATGTTTGATGATGATTGGTGAATTTTAAATCGAAAGACACTTGGAATTGTGAACCTTTCTCTTATGGTGTAGGTTGTTTCAAATGTATCGAAGGTGAGTTCTATCAATGCCTTATTTGATGTCTTGAAATAGTTATATAAATTCTCGGTAGTTACAAATAAGGTTTATTTGGTAAAGAAGTTATTTGAATTGAAGATGTGTGATGTGTTGTCTCATCTCAACACCGTCAATACCCTGATAAACCAATTGGAGGTTGTTGATGCCTTGTTTGACGAAGATGTAAAGGCTATTGCTCTATTGAATTCCTTACTAATGAGTTGGGAGCCATTGGTAATCATGTATAGCAATTCTTTCGGCAAGGAAAAGTTGAAACTTGATCAGATTACATGTCTCCTTTTAATGAAGGAAATTTAGAGGAAGAGTGATGACTATACATTGTCTAGTTCGGCATTGAGCAACGATGATAGAGTATGGCATGTAGGGAGGGGAAAACCCAGTGTTGGTCATGGTAAATCTAGACAATGAAAATCTAGATCTCGCCAAGGCCAGGGAGATTGTGTGTGCTAGCATTGAGTCCAAAAGGAGTATGTGAAAAAGGACTGTAGGGCCCCAAAGAAAAATGAGCAAGGAGATAAAAAAAACTTTCAACCTTATCAATAACTTTAAAGTTGAATGCATGTTATTATCTCCTAAATCCCATAGTGCATCTTGGGTTATTGATTATGGTGCATCATTTCATGCTACTTCTAGGATGGAGTTATTTAACAATTATGTGAATGGTAATTATTGGAAAGTATAAATGTGAAAATTGTTCAAGACAATGAGACAATATTGTTGTTGAATGATGTTAGGCATGTACCTCGCCTGACTAGGAATTTAGGACATGTCAGTCAATTGGCTGAGTGTGACATAGCTATTACCTTTGTGGGTGACACTTGAAAAATGAAAGGGTTATAATCTTGGCCAATGGGAAGAAATTGAGGGCATTCTGCATATATTTAAATAGCAACAATTCCAATACAATGGCATAATCTGGAGGTGACTCTAGCATGTAGTAGTTGTGACTTAGGCACATGGTGAGAATAGTATAATTGTTCTGATGAACAAAGGAAAATTATAAAGGTTGAACGATATTGAGATAAAGTAGGTCAAAAAAGAAAAATAGAACTACTAGAGGTAGTGCATAGTGATGTACAGGGTCCATTTCCAGTATCCTCTCTTGGCAGTGCTATTTATTTTGTTACTTTCATTGATGATGCACGTGACATCTCGCATTTTCAAGAAGAAATTTATTTCTTTTTATTTAATTAAAATTTTCTTTTTAATCAATGGAAAGTCATCGACACATTGGTGGCTACCAACCATATAGTGCAATGTTATTGTCAATATGAATCGATGTGTTAATAGTCTACCGATACTAATTGAATACATTAGTCATCTAAAAAAATGAGGTAGTTTTGCAGTTACAAGAATTCGTAAGTAGTTATGCCATTATAAATAAGTAGAATCCGGATTTGGAACAGAGAAGGGATTGTAAGAGGAGTCCTAGAGCTAGAAGATTAGTGTTCGGGTGCAAATTAGGAGAAAGACTCTCATTGGAGAAAGGAAACTTCACATCGGTGTGGGTCAGATTGCAATTCCTCTTGAATCTCAAGAAAATGTATTCAAATTTTTTATTTTCTTCAAGAGTTCTTGATTCTCATGAACTTATGCTTATGTTTCTCCATATGCCAAGCTTTGCATGAATGCGCTTTATTGATGAATTTGGATTATGACTAGTTTAATGAATGATTTGTGACTCAAATTGTTTATAACTAGTTTTGGAATGATTTCCAATGGTTACAATGCAAAAAAATGTAGGGGTTGTCTTTGATCATGTTTTCCAGATCATCAGTGTGGTCATCAACATGTTGATGTTTGTGCCAGTGAAAGGAAAATGATGAACAGTGCTGCACACATACATGTAGAACCAAGCATGTTGATTGGTCATTAGCAGTGATGCTAACGTATCGGCAAGGCGTTTGCAAGGTGCACTTATCCACCCAACCCACTATCAATGACAATTCGACAAGTTAGTGGATCTACTAATGGTCATCGTTGATATGGCCGATATGTCGATGAAGTTACCAATAGTAAAGATTTGTAGCGTCATTTATAGCAAGGAATAAGCTATTGCATGATTTTTTAGGATTTTGTGATGTGTATGGAATGTTCAGTAAGCATGTACTAAGTAAGGATTAGTAAATCCTAATTCATATGTATGAAACAAAGTGATATGATAATTTGGTCACCTAAAACTAATTCACTTGGCACAAAAGGTTCGAGATTCATAGTACAAATCACGGTTTGCGCTCTCTAAGAATAGAAGTTAAGTAAAGCTACTCCCCTGGCTTGGGAGTCAATTTCAAATGGACTAGAGCATGAAAAGATGATGGGTCTAGCACAACAAAATATAGGAGGATTAAATGATCATGGAAGTCGTAATCTCAGTACTAAAGTCTATGAACTCTAATGAGCCCTTACTTCATGTCTAGATGGGGTGGGGAAGGCTTCAAACAAAGGCTGAGGTGGAATTCGTGATACTCTAATATCTAGTCAAGTGGGAACTCCTAAATAAGGTTATCATGTCTAGAGAACCCTAAAGTGGTGCTCTATATTGTAAGTATACTTGTCACATAAAGGTATGCGTGAATTTAGATCTCTATATCACTTGTATTGATTTTAACAAAAGATTCTCTTTCGGTAATTTTATAAAACTATTTATTTTCTTTTGGATTGCAATTCCATTAAGTATACTCATATACTAAGCATGCTTTATGATGCAGGTTCCCCAGAGAAAAGACCATAAACGTAATGGGAAGACTATATAGAGGATCCTACCTTCAATTTGATGATTTATTTTCCCCTCAAGGTTTGTTATTTGAGCACAAGAGGGTGTTATTTATCTTTTCAATAGCTTGTGCATATGTGGCAAACAAGTACATGGTTGTAGATCCTATGAATATTTTGTTACTATAGATGTAAGATCTCTAACTTTCACCCAGTTTAACTTCTATTTTAATTATGTGAACTTGTGTGAGTTTTGTTTAATTGCCAGTTTGGCTTGATTTTAGGGTTAAGGGTTAATAATTATGGCTTTAATAAGGTTTAATTTAATTTATTATAAGTTTTAATGTCAAACTTGATTTATCTAATTTTTAAGTATTTTATGGGACTTTAGGGTTATTTTTCCTTAATTAAGGGTGTGGACCTCACTATGGGCTCCACGTCCACATTGGACAGTGTGTGACCCACTCAACCCGTAAAACTCCTATTATTTCATTTTAAGTAAGTATTAGAAAGATAAAATTCATTTTTAGCTCCAAATTAACGTTAATTAGCCACTTAGGGTGTTTTTATTCTATTTTACAGCCCAACAGTTTGTAATCATAGCCCAATACCTTACTATTTAAGGAGAAACCCTAGCCACTTACCGATTTGGGGAACGGCTGTACAAAGGAAAAGGAGGTGCTCTACCCCCATTTCACAAAGAAAAAATGGATTAAGGTGTATTTTCTTGCCATAATCACCCTAATCTTTCAATTTTAGTCTTAATCATCCTTATCTTCATTTCCCCCAAATTGATTCTTGATGTCCTTTATTATAAAAAAAATTTTATTTTCATTTAAAACCCTAAATGGGTGATTTTGGTTTTTAACCGAAGGATATTGTAGATCTACCTATTTTCAAGTTTATTCGAGCATATTAGTTTATTTTAATTAAATTTTAACAAAAATCCTAATTTTTTAGTAGGATTTATTGATGTTTGAAGGGTCTTCGTAGATCCAAAGGCTTCATAGAGGTAAGAAAATTTTCTCTTGTGGTTTTATCCATTGGAATGCATGATTTTAGATCTTTGTCTTGCTTCATTTGGGGCTTTAATAGTAATTTATTAAAAATATGTTAATTATGGCAATTTTCTTGTGATTAAGCATGATAATGGTTAGATATATCATGTTTTAGGGTTAGATTTTGATATTATGAAGTTTTATGGTGATTTTAGAATTTATCTTGAATTTTTTAATATTTTTTGTTTGAATTTCGGAAGGTTGAAGACGAACCGGGAAATGGGCAAAAAGTGAATTGTGAAGGGCGTTTGAATGGCTTAGCATTCGAAATAGCCGACAGGGCATTCGGACAGCCAAATGGCATTTTTTCCATTTTTGAGTATTTTCGATGATTATTATTATTTTATCATAAATCTAATTCTTTATGATAAAAATGACTTATGATTACCTATAAATGTTGTTGTGATTGCATGAATACCATCTTTAAATTTTGATTTAGTTCAAGCATGATTAAGATTATACCTTATTAATTTGAGCATAATATTCTACTCATTTTAAATCTATGTTTGATGACTTCTTCATGATTACTTGATGATTTTCAGCAGGTTTAACCATGATGATGTATAGATATATTTGCACATGTTATATTAATTTTAGGTGAATCATGTTTCTGTATGGCTATGTTTATACTTGCCTAGGTCTAGGATGATGTTATACTTATCTTGAACTCTTATTTCGATGTTTTCATCACATTTACTTCATGATTCCATAGGGTAGGACTATAATAAAATTATGGATGCATGCATACATATAACATTGAACTATAGTTTTTCATGTTTCACATGTCTTAGCTTACACTACAACAAAAATGACTATTAACGACGCATTTATGTATCTCTAATAGTCTACTAAATGACGCTAATGACTATTAGCAACATATAACATATGTCGCTTTAAGCGTCAAAAAAAGTGTCGTCGCAATTGACTATTTGCGACGCATAACAAAAAGCGTCGCTAAAAGGGCCTTTTAGCGATGCATACATATATGTTGCTATTAATAACTTATTAGGGACGTATACATATACGTCACTAATAATCAATTATTTGCGACACTTATCTCTTAGTGTCGTTAATTATATGTTTAAAGACGTTTTTATAAACGTTGCTACAAGAAAAACTATTTAAAAAAAATAAAAATAACTTATTAGTGATGTATAAATATAAGCGTCACTAATAAGGATTATTTGTAACGCTTATATATTAGCGACGCTTATATTTATACATCGCTAATAGAATAAAGTTTTTAAACAAATTTCAAAGCGCCGCTAATATTATAATTTTAAAAAATTTAAATTCAATAGCGACGCTTTCAAGAGTCGCTAATAAATTTTAAAATATTAAAAAATTATTTAGCGACGCTTTTATATGTGTTGCTAAAGATTAAAAAAAATTTAAAAAAATACCCAATAGGCCACTAGGCCCACTGGGGAAGGCGGAATGGGGGCGAGCAGGGGGTGGGGGAGAAGGGGAAGAGGGGAGGGGTGGTGGAGCGGGGGAGAGGGTGGACGGAGCTAGGGGAAGTTGGGGGAGAGGGGGTCCGGAGCAAGGGGAGAGGGGTCCGAGAGCAGAGGGAAGGGGGGAAGGAGAGGGGGAAGGGGGGAGCGGGAGGGCGACACCACACTCCTCCGGCCCCCCGCCTGGTCCCCCCTCTCCCCGGCTCTGCCCCCTCCTCTGAAAATCAAAGGAGGGGGGGACAGAGGGGGAGGGCTTCAGCAGGGGGAAGGAGAGAGGGGGTGTGGGAGGACGGTGCCACCATCATCTAGCCCCCACCCCCTCCTGGTCCCAAGAGGAATGAGGAGGGGTGAGGAGGAGCGGGAGGATGGCGCCGTTGTCCTCTAGCCCCCCACTCCCCTCCTGGTCCCCCCTCTCCCCGGCTCCACCCAGAGGGGGGGAACTAGAGTAGGGGGAAGGGGGAGAAGGAGAGGAGGGACTAGAGCAGGGGGGAGGAGGGGAGTAGGAGGACGGCGATGCTATTCTCCGGCCACCCACCTCCTCCCTGTCACCCCTCTCCCCGGCTCCGCCCCCTCCTCTAAAAATTAGAGGAGGGCGCAATGGAGAGGGGATTGGAGCAGGGGGAAGGAGAGGCGGGAGGGGGAGGGCGGCGGCACCATCCTCCGGCCCCCCTCTCCCCAGCTCCGCCCCCACCTTCCTCCCTCCTCTAAAAATCAGAGGAGGGGGGGCAAGGAGGGAAGGCGGAACAAGGCGAGATGGAACACCGGAGTAGGGGAGAGGGGACTGGAGGGAGTGGGCCGATGGACGGCGCCTTTGTAACGACTCGTTTTTCGATTACGTCTAACCTGAAGGGTTAGGCCTAATTGGATAATTTTGGGTTAAATTTTAGAGGTTTTCAATAGTTTAAACCTCCATATTTGAGTAGAGCTCAAAGAAACGAGTGTAATGAATCAAAGAACGTGCGAAATGGAGGTTGGGATCGGAATTTACGACATCGAGAAGCGTGTAAAATAGGCGGGACCTACTTCGAAAGAGCATGATTTACTGGTTTAAGTGGGTTAGTATCAAAGGGCTCATTGATACGAGTCCAACAGTATGAAGAACGCATGAATCCGAATCCGGGGAAGGAAGTTACGCGCATTTGAAGGATTTGTTTTAAAAAAAAAAAAGAAAGAGAGAGGAGAGCAACGCGCACGACGGATGCGCATGATCACGGTGTGGGAAAATGGCGGGCGTGCCATTTTTGGCGGCGCTACATTTTAGTGTGTCGCGGCACCACAGTTTCGCGGCGCCGTGGTTTATTCCGGTGGCTCGGGGGCTATAAATAGCCCATTTGTACGGTTTTTCAAACGGTTCTTCTCCTCCCCCATTTCTAATCGTCCTGAGTCCGATTAAGGCCATTTAAGACTCGTTTTCTACTAAATCAAGTATGCTCTACGCAATGGAGCAGTCTATTCTTCCAGTTGGAGACCATATGATAAGGAAACATCCTAAAGACGAGGAGAGGTTCTGCCCGTTATCTTCGAACACCGACCAACTTCGTTTTCTCTGTTTCTAGCCATCCTAACTCCAATTTAGTCGATTCAAGAGGCGTTCCTAACTAAATCAAGTGTGTTCTACACGATGGAGGGTTCCATTTTTTGAGTTAGTGATCGTATGAGGAGAAAATGCCCCGAGACTAGGAGAGGCCCTGCCGTCATCCTCGAACACCAGAGCAAGAAAAAGAGACCTGGAGCAAGACGGGGTTCTGGCCAAAGTTGTCGAACCAGAGAAGCAATCCCAAGTAGGGGAAGTTCTGTCCGCTGCCCACGAGAACAGAGAACGAGAAAAGTCTCCGGTTTTAGTGCGCATTTGTACGTAATCTTTCGGTGCAAGATGAGGAACGTATAGAGGCTAAAGGAAGCTTTGTCTCCTACCCTTGGATCCTAAGGGGATGACGCCAAGAAAGAACGAATATGGGGAGTAAGTATTTCTGATATCCCGTTTTAATTATAGAATGGCATGTGCTAGTTATGATGTGTGCTAAGCTACGATCTGTATGCTTGCTATGCTTATATGCCATGATGTGTGCCTATATGCCATGATGTGTGCTTTATATGCCATGATGTATGCTTATATGTTATGTTGTGTGTGGTCTCGCTCTAGGGTAGAGTGAGACATGTAATATGTGTTTTTGGTCTTGGCTCAGTGATAGAGCGAGACGTATACATGTGGTTATGATCCCGCTCAGTGGTACAGTGAGATGTACGATTTTGTTGATTTATTAATTTCCACTTTACTCCGATAGATTACGAGTTTCAGTATGATTTCAATTCAATTTTAGTATATACGTATTTTAACGTATATAATTTTGTGATGTGTGATGTATGTAGTAGCCGTTAGGCAGAACTACGTTCGGATCCGATCGTATTCAAATAATATCCAATACATACGTAGGCAACCAACGGCAAGGCAACATTGGCCCGATCCAAATTAATTATAAATATATGTTTTATTTTGTTTTACACGCGACAAACTAAGAAGTTTCGTTGTGTGTATGTGCCCGTTAAAACCTAAGTCTACGTATGGGAAAGCTTGAAGCTCCGTAGTACGTAGATGAACGTTGTACCTCTCACACACAGATGTTGATTACTGGCATAAGCAAAGAGAAAATTTTCTATTAGCAATTTTGTGGGCCCGACTCCGGTTGGGTTGTTACAAAATGGTATCGGAGCATTAATCTGTTTGCGAGAGTACAATATTTTTATTAATAATAAGAATTTTGATTGAAATAATTAGAAATTTTTGTTTTTAATGTGTTCTCATTATTTTGAAATGAATTTTGATTTTTAATTTGAAGTTAACTTCTCGTATGGACGTGTTGTCATGAATTTCAAATAAATTCCGATTTTCATCTTTTGGTTTTGCCAATGTGTTATCGAATTGAATACAACTTTAGTTTTGAATCGTGGGTCTACACCCATATTTTCATTATGGACTTCAATTTTATGAACTCTGATTCTCATGTTTATTTAAAATTGACATTTTTGTTTGCATGTGGTATCATAGATTTGATATAAAGATCAATTTTATGAATTTTCATCTTAAATAAAGGATTATTTGAATATGTCGGTATGAATAGTTGTTATCATATTTGTCTTGTAATTCTCCTCTCAGGTGTGATATTAAAATTGCACCGAACTCTAATTTTGATTTGTTTAATTAGAAGTAATTTTAACTTTTATCCTACATATGTGTGTTCTTTTAATAGCAAACTCAGACTTTGAAAAAATCAATTATAAATTAGAATTGATCCAAAATTTTTGCTTGGATTTATTGCATCGGGCCTTTTTTTTTAAAGCAAATTGTAATTTTGTTTCGACTAAGAAATCAAATTTAATACAAATTCTGATTTTGAACTTTTCATTTTGAAATTCTGACTTTGGATTTTATACAAATTTCGATTGTGAACGTCCATTATGCATATGTCATATTGGAATTAAGGAAAATTACAACCGTGAACTAGTCATTATAAAAGTGTGAGATCGGATTTGAGAACTTCAATTCTCAAGTGGGTTTTGATTTGAAATTTCTGCTATGAATAAGTTGTGTTGGATTTTGTTTTGTAATTCCATGATACTATGTATCATTGGAATTTCTTTGAATTTGTATTTTTTTTAATTAAAAGTGAATTAAATTTTTATTCTGCATGTGTGATATCAGATGGAAGATAAACTCAAATTTTGTAGATACAGATCCCATATTAAGACGTATCTAAAATTGTTTGTTTTAAATGTGTGGCTTCTGAGGTAGTAATAATTTTAAATATATATGTGCATATATTATTTGGGATTTCTGTTCACCATTTATTGCAAGGTATTGGATATGAACTTCAATTTTATGATTTGATTATGTTTGAAGATGTTGTATCATGTTTAATTCTTTTAATTGGAGTTAATTTAAAATTTTCTATTTGGATATATTGCATCAAGTTTAATATTCTTTTAAAAATTTGAATTGACGAAAAATGTTGTTGCAACTAATAAAGTTGATTTAGTTAGAACTTTGATTTTGAACCTTGCATTTTGTATTTATGATATCAGATTTAACTTAAACTTTGATTTTAGGAATTCAAAATTTTAATCCTCCGTAAGTTGAAATTTTTATGAGTTGAATCAGATTTGATTTAAAATTTTTGTTCTACATTCATTTATGATGGATTTTGATTTTGAGAATTTTAGTGGAAATTAATAAATCAATGAAATCGTACATCTCGTTGTACCAATGAGCGGGATTATAACCACATGTACACGTCTCGCTCTATCATTGAGCCAAAACCAAAAACACATATTACATGTCTCGCTCTACCCTAGAGCGAGACCATACACAACATAGCACATAAGCGTATATCATGACATATAAAGCACACATCATGGCATATAAGCATAGCAAGCATATGGATCGTATCATAGCACACATCACAACTAGCACATGTCGTTCTATAATTAAAATGGGAGATCAGAAATGCTTACTCCCATCATGTCTCGTAAGGTAGCGGTATTTAGAGATACTCGTTCCTTTTGGGCATTCTCCCCTTTAGATCCAGAGGTAGTAGATGGAGCTTCTTCTAGTCTTTATATGTCCTTCGTCTTGTATTGAAAGACTACGTATGAACATTCTCCTTACCGGAGACTCTTCCCATTTTCTGCATCCGTGAGCAGTGGACATAACCTCCCCTACTTTATATTGTTTCTCTTGTTGAGGCTCGATAACTACGAACATAACCCTGTCTTAATCCGGGTCTCTTTTTCTTGTTCCGGTGTTCGAGGATGATGGGCAGGGCCTCTCCTAGTCTCAGGGCATTTTCTCCTCATACGATCACCCACTCAGAAAATGGAACCCTCCATCGCGTAGAACACACTCGATTTAGTCAAGAATGCCTCTTCAATCGACTAAATCAGAGTTAGGATGGCCAGAAACGGAAAAAACAAAGTTGGTCGATGCTCGAAGATAACAGGCAAAACCTCTCCTTGTCTTTAGGGCGTTTCCTCATCATGCGGTCTCCAACTCAAAGAACGGACCACTCCATTGTGTAGAGCATACTCGATTTATTTAAGAACGCCTCTTAAATGGCCTTAATCGGACTCAGAACGATCAGAAACGGGGAAGGAGAAGAACTGAAACAAAAAACGAGAAGAATCGGGTATTTATAGACCCGAGCCGTGCCGAAACCGCTGCGCCGCTCCGCAAAAAATGGCAGCGCCACCGGTTTCGGAATGGCGTGGGTCGCGCCCACACCAGCGGAGACGTGTGTCATGCGCTATTTTCCTTCTTTTTTTCTACTTTCTACAAACACACATATCTTCTTACCCCAGATTCAGATTCAGATTCGCGCGTTCTTGGTACCGTTGGACTCGTATCGACAAGCCCTTCAAATTACTTAAAGCAATATCTCATGCTCTTTATAAGTGGGTCCCAGCTATTTTTCATGCTTCTCAAGGTCGTAACTTATTCATAGCAAATTGTAATTTTGTTTCAACTAAGAAATCAGATTTAATACAAATTAAAGAAAATCAAATTTCAAAGAAATTCCAATGACACACCAGTATCATGGAATTACAAATTAAAATCCAACTATGTAAGATAAAAATGTAAAACTACTCCCAATTAAACAAATCAAAATTAAAGTTTGGTGTAATTTTAATGTCACACCATAGAGCAGAATTTTAAGACAGATGTGGTAACAGTTATTCATATTGACATATTCAAATAATCCTTTGTTCAAGATCAAAATTCACAAAATTGATCTTTGTATCAAATCTATGATACTACATGCAAACAAAAAAGTCAATTTCAAATAAACATGAGAATCAGAGTTCATAAAATAGAAGTCCATAATGAAAATATGTGTGCAGAACCCCGATTCAAAACTAATGTTGTGTTCAATTCGATAACACACAGGCAAAACCAAAAGATAAAAATCGGAATTTATTTGAATTCCACAACGACATGTCTAGATGAGAAATTCACTTCAAATTAAAATTCACAATTCATTTCAAAATAATCAGAACACATTCAAAATAGAAATTTCTAATTATTTCAAACTAAAAAAAATTAAAACTCTTATTATTAATTAAAATATTATACTCTCGCAGACAGATTAATGCTCCGATACCATTTTGTAACGACCCGACCCAAGTCGGCCCACAAAATCACTAATAGAAAATTTTTCTCTTTCCTTATGCCAAGAATCAACATCTGTATGCAAGAGGTACAACGTTTATCTACGCATTACAGAGTTCAAAGCTTCTCCATACGTAGACTTAGGTTGTAACGAACACATGCATGCCACGAAGCTTCATAACTTGTCGCGTGTAAAACAGAATTAAAACATATATTTATAAATAATTTGGATCGGGCCAACGTTGCTTTGTCGTTGGTTGCCTAGGTAAGTATTGGATATTAGTCCAATACGATCAGATCCAAACGTAGTTCTGCCTAACGGCTACTACATACAACAATCGTCACAAAATTATATACATTAAAATACGTATATATTGATATTTAAAAAAATTCGTCATATATCAGAGTCAAGAGGAAATTAATAAGCCAAAAACGGACATCTCGCTCTACCATCAAGCGGGATCATAACCACACATACACGTCTCGCTCTATCACTGAGCCGAGACCGAAAACACATATTACACGTCTCGCTCTACCCTAGAGCGAGACCACACACAACATAGCATATAAGCATATATCATGGCATATAAAGCACACATCATGGCATATAGGCACACATCATGGCATATAAGCATAGCAAGCATATAGATCGCAGCTTAGTACACATCATAAGTAGCACATGTCGTTCTATAATTAAAATGGGAGATCATAAATACTTACTCCCCACATTCGTTCCTTCTTGGCGTCCTCCCCTTAGGATCCAAGGGTAGGAGACAAAGCTTCATTTAGCCTCCATACATTCCTCGTCTTGCGCCGAAAGACTACATACAAACGCGCACTAAAACCGGAGACTCTTCTCGTTCTCCGTGCCCATGGGCGGCGGACAGAACCACCCCTACTTGGGATTGCTTCTCTTGTTGTGGCTCGGCAACTTTGGCCAGAACCTCATCTTACTCTGGGTCTCTTTTTCTTGCTCCAGTGTTCGGGGATGACAGCCAGGGCCTTTCATAGTCTCGGAGCATATCCTCCTTATATGATCGCCAACTCAGAAAAATGGGATCCTCCATCGCGTAGAACACACTCGATTTAGTCAACAACGCTTCTTGATCGACTAAATCGGAGTTAAGATGGCCAAAAACGGAGAAAACACCTCTTGAAGCTCCATAGTACGTAGATGAACGTTGTACCTCTCGCACACAGATGTTGATTTCTGACATAAGGAAAGAGAAAATTTTCTATTAGTGATTTTGTGGGCCCGGCTCGGGTTGGGTCGTTACAGCCTTGCCGCCGGCCTTAGGTCCCCATGGAGGGGGGGCAGAGCAAAGGGGAGAAGGGGGACTGGGTGGGAGGACAGGGGAGGATGCACTAGAGGGGATGGAGCCTGGAGGACGGCAGGGCATTGGCAGGGGGGCACCGGTAGTGGGGGAGTGGCATAGTAGGCGGTGGCGGCGGGACAACAGAGGTTGCAGGGCGCATGACGGCGGAGTGCATGAGGGCACGGGGACCATGGGGCATTTTTATAAGCTGGGTGAAATTTCGCCCGCGTAATTCGGTTTTTCTTAAAAAATTTGTATTATTCACGACGCTCATTAGGAGCATCACTATTTGTAGTAATATGGCGACGTATATCATATAGGTCACTACTAATACACTTTTTTGCGATGTATATTGATATACGTCGCTAAATAATCAAAGATATAGCGACGCATAGCCATATACGTTGCTAAAATATCAAAATTATAGCTACGTATATTTATCCGTCGCTAATACATCACTCTCTCCTCTCTCTCTCCTCTCTCTCTCCTCTCCCTCTCCTCTCTCTCTCTCCCTCACCTCTCTCTCTCCCTCTCCTCTCCTCTCCTCTCGCTCTCCCTCTCCCTCTCCTCTCTCCCTACAAATTATCTCTCCCTATTTTCAATTTATTAAGATTTTTTATTCTTTAAAATTAATTCTAAAAATTAAAAAAAATCATATTAGCAACGTATATAATTATACGTCACTAATATGTCACGTATTAGCGACATATAATTTTATACGTCGCTAATACATATACTAATAGCCTCCCTCTCCTCTCTTTCCCTCTCCTCTCTCCCCTCTATCTCTCTCCTCTTCCTCTCTCCTCTTCTCTCTCTCCTCTCTCTCTCCCTCTCTTCTCTCCCTACACACTCTCTCTCCTCTATTTTTAATATTTTAAGATTTTTTAAACTTTAAAATTCAAAGAAATCATATTAGGGACGTATATAATTATAAGTCACGTATATACTAATAGCAACGTATATGAATATACGTCGCTATTAGTATTTTTTTTATTTTTTTATTTTAAAAATATCAAAATCAATAAAATAATTTAAATATTTTAAAATAAAACTATTATCCCTCTCTTCTCCCTCACCTCTCCTCTCTCTCCTCCCTCTCCTCTCCCTCTCCTCCCACTCCTCTCTCTCTCCCTCTCCTCGCCTCTCCTCTCTCTCTCTCTCCCTCTCCTCTCTCCCTACACACTATCTCTCCTCTATTTTTAATTTTTTAAGATTTTTTATTCTTTAAAATTAATTTAAAAAAATAAAACAAGAATTAAAAGAAATCATTTTAGCAACGTGTATATATATATATACGTTGCTAATATGTCACGTACTAGCGATGTATAATTTTATACATTATAAAAATTAATAAAATAATTTAAAATAATGAAAATAAAATTACTCTCCCTCTCCTCTCTCTCTCTCTTCTCCTCTCTCTCTCTCTTTCCCTCCCCTCTCTCCCTCTTCCTCTCCTCTCTCTCTCCCTCTCCTCTCTCCTCTATCTCCTCTCTCTCTCCCTCTCTTCTCTATCTCTCTCTCCCTCTCCTCTCTATCTTTCTATCTCTCCCTCTAGTCTCTCTCTTCTAATTTCAATTCTTTTATGATTTTTTACTTTTAAAAATTAATTTTTAAAATAAATAAAATAAAATAAATCCTATTAGCGACGTATAGAAATATATGTCGCTAATACCTATACTATTAGCAGCGTATATTTCTATACGTTAGTAAAAGTTTTTATTTTATTTTTTTATTTTTATTATAAGTAATAACTATTTGCGATGCTTATTTTTAAGCGTCACTATACACTTAAAAAAAACATTGCTAATAGTGATAATTTTTTTCTTTTTTATTTAAAATATATATCTTTTAGCAACATTTGTATAAAGTGTCACCAATAGGTAAACTATTAGTGACGCTCATAATAAAGCGTTGCTAATATGATCAATATTAGTGACGCTTTCAACTAAGCGTCACTAATATCTGGCTATTAGCAACCTTATATATTTATGCGTCACTAATAGTTTATTTTATTGCGACGCTTCTCTACACGTCATAAATAGTTGTTTTTGGTGACGCTTGGGTTTGCGTCGCTAAAAAATGCATTGCTAATACTACATTTTGTTGTAGTGTTAGGTTTGCATGCTATTACTTATGTAAACTCTTCTGTAAATGTTTATGATGTTATTGGACACAAATGGACCATGTTTCATGCTCATGTGGATTGATTTAAACATGCTTACATATACTTTAACTCATTTAGCATTTGTTCATGTATGTATCATGTGGCATACATCATGAAAATGATTTATAAACAAGAATTAATCGTGATTATATATCAGTGATTGATCGATTGTATGACATTTGATGTCAGATTAAATCATTCGAACACTTATCGAATTGGTTTTGGGTTTGAAAGGACATGATTTCATTTTTGTTCCTTATTGAACATGGTGCCTCCCCAGATTGAGATGAGATGATTGCAATGTGACTTAATTTGTTATGTTATTTGGACCCTGAGTATCGAGGATGGTATGTCTATGTGCACCACCTTACCACGTGCTCTAGTTTTCTTTTATGGAATTCGGACCCTCATCACAAGAGATTGTCCTTAGCGAGCACACTAGTCTAGTTTTCCTTTGTGGAATTTAGACGTTCCTTTTTAAGGATTGTCCTTAATGAGCAAGAGGTACCTTCCCAATATGGGAACCTACCTAAAACACTCCAGTTTTCTTTTTATAGGAATTCCAACCTTCCCCTCAAGGGATTGTCCTTATCGATTAGGTTGGCTATTGCTCTAGTTTTCCTTTGTGGAATTCAAACCTTCCCCGCAAGGGATTTTCTTTAGTGAGCGGGTTGATTATATTTATCAATTGTGAGACATTCACCATTGATTTGTTGCATGTGTACGAAAAAATGCTCATTTACACAGGTTGTGTAGGAAGAATGGGGCTTATTTTACACATGTGATTATGGTATAATTTGCATGTATATGCAAGATGGTGTAGTTGATGCACTTGATGTTGCAGGGTGAATATTTTTACTGAGAAATGATTATGCATGAGTTTATATTGAGAATGATTTATGTAGGACATGATTATGATAATGAGTTTCATATGTTTACACATAAGGTGTATATGGTTATGAGCCATATTTGAACCCATGATGCACATGTGGCATGAAATGTTCTTATGGAATGTAGGTCATAGCATGATATGGAGGTGGCATGACTATGTGTTGAAAAAAATGTTATATACAAAATGATATGCAGGTAACATGAATAGATGCATATGGAATATAAATTATGAATTAATACACATGTGGAACAGGTTCATGTGATTGTCCCATGTGAATGGCGATGATCAATGTTTATATGATGAGTGTTATGTTGATTATGCCCGTGATGTCATTATGTATTTATTTTCTATATTAAAACATTTGTTGAGCTTTGGCTTACCCCTCTTTATTTGTGTTTTGTTTTAAAGTTGCATGTCTTGCCATGCAGGTTGTTCGATTGGGCTCTACGTTGAGTATGTGGATGGCATTGATCGTTGAAGGGGAATTCATAAAGATGACGGGTTTTATGTTAGCTTGTTTATGTCATGTTGAGATATATATACTTTTGACTCTACTTCACACTCGTGATAACCATTGCTGACTTAGACTTATTTTAGCCATGTGTGGGCTTGTTTATGACTAGTATGTGGGTTTAAGTGGACTAATGTTTTAATTAGTAGTCATTTCTTTACTCATTTTGCTTTTGTACAAAGTATACATACGCAACTCCGTAGTGTTCTACCGAAAGATGGGTTAAGTCTTCTGCAATCCAACTATACTTCATCATGTCGTGTGTTGCTTCCTCCTTGGACCGGGTTCAGCTCGGGGGTAGTCTATGCCGGGGCATGACAATGGATATCTAGATGTTTATTTATGATGTTATCACAATAAATGGTTGTGAAAGAGATGTTTTCATATTCTTAATTTGATATTTTAATGTTTTGTGAATAAATAATATGATTTTATCCATTGCATGGTATGAAGGAGAAGGTTTTATAAATTTTCCCTTGATAAGAAATATTTTATGAAAATTGATATTAAAAATTGAGGGAGTGACAATTTGGTATCAAAAAAATTTATAGGCTAAGTTATTACTTGTATGTTATTAATGTTCCAATAAATAAAATGGTGATTAGTAAGGATATTTTCAGTGAATAAAAATGTAGATTTGTCTAATTGATGTGTAGATCAAAATGGTTCAAACAAGGAGTCATGTGCAAGAGGAAAATGTGGGATTTGTTATTGACATGGATAGGGTAACGCAGTGAAGGGAAGATAACCTACATTGAGACTATCCACCCTCACTTACATTAGTGGACTTGGACCCTAAAGATGAGGATCCTGAGGAGGAGAATCTCAAGGAGGAGGAGGAGGATTTGCCCTTGGACCAGGAGGTTCCTCAAAATGTAGAAAATGAAGAAGATGAGCTAAAGTAGGTAATAACTATTGAGTTTAGACCACTATTAGAGTTTGTTTCCTCTAGTAAGGATGAGGAGGTATCATCCAGGAGGACATGTGTAACTCCTCAGGCCCTCAACTCCAAACTCAAGGGCAAAACCCAACCCAGGGTCAAAATATCGTATTAAATTTTTTCCTCCTACACAAGGATCCTCATTTGTGTGTGACAACTATAGCAATCCTTCGACACCTCACCTCAGGAATTCATTGTGCACTTTGATATAAAACTACAATTTATTATTAATCAAACCGCACCAACATTGTCATAATGTTAGTTGCCTACGTACTTATTGGATACATCTTCAATGTTATTCCATGAAGATCGGATCCAAATGTAGTTTTACCTAGCGGCTAATATAATTAGATAAATCATTCATTCACGGAATCCACAAAATCAAATAAAATCGGACAAATCATTCTTTCACAAAGTTGTGATACCTAACGGCTTACTCCCATGCTCATGAGGCAAAGAAGCTAGAAGGAAAGAGATTTTCTCATGATATCTCAAATCCTATGCCAGAACAAAGTGTGGTGGCAAGATATTCAAAATCATTTCTTAATAATTATTGGTTTGCTAACTAAGGAACTATCCAAAGAGTTTATACACCCAAAACATCGGAAATTCTATTCAACGAAAATGAATTATTTTGAAAATAGCATAAAATAACTGATTATAAGTAGTAAAAGTTGTCATTAGGATCCCCCCTAATGACATCACTTTTCGAAATGGTTTTGGGCATAGCCCCATAAGAATCCATTGAAATCCAATATATTGACTTTAATTTAGAAATTAACTAGTTACCCTTCTCTCTTGTGGTTCTAGTAGTGACGTACCAAGTCTCACCTTGTCTTGAGCTGAGGCAAGCACAGTCTTTCCTTGTTCTCGATCATTTTCTCCATAGCTTCTTTTTTTTTTCCTTTGGAGTTCTCTCTCTTCTCCTAAGATTTTTTTTCCTATATAGGATGCTCAACTCCTAAAATTGTCCCTGAGCATGCTTGAATCAGATACAAACACCATTTGAAAGAACCAAATTGGACTTCAAATGACTCAAAAGGTATAAAGGAAAGTTTTAAGGGCATGTAAGCACAAGAGAATGGTGGGAACATGGAAAACTGCATGTTTCCCTCCCCTTCTCGCTATATATAGCCACACAAGCCAATTCTACACACCACATGCCAAACGCCGGCGTAATGCCATCAATCTAACACAGAAATTCGTTCTTTTTTTTTATTTTTTTCAAGTCAAACCATTTTTTTAACTTTAAATGTTCATAACTTGCTCTCTTGAACTCGATTTTACCCGTTCTTATTACCACTCGACTCGTAACGATGAGCCATACGAAACAAAACCCAAAAGGGTATGTTATCTCATAATTTTAAAGTAACCCACCTACGGCATGCTTCTCGAGGTCATAGCCTATAATTTTGACATTAGATTTATGCAATCTTGGGCTCGATACGTTCGTTTCTCTGAATTCTATCAAACCTTAAAGTTCCTTTAAACTAATTGAGATAAAAAAAAAGTTTGAATTTATGAAAAATGGTTATGGGGCCAAAAACTTGCTTATAGGCCCAAAAGTTTAATATTTTGAATCATTAGAAATATTGTGAGTCATTACAAGATGGGATTAGGTGAGTGAACCATCCTTCTATATACTATTTATCTATTTAATTATTTATCACATTTTTCTATGGTCTGGATTGGTTGCTTGTCTGTTAAACAATGTGATGAAAACCAAAATCTTTTATTTCATTAAAATGAACTTTTGAATACATTGTTTGTTCATTACATTTGGATTTTTAGAAAATACTGAAACAATTCAAAGAACTAAAAACCTAGTCCTAACAATGAGGAGGAGATGGTGGAAACTTTATCCCCTTCCTAGAGCACCTCGTGCACCTCGTGCTCGCATGAACATCTATGAATTCCGATTTTATGTTCAAACTTCCAGAGGAGTTTCTGGGTTGTTATGAATTCGTTTTCCCCCATTTAAAAGGCGTTCTTAGCTAATTTAATGGTGTTCTACACAATGGAAATGTTTATTCCTCTAGTTGGAAACTTTATAAGGAATAAACACCCCAGGGTAAGAGGAGACTTTGCGTGTCACCTTAGAGCCTCGATGAGAGAGAAATTACCCAGAGCAAGAGAAGGATTCATCCTCTGACATCGGGCTAGATCGAGGGAAGTAGCCCCAAATAGGGGAGGCTTCGTCCTCTACTGAAGGGCCACTCAGTGAGAGAAACATCCCCAATTTAAGGGGAGGTTCTATCCGCAACTTATGGGCATGGAAAGAGAAAAGAGTTTGGGTAAGGGGAAGGTTTGTCTGTCGCCTACGGGTATGTTGAGAGAAAAGTGTCTCCGGGCAGGGGAGGTTCTACCCACCGCCTATGGGCACAGGAAGTGTAAAGTGTCCCAGGTTAAGGGGAGATTATGTCTATCGCCTTCGGGCCACAATGAGTGAAACATCCTGGTTTAAAGGGAGTGTATGTCTACCTCCTTCAAACACAATAGGAAAAACAGTCAAGAGAAAGAGGAGGTTTTGCCCGCTGTCTCTAGATTTGAAAGGGAGGGCACCCTAAAAAAATGAGCAACTCCAAATGTCGCGACTTCTGGAACTACATGGGAGTAAGCTTTTCTAACTTTCCAATTTAATATAATTTATATGCATGCAAGTCTTACTTAGTATTATTAATATACTAATTAAGATATATAATTTGCTATGATCTGATGGATTCTGATATATTCTAATTTGATCTGCTTTTCTATGTTTTGTTTTGATCCAATCTACTCTGAAATACTCTATTTTGATTTGATATGCTTTGATCTGATCTGATCTGATACGAGCTATTATTGTCAAATGAAATTTGTTATGAACCAATTTATCTCTATTGTGTGTTCTGCTCCACTCTGTGATAGAGTGGGATGTGTGATTCCACTGATTTATTGGCTTCCATTTGACTCCAATGATTTATGAGATTTTAGTCTATCTTCAAATGACTTATTCAGATATAAAGTTATACATATTTTAATATATATGATTTTGTGATGCCTGATGCATGTAATAGTCGTTAGGCAGAACTACGTTTAGATCAAATTGTATTCAAATAACATCGTAGATGTTATCCAATATGTGCGTAGGCAACCAACAGTACAACAACATTGGCTTGATCCAAATTAGCTATAAAATTAAGTTTGTTCTGCCCTACGCCCAACAGAACGCTAAAGCTTTATAGTGCGTAGAGGAATGTTATGACTCTTGCACACATAGTCTGCAGTTCCTGGTTAGTATGTTTTCATTTTTATGAAAAATAATTTACCCCAACATTATGTTTCAAACCCCCGGCCCAGGTTGGTTTTCGAGTCGGGGTGTTTCAAATAGCAAGTGGTATAAGGCAAAGCTTGTTGTGAAATTTTTTGAACAATGACATGGAGTAGAGTTTAAGAGATATTTTCCCTAGTTGTCAAAATTTGCACTATTAGGATTGTTCTTAGCTTTGAAATAGTTGAAGATTTGTATCTAGAACAGATAGATGTGATGACTTCATTCCTTCTTGGAGACGTGGAGGAAGAGATCTATATCCATCAACCACAAGGGTATGTTGTACAAGGAATGGAGAATCTGGTGCAGGTTGAAGAGGAACTTGTATGGCTTGAAACAAGCTCCTAGACAGCGGTATAAGAAGTTTGATGATTTCATGAAAGATATTGGCTTCTACAGGAGTCGCTCAGACAATTGCTGCTACTATAAGAAGCTAATGTTCTTGTATCTTATATTACTATTGTTTGTTGATGACAAGTTCATTGCAAGGTTAGACATGAAGGAGATTGAGAATCTAAAGAAAAGTATGTCCAATGAGTTTTCCATGAAGGATATGGGAGATGCAAATAAAATCCTTGGTATGCGCATAACTAGGGATGGGAAACAAAGGAAATTGTGGTTGTTTCAAGCATAGTACGTGGAGAAAGTCTTGCATGGTACAACATGGCTACAACCAAGGTTGTAAGTACTCCATTGGCAAGATATTTCAAACATTCTAAGAATTAGTCTTCTCCATACACTTCAAAAAGAGCGAAAGCGCATGGCTAGTGCATCCTATGCCTAAGCTATTGGAAGTCTTATGTATGCTATAACGTGTACCAAACGAGACATTGCTTATGCAAGAGGATCAGTTGCTAGATACATGAGTGATCCTCTAGGTAATAAAGTGAACAATAAGGAATATTATGGGTACTTCAGGGATGACTCTCTGTTTTGGTCAGACAAAGGTTAAGCTGCATGGTTTTGTGGATTTAGATCTTAGACTCGATTCAGATAGCAGGAAGAACACCACAAGATGTGTTTACATTAGTTGGTGGTGATGTCCATTGGCAATCTTAGCTATAGAAGATGGTAACTTTATCATCCACAGAGGCTAAATATGTTGCAACCACTGAGGTAGGCAAAGATATAGTTTGGTTGAAGGCTTTCTTGAAAGAATTAGGCAAAAAGTAGGGAACATGTTGGTTATACTTAGATAGCCAGAGTAACATTTATCTTGCAAAGAATGCATCATTCCATTCAAGGACAAAGCACATTCCTATTAATTAATCACTTCATCATTTCACTTATGGAAGAGAGAAAGTTTCAGTTGGAGAAGATTTACACTAAGGAGAATTATGTAAATATGTTGACAAAAGTAGTCCTAGGAAGAAGTTGAGTAGTTTCTTAGCTTTGGTTGGTCTTCATCGATAGTAAACTAATGTTTTTCGCACAAGTTTATTTTAATTTGAAGGAGAATGACTTGATGATTGCTAACTTCAAGTGAGATATTAGTTTGAAAATGTTGAAGTTGTATCAGTCTCCCAAGTGGGAGATTGTGAAAGAGATAGAAAACAATCCAGAAACATTTGATCAATCACTTACATAGTGCGATTGAATGCTTGAAGTACTGAAACTTGTACTCAAAAAAACTGATTGATCACTAGGTCTGGACAATCGATAGTTCAGAGATCTGGAGCACATGACAACAGACAAAAACTAAAACAATCAATCACCAGGTGTAGACGATCGATGAATTGAAGATCTAGCACACAGTTTACTCAGTTTTACACTTTTTATTATTGGCTACTTTGGGATTTCCTTCTCCAAATAGGCATATACAACCTTCTTTATCCCTTGGGATATTCAAGGACTCTTCGAAACCTCGGGTATATGATCTGTAGGTTTTACGGTTTTCTTATTTTGTCAATTTTTTATTTTTTTTAGTTCGTTTTCATTTTGTTAGTGTGATGGGTCGATTGAAGCATGATTTTCTTGGGTTTATTTTAATGTTTAATGGGAACATTAGTGTCTAAGTTAATCCACCAAGAGCCACATTAATTGGTATCATTTTTGTCATTTAATTCTTTAATTAAGGAAGTGGGCTACACCTTGGGACCCACGTCCATCTCAGGCTGCGTGCCAACCCCTTGGCCCTAAAAATCCCACATTTCTCCTCTCCTATTGGGATTATGGGTTTCATTTCTATCAAGCTCATTCCTTTATCTTGATTTGAAATGCTAAATATTGTTATTTTCTTTTTTAACACAAGAAGGTCTTAAATCTACCATCTATTTGTGTTTTTGAGTCTATTTTTAGTGGAATGGTTGGATTTTTGCTGGCTAATAACTCCTAACTTGTTGGGTAGAGATTCTTTAACCTTTGGAGGAGAATCAAGGGTCTAAAATCTTATTTAAAGTAAAGGGTTTTTCTTTGATGAGGTTCACTATGACAAAAATGATTTTCAACGACACATTATTACCAATGCTTTTATAAAAGCGCCACTAAAGATTACTATTAGCAGCGCTTTTAACAAAGCACCGCAAAAGATCAAAACATCAGCGATGTTTTTATAATAGGGCTGCTAAAAATATGTCATTAGCAACGCTTTACGCAATAGTGCCGCCAATGTAAAATAATCAGCGGCAATCTACAAAAAGTGTCATTGTATAGTTCATAAAAAGCAGCTAAAAAATCTTTTAGGGGCACTTTTTCCTGACCGCCACTATTTCAATAATTTGCAAAAATAATTACTGGTGGGTACACATTTAGCGGCATTTGATTGCCGATAATATTTAATATAAAAATCATTATACTATAATCTTAAATTAAGAAAAAAGAACAACAAAACATATAAATTTATAAAAGTGAATGGTGAAGAATTATTTTCATTTTTACTATTAATTCATGTATTAATCAAATTGTACACTCATTCACAACTTACATTTAATTTACACCTATTGTGTGCACCTTAATTTTATAGTACAGACAACATTGAACACAAATATTGAACCGGTCAGAGATGGGGGTTATGCTTAATGCATGCCCTCGTATATGTATATATAGAGGTTGTTCTATGTTGTGCAAACTAAAAGAAGGGGTACAATTGTGTCGTGTTTTATATACTTGAATTAAATGACCTAGTTATTGATGTCATCGGGTTTTGCTAAACCCGATCCCGATACCATTTAACAAATGGTAACTAAAACCCAACCCGATATAGTTTAAGAATTGTGTGTGTATAGTGCGAGAACGATCTACTTCTCAGCAATATCACAAGGTTCTATATCATTGATAAACACTTGGACATATCCTTCTTCGCCTCAGGGGATCAACACTGTGCAACTCCTTTAATTAAGGGGTTAGGTGGTTTTTTAATTTATGAAAATCCAATGGTGCAGTATTTGTGCCTGAAAAAAATGTATTCTATGCCCACATAATTTCTTTAATTTATATTTGCCTCAATAGTTAATCTGATTTACATGATATTTAGGTGATTCAAACGTTTGACCTCTTCTATGGTGTGAGGGTGAAGCACAAGAGAAGGCCATCAAGGCTCACATGGAGAATTTGAATGTGGTGGAAAAAGGCCTGAGCAAGGACTTTTTAGGTGGGACCCCTTATTTACATGGAGATCTTCAAAAAGCATGTAACATACCTCAAAAGGCTGGTGATGAAGCTCGATTGATGGTTCCAAAGAAGTTTCTTACTTTATAACAGGGAATACTTGATTTGAATAAAATTATATATGCTACTAAAGAAGGGTTTTTATAATTTCAACCAATAATATCTCATATCAGCTAATTATTTTAAAAAAACAAAGAATTAGTGGCACTTCTAAAAAGTGTTGCTAATAATGTATCTCATTTTTTAACAAAAAAAGAATGAACAGCGCTTCTAAAAAGCCCCACTAATGAAGTATATACTTTTAAAAAAATAATATTTGCGGTGCTTCTACTGATAATATATATTTTTTATTTTATCACATAACTATTAGTGGCGGTTTTAAAAGCACTGCAAAATAAATTTAATGCTAAAACTAATTATTTGCAGCACTTTGGAAAAGCGTCGCTGATTCTTTACAGGAACGCTTTTGTTAGCAGTGCTAGTCAAAGCGCTGCTAAAACAATTTGTGGTATTTTCTGATTTTTTTAGCGATGCTTTATAAACACTTCTGAAAAAATTATTTTTTGTAGTGGTTTTACTTACATTAAAACTATTTTGTGGGTGAAAACATGTTCCTAATGAATGAATATAACTTGAATCAATTTTAGTCTCTATTTTAGATTTATGACTATCTTTTAGATGCTTTTACTTTGATTTTTGCTTTCATATTTTTCTAGCAGTAGATTATCTCAATGGTATAGTCATAAATTTAAATGTTTACAATTATGGAAGAATTGCACAGTCTCATTATTAAATAAAAAAATTTATAATTTTTATATGATATTTATTTACATCATAACTAAGACTATGATGTAGGTCTTTGTAAATTTTCACTTTGATTGGATTTTATTTGCTATTTTTCTTGAATCATACGAGTTAAATGTTATGATTATGCTAAAACATCTGCATAAGCTAGTATAGGGATAAATAAATATATGCTTAATTTTAAATAGGATTTTCATGATTTCTTTATAATTCACTCATGTTACTGGTAGAATATGATCATGCTGAAGTATGAATGTCTACACACATTAAATTAATTATGTATAATCCATATCCTACATGTTTTAGCATAATTATGAGCATGACTACATATATTAAGCTTAGTATGATGTCATGCTTGTCTTTAAGCTGGATTTCGATCATTTTTCATGTTTACTTCATAACTCTAGTAGGTTATGACCATAATGAAGTGTGAATACTTGCACACATGTCACATTAATTACATATAAACCATGTTCCACATATTTTAGCTTAATTATGAACATGGTCATGTATGTTTATGTTGAGTTATGCTTACATGACCTTATTTGTTACATATGGACCATGTCTCATCCTTAATAGGATTAATTAGGGTATGATTATTTATACTTATATGTGCCTAGCATTTCTTATATATGTATAATGTTACCTACATCATGAAAATAATTTGTCAATCCATGATTAGCAGTGATTAATCGATTGGATGTTGTAGTTTTTCATATTAGTCGTATCATATATTAATTGCCGGTGTTCCATCCCTTGCGCAGGTCCTTCTATCCTATGGGTAGGGTTTTGCATTCCCTTGAGGATGTGTTTCCTCCCTGAGTGACACTAGCAGATTTGCTCTAATAAGATAAACTAATGTGTCCTTCTAAACTTGAAAATCCATACTAGAAGTCCGTGTACATTGGCTTACTGTGGGGTAATTTCCAATCAAGATTTGCCCAAACTGCTCTAGTCTTCCTGTTAGGAATTTGGATTTCCTTTTTATGGATTTTTAGTTAAGCAAGTCTTCTTAGGCTTTGGTTAGATGAGCAAGTTGTTTATCTATTGTGAGACATTTATTTAGGCATTTACACATATTGTGTTTGGATTATAATGCTCATTAACACAAGTTGTGTAGGAACAATGATGCTTATGTTTGCGCAAGTTATGTATGGAATAGTGTTACGTAAACATGCAAGATGAATATAAATTGTTATACTTGTTCATGCAGGATGTGAATGAAATAATAATACTTGTTCATACAAGATGTGGATGGGTTATGAGATTCGAATGAATACACAGGTTGTGTGTAGGTGAATATGAAATATGATTAAGAACATAATGCACGTGTTATTTAAGGATGTGTGATGCATGAATGAGATAATTCTCACATGCTAAATGTATTTGGGGTTGATGTGCTCTTATGTTGTTAATACCGGTTTGCATAAGGTTTATGCTATGATTATTTAGGAATATGTTGTAGTATTAATGTGATAATTTAAGTTTGATTCAAAACACTTGCATACTAAGTTAAGCTCACCCTTGTGTTATTTTTGTTTTGGGGCAAGTAGATTCATGCATGGTGTGTGGGCTAGCTATTTTATGATAAGATAGACTTATGTTATGACTTATGTTAGCACTATGGTACTTTACATGTTTTATAGATAGCTTTTTTTATGGCTTAGGTTTGTCGCCTTTTTAGGCTTATGACTACGATGTTTATGATATTATGTAGATAATGTGTTGACCTAAGACGGCTTTAATTAAATTTTTTATCTCCTATTAATTATTTTTTCACGAAGGAAAGTGTTGTATACTTTCAGTCTAGCTGATTTGGGTTAGTTTTTCCGCTTTGTCGTGCCATGTCACATCTCCTTAGACCGGGTTTGGGTAAAGAAGATGTGGCAGGGTGTGACATAGGGGGTATAGGGGAAGCATTGTAAAATCTTAAACTTTTGTGAGTTGAGAGGATTTGAAAGCTTGAAGGTTGTAATCTTCTCCTCTATATATTCTTGTTTGAAATAGTAGATTTGTGTGACTATATGAGGTTAGCACATTGCTAAACCATCTTAAATCTGGTGTCATTCTCTTGTCTTGTACATTTCAATGTTGAAAGTTTTGTTGTGTGCCTCTCCAAAGAGGGTTTTGATCCCAATATGCATAAACAAAGAAGGAGGTGGAGAAAGAGGAGAAGAAAGAAAATGTGCATAATCATAGAGGAGCAGGAGGATGAGGCAATAACAACAACAAGGGAAACGATGGTGAGAGGAGGAGCCTGCTACAACCTAACCTGATGCCTTTTAGTGCCGACATCACTAGTGGGACCCATTTGGTTATCAGCTTTATTTAGGTAATTGCTTATTATAGATATATGGATTTAGCTATTTACTTGGGAAGTTATTTTGTAAAATTTGCATGAGTTATCATAAATGGGCTAGGATTAGGTAGTAGGCTTATTAAGTGATCATTAAAATAAATGCTTAACATCAATCTCATCATTGAATGAATTAATTAATCCCTACTTATCTTATTTCTCTCCCTAATTTCTCCTCTCTTGTATCCTTTCATCCCTTCTAGTGCAAGAACAATGTGTTGAGTAGAAGGCCTTATTCACCATTGTCCAACTTTTAGCACCCATTTTCACCTTCCTTATTATCAATTCCATTCATGCACACCATGAACACAACCATTCCCACAAGAGGAGGAGGCGAAGGAGGAGAAGGAAAAAGGTAAGAAGGTGAGGTAGTAGTAATGGTAGTGGAGGATGAGATGGTAGCAACAACACTAGAGAAAGTAACTGTAGAGGAGAGGAGGAAGAAGAAAAGGTGGTCATGGTGGCTATGGTTGTGGGGCAAGCAATAGAGGAATAGAAGCAATCACAGTGCAACTATGGAAGAAGAGGTGGTGTTGGTGGTGCCATTTAATAGTATGATATTATTAAACCAATTACATTATACCATTGAATTGACTTGAGAATATGTAAATGGGAAAAAATTATCGTAGATACAAAAAATCTACCACATTGACTTTGAACATATGTAATCCCTCGGAATACAAATGGTCAAGCCACCAAAGAAGGGCATGAGCTAAGTTCAAGCTAAATAAATTTGTGCAAATCTGTTCTAATATGTCAATGTTGCTAATACAAAACATTTGGAATAAAAATAGGAGATATAACATCATTTAGCTCCGCCTAATGCACATCTATAAGTTCATCTAACCGGTCACAGTTCTCTTGTATAACATAACACTTAAAGGGCTAAAATCTACCATCATTTAGCTCTCTTATATAATATTGTGATTTTCTTTTTTAACACAATAAGGTCTTAAATCTACCATCTATTTGTGGTTTTGAGTTTATTTTTGGTGGAATTGTAGGATTTTTGCTTATGGCTAATGAACTCCTAATTTGTTGGGTAGATATTTTTTTAGCTCTGGAGAAGAATCAAGGATCTACAATCCTATTTAAGGTAACGGGTTTTTATTTGATGAGCTTCACTACGAGAAAAATGATTTTTAGCAACACATTATTAGTAGTGCTTTTATGATCATAAAATTAGCAACATTTTTATAAAAGCACCACTAAAAATATATGATTAACAGCACTTTATGCAATAGTGTTGCCAATGTAAAATAATTAGCGGCAGTCTACAGAAAACATCATTGTATAGTATCATAAAAACAACTAAAAAAATCTTTTAGCAGTGCTTTTTTTCACCGCCGCTAATTCAATAATTTGCAAAAATAATTACTGGTGGGTACACATTTAGTGGCATTTGATTTGAAAATGCAGATAATATATTTAATATAGAAAATAATTATGATCTAATCCTAAATTATGAAAAAAGAACAGCAAAACATGTAAAATTCAGTGAATGGTGAAGCATTTTTACTATAAAATTTATGTATTAATCAAATTGTAGACTCATTAACAACTTACATTTAATTTACACGTATTGTGTGCACCTTAATTTTATAGTACTGACATCATTGAACACAAATATTGAACCGGTCCGAGATGGGGAATATGCTTAATGCATGCCCCCCTGTATGTATATATAGAGGTCGTTCTACATTAAGCAAGCTAAAAGAAGGGGTACAACTGTGTGATGTTTTATATATTTTAATTAAACAACCTAGTTATTGATGTCATCGGGCTTTGTTAAACCCGATCTCAATACCATTTAAGAAATGGTAACCCAAACCCGACCCGATACCATTTGAGAATTGTGTGTGTATAGTGCGAGAGAGATCTACTTCTCAGCAATATCACAAAGCTCTATATCATTGATAAACACTTGGACATATCCTTCTTCGCCTCAGGAGATTAACATTGTGCAACTCCTTTAATTTAGGGGTTAGGTGGATTTTTAATTTATGAAAATCCAATGGTGTTGTATTTGTGCCTGAGAAAACATGTATTCTATGCACACATAATTTCTTCAACTTATATTTTCCTCAATAGTTAATTCGATTTACATGATGTTTAGGTGATTCAAACTTTTGGCCTCTTCTATTGTGTGAGGGTGAAGCACAAGAGAAGGCCATCGTGAAGCACAAGAGAAGGCCATCAAGGCTCACATGGAGAATTTGAATGTGCTGGAAAAGGCCTAAGCAAGGACTTTTTAGGTGGGACCCCTTGTTTACATGGAGATCTTTAAAAAGCATGTAAAATACCTCAAAAGGCTAGTGATGAAGCTCGTTTGATGGTTCCAAAGAAGTTTCTTTTATAACAAGGAATACTTAATTTAAATAAAATTATATATGCTACAAAAGCAAGGATTATATATGCTACAAAAGCAGGGTTTTTATAATTTCAACCGATAACATCTCATATTAGTTTGTTATTTAAAAAAAAAAGAATTAGTGGCAAGTGCCGCTAATAATCTATCTCAATTTTTTACAAAAAAGAATGAGTGGCGCTTCCGCTAACGAAGTATATATTTTTATAAAAATTATATTTGCAACACTTCTGTTGATAATATATATTTTTTATTTTATTACAAACTATTAGTGGCATTTTTAAAAGTGTCGTAAAATGAATTTAATGCTAAAACTAATTATCTACGGTGCTTTGGAAAAGCATCGCTGATTCTTTACAGGGACGCTTGTGTTAAGGGCGCTAGTCAATGCACTCCTAAAACAATTAGTGGCATTTTATGTTTTTTAGAGGAGTTTTATAAATGCCACGGAAAAACCTATTTTTTTCATAGTAGTTTTATTTACATGAAAATCATTTTTGAGGTTAAATCATGTTCTTCATGAATGAATATGACTTAAATCAATTTTAGTCCTTATTTTGGATTTATGACTATATTTTAGACTTTAATTTTTGCTTTAATATTTGTTTGGCAGTAGAATATCATATCTAGATTGTATACCTAATTTTTTAAAAAAATAGAATAATATGTATGTATTATATTTTTATAATATATGTTGTACACTAATATAATTATCTGTTTCCATGTTTAGAAGCATGTTTAGGGATGAAAACAAATGATTTTTGGTTCCTTAATTTTATGAAGGATTAATATATATATTATGAGCATGCTCAAAAATTTTGAGTTGTTTGGAGTGTAGTAAGCCTATGACATAGTTATAACTTTAAACATCGACAATTCTGGTAGAACTGCACAGTCTCATTAGTAAATTATAAAAATTATTTTTTGTATTTTTTATATGATATTTATTTATGTTATAACTAAGACTATGATGTAAGTTTTTGTAAATTTTTATGTTGATTAGAGTTTATTTTCTATTTTTCTTAAATTGTTTAAGTTACATGTTATTATAATAAAACATCTACTTAAGCTAGTATAGGGATAAACAAATATATGTTTAATTTTAAGTAGGATTTTGATGATTTCTTCATAATAAATTCATGTTTCTGGTAGAATATGATCATGCTAAAATATGAATGTCTACACACATGTTAAATTAATTTGTATGATCCATGTCTTACATGTTTTAGCTTAATTATGAATATGACTACATATGATTAATCTTAGTATGATATCACCCTTGTCTTTAAGCTGGATTTCATCATTTTTCATGTTTACTTCATGACTCTAGTAGGTTATGACCATAATAAGTATGAATGCTTGCACACATACCACATTAATTACATATGAACTATGTTCCACATGTTTTAGCTTATTTATGAACATGGCTATGTATAAACATTTACGTTTACTTATGCTTATATGACTTTATTTGTCACATATGGACCATGTCTCATACATAATATGACCGATTAGGGTATGATTATTTATACTTATATGTGTCCAGCATTGTTCACGTGTGTATCATACTACATACATTATAAAAATAATTTGTTAAGCCATGATTAGTCATGATTAACCGATTGGATGTTGTAGTTTTTCGTATTAGTCGAATCATATATTAATCGCTGATTTTTCGTCCCTTGAGCAGGTCCATCTATCCTATGGGTAGGGTTTTGCATTCCCTTGAGGGTGTTGTTTTCTCCATGAGTGAAAATATGATATTTTCTCTAATAAGATAAACTAATGTAACTTTCCATATTTGAAAATCCATGCTAGTATGTCCATGTACATCGGCTTAGTAGGAGGTAATTTCTAATCAAGATTTGCCCAAACTGATCTACTCTTCCTTTTAAGAATTTAGATTTCTTTTTTAAGGATTTTCAGGCTGAGTAGGTATGCTTAGGCACTACAAAAAAATTGGGTATTAGCAATGCTTATATAAGTGTCACAATCATATGTGTCGCTAAAAAGTGATAATAACAACATATAAAAAAATGTCGCAAAAAAACCCCTATTAGCGACGCATAATATTAAGCATCGCTAATGGCAGTCTAGTAGCGATGTATAAATCCAAGCGTCACTAATACTTAAACTTTTAGCGATGCTTTATGCGTCGCTAATACTTACGTTATTAGCGACACTTTTATAAGTGTCACTAAAAGATATATATATTAAGTTTTTTAAAAAAAAATTTAAAACTATTAACGACACATTTTTACAAACGTCGCTACAAGTTTCAACAACAGCGACGTTTGTAAATATGTGTCGCTAATAATTCTCAATTTTAAATAAAAAATTAAAAATTTAGAACTAATAGCGACACATAGAATATGCGTTGCTATTACCCTTAGTAGTAGCAACGCATGGTAATATGCGTCGCTATTACCCTTAGTAGTAGCGACGCATAGTCACATGTGTTGCTACTACCTAATTTTTAAATAAAAAAATTAATGAAAGAGAGAGGGGGGAGGGAGAGGAGGGGAAGAGAGGGAAAGGAGAGAGAGAGGAGAGGGAGAGAGTCAGAGGGGAGAGAGAGGAGAGGGAGAGAGACAGAGAGAGAGAGAGAAGAGAGGGAGAGAGACAGAGGGGGGAGAGAGATGAGAGGGAGGAGAGAGGGGGAGAGAGAGAGATAGAGGGGACATAGGGGCAGAGAGACAGAGGAGAGAGAGGGAGAGAGATGTAGGGTAGAGAGGGGGAGAGAGAGAGAAAAGAGGGAGGCGAGAGGGACGGGGAGAGAGAGAGGAGGGGAGAGAGAAAAAATTATTTTAAAAAATATAAAAATTTTAAAAAAATAAGTAGTAGCCACGCATAGTACTATGCGTTGCTACTAGATGAGGGCAGTAGCAACACATATATATATATGCGTCGCTACTACCTAAGTATAGTAGCGACGCATGTACCTATGCGTCACTATTACCCTTGGTAGTAGTGACGCATAGTAACATGCATCGCTACTACCTATGTTTTAAATAAAAAAATTAAATGAAAATAGAGGGGGTAGGAGAGAGAGGGGGGAGGAGAGAGAGGGTGTGTAGAGAGAAAGGGGGAGAGAGACGAGAGGGGAGAGAGGGAGGAGAGGGAGAGAGAGAGAGAGAGACGGAGGGGAGAGAGAGGGAGGGAGGGAGGAGAGAGATAGAGGGAGAGAGTGAGAGAGAGAGGGGAGAGAGGGAGGGGAGAGAGAGAAGAGGGAGGAGAAAGAGACGGGGAGAGAGAGAGGTGGGGTGAGAGAAAAAATTATTTTCAAAAATATAAAAAATTAAAAAAAATTAAGTAGTAGTGATGCATAGTTCTATGCATAGCTACTAGATGAGGGCAGTAGCAATGCATATGCATCGCTACTGCGTAAGGGTAGTAGCGGCGCATGTACATATGCATCACTATTACCCTTGGTAGTAGTAACGCATAGTAACATGCATCGCTACCACCTATGTTTTAAAAAAAAAATTAAATGAAAAATAGAAGGGGGAAGAGTGAGTGGGAGGGAGGAGAGAGAGAAGAGGGGAAGGAGGAGAGAGAGAGGACAGAGAGGAGTGGTAGGAGAGAGAGTGTGTGTAGAGAGAGTGGGGGAGAGGGAGAGGAGAGGGAGGACAGAGAGAAAAAATTATTTTAAAAAATATAAAAAATAAAAAAAAATAATTAGTAGCAGTGCATAGTGCAATGCATATCTACTACATAAGGGCAGTAGCGACGCATAGACATATGTGTCGCTACTGCCTAAGGGTAGTAGCGACGCATTTAGTTATGCGTCGCTATTACCCTTGGCAGTAGCGATGAATAGTAACTTGTGTCACTATTACCCTTGGTAGTAGCAACGAATAGTAACATGCGTTACTACTACCTCTGTTTTAAATAAAAAATTAAATGAAAAATATAGGGGGGAGAGTGTGTGCAAAGAGAAAGAGGGGAGGAAGGAGAGAGAGGAGGGAGGATAGAGAGAGGGAGGGAGGAGAGAGATAGGGAGAGAGAGAGAGAGAGATCGAGTGGAGAGAGGAGAGAGAGGAGGGGGAGGAGAGAGAGAGGAGGGGGTGAGAGAGAGGGAGGGAGGTGAGAGAGAGAGAGGGAGGGAGGAGAGAGAGAGGGGAGTAAGGAGAGGGAGAGAGGAGAGAGAGGGGGAGAGAGAGAGGGAGGGAGGAGAGGGATGACAGAGAGGAGGGTAAGAGAGAGGGAGAGGATGGTGGAGAGAGGGAGGGAGGGAGGGAGGAGAGAGATGAGTAAAAATATATAAAAAAACATTTTAGCAATGCTCTTGACGAGCAATGCTAGTAGCCACTCAGTAGCGACGTATAAATTTATACGTCGTTACTGAATGCCTAATATCGATGCTCGTCGAGAGCATTGCTAAAATGTAATATTTACAACAACCAAAAATTTGTCTCGAGCGAAATTCCAACCGTGGCAAAAGTTTTAATTTTTAGCGACGCTCTTGAAGAGCGTTGCTAATCCCTCCTCGGTGTATGCCCCTGCCTCCTCTCCACCTGGCACCTTGCTGCCCCGCTGCCCGACTTTTGACCGCCCCGCCACCAGGAATCCGGCCCCCGCTCCCTCCCTCTCTGCCACCAGCTCCCCCTCCCTCCCGCTCCCCCCCTCTCCCCAGCTCCTCCTTCCATCCCACTCCCCCACCGTCCTGTCCCCCCCCCCTCCCCCAGGCTCCCCCTTCCCTCCCGCTCCCCCCTCCCACTCCCCCCCTCCACGGCTCCCCCTTCCCTCCCGCTCCCCCCTCTCCCAGTCCCCCTCTCTCTCCCCGACTCCCCCTCCCTCCCGCTCCCCGGCCCCATAGGATTGTCCGGATTCCAGCGGGGTACTGGAATCCAGCCCCTCTCCCCTCCACTGGATTGCCTTCAGCATAATTGTTTTTTTAATTTTAAGGCTTGTAGCGACGCTTTTAAAAGCATCGCTAAAGCCTTTTTTTTTAATTTTATTATTAGCGGTGCTTGATAAAATATAGTTTTATATAAATTTTATTTTTTTAAAATATAGTTTCATATTAGCGACGCTTACAAAGCGTCCAATAGGAGACTTATTAGCGACGCATATATGTGTCACTAATAAGATATTGTCTATTTTTTAAAAATTATTTTTTTCTTTAGCGACGTATAGATAATGTCGCTAATAATTAATTATTAGTGACGTAATAAGTGTTGCTAATAATTTATTATTAATGACATAATGATTTTAGCAGCGACGTATAAATATACGTTGCTAATAAGCACCATTAGCGATGTTTTTTTTATGTGTCGCGAATAAGGAATAGAGATGGCACTTTTTTCAACATTTATAGCAATGTTATTTATGCATCGCTAATAGGCATTAGCAACACTTATAAAACTATTAGTGACACATAAATACGTCGCTAATAGTCCTTTTTTTTGTAGTGAGGCTTCGGTTAGATGAGTAAGTTGTTTTATCTATTGCAAGACATTTTTCCTAGTATTTATACTTGTTGTGTATGGAGTATAATACTCATTAACACAGGTTGTGTAGGAATAATTATGCTTATGTTTACGCAAGCTATGTATGGAATGATGTTACTTGAACATGCAAGATGAATATAAATTGTTATGCTTGATCGTGTAGGATGTGAATGAAATGATAATACTTGTTCATACATGTAATGACTCAAAAATTCATGGTAAAAATTTCAGTCTTTAATAAAGATAATTTTAGAGCTTTTAATATTTCTTTTATTAGTTAAAGATTTTTATGTGGTAATACTTTATAATATTATGGTAGAGCTCGAAGAAACGAGCATAACGAGTCAAAAACCGTGTAAATTGGAGGTTGGGAGTAAAAATTATGACCTCGAGAAGCGTGACATAACTAATGGGACTCACTTTTAAAATATAGGTAAACATATTAATAAGTGTCATGGTTTCGTAGGGCTCGTCAATACGAGTCCAACGGCACCAAGAACGTGCAAAACGGAAATTGGGGTAAATAGTTATGCCAGTTTTAAGTTTTAAAGTTTTAAAAAAAAATGTGCGGCGCAAAGCGAACGCGCGTTTGGGCACGTGATGAACGCGCTGACACACATTAGCGCCGCCATTTTTAGCGGCGCTGCCAAAACTGGCGGCCCGGCACCGCCCTAGGACGGGGGGTGAAAATTGGTTTTCACCCCCAATTTTGCATTCTCTTCTAGTTTTCTTCATTTCTGAGCCATCTTACGTCTGTTTTAACCAGTTCAAAAACCATTGCCTACTAAATCAAGAGTGTTCTTCACAATGGAAGGTTTATTTTCTTAAACTGACCTCTCTAAGATCGTGAAAACCTTATCTTCCTCCTCGTTTTCTCTACATCCTATTTATATTGTTTTTGGTCGTTTCAAGTCCGATTCTACTCGTTCAAAGGGCGTACTCCACTAAAGTGATTGTGCTGAATGCTATGGTGGGGTTATTTTTATCGTTTGAAGTCTCTATATTTACGCATCCTTTACCCAAGGTTAAGGTAGGGTATTTTAAAGTCTAAATAACTGCTTTTCTGATCGGAGTCAATTTCTCTTGAAGTGTTTGATTTACATATAAGTATAACGTTGGTTGGATTTTTGCTACATATATCAATATGAATTGTTTTTGTACGCACCACATAGTGTAGTATCGTACACTATTTTGATGCCCGCCGAGAAAATATTTGGCTAGTGGCGCGCACAGGGTGGAGCATCATAGGGAAACTCCTTCCCTTAGTGGCCTCTGTTGTCCCATGAGCGCGAAGGTAGGCTGTTGGGTATCACGGCTTGTGGATATCATCGAATTTGTGAATTTGTTTTGATTGATTTTAAAAATATTTTGTTTAGCATTTTTTTTAGATTTTAAATAATCCTACTGAGTATAAATATACTCATGCCCCTCCAGACTTTGTAGGTGATGCAACAATGGAGAAGTGAATGAAGAAAATATCTTTTAAATAGTTGTGTGTTTGTTATGTCAATGTAAAAATATATGACCGATATGTAAAGGCACGATGTGCCTGGATAATTATTTTTGGTATAACTACTAGCTCTATGTACATTAAACTTTGGTATGTACATTATATTTATGTTATAAACTTTTGTTAACATATTTTAAAATTTTTGGTTGTGCACTTACTCCGACATATTCTATACAAATTTTTTGCTATTTCTCGTTAATGGTCGTTATGCACGATTACATACTAATTATGCATATTAAATATTTATTTATATTATTTAAAAATGGGCGGCTGTTACAATATAGGATGTGGATGGGTAATGAGATTTGAATGAATGCACAGGTTATATAGGTAAATAGAAATATGATTGAGACCATAATGCATATGTATTGTTTAAAGATGTATGATGCATGAATGAGATAATTCTCACATGTTAAATGTATTTGGGGTGGATGTGGTCTTATGTTGTTAACACTAGTTTGCATGAGGTTTGTGCTATGATTCTTCAGGATGTTGTGGTATTAATGTGATACTTTTAAGTTTTATTTAAAACACTTAATGAGCTAAGCTCACCCCTTTTGTTATTTTTGTTTTGGGATTATTGTTTATGCTATGTAGGTGCTCAAGATGAGTTATTTTATGAGCATGGAGGTGAGTAGATTTGAGCATAGAGCGTGGGCTAGCTATTTTATAACGAGATAGACTCATATTATGACGTTGTTAGCATTGTGTTACTTTACATGTTTTTGAGATAGCTTTTTTATGGCTTAGATATTTTGTTGCCTTTTTAGGCTTGTGACTATGATGTTTATGAGATTATGTAGGTATGTGTTGAACTAAGAAAGCTTTAATTAATTTTTTATCTTCTATTAATTGCTTTTTCACGAAGGGAAGTGTTGTGTACTTCAATCTAGCTGATTTAGGTTAGCTTTCCCGCTTTGTCGTGCTAGCGACGGGCTGGGAAAATCCAACCTGACCCATTTACCCAACCCGCTTAACCTTGTACCCAACCCGACTACAGGTAGGGTCAAGGTCAAGGTTTAGGCTCTTGACACATTTTGAATTTAGGGTCAAGTCAAACCCGACCAACCCGACTACAAATAAAGAACCCTATTATTATAGTGTTGGTCTATTGTACTTATTTATACTATTATTATAGTGTTTGTTTAGTGCATACTATGTTGAACTAAAGGTGCTTAAACATAAATTTGGGCATAAATAAGATGTTCGGAGCATAGGTGTGATCACATATATTTTGCTTTGTAGTAGACATCCATTTTTAGGATAATAGAGGATGGTATCTTCAAAGAGTAGTTAATTTATATATAGTTTAATTTCTTTTCTGTTATGCTTTTAGGTGTGATGAATAGGATGAAAATATGTCATATTTTGTTGTATTCATTACTCATTTTTTTCTCCTTCAGAATGACACATCACACACTAGATTTAGCTCTCCGTTAAAGGCCTACCAATCATAATAAGGAGGAGGTTAGGAACATGTAACTAGATAGGCGGATAATAAAGCTCAATGAGGGATAGTTTTCAGAGAAGAAAAATTGTAATTAAGTGTCACTGGTTGCAAAGGAGGGTAGGGTTATGAGCAGCCATAGAGAAGTAGTTACTGGAATTTTGAAATTAAGACATGTTGAAATGCATGATCCTCTCTGGCCATCAAACAAATAATGTTTAATCTATTTTGCGTTGGTATATGAGTTATCGAAAGCCAAGTGGGTTGATCATGTGTAAACAAATGTAGAAGGTCTATTTTGTTATCATTCTCTTAGAATGGAGGAAATGCAACATTATACCTCTAAGGTCTTCTTTGATGGCTACTACAAAAAAGTATCAGCCATAAATTAGCCAAAGAACCAAACATTACAAATTAATGTTGTAACGCATTTAATTCATTTGTGTTTTCCCTTTGCAAAGAGAAGGTATATAATATGATCTAGCAAAAAAATTGAGGAAAAAAAGTAGGGTTACCTGCATACCTGACCCAACTCAAGTAGGGTTAGGGTTTGAATTTTTGACCCAATTTAAAAATAAACCCGACCTGATTTTACCCAACCTGATTGCCAACCCTACATGTCGCATCTTCTTAAAGTTTTGTGAGTTGAGAGGATTTGAAAGCTTGAAGGATGTAATCTTCTCCTCTATATATTCTTGTTAAAAAAGTAGATTTGTATGACTAGATGAGGTTAGCACATCGCTAAACCATCTTAATTTTTGTATCATTCTTTCATCATGTACATTTCAATGTTGAAAAATTTGTTGTGTGCCTCTCCAAAGAGGGTTTTGATCTCATTGAACAAAGAAGGAGGTAGAGAAGGAGGAGAACAAAGAAAATGTGCATAATCATAGAGGAGTAGGAAAATGAGGCAATAACAACAAGGGAGACAATGGTGAGAGGATGAGCATGCTACAACTTAATCTGATGCCTTTTAGTACCTACATCACTTGTGGGACTCATTTGGTTATTAGCTTTATTTAGATAATTGCTTATTTTAGAAATATGGGTTCAGCTATTTACTTAGGAAGTTATTTTGTAAACTTTGCATGAGTTATCATAAATGGGCTAGGATTAGGTAGTAGGCTTATTAAGTGATCATTTACATAAGTGCTTAACATCAAACTCATTATTGAATGAATTAATTAATCCATTCATATCTTATTTCTCTCCCTAATTGTTTCTCTCTTGTATCTTTTTGTCCCTTCTAGTGCAAAACACAATGTGTTGAGTAGAAGGCCTTATTCACCGTTGTCCAACTTTTAGCACCCTTTCCACCTTTCACGTTATCAATTCCGTCGATCCACACCATGAACACAACAATTCCTGCTAGAGGAGGAGGCAAAAGATGAGAAAGAAAAAATTAAGAAGGTGAGGCAATAGCAATGGTGGTGGAGGAGGAGACGGTAGCAACAATACTAGAGAAGGCAACTGCAAAGGAGAGGAGGAAGAAGAAAAGGTGGTGATGGTGGCTATAATTGTGGGGCAGGCGATAAAGGAATAGAAGCAATCACAGTAGCAACTAAAGAAGAGGAGGTAGTGTTGGTGGTGCGATTTAATACTAAGATATCACTTAACCAATTACATGATACCATAGAATTGACTTGAGAATATGTAAATGGGAAAAAACTATCGTAGATACAAAAATTCTACCACATTGACTTTGAACATATGTAAATCCCTCAAAATACAAATGGTCAAGCCCTAAAGGAGGGCATGAGCTAAGTTCAAGCTAAATAAAGTTGTGCAAATATGTTCTAATATGTCAATGTTGCTATTATAAAACATTTGGAATAAAAATAGGAGACATAACATCATTTATCTCCGCCTAATACACATCTATAAATTCATCTAACCGGTCACAGCTCTCTTGTATAATATAACACTTAAGGGCTAAAACTAGGTCACATTTCACAATCCGAGCAGTGGAATTCTGCAATTCAGTGCTTCTGTTCCCTGGGCCCAACACCAAAAGCCACCTCACCAAGTCAAATGCCCACTGATTTTAGGCAACTTTGGGGTGGCTGATCATTTCACTTCATCATGGACTCTGCTTCCCTTTCTCTCCTAGCTCTTTCCCTTCTTTGACACTAACTACCCTAACCAACTTGCATGGCTCGGCATCCTCTAGCATCTGCACCACCATCCTCATGGTCGGCCTCAGCGCCGGCAGCCTTGCCGTGCAGTGGACGGCGATCCTCAACACCTCCACCACATCCCCCCTCAATGACTCAGGGATCCTTTTGTCTACGACGGCCATGATGCTCTCCCAGCTGGTCATTTGGGTAGCTATCCACCCCACTATGTCCTTGTTCTCTCCATATTCTGGCTCAATCGGCCTTTTTCCTGTCACAAGTTCCATTAGGACCACCCCGAAGCTATATACATCGCTCTTCTCATTCACCTTGTTCGTGTACCCATACTCTGCAACAAGAAAATAAAATTTTACTCATCACCTTCATTCAAATTAAACAAAACAAATCAACAAACTATATTAACAACAATGAAATTTTATCTCGAGTTTGATATTTTGATATTAATCAGCTAGTGAGATCAAAATTCTAAATAGTTCAAGAGCATATTTTTGTACTAAAGAATTTATGGTTTTAGTTTCAAGCCTCCTAACCCTTTTTTTCATTACAAATTATTCCCTCGTCTTAAATTAATAGTTTAAATCATATAATAAAAAAATTTATTTTATATTAATTATTTTATTTTGTTCAATTTAAATAATTAGGTATTTTTTAAAAAAAATATCATAAGTTTATTTTTCTTTTTCGACGTAATTTTCACTTTTTACTAATTACTAATTACTAAAAATTATTATTTTTAAAAATATAACCATTAATATAGGCCAAATGAAGTATAACATAAAAACTCAAATTAAAGGGTAGGGAAAATATTTAGGACAGAGGGCTCGACCATTGAGAAGTTTCAAACCATATAATTAGAAAATCTCATGTAAGTATGAGCCCGGGCTCACGCTGACTTATAACCTCAAGCATCACCAGCCGTTTGAATTTTGATCCCCTAAGAGCAGGTTTCACTGGGATGCGATCGGGCTCATGTTAACTTTTTTCTTTTATAAATAATATAAAATCTATAACATTTAATTAAACTAATTAATCAAATTCCAATCTAAATTGTCTTACCAGGAGCGATGTAACCATAGGTCCCTGCAACAACCTGGGTGGAGTCCTTCCCCGAGTCGGCCCGGACGATTTTGGCGAGTCCGAAATCGGCGATGCAAGGCTTGAAGAAATCGTCGAGCAGGATGTTGCTGGACTTGACGTCCCGATGTATGATGGGCCGGTCGCAGCCGTGGTGCAGGTACTCCAGCCCCTTGGCCGCCCCCAGAGCCACGTCGTACCGGGTCAGCCAGTCCAGCTCCATCTTCTCGCACGTGTGAAGCCTGTCCCAGAGGCTGCCGTTGGGCAGGTACTCGTACACCAGCAGGCTCGAGTCCTCGCTGGTGATGCTGCAGTAGAGCTTCACCACGTTCACGTGCCGCACCGAGCTCAGCGCCGCCACCTCCGCCTCCAGCTCCGACGACCGCCCCCGCCGGATCTCCCCTAGCATTGCCGTGCTGCTTTTTGCCTCGCGGCCTCCCTTCTGCGCCGCAGCGTTCCATATGTGCTTCACGGCCAGCTCCTTGCCGCTGGGCAGCGCTACCCGGTAGACGCTGCCGGAGCCGCCCTTTCCGATCAGGTTTTCCTGACGGAGCTCCCCGATAACGTCCTGCTCGGTGAACGTGAGGACCTGGTAGGGCTTCAGGTCCCACGAGTCTTGCTTGGCCGGGCTTTCGAGGTCGGACCTCCGCTTCTTAGCGAAGAGGAAGCAGCCGAGGGAGGCCAGGAAGGCGGCGGCAACGGCGAGGAAGCAGGTGATTAGTGTACGTAGCTTGTCGGATTTTCTTGACCCCGGGGGGCACGGTGGGAGGTTTCGGTCCGTGAGGCTGCAGAGGCCGGGATTCCCGAAGAAGCTTCTGGAATAGGCTCCGACGGAGAGAGCGTCCGGGATTCGACCGGATAAATGGTTGTTGGTCAGGTCGAGCGTGCTCAGCCTCAGAGCCGATAAGCTGGTCGGGATGTTGCCGGAGAGCTGATTATCGGATAGGTTCAAGTAGTTGAGTGACTGGAGCGAGCCGAGGCCGGATGGGATTTCGCCGGAGAGTGAGTTCCCGGCGACGTTGAGCTGGATGAGAGAGCTGCAGGAAGATAATTGGCCAGGAATTTTGCCGGATAACCGGTTGTTCTGCAAATAAAGGTTGTTCAGATTGTTCAATTTCCCAATCTCGCCTGGAATTTCGCCGGTTAACTGGTTGTCCGTCGCGTCGAATGAAACCAACTGTTTGGCTTTCGAGATGTCGGAAGGGATATCGCCGGAGAATCTGTTATTTCCGATCACCAACATCCCGAGTTTTTGGGCATTTCCGATGTCGGTCGCGATCGGGCCTTCGAACCGATTCGAGGCTAGGTCGATGATTTCTGCGTTCGGCAGGCCCCATATTTTGGACGGAACTTCGCCGGAGAGATTGTTCTTGCTCACTCGGAACCGCACGAGAGTCTTGCAGTCGCCGTAAGTAGACGGTATTTCGCCGGAGAAGTTGTTTTGGAGCATCAGCAATTTCAGCATGGTCCCTCTCTTGCACATGTCCGGCGGAATCTCGCCGGACAGCATATTCTCCGAGACGTCGATGAAATTGAACTCCGCCCAGCTCCCGATTGCCGGCGGCAGCGGCCCTGTGAGCTTGTTAGTGTAGAGCGACAAGTTCACCAGCCGGCGGAATGTCCCGAACTCTGGAGGGACCTCGCCGGACAGCGAATTATTGAAGAGCTGCAGGGAGATGAGATTCACCATCAAACGCAGCACCTGGATGTTCCCTTCTAGGAGGTTGGACGATGCGTCGAAGTACTCGAGGCGCGTCAGGTTTCCGAGGCCGGCGGGAAGCTCCCCGGTGAGGCGGTTCTCGTAGAGCTCGAGCATGGTGAGCTTCGTGAGCCTGCCAATCTCGCCCGGGATGCGTCCGGTGAGGGAGTTGGTGGCGAGCTCGAGGCGGAAGAGCTCCGTCAGACCGCCGATGGCCAGGGGGATATCGCCGGTGAGGGAAATGTTGGAGAGGTAAGCTGACTCGAGCTTCTGGAGGCCAAGGATCTCGGCGGGGAACTCGGACGGGTCAAACGGGTTGTCGCCCAGGATGAGGTCGCGGAGGTCCGACATGTTCTTGAGCGACGCCCACGGGAACCGACCCGAGAACCCGTTATCAGACAGGTTGAGGACGCGGAGCTGGGAGAGCGGGGAGAGGTCCGGAACCGGTCCCGACAGCGAGTTGAAGGAGAGGTCCAGGTGTAGGAGGCCGGCGCAGGACCCGAGTGCAGCTCCGATGGGTCCCGACAGGGAGTTATTGCCGAGAGCGAGCTTCTGGAGGGAGCTGAGCCGGCAGAGTGAGGCCAAGGGAAGGGAGCCGGCTATCCCAAGGCTGGTCAGATTGATCTCAGAGACGGAGCCGGCGGAGTTGCAGGTGATGCCGGTATAGCTGCACGGTGGGAAGCCGGGGCGCCATGAGTCGAGGGCGGAGGTCTGGAGGTGGGATTTGAGATCGAGAAGGATTTGGCTCTCCTGGTCGGCGGACCGGGCGGAGGAGGCGGCGAGGAAGAGTAGGAGGAGGAGGAGTAACGGGCGGCGTATCGGGTCCGAGGCCGGCATGTCGGTGGTAGAGGGTGGCGGGAGAGTGGTGTGGGTGGGTGAGAACGGTGGCACGGGAGGTGAAGTCAGCGAGGGAGTTGGAGATATAAGTCGGCCGCGTGGGGCCCAGGTGGGCAATTGAACGAGTTTGTGGTCGTTGGGCCCCACATTAAACTGGCTGTAATTGCGTCATCTTTTTCAGTTGTGGGCCCGCATGGCGGTGTAGGATAAGGGGAGTGGCGATTTGGAGATTTGCGGCCGCCATGCTTGACCCGAGGCTAGAGACATGATTTTTTTGTCGTGACGCGGCAGTTCGGATGGTGAAACGGAGAGCGAACCGCACGTTGGTTTTATTACTTACTTCTGTTCGTTTGCTGGAGCGTGCAGCTCAACGTTTAGACGCGAGTGTGGGTTATAGAACGCGACACTCGCACGTTTATTCATAGTTTTATTAAATAAATTATAATTTAAATATTTTTTAAAAATTAAATAGAATTATTATATTAAAACGTAGAGAGTTGTAATTTTTTATAAATTCTGAGACACAATAGAATGATTTTGAAGTATACTGAACTATTTAAATTAATATAAGATAGATTTTTGAATAAATTTAATAATATAAAATAGAAAAAGTATATTTTTTAAAGAAAAATGATATTTCTTTTGTCTTATATTAATAGCTCTATTTAAAAAATATATATATTAATATCTCTAATTTGGTCAATTTAAATAATTAAATACTTAAAAAAATATTATAAACTTATTTCAACTTTTTTAATATGATTTTCAATATAACTATTAATATTAGATAGAAGAAATATATTTTTTTAATTCCCTAAAAATTTTGTATATGATTGAATTGCCTTTTTTTAATTACCGTTCCTTTGGAGGTGGTTTCAATAATTAAGCACGTTTAGATATTTAAGTGGTTACGTAAAGTTTTTTAAGCATGAGAATGTTCTAAGAAACTCATATCTCTTCTTTTCGGATAAATAGAAAATTAAAATCCTACAATGTTTGGTAAAATAGAATAATTAAAGAGCGTATGCAACTAAGAAATAGACTGTTGAAGATAAATTGTCAAACGCATATTACAGTTCTATGCTAATTATTTGAAGATGAGATAAAGCAGGTGTGCTTCCGTGTTTTTGCCAACCTAGCTCTGTCTTCACTTAAAAGTCTTAAAAAATGATACTATTTCGGTCCCATATTAATAATTTTATTTATTTTTTAAAAAAATAAAATTAATTTATTTTAAAAATTAAATAAAATTAATTTATTTTAAAAATTAAATAAAAGTATTAATTTAGGACAAAATAAAGATTTAAGAAAGTCAGCTAGTGAATCTTTTAAGTTTATTCACTAATTTTCTTACTTGTTTCACTATGTATTTTATAAAAATTACTATTTTTGAAATGTAACTATTAATATGAGATAGAGAGAGTACTATTAGTTGATAAAAAATTGTAATTTTTTTTTAGCCTCTGGATGAACTTATTGTGGGCAATGCTCTAGTCCTAAGCAATAGGATTTTATGCTAATCAAATCAATTTTAGGTATAAGTACTGATTAATTCATTATATAAATTATTTGGCTTGAAAGTATTAATTAGTTCAATGAAAATGCTCTTCTCTATTAATTTTTTACCATCAGTGTTTTAATATGGTATTAATGGTGGTGATGCATGGAGTGAATTCTAACCAGTATTGTAAAACCCGGATCGGCTCAGCTAGTTCTACCAAGTTCAACCGGGCTTGGCCAAATATTCGGGCCAAGCCGTCAAGGTTGCCGGGTTGAGTTGACCCAAGCAGGCTACTCAAACTCAACCCGTGTTACGTTCTGACTTTTTAAATTGCTTTAAAGGTTGGAGCATCGGCAACTCATAGTAATAAACGGGTCAAGATCAACCGTGCATAGAAGAGTAACTATCTATTGATTTAGGTAATTACAAAAAACTTTACAACATAGGCTTATCGTGCCTTAACAAAATCAAAGTCATGCGCATACAAAATTAATACATAACAAAAGAACATGATAAAGCATAAATCCTTCGAAGTTTACAAGCAAACCTCAAGAATGTTATCTTCGTCGTCCAAACCTGCGGCGTCTAGGGGTGGGTGTGTATAATTATACTTAGTAGATAGAATTAAATTCTACTATCATGCTAAAACATAAAACATAAATAAATATGCATAAAATATTCTCATAATACAACGTCAAATTAAATAATTATTATCGGCTAACAGAATCCTACACATTTCTTAAACGAAAGTAAGACAAAATAGATCTTCACAGAATCTGGTAAATTCAGATAATTTATTCATAGCCAAAATCTGATAAATAATTCCAAATCGGATAAATCGTCGTTCACAGAATGTCGCCGATACCCGAGCGACATACACCCGTGCTCGTGGTGCAACGGGATTAGAATGAAGAAGATCTTCCCACGATATCCAACATCATGGGCGCACCATATGCCATAATAGGAGGTACCTAGGAGTCATAACTCCGATAGCTTTTGAGTTTTATACCAAATAGCTACCCGTCAAAACCTATTGTAGTTTTTGGGCTTTATACCAAGTAACTACCCTTCAAATCCGGTCAAATCATTCATAAACGTATTTCAAATAATAATAATATTTTAATTGACGTATTACAACAAAAGTCACTAAGAGGCATACACGACACTATTATTTTAGCGCATGTCCACCCTTAATTATATCTATTTCAAAATAATAATTTATTTAAGAGACAAATAAATTATTAAAATATAACGCCTAGTCGTAGCATGGAATTAGAGTTTAAAACCACCTACCCTCATTAAGCCTAAGCTTGCAGTCAGTTTAAAAGTGGTGGGCGACACCTCCCCCTGCGCAGAGACAGTCTCCTCCTCCGACTCGGGTGAGGCGGGTAGAACCACCCCTAGTGTCGGGACAATCTCCTCGTCCAGCTTGAGTGAGGCGGACAAGGCCTCTTCTTGCATCGGGTCATTTCTACCTTTTAGAGGGGTTATCTCGAAAAATGGACCCTTTCACGACATTGGGCACTCTCGATTTGGGTAAGTTTGGTTTTTAAATGGGTAAAAACGGGTGAGAAATGACAAAGATATGCACGTTTAAAGAATAAAAACGATGTGGAGTAAGGCAAAAGAGAGGAGAAATGGGTTAGGGGCGAATTGGGAACCCCCTCCCCCTTTAAATAGAAGACACTGCCTGTTGGATGCGTGCCACATGGCGCACATCCAACAAGGGTCAAAAGGCTAGCCTAGCGGCTAACCCCAGGGCTAAGCCTGAGGTTAGCCATAGGCTAACCGCAGGGCTAGCCTGCCCTACTGCGGCAGGTAACCTACTGCAACTAGTCTGATCCTGCCGCAAAGAGGCAGGCCTACCTGCCACTGGGCGGCTGACGCCAGCGTCAGCCCCCCCCCTGCCCCGCTGGAGCACTGGCGTCATTTTACCTTTTTTTTTTAAATTTCTGTTTTAAATTTAAAACGAAAATTAAAACCAGCACAACTCCCTACCCCGAACTTGGAATCACGCGTTCTTGGTACCGTTGGACTCGTATCGACGAGCCATTCGAAACAAGACCAAGAAAGGTCATGTTTTCTCTCAAACTTAAGGTGGGTCCCACCTATAGCACGTTTCCCAATGCCATAGCCTATTAACCTGGTTTTTGTTTAACACAATCTTAGGCTCGATACCTTTATCTCGCTGAGCCATATCAAATGTATTAAGGCTTCTCTGAACAAATCAAGATCAAGACAGTCTAATTTTTAGAAAAACTGTTAATGGGCCTTAAAAACCGTTAATGAGCCCAAATTCCCGAATTTCAAAATATAGAAATTTTGGGGCGTTACAACCCGGGCAACCGAGCGATCCAGGGGAAAAAAAATCTACCAGGGGGAGGAGAGGGACAGGGAGAGGGAGGGGAGGAAAGGGAGGGAAGGAGAGGAGAGGAAGGGGAGGAGAGGGGAGGGAGTGGGATCTCCTCAACACATGGGGTGGCGCCGACGAGGTGGAGGCAAGATCGTTGTCAAGGAAGCACTGGCAGCGAGGTGTGGCAATAGAGGAGTCGAGGAGATCTTCAAGGGGGATGTGGAGGGTTCCAACTTGGGGCTCAGGTCTTAGAGGGCGTCGTGGAGAGGGAGGGAGATGGGGAGGGAGATGAAAAGCTCTCCTTTCAAACGAGGCAAGTGGAGCAGGCACAGTGGCATGCTTATGATCAGGGTCAAAGGAGAGGACGATGGAGGTTGTTGGACGCCATGGCCATTGGAGAAGGTTTGTTTGGGAGGAGGAGATGGGTGGTTGGACACCACGGTCGTTCACATTTAAAACATTTTGAAAGAACAAAAATCTCCAGCAGATGAACCAGCAGATGAAATTTTGAATCTCATATATGTTTTGGTGAAAAGGGTGAAAGATGTTAGAACTTAATGCAAGAGATTTAGGCATACCTATAGTCATTAGAACCTTCAATGAAGCCTTTCTGTTAATCTTTTGCTCATCTTCTTCAGAACCACAAGGTGTTTCTGGTTTAGAATATGACTGAGAGTAATCTCGCTTAAAGCACTGAATTAGGATGGCTAATGGTGTACTTATAACTAAACGAGGACATTATTGTTAAGAACCCTAAAATCCTGACCGTCCATCTATAGGTCATCTAATAGTTCAGATTTGCCACTTAAAACTACAACTTAATGAGTATTTTGACTCAGGCCCATTACCTATATAGTTTTAAAAGTCCAAAACAGTCCCAATCGAGACAGTTGAATTACTTTATGTTTTATTATAAAAAGAAAAACCAACAAAAGAAGCTTTTATATATTTGGGAATAAAAATCTACTGCCGATGAAAATTTTCAAAATCTCATCCATTAGGGCTTTGGTGAAAAGGGTGAAAGAAGCTTTTATATCTCTGGGTCAACCCGATTTAACCCTTGGTTACTAGGTTGAATTGGCCTAGCCATTATTCCGGGTCAAGGGTCAGGCTGGGTTTTTAGCACCGGTTCTAACATGAATTTTTAAAGGAAAAATAGTAATCATTATATAAATTATTAGTTTTAAAAGTATTAATTAATTCAATGAAAATGCTCCTTCTCTATCAAAATTTTTTTCACTACCGAGTTTTAATATGGTTGGCCGTACAAATAAATGGCTGTGAAGCATGTTGTGAGTTCAGATTTTTAAAAGAGAAGTAACATTATTTATTTTCTATTATTTTTTTCTAGAACGCATTCAGGTATCACTTATAGAAGGGGGTGGAAGCAATTTTGGTCTTCATGTATCCTGATAAGGAGCCGTCAATCATGAGGATCAACGGCTCACCCCTAGGGCGGCTTATAACACATGTATGCTAAAATGTGGTAACATATGTGTAGTCAATTTTTATGATAGATGGCTCCCCTTTTGGATACCCCATAAGAGAACCATGAAATTTTGAGAACATTGAGGATAATGCCTCTGTCCTAGCCCAGAAGATATAAATAAGGGGGATAGGCCCAAAAAGTGAAAAACTTAATGGAAGCGTAAAATATATGTGTATAGATAATGGTCAATGGAGATTAGTAAGAACCTATTGTACACAGTAAGTGTAGTTTCAAGCAGTTACATTGAAATGGAGAAAAGAGGCCAAGGGTTGTAGGAGACACATGCTCACAACTTTCCCAAGGCCCGCCACAATCCGTGCAGTCAGCCGAAAGGCATAAAAAAATATTAAAGCATGATTCGATGTGATTTGTGTCACGGAGGCCAGGCTGACCCTCACCCACATCGGCCCATAGTATCCTATAAATCCTGTTTGTTTGTAGATATTTAGCAATGAATAAAATTTTAACTAATAAATCTATGAATTTGGAGGTGAATTGAAGCTTGGACGACTAAATTCTTCAATAAAGTGAGTTTTGGGATTTGGGTTAGAATAGTGCCCAATAAAGAATGAATTTCACGTCATTGGAGAATCTCCTAATTAGGAGGTTTACCAATAAAGTTGTGGGATGCAAATCTTAATGACATATTGAGGATCCTCATTGAATAAATAAAAATAATTATTAAAATTTAATAGTATTGCTGAATTCTTTAACTTTTTTTTAGTAGTTTGAATGCTAAGACTCTTCCAAAAAATGAAATTTCATTTAAGGCCATTCATTAAGAAGATGTTCTACATGATTTAACACTAGAATGTAGTTATGCATAAATGTATACATGGATAACAAATATGAGAGCATTTTTAAGTTCTAAAAGGTAATTCACAAATGGAAGAATTTGAAGGTGAACATAGAGAGAAGCCCATCCATTCTAGACTACATTTTCCTTCATGAAGAAGGAACTCAAAAGGCCATATATCAAGGGTTCATTCCAGACTAGCCGGCGTGTTCCAATTGCTGCAACTTCTTTTATGGTTTTTTTTTAAATCTGACTCAGGTTTCCACTTCAACAACTCCAAGAGATTTTCTTTTTCTTACGCAGGGCTATCTCAGTTCTCCGCCTACTTGGGTCTACTTCGCCAGTTGTATGTAACTTTTATTTAGCGACCCAAGGATCCACCCAGGACGGTTCCGCCTAGACCCATGCACAAAGTGTTTTCGTTTCTGCAAAAATATTATGTTTCTGCAACCCAGATCACCTCGAGGACGATGTGGAGCCTACCTTCATCATTTATTAAAGTTAGAATTTAATTACTATTAATAAAAATAATTTAATATAATTAAAATTTTATTTTTATTAGGCTTAGGCTAGTATTAGAAGTTTGTTTTATTTAAAATTCTATTAGCATTAAGATTAGAATTTTTAATTACTTATAAATACACATGAACTTTGCCTTATTTGATAATTTAAAAATTAGACTCAAAAGTTAGATTATTTTAATTTTATCTTTTAGTAATTTCTCTTATCTTTTTGTATATAATTTAGTTTGTGTAGACATTGGTCTACAACAAATTCACACTAGAATTATTGACAAAGTTGCGGTTGATCTTTAGATTTCAAGTATGGTGTGCGGAGTAGGAACTAAATTCTTCCATATAAAAATAAAATAATTAAGTTTTTCAAAAGCTCAGCCGTAAAGAAGGAAAAATCTTAAATATTTTTTTTATAATCTAATACCCCCCTTTATGTAGATATATCTATCAAATATAATATGTGTAATATAATTGAGACACAAATATCTTATACGAGACTTAAACCCAAGACTTCCCATAACCTACAACTTTGATACAATAACCCAATTTCTAAAAAGTTTAAAGTTGTTAAAAAAAGAAATTCTTATTTATTTTCTTATAATCTAATAATAATAATAACAGATAAGTTTTAATAGAGTCCTTTCATATGATTTAAGGGTTCTATAATATGTAGATACCTGTCCGTATGTGCCTTGGCTCAGGCATGCCACCATTTACTCGGGCAACATATCACATCAAATTTTAACTCAATAATGCACGTTAATTGAGAGTAGGTACATTTAAACTATCTCCCTACCTCTCTATTAATATACATTGTTGGATCTTAATCCATTAACTTGTGAGATCTGAACTGGGTCATAGTGTACATATTCCTTCAGTTTTATATTATTAGTTAACGGTGAAATTCACATGTAAAAGAAAGAAAAATAAATTTATAATTTTTAATATTTAATTGCTTAAATTTAACAAAATAAAATTATTAATATAATTTTTTTTTAACTTAAAACTAAAAAAATATAATATAATAAAATTTTTACACACTCAGCAATAAAAAATTTTAAATAATAAAAAAATTAATAATCGTGAAGCAGAGCAATAAGAGGATCTGTCAGAATATTGGTTTATTAATATTTTCTGGTCAACATAATTAATGTCCGATTAAGAGCTTGTCATGTCTCTTTCCATGCTGGCATCCTGCTAGACAGTTGGCGAAGGATTGATGCCTGAGGTGTCACTCCTCATGATATCATTATTCAATTCAGACTACAGATGATGTAATGTTCCACTACATTTGGCTTATTTGTCGATAAAATTAACTAATTATCATTATAATTGGATGTCACATGGAGATGAAGATCAGACAAAATTTATTACAAAAATTTTAATTAGATGTGAATTGGTAGATAATTACGGTTCTATAATATACACGGATTGGTTATATAAAAGTTGAAAGGAAGAAAAAGAAGGCCAGCCGTACTGGACTGGTTAAGATTTGTCTATGTCTGTCGGCTTAAGAGGATTAAATTAATTAGGTTAAAAAATTGAGTTAATTAACTTTATATTTCCCTTTGTCTCTTATTAATAATTTTATTTAATTTTTTAAAAATTAAATAAAATTATTAATAAGAGATAGAAAGTAATTAGTCTCAAACTTAATTTTAAAATTTTAAACTAATATAATTCTCTTTCTTAAATTTGAATACGTATGTTCTTGATATTATTATGTTTTTAAATTTAAATCCTATCAAACAAGATCTCACAAGGGTAGATAATTAATTTTAAACTTTTACACTAGGCCCTACCTATATGCTTCTTAAGGTTTAAATCGATATAAGAGGTAACTGTTAAAAAATAATGGACTCCTTAATTTTGAAACGGGGGTTGGGAGCTAGAATTAATAGATTCACTTCATGAGGTGATTCAGTAATTCTGGCTTGAAATGGTTTGGAATCAACTTCCAAGCATAATTTTTAATTTCATCTACCTTCAACATACAAACATAATTATGATAATTTAAGATAAAATTAGGGTGAAATCATTGGAATTTTACATAATCCCATACACAAATAGCCCCTTAATCATTTTGAAGTCCAATTCTAAAGGGACAAAAGATTATGCTATGACTTATAAATTAATAACTAAAATATTCTACCTTAGGAAGAACTTGATACAAGATAATATAACTATTAACCTTCTAGAATGCTGAGTATGTAGGCAACCTACAAGAGACTGACAAGAAAGAAACAAATGATATCCTCTAGAGATATCAACCTTCCATGTAATCCACTTAATCTCAATAGTTTAATTCATACTTTAATTACTAATTGGTAGCTTAGGGGACTTATTCTGAATGCTGAATCATAAGCAAAATGATTAGGGATGAAAAATTCACTATCCCCTCTTTTATAGGGGTGTAAATGATGCTTGTTTGTCCAGTGTCTATTTGTATTAAAATTGACAATATTATTTTTTGTCCATCCATAATGTGAATAGAATAGATACGAACAAGGGTTGTCTATGTTTGCAGCCATTTGTGTCTGCTAATTATATATTTTATACTTATTATTTTTAATTTATTCTACATTAGTAACCTATATCACATAGTTAACTTTTGTAAAAAGATGGTAAAAAATATATATTTCACTCTCACATGTCTTTCATAATGTTATTATTTATTTATTTTATAGATTGAACTATCCCACTATTATTATAATTTATTTTTAATCAATTTTTTATTAATCATCCTCAAATTGAGAACAAAATAATCTATGTCAAACTTTCACCCTTATATTGGCCGTATTTGTCCTTTTCCGTTTGTATCTATCATGGGCATATGTAGACGAATAGACACATGGTCCATTAAAAAATAGACAGGTGCAAACATGCCTTCTCTATGTCCATGTCCATTTGTTTACACCCTACTTTGTTAGCCAGCCCAAACTTTTAATTACAATTGATGAATATCCACTATCTATGTATATCTATATTATAGATTTTATATCTATGTAAGCGGAGTGGGGGGTGGCTGAAATAGGGACTTAGTGAGTGACAAACTAGTCACCCAGGGACTAATCCTATATGGTAATTGATAAGAGTTAAAGATTCTTAAGACCATTTTTTAACCCTGAAGTCCACTCCACTTAATATATAATTTAATCACTAATTAATTGCATAAGGAACTTATTCAGAAGGTTAAAGCCTAGGCAAAAAGACTAGCCCTAGATGGTAATTGATAAAAGGGACATATTCTTAAGACCCTTTTTGACTATCTAGAACTACCTAAACATTATAGTAAGGTGCATTGCCACTGAACCCTCTCCTGTAAAATGTCTCTATCCAGTTAGAAGTATAGATAGTCTTATAGCCATTCATTTCCACATATAGCCATTAGAGAGGAGTAATTATTTTCTTTTTTAGAACGCACCACAAGGTGACTCATGATTCATGGCTGTGAACTTAGTGTGCTCAGCAACCTATAAGAGACTGATCAGAAAGAAACATATGATATCCTCCAAAGATGGCAACCTTCCATGCAATCTCCACTTAATCAATAATTAAATACATACTTTCGTTACTAATTGGTAGCATAGGGGTCTTATTCTGAATGTTGAATCATAGGCAAGGGCTTTTCCTAGTTTGCTAAACAAAAAACCAAATCTTAGAGGAAGTACTAACACATTAATTTGTTTACCATGTACTCCACTTAATCAATAAATTAATAGGATAAGGGACTTATTCTGAAGGTTAGATCTTGGGCATAGATGGTAATTATCTGAAGGGAAATATTCTTAAAGCCTTTTTTTAACCCTCTAGAACATTATAGTAAGGTGAATGAGCACTCTCAAGTACTGAACTGTTCAACTCCTGTTAGAAGTAGATCGTCTTGCCCTTCATTTCATTTCAGGGATTTCCCTCTCTCCTTTCCCTTTCCTCTCTCGACAATCACTAGGCGAACTTCCTAGCTCCGCCCTTGACCATGAAAGCAGATTACTATATCCTTTATGGACTTGGGTGCTCAACAGCTAGTCACCAGTCACTACTCACTACCGTGACTCACTGCCAATAGTGTGAAAGATCTTGTAGCCAAAAAAAGTGAAAGATATTCAACATATAATGGGACCATTTTGGACTTTGATTTTGATTTTTTCTAACTTTAGGTTATGTCTTCAATAATTGTTTGAATAACAAAAAACCTTCTCATAAATGTTACCAAGTCAAGATCAACCTTAGCAATATTATGCTACCAATTGCTTTTGTCACTTGAAAATGTTTAATATGAGACGTGAACCGTGAGAATCTCATAAAGATTTTCTTCTAAGCATTATAAATAGTAGTCTTTATTTATCTAAACCAGTTAATATGCGCCGAGTTTATGTGCGTCGGTATGGGCCAGGGCACCACCAACTGTACAACCTCAATTCAACGCTGCATGTTAAAACAGGGGGTAGGCCTGTGCCTCTTAGTTGCCACACTTCCAAGACATGAAAAGCATAAGAAATGCTATAGTAGTACATCGCTTCCAATCGACCTACATAAGAATACTCTTTGCAAATTATAGTTTAAGCTTCCAAATCATTTTTACTTGCTAAATTACTCCAAGAACATAATATCCATAAAAGATCAATGATTTTGCCTCTTTTCATTTGAAAACATTTTGATAGGGAGCACTGGATTAGATCATTTTGGATGATATTTCGCATGACGACTTCGGATTTATATTTTGCATGTCTAATGCTCCTCTCGTAGTAAGAGCACAATTTACATCCATCCTTCCGGTCATATCATCAGCATTGGTCACGAGGAACAACTGAAAAGTGCCCACTAGAAACGTTTCATTCAGTCTAATGCACCTCTATTAGCACATTTTACATTCGTCCTTCCATTATTTCATTGACTAATAATGCTTGTTTTAACAATATTGTAAGTACTTATCACGACAAGAAGTGATAAGTTGGGTCCCATGAATAATGAATGGATCTTTCTTCCTCAATCAAAATGGTCTAGTACATCGAAAATTAATTTGGTGGGCCAAGTGGTGGCTGCTGTCAAATTTAAGTGCTCCACTATAGCTCAATGCATTGCTATCATGAAAATGCACAACTACTAAGCCTGAGATCTTTGACTAGCTAGCCAAACTTCTACCTTCTCTCCTTTGGCCCTACTGAAAGTTTGACTCATTTTCTCCACTGAAAAGACTTGACAATTTCATTTTATAAGCTTAGTTAGATATTTGGGTCTGAGTATATCCACTTTTCATATGTTCTTGGCTTATGTATGGAAATAGGACTGGCATCAAGCTTATAGGCTTATAGGCTTACGGGCTTATCCTATCTGGTTAGGTCATCATGGACCGGGGTGGACATTGAGAGTCTTCATATTCTTTAGCCCGGCCCCTTATCTCTCAAGCGTGGTGATCTTTTCCTCGGCAGTGTCATGGGTTTAATGTATTTTAAAAATAATTTTTTATATTAAAATAAATATATTATTACCTCGACTTTATAATAATAGTTTTATTTAAAAAAATAATAATATTTATTGAATTTGTAATAAGCTTTTGAAACGCTTTTTTAAATACTCACTTACTTATATTGAGCCAAATGAAGTTATTAATATATAATATTTTTTTTTAAATAGAGCTATTAATAGAGGAGGATAGAATATTTAAAATACAAGAGACTATTTTTAGAACTATACCTTTTTACTTTTGACACAAAAAATGATAGATCTATTTAAAAAAATAATTAAAATGTTTAAAATTGGAGAATGTGGTTGATAGCAATTTAACAAGCAGACCCATCAAATGATAAATTTATTATCAGACTTTTTTTTCTCCAAATTGGACACTTATTTCCAAAGGGAGATTGAAATGAAAATAGAAAGCATCGATTGAAACTAATTTACATGGATATATATAGTTCATAAAAACGATTTAACACTAAAGATACGAAAATTAGGCTTGCATCATGGAGTGCAACGGTAGATGAGGTATTCTGAACTTGAATTACCTCTACTCCTTGTAAGGGTGGATGTACTATTAAACGTAAAACACTTCAGCATTCTGTTCATTACATTTGGCTAATGGCTCACATTGTTTTATTACATATTTATAGCTAGTTAGATCAGGAGCGAATGAAGACAACGGACATCTTCTTTGACGTTGATACTGTTGTTGCTCGTGGCAATGCTGGAAGTGTCTCCACCGCAACTCATGTGGCTTAGCTCCAAAATTGCAGAGGCCACTGCTGATCAAAGAGTACACGTTTCAAGCGGGATGATGGGTGTTTGCTGGACACATATGACTTTCCGGTCATTCTACTTGAAAGGTTAACGTTGATGGCACCTCAAGATTCTGCAAAGATTTGGACGTTGCAGGTTTCAGTCATTGCACCCAAAGGGAATTGTTTTCATACTTTCCTTTTTTTTTATAAAATCTGTTAAGAATAACACTCCATAAATAAGTGGGGTGTTGATGAATGGCTATTTTGATTTATCTGGTACGGTAAGTCTGTTATGTGGGCCTTATGCGTGCCTATTTCAATTGCCTTGCTTTTATCATGTAAGGACTCTGTCATTCCTTATTAAAATAAAAATAAGAGATGACATAGTTTTATTTAAAAAATATTAAAATTAATTTTTTTATAATAAATTATAATTAAAATATTTTTTAAATTAATTAGAATTATTACTATAAAATGTAGAGAGTTGTAATGTTTTATAACTTGTGAGGCACTATATAAAATTGTCCTAAACAAAAATTATTTTGTTGATCCAACCTAATTTGACTAGGCTTAGTCGGCCGTGCGTACAAACCAAATTGAGCTAGCTGGACTGAGCGGTACATACGCGTGTGTAGGATAGCCCAACTTGGTGCATGAGTTCAATATGTATCTCCCCTACAAAAGTAAGATAGCCCAAAAGCCTAACTTGAAAGGCCAACCTTATGCGTGCCTTGTATATCAACATCATCACAATTTCCTAGGTGATTTAAGACTATTCATAACCTTCAACCAATTCACATATATCTTCTTATTTACATGAAATTGAGTTTTAACCCACATTCTAACGATCCTCCACATGAATGAGAATTGGTTTAATAACTACAATGCCCAAAATTTTTCATCATATTTTTTTTAAAAATCATAAAACAATTGGCAATATAACGGCTGTAAATTGGGAAAAATGATAAATATAAAACTTGTGAATGTAGTTTGATAATTTAAAACATCACACATCAATTTTTTCCATACAAATTTTTACTCATTCAAACATTATACGGCCAAACTAAATATCCTCATGCGCTACTCGAAAACAAACGTATGAAACAAATTGCTATGATACAAATCTCTTCCAGGCATCTCAGAGTGCAAGTCCCATAATAGTCCATTGTCTAATCCAAATTACAAATCTAGAAATCATAAACAACTTAATTATCATCTCACCCAATATATCAGATAGTGGCATAAAATAATACTCGCAGTGAGTCAAACACATACCCGAGTCAAAGGGGATCAATCCACAGCGAAAATGAGCATCTATCTCTAGGAACTCTCCCTCACAAACCTGTAAAAGCTTCCTGAACAACGGGGCTAAAAAATTACGGTAATGAGTATTTTCATACTCAGTAGGAAAATATCCATTAGGGGAGTTCTAAACAGTGAATTTAGTAAGTCCATACATAGATGAGTTTATGCAACTCAAACATGAAGTAGATAGGCATATAATAATCATGCCAAATACATACCATCAAACTAATCTTACACATATACTCTCAATTAAAGTCTTACAAAATTACTTGTATAATCTTATGCTTACTTATATAACTTACACATACTTGTATAACCTTACTTATATAATCTTACTTGTACGACCTTATTCGTACAATCTTACTCGTACGACCTGCTCATACAACCTTACACTTACAGTCTTGCTTAGAAACATATGCTTACAGTCTTGCTCAAAATCATACTCTTACAGTCTTGCTTAGAATCATACTCTTATTGTCGTGCTCAAAATTATACTCTTACAGTTTTACTCAAAATAGTACATACTCACTCATACAGTTATACACATGCTATTGACCACTGAAATTCATTACCATTAATAAGCTCTAGTGTAAAAATAGAAAAGAATACTGCTAGGGCATCACCTTAACCTCTGGGCAGATGCCATGAACTTTTCTGAAGACAAGACACACTAATGCTCATAAGGCATAAGATCAAATAGGTAAGAGTAGTTTCATGATACAACTTACCTAAGCGCGCAAATACAAATGCCCACATACAAGGGACTATATAATTGCCAAAACTTTAGGGGTTTTATAGTGCCAATGTCACTCTTGGGCATAAATCATATATTGCTACTCTTGGGTAGAAATCATATAGTGCTACTCTTAGGCAGAATTATACAATGCCACTCTTAGACAAAATCATATAATGCTCTCACTAGAGCATCAAATGTCTTGGCTTAATACAATATGTAAGGACCCTCATCTTTAAACCAGTTTTGATTTTTATTTAATTATGGGTTATCGTGCAATTTACGTGTTTTCTGATCTTATTCGGTGATTTCGTAAATAAATAGAGTTTGTGATGGTTTTAACCAAAATTAACTTCAATATTAGTGGTTTTAAGTGATTTTAAACCAAATGTGAATTTTTCGGATTTTTCACTATTTTCCCAAAAATTAGGGTTTTGGCGGGACCCCTGTGGGCCCCATGGTCGAAAATTTTATTTTTATGTCAAATGAACCTAGACATATACTTAAGGTCACACAAAAATTTTCAGAATTTTATTAGGCTTAATTCGTGCTAAAATTGCAAAATACCCACTTTTGGCCTACTTTTCATATTTACACCCCAAAACTTACCTTTGCCTACCCCAACCCTTACTATAAAAGGGCAAACCTGAGCCATTTCCATTTTTGGGAATAGGCTAAGGAAGGAGATCTGGCCTAATCCCCACTTAGGCCCAAATTAGAAGCCGATTAAGGTAAGCTTGCTCTAATTAAGCACTAATCCATGGCTTTTCTCTTAATTTCTTCTAAATCTACCATTTTCCCCTTGATTCAATTCGTTTTTGACCATCAAAAGCTACTGATTTGTGTTTTACTACAAACCCTAACATTCAAAATTCAATTTTTACTACCAACAAGCCCTAGATCTAAGATTTAATTAGGGATTTCTTAAGTAAATCGATTTCCATTGGTGTTTAATTTAAACTCATTGTATTTTCAAGGATTTCAAGAAGGGTGACTCTTCAATCCGAGCTTAATCAAGTGCTGAGGTAATGGGTCTTCAAAATCTCTGTTTATCCATGGTTAAACTCTTCATTTTTGGCTTATTTCGAAATAGTTTGCTTGATTTAGTGTGTTAATGGTAAGATTAGAAAATGGAATTATTTAATCCCGATTTCTTAGGGTTTTGCATTATTATGGTTTGGTGTGATATTCTGGAAGTCAAGGAGGACTTTTGATGATGATTAGGGTGCTAGATGTGGATTTGAAGTGTTATCTATGGTGTTTCGGTTTGATTTTGCGAAAGGAAGAAGATGACTGTTCTGCCGTGTTGGCGATCGATCGGCCTTGCAGGGCGATCGATTGGCTGAACTGAAATTTTCAAAATTTTGCGTGTAACCGATCGAACGGCCTGAAGGGCGATCGATCGGCTACACAGGAAATTGTATGTTGTGTGTATGATGCCTATTTTGATGATTCCACTTTAGCTTGCCAATTTTATATGAATGTGGAGTGTTTTAAGCTATGTTAGGCTACTGGAAATGCATGCTATTGAGTTTATGGAGTTGAGATATATGCTTAGTGATGGTGGAATGACTTATGTTTTGTGGCATGATGTTGGAATCGTTATTTTGAAATTATGAATAGTTGTTTCCCTTTGGTTAAGCATATTTCGGTAGGACTACAATCATTGTTGGACAGATTTGTCATGATAAATTGTGATTAATGGTGTGTGAATGTTGGTGAATACCATGACTCAATGATGAAATGAGTGATGTTATAGGTGTTTAGCCTTTGTGGTTGAGTTTTGAATCTAGCTAAGATTTCAACGATTCTTCTACTATGATTTCTTTGGAATTCATGTTTAGGTAGAAATTCACATGTGTAGTGTGGTAGTGAGTTGATTTTCAAGCATGTTAATATGCATCATGTGAAAGGCTTCTACTAGTTACACACACATGTGGGGGTTAAATGATGATGTTGAAGCTTAATATCGTGATTATGAATGATGCATTAGGGGCTGGTGAGAGCACTTATCATGATTAGGGTTCATGTATGCTTTGCCCACGCATGTACCATGCTGCACGCATCATGAAAATGGATTTCCAATTGAGGCTTCATCGTGATTAATCGAATTTGACCGATTGGATGCAATGTGATGGAATTGCGTGCCGGGTTTATCGGTCGTGGATTAATCGCAAGTTGATTGGTCCGAAAGGACATATTTTGATTTGAAGTTCCTGTGTGGAACGATTTGAAGTTCTGTGTGGAACGATTTGGAGTTCTGTGTGGAACGAGTGCACTCCCCGGGTTGAGTCTTGTTTAATGGAATGATGTGGGGACGAGTTGTGTACTTGTCTTGCGGATATGTGAGAATATTATTATGTGTGTCATACGGACCACGAGAATCTAGTGTGGTATGCCGTGTGCACCCCGCTACCACGTGTTCTAGGGTTCTCTGTGTGAGAACTCGGGCTCTTCCCTCCGCAGGAGATGTCCCTGGGCGAACACCCCTGCTCTAGATTCTTTGTGTGAGAATGGGACATCCTTGGCCAGGATCGTCCAGGGCGAGCAGTATTAGGGATTGACAACCCCGATCTTTCTTGAATTCTTGTGTAGAATTTTGTACCATGACACGCCTTCGTGGCCTTGTCTATGCTCCCGTACGTGTGACGTTAACGTGTGATTACTCCTTGATGGAGGTGGATTGTGATGACATTATGCATGTGGGAATATGTATGTTAGAGATACATCTATGCATGTTGATGTTGATGTTATGCATGTGGAATATGTATGTTAGAGATACATCCATGCATGTTGATTTTGATGTTATGCATGTGGAACATGTATGTTAGAGATACATCCATGCATGTTGATGTTGATGTTATGCATGTGGAATATGTATGTTAGAGATACATCCATGCATGTTGATTTTGATGTTATGCATGTGGAATATGTATGTTAGAGATACATCCATGCGGGATTGGTTATGATGTTATGCATGTGGAATATGTATGCTAGAGATACATCCATGCGGGATTGGTTATGATGTGAATGCATGTGGGAATATGTATGCTAGAGATACATCCATGCAGGTTGAATTATGCATTTTTATGCAGTGTTAAGTGATATGAATGTGTGATCAGAAAGTGATGCACCATGTAAATATTTGATTTGAAACGATCTCATTTCTAAGCTATCGTATTTTCTACGTTGACAGTGATATTAAAACCATTGCTGAGTGTTAAAACTCACCCCTCTTTTGTGTTTTGATTTGGGGCTGCGTGGTACGACACGCAGACGGACAGGATTGCCTTTTTGAGGAAAGGTCAGAGGTAGCTTGGGTGTGATGATGGGGATCGTTGCGTGACTTATCATCGTTCTTTCATGCTTTATGTTCGAACCTTTGTGTAGGGTTCTTGTTGTGGTTTTATGTCACATGTTACAGTTATGTTTGCTTATGACTTATTTTGAGCCGGTGTGGGCTTTACTTAACTAAGTTTGTGGGTTTGAGATTGTTGTTTACTTTGTGATAAGCAACACCTTTTTCTTCCTTTTTATTTACTCTTGCTCAAAGGATTGTGCGCACTCCGTGTTGCTGTTAATCGCCCGTGGTTAGGGATTAAGTCTTCCGCTAGAATCGTTTTCTCAATTTCACTTCGTTGCCCCCGCGCGCTTGACCGGCCCTTGGACCGGGTTCGGCTCGGGTCGGGCATCGCCGGGGCGTGACACAATACATAGACCAAATCGAAAACATACATTGCTCTCAATAGAGCATCAGCCATCTGGGGCTTAGTACAACACACAAACAATATCTAGCAAGATAAACACATGGAAATACATGAGAAATGCTCAGCCAACTCATTATCAGCTAGTACAAACACAAAACTTAATTCGTTGAATCCTCAGGTCTCAAATTCACAAAGCTATTATCAGCTTTGCTTATAATTCAAGTTTGAATTAAGTAAGTTATGCGATACAATTATGCCAAAAAAGATCTCAAACATACCGTGCTTCACTGATCAAACCACAGTTGAGCCCAATCGGAAAGCCTAGTTCTTTAGGGCAACAGACTTCACTTAACCCGTCCATCTCAAGATCATAACTCACCATACATCAAATCCTTACGTATTCATACAATCTCCGCCATCCACCTTGTGGCCAAAACATCTTACTCCGAAGTCATCAAACTAAGCTCCTTAGAACCAAACCCAGTTATTACCCTCTTACTTATACCTCACTTATTATGCTTACTTTTCACTTAATAATCTGTATGTTATGCTTGTACAATTATACAACACTCTTACTGTTTGACAATCCCCTAAACATACGCTTTGATCCAAATCAATCAACTCCAATCCTTGCCCGTCAAACTTACAGCTTTCGTCATACTCTTACACATCCACAACAAAACTGGACAAAACCCTCTGTCACCTCTTACTGTCCATCGCCCATAATTCGGTCCACACACATACACATATCCATTGCATAGACGTATAGCTATTATACATATGTATGTCCATCACACATATGTATAACATACATACTTTCATACATAACTTATCAACATACTCGCTAGCTATCTCTAGCATACACATAATTTACATACGTAAAAACATACTCGCTAGCCATCACTAGCACATACATAACCACATACATAGAAATATACTCACTAGGCATCACTAGCACATACATAATCTACATACCTAGCTTACCAATAAACACACTAGCCATCACTAGCACACACATACTTCAGCCCACATGCATGTAATTTACATTTCAACATAGCATAATTTATCCTTTTACATCATGCAAACAGATCATGATTTAACATCCAAAACATTGAATCATACAATTCTAGCATGCTGCTACTCATTCAAATCATGCTATTATGAAATTACGAGTTCAAAGTTCCCTACCTCGTAATCCATGATGTTTGATGGCGAGCACACAACGGTGGCGGCATCAGTGGTAGAGTTGGCGGCCAAAAGCATTGCCAAGTTGAGAGAGTTGTTGTCCCGAGGGTTTAAGAAGCATAGGAAGTACTCACAGCCAAATGGGGTGACGCAAATAAATGCGGTAAAATCCGTGATCCATGGTGGCACACTATGGTAGCCGGGAGAAAGGTCATGTCAACATAAGTGGTGGGGCGACTAGAAGTCGAGGGTATACTCACTGAAGGTTGGTCAACAGCTGAGAAGTAATCGGGCAGCTGCAAGATGTCAAAATCGATCGTGGATAGCACCCAATGACGTCAATTTCACATCTACAAGGGCCCAGAATAGGGAGGACGGCATGGGGCGATGTTTGACGGAGAAGAGGTGGAGGAGGGCTCTGATGGCCAATCCAGTCAGTGGCAGAGCTAGCAGATGGTTAGGCGGCACGAAGAAGGCTCCTAGACCCTGAACTGCAAGCACGACCACTTGCACACGTGGCAAAGAGGGCCACTAGTGGCAAGGGTTTGGATGGTGGTGGCCCAAGGCCCATAAAAGGACAAAAAAGCTAGGGCCAGGATGTGGTGGCCAACGGAGATGAGAACACTGTTAATCGCCACCCACAACCAAAATCAATATTATGGGCGGTTGTGCATCTAGTATAGTTGAGGGCGAAAGGATAGGAGCATGGCAAACTAACATTGATAAGGCCAATAGAGATGGAATCAGGCTAGATGGGGCTAGCCCTAGCTATGGTGAGGCTGGCCGAACAAATACCAATTGCCCCCAGTCGGCCACCAACAGTGGCATCGAACGGCAATAGAGCCACTATCTTAAAACTGAGAAAAATTGGGTGGTTTGGGTCATACAGAAGAAGCAAATAGTGGGGGAGGGTGGAGGAGGTTCACCCAGGCCTAGACAGAGCTAGGAGGGGTGGCCCACCAATGCCACTGGGCCATGACATACGGAATGGAGGTGAGTTGGAGACCGGACAACAATAAGAAGCACTCCAGCGGCTCCAAAATATATTGAGCAATGAGAAGAAGAAAAACGAGAAAAAGTACCAGTAGCTCACAGAGGATCAAGGAGAGCATGGTGGCAGTCCTGGACAGCGCCTATGGGATCTTGGAGGCCATACGAAGATAAGTCTAGTTGAGGGTGGTAGCAAACGGTAGCAAAATCACCCTCTTATGTCCCAAAAATGAATTTAGAATGTGAGAAAAACCGAGAAATAGATCGGTACATCATGGTTGAGCAAGGAGGACATGGCGGTCGTCCTAGCTTGTACCAATGGACTTGTGTCGGCAAGGCGAAGTGGATCTCGGTAAGAACCGGTAGAATCTAACGATAGAGGAGGCACAACGGAGCGACCAAAAACTCACTCGGGTTTCTTCTCAAACTTACTAGACGTTCCAAGCTTCTAGATATCCTGAACTTTCTGGAATCCGGTCGATGGATTTCGAATTTATATATCTTTTTTTCCTTTTATGTCCCTAACACTCATTAATCTCCTGTTTACGTGTTATACCTCAAAAATTCGTGCCGAAAGCGTGTTGCGAGGCCTACGACTAAGCCCCACACCCGACTCTATGGGTATAATATTGAGATCAAATACATAAAAATAAATACCCCAAAGCATCACATTTTCTTGCTGAAAATGATTAGAAAAATAGCAAAAAAATCACATAAATTTAGGGACATTATAATAACTATGAAAAACGAATGCGGATAAAACATGAGAGTAAAATATTGCAAGGTTCCTGCACGGGGGAAAAGGTAGCTTTTGCCTTTAAACTTTCCCATGTGAAAAATGTTGGGTCTATTGGCTAATCAGTGAACATGATGTATTGAACTATTTAGCTATTTTTGTATACCAAGACAATAGAATTCACAAAATCACTTCTCAAACACAATATGATTCTCATGATTGTCTTTATTTTGGCCTTTAGAAAACCTAATTTCATGAGTGCTCTAGAAGATTCATCTCTAAAATCCTCATCGAAGCGGCCCCTTCATACTCATATGGGTGATTCTTATTAGGAGTATCATATAATACCCCACTTGAATTAATTCAAGCTATAAAAACCGTTAAAAGTAAAAATTATCCTAATTCACTTGTCACGCCCCAACACCTGCCCAACCCGAGGTGAACCCAGTCCAAGGGCTAGTTGAAGCAAACGGGGGCGACAAGATTGTTGGTTTAATGCATTGTGGAAGTCTTAACCCCTCTAGCGGGTGAATAACAAGCACGGAGACACGCACCTTTAGTCCTTTGTGCAAGAGAAATAAAGTAAAATAAAAGAAGATAACATCTTTAAAATAAATCCTCAACTCAACCTACATACTTAGAATCCTAAACCTAAATACATGGCTCAAATCAGAAAGTCTAAAATAGGTTTAAAAACATCATATATATACGAGCCTGAAATAAGAACCACCATACATGATGTTCTATAATCATAACAACATAAATAAGAAAACATGATAAGGTCCAAAGGCATCCATGCCTACTCCTATGCATATCCTGATCGTCTTTCATACAAAGGATTTCGATCAACTGCATGTCGTACCATGCAACCCCAAAACAAAACACAGAAAGAGGGGTGTGTAAAACTCAGTAAGGTTTAAAATACGGTAATGTTAATAAAAAAACAACAACGACACATTAAACATGATTATTCAGATCCACATTTCATACAATATCCAAGTTCTGATTAATTTCCTTACGATACTCTTACTTACCCATAAGTAATTATCCTCCATATAAGTACCTCATACATACTAATCATGGAATAAATAATCATATTATGACTTCCATCCTACATAATAAGTGATTCTCACACAATCATATCATGCATAACTATCACATATAACCTACATAAAAAGTGTCTCTAACATGCATTCAGATCATGCATAAATATAACTTGCATGAGAAGTGTCTTTAACACCCATTTTAGATCATGCATAAACATCACGTATCACCTGCATGAGAAGTGTCTCTAATACACTATCACAACTATGCATATTCACTCTCAATCATCCTACATGTAAAAGTGTCTCAAACACACTAACTTATCATGCATATCCATAAAATAGAGAGAGTAAGCCTGCTCCTCAAGGCCGAAGCCCTCAAGCAATTCCATAGCAAATATACCTGCTCCTCAAGGCCAAAGCCTTCGAACAACTACTGCTCATCAAGCCTAAACTCTCGAGCAACCCTGCTTGTGAAGACCCAAATCCCAAGCAACAACCCCTAGTAAGCCAGTGCACTCGGCTATAGTAGCCTGGATTCTTAGGGTCCAGATATTCTTAATAGTTTGATCTCCTTATAGCATTGCCGCTCTTCTCAACCCGGGGAGGAACACCCATCCTCAAGGGATGTAAAAACCCCATTCTTTTGGACATAAAACCGAATCAATAATCTTCTGATTAATTAACCCGACAAGCAATTCCCACCCAATTGCATCCAATCGACCAACATCGGCTAAACTCGGTAAAGTCTCATTCATAAATCCGTTTCATGATGCATGCAACATGATATATATGTAAGCAATCTCTATATGAATTCTAATTCATAGAACATGCTCCCATAAGCCCCACATTCATCATATCAAATAATAAATATAAATAATTATCATGATTACCCCCACATGTGTGTGTGTGTGTGTTCAAGATAAAAACATTTATTTCTAAGCATATAACTATGGAATTGTAGATAACCCACAAGACACTACACACATGCTCTTTAACATCTAATCATGGCTCCTAACTGAAATCATAAGTGAAAATCATAAAAAAACATCAATCAAGTCAAGTGCAACCTCATGCTAGACCTATATAAGCATATTCACACCACACTTGAAACTAGACATGACACCATCATTCACCCATAATTTAATCACATTATATTAAGACATATAAGTCCATTCTCATACTACAATCTTGCTGGAATCTCATTAAAGATTAAACCTTTCTCAAATCACTATTAAAGCTCATAACCATGGAACCCACTTCAAATTCTATCAAAACTCAAATTTGAAATCATAACCACATTTAGGACTAAAACACTTACCTTCCACTAGCTTCTTGACTCGAAATATCTCATCCAACACCTTCATAAATCTGATTCAAAATACCTAAATCCCTTAAAAACTAGTAGATCTAAGGTTCAAGAAGCTCAAAAACGAAATTCTCATCATTATGGTTTGAAATAGAAATTCAAATCAGTAGCTTTTTGAGTAGAAATTGAGACTAAACCATAGCAAAAGAAGAGATTTGGAAGATTTAAGAAAAACCCTAAGAGATTAGTGAAAGATTAAGCAAATCCATACCTTAATATCTCTTCCTTTTTTGAAAAATGGGGATTAGACTCTTCAGCTCCTGGTCTCAGCCCTTTCCCAATTGAGAAAGTGGCTAAGCTAATCCTTTTATAGTAAAGGTTAGGGTAAACCTAATGAATTAGTGGGGTACAAATAGAATTTACTACTAAAAATGAAAATACTTGCTTATTTTAAACCAAATTAAAGTCCCAAATGACTAATAATGCTAATAATTCCAATTTCACACATGGGGCCTTCGGTGGGTCCCGCCCCCTAGCTTTTTAGAAAAAATAGTAAAAATTCTAGAAAAATCCCAAATGACTTATGTTAACATAAAAACCATAATTGTGAAGAAAATTTTAGTTAAAACCTTTGTTAACCACTTAAAATTTAAAAATATTCAAAATTGATCAGAAATAACATTAAACCACACAATAGCAATTAAATGGAATAAAATAAATCGGTTCAAGTTTAGGGATCTTACATAGGCATCATTATCTCATTATAAGAATGAGAATGGGATGGTGTCCTAATAGTGATTCCCCTAGAATCCCTCACAATTCAGTTGTACCTTTGAACTTAGAATTTGGATTTCTAGTTAACTAGGTTAGGTTGTCATTATGATGACTCTTAATACATATGCCTCAAGCCTATTCCCCTCGATGAACTACTCACTTGTTCTTTGGTTAAACCCTTAGTAAGTGGATATGCAATATTATCTTTTGACCTACATACCCAATGAAAATGATTCCACTAGAGATCAAAATCGTTTTATGGTAATATGTCTCCGACGTATATTTTAAGAATTACTATTATACAAGTTACTTTATGCCCTTCCTATAGCTGATTGGCTATCACAATAGATGCAAATAGGTGGTACAAGTTTCCCTCATATTGGAATATCCTCTAAAAAATGACGAAGCCACTTAGCCTCTTCGCATGCTCTATCAAGTGTAATAAATTTAAATTCTATTGTGGACTTGTTATGCATGTTTGTTTAGATGACTTTCAAGACATTGTTATACCTCCAAGAGTAAAGACATACCGACTTGTGTATTTTGAGTCTTTTTTATCATATATCCACTTTGTATCACATTAACCCTCTAGTACTGCTAAATACCTTGTATAATGTAATTCATAGTTTAAGGTATGTCTTAGATATATAAGAACCCTAACTACAACCTTACAGTGGTCTACTGTGAGTTGTTATTATATCTACTTAGTTTACTTACTGAGTATGCTATGTCCGACTTGTATAATTCATTATGTAACTAAAACTGTCAATAATTTGGGAGTATTGGAATTGTGATATACACTCATCATTGTTTTTGCTTAAGTACAATGCCACATCTACAAGTGTTTTCATTGGATGATTTTCATTCTTATTGAATTTCTCTAGGATTTTTTCAATGTAATGAGATTGAGACAATATCCATCATAAGTTCTAGTGATTTTCATTCCTAGTATAACATTTGCAACACCTACATCTTATGTGTCAAATTGTTTATTTAACACCCTCTTAGTAGTTTTAATGATTTCATCATTGTTATTAATAATGAGCACATCATCCCTATATAAGCATACAATGACATGGTCATTAGGTCTTTCTTTGACATAAACACATTTGTCACATTCATTATTTTGAATTAATTTGACATCATCATTTTGTCAAAATTTTATGTCATTGCTTTGGTGTTTGCTTAAGCCGATATAGGGATTTAACAAGTCTACATACTTTATTTTCTTGACCCGGTATAACAAACCCTTTAGGTTGTTGCATATATATTTTCTCATTCAAGTCACCATTCAAGAATATAATTTTTACATTTATTTGATGTATTTCAATATTATACAAAACAACAATAGCGATTAACATCCTAATGGAAGTTATCCTTCTAACTGGTGAATATGTATCAAAGTAATTTTGACATTCCTTTTGCTTGTATTCTTTGAGAACAAGTCTGACTTTATAGTTTTTAATTGATCTATTAGCCTTCAAATTTTCTTAAATATCCACTTGCATCATAGAGGTTTACTTCCTAGTAGAAGATCTACGAGCTCCCAAGTATAATTTTGCATAATGGATTCAATTTTACTATTTACAACTTCTTTCCAATATTGCACTTTAGGAGATGATATGACTTCTTAAAGCTTTGAGACTCATTTTCTAACAATTAAGTCAAAAAATTTGGACCAAAGAATTTTATTGTTCTAGCACGTTTGCTCCATCTAGGTTCATCAACTTTTACCTCTTGATCTTTACTATTGTCCTATATAACATCTAAAGTTCTTTTAAGAAAACTTTTCTCTTATATAGGATTACACAAAAAGATATGTTAAAAAATAAAGCATTAATTCCTAGATTTAATCACAATATTGACATTTACATCAGGAATATTCGATTTATGAACAAGAAAACAATATGCACTAATATTATTGGCATAACTAATAAATACACAATCAATGGTCGTTGGCCATATCTTAATTCTCTTAGGATTAGGGACAACCACTTTCGTTAAACACCCTCATACTTTTAAGAATTTATAGGAAAGCTTTCAACATTTCCATAATTCACATGGTGTCTTTAAGGTTTTTTTATGAGGTATTTTGTTGAGAATATAATTTGTTAAAAGCAAAGCTTCCCCTACATGTTCTGGGGAAATTAAGAACTTATTAACATGACATTTATCATCTTTTTTAAAGTTTAATTTTTCCATTAAACAACACCATTTTGCTGAGGTGAATAGGGTGATGTTGTTTGGTACATAATACCATGTTGTGAACAAAATTCACTTAAAGGTGATTCATATTTCCCACCTTTGTCATTCCTTAGAACTTTTATTTTCTTGTAAAGTTGATTCTCAACCTCAATTTTGTATAGTACAAACTTGTCTATAGCCTCATTCTTACTTCTCAACAAGTATACATAACAATATTGAGTGTAATCGTTAATAAATATAATAAAGTATTTTTATCCTCTTTTGTTGAACAAGTTTTAAGTCATAGACATCACTATGAATTAACTAAAGAGGTTCATTACTTCTCTCAATGCTTTGGAATGATTTTTTTGTCAATTTTGATTTTACACAAGTCTCACATTTATGTTCAATATCAAATTTAGGCAGATATTTCATATTAATCAATCTTTACATAGCGCATAATTAACATGTCCTAACCTAACATGTTACACATCACATGACTGAATTATATAAGAAGTAGAAGCACTATCATTCTTAATATTAGTAGCAGGTGTAATAGTCAATACATTGAACTTAAAAAACCCCTCATTAAGATACTCTATAGTGCCTCGACCTTTTAAATTACTTTAAGGGTTGGAGTGTCGCGAATTCGTAATTAAAAGCGGGCCAACGTGCACAAAAGAGTTATTCATTAATTTACATAATTATAAAAACTTTACAAAACAAGGCTTATCATGTCTTAGCAAAATCAAAGTCGCGCATATCCAAAATTAATACATAACAAAAGAACATAGTACAGTAAATTAACAACGTAGATCATTCGAAGCTCTATAGGCAATCCTCATTGATATCAACATCTTCGTTCAGACTTGCAGCATCTAGGGTAGGTGAGTATAAATATAGTAAATAGATAGAGTTAAATTCTATTAGCATGCTAAAACATAGAGCATAAATAAATATCTCATATTATTTTATATTTTAAAGTCAACTTAAAATAATATTATTGACTAACAGAATCCAACACACTTCTTATACAAAAAGTTAGATAAAATAGTTCTTCATAGAATCCGGTAAACTTGGATAATTCGTTTGTAGCTGAAATCCGATAAATAATTCAAAATCGGATAAAACATCATTCACAAAATTTTGCCAATACTAGAGTGACGTACGCTCGTGCTCGTGGGGCAACATAATCAGAATGAAGAGGATCTTCCCACGATATCTACCTTCATGTGTGCGCCATATGGCATAACAGGCTGTAGCTAGGAGCCATAACTATGATAGTTTTTGGACTTTATACTAAATAGCTACCCTTCAAAATCAATAGTAATTTTTGGGCTTTATACCAAATAACTACCCTTCAAATCCGGTCAAATCATTCATAAATATATTTCAATAATAATAATATTTTAATAGATGCATCACAACAAAATCCCACTAAGAGATGTACACAACGCTATTATTTTAGCGCATGTCCACCCTTAATAATATCCATTTTGGAAACAATATTTTATTTAAGAGACAAATAAATTACGAAATATAGTGCCTAGTCATTGCATGAAATTAGAGCTTAAAACTACCTACCCTCGTGAGGCCTTCACTCGTAGTCGACTTAAATGCGTCGGGCGGCACCTCCCCTTGCGTTGAGATAGTCTCCTCGTCCGGCTCGAGTGAGGTTGGGAGAACCTCTCCTAGTGTTGGGATAGCCTCCTCGTCCTGCTTGAGAGGGGTGGGCAAAACCTCCCCTAGCATTGGGATAGCCTCCTCATCTGGCTCGAGTGAGGCGGGCATAACCTCCCCTAGCGCTGGGATAGTCTTCGCTTCTAGCTCAAGAGTGGTAGATAGGGCCTCCTCTTGCCTTGGGTCATTCCCACCTTTCAGAGAGGCTAACTCGAAAAATGAACTCTCTCATGACATCGAGCACCCTTGAATTAGGTAGGATAGGTTTTTAAACGGGCATAAACATGCAAGAAATGGTGAAGAAATGCATGTTCAAGTCTTAGAAATGTGTGTTACACAATGAAAAGGAAGAAAGAAGGGATGGGGTGAGTTAGACCTCCCCCATCCTCATCTTTTTATATGCCAAAAAGCCTTTTGGATGCGCGGCATGTGTCGCACATCCAGAGGCTTGAATTAAATGCCACTTTACCCTATCGTAGGGTAAAGTGGCTGACACAACATTACCTTTGACTGATGCAAATATTTTTTATTTTTATATATTTTTTTAAAATTTCGTTTTTATTAAAAAACAAAATTCAAAACTTAAAATGGGTGTATCTCCTTGCCCTGAACTCGGAATCGTGCATTCTTGGTACCATTGGACTCATATATACGAGCCCTTCGAAACAAAACTACACAAGGGTATGTTTTCTTAACAAAAGAAAGTAGAACCTACCTATGACATGCTTATCGAGGTCATAGCCTATTATCCCGGTGTCCGTTTAACATGTTATTGGGCTCGATAGGTTCATCTCTTCGAGCCCTATCAAATACCTTACGTCTCCATCAAACGAGTCAAATTCAAAATAGTCTAATTTTAAGTAAAACTATTATTGGGCCCTTAAACTTGTTAATTAATGGGCCCAAATGTTCAAATTTCAAAATATTGAAATTCCGGGGCGTTACGTACCCTTTTTCCTACATACATCTCACTTCTAGTCAATACAAACTTATCTAATTCAAACACATATTTGAACCTAGTTTTGCTCATCAATGATCTTGATACGAAATTATTTCAAATTTTAAGCACATACAACACATTGTTGAGAGTGAGTTCCTTGCCTAAAGTCATATTGAGTATCACATTTCTAGTATCTTCAACCTTAGCAGTAGAAGAATTTCCTATGAAAAGTTGATCACCATTTTTCATCGGTTGATAAGTAGAGATTTTTTTTGTTTGAGCACACATGATAAATGGCCCTAGTGTCTACCCACCATTCTCATGCATTAGTGACCACATTCACTTCATAAATCATAGTGGAAAGGCTGATGTCATTTACGTTGTTGGAAAGATTGTCCACTTCAGTCACATTGGTTTGTGTGTATTTTTTCTTAGAATCTTTATACTTCTTCTGCTTGTGATAATCCTTAGCCTTATGGCCTTATTGTCACACACATAACACTTGCCCTTAAACTTGACTTTGTTGGGGTTGTTGTTTGATTGTCCTCTAGGATTATTTCCTCTTCTTGTTATCGAAGTTGTTATTTTTCTGCTCTTGTTTAACAACATTGACTTTGGCTTCTATGTCATGACCCCCAATTTTCTTTTCAAAAGCAAGCCAAATTGAATGTGGTTAGCCTACCTAAGTGCCTGAGTCCATTACGTATCTCTCCCACAAAAGTGGGGAGGTCAAATGGCCTAACTTAAAAGGCTAAATTTATGGCTTATATATCAACACTATCACCATTTGCAATCAATTCACATCTATGTTCTCATGTACATGAAAGTGAGTTTTAACCTTTTTTTAATACACATTACTTCTTGTGCGCAAGTACATTACATGCTAGATTGCAGTAACATGTGTGTAGTCAATTTTTACAATTGACAGCTCCCCTTTGGAGTATCCTCCAAGAAAGATCATAAAGTTTGAAAACATTGAAGATGAAAAGGTATGCCTCTGCCTAAATCTAGGATATATAAATTAGGAGGATAGGCCCAAAAACTCATATATTTTTTGTGAGAAACTTAATTGGAATCGTAAAATATATGTCTAAAGATATAGATAATGGTGAATGGAGACTAGTAAGAACCTATTGTACATGGTAAGTATAGTTTCAAGTGGTTAAATTGATGAAATAGAAAAAATAGGCCAAGGACGTACGAGAGCTCACAACTTTCCCAAGGCCCGCCACAATCCGTGCAGTCGGCTAAAAGGCATAAAAAATTAAAGCATGATTCGATGTTGCCCTGTGTCATGGATGCCAGGCAGACCTCACCCACATCGGCCTATAAAAAGGAGGATTAAGGATCCTTACAACAAATTGTTGAAATTTAGTAGTAATGCTGAATTCTTTATATTTTTTTATTAATTTTAATGCTAACTCTTCTGAAATTTTATTTAAGGTCATTCTCTAATAAGTTGTTCTTCATGATTTAACACTAGAATGTAGTTTACTTATATATAAATGTATACATGGCCTAACAAATATGAGAGCATTTTGAAGTTCTAAAAGATAATTCGCATTCAAATGGAAGAATTTACAGCAGTTTTTGACAAAGCTGCAGCTGATCTTTAGATTTCAAGTATGGTTTGTGTAGTATACGTAGGAACTAAATTCTTCAACATAAGAACAGTGGATAAGTTTAAGAGAATCCTTTTAAATGATTTGAGGACCTATAATATGTAGATATTCGTTAGAATGAGCCTTGGCTCACACTTGCCAACATTTGCTCGGGCAACATATACCATCGAATTTTGATCAACACATTGCTCGAAAGTAGGTGGATTTCAATCATCCGCCTACCCCTCTATTAGTATGTACTGTTGGATCTTGGACCATTGACTTGTCCAACCCGGGCTCTGCTCATGCTGGCGGCGTGGATGATCCCAAGTTCATTTTAACTTTTCCTAGTGTATATATCACACAACTTGTCTAAGACCAGATTTATGCATTCATCACTCACCACTCACCACTCACCACTCACCACTCACCACTCACCACTCAGCATAGATAGCTGTGAAATAATAGAAGGAAACAATAGTCGTGAAGCAAAACATTAAGAGAGTAACGGTTAGAAAATACAAAAATTTAAGAGGAATGGATCAAAATAGTCCTATAATATATTATATTGTATAAAATATTTATAATTTTTAAGTAATACACAAAATAATTCTATGTACATGTAAACCTTCACATATGTAGTGTAAGTTGTCTAAACTGCTCATTTTCTTATTTCCTGTTTTTTAACTTTACAAAAGTAGTATTTCTCATTTTCACTACCTCCGACTTTGGCTCCACCACCTCTGCCACCGACTCTACTACCTCGACTATAGTTACACCACCTCCTTCTCCTTCTCTGCCACTATCATCATCACCTTCTCTTCCTCCCCTCTTCTGCTACCTCCTCTGTTTTTTTTTCTCTCCTCCACCTCATCTCCTCCTCTTCCTCCTTCCCTCCCTCCTCTACTCTTTTTCTCTCTCATCTCCTCCTCTCTATCCTCCTCCCATTTTCATCATAAGTCTCCTCCTCCTCTTCCTGCCTGTCGGAATCTAATAAGATCGGTTATAAATTAACTAGTAGATTGATTAAAATTTTAAATTTTTTTATTTATAAACTTAAATATTTGAAAAAGAACCCTTGAACATTTTAAAATACTCAAAAGAAAGAGTGGGTTTTATTTGTACTCAATTCTGATCTTTTTCTAATACTAACCTCAGCCTCAAACTAACAGTTGATAGTTGATAGTTAATAGTTGACAATTGACAATTAGATTTGCTACAATAAAGAAGATATAAGAAAACATTATAAGTGACAGTGTCTCCCTAAGTATCACCATGAACTATCTCGGTAAACTACATAGATAAAATAAAAATAAAGTAAATTTTAGACATGTGACTATCGGTTGTCGATGTTGGCTATTGGTTATCAACTGTAGGCTATTGAATGTCCTGACTGTCGACTATCATAATGTCCAGGGCTGGAGACTACCTTTTTCTCTGGCACCGGTAAACATTGTTACTCATAATGTTGCCTTATATCCCCTTTATTATAGCAAATCTAATTGTCGCTGTCGACTGTCAACTGTCAACTGTCAGTATGAGGTTTAGGTTAGCATTAAAGAAAACTTAGAATCAAGTACAAATAAAACTCACTCTTACTTTTGAGTAGTTTAACATGTTAATGGGCTCATTTTTAAATATTTAAGTTTGTAGATAAAAAAGTTAAATTTTTAATCACTCCATTAGCTAGTTGAAAATTGGTCTTATTAGTGGCAGATAGGAAGAGGAGGCGATTGAGGAGAAAAAAGGAAAGGAGGATAGAGAAGAGGAGAGTAGAGAGGAGAAGTGGGAGGGAGGAATATGAGAAAAGGAAAAAGAAGAAGATGAGATAGCAGAAGAGGGGAAGAAGAGTAGATAACGGTGGCAGAAAAAGAGAAGACGAAATCAGATGAAATAGAGATAGTGGTAAAGATAATAAAGTTGGTCGTGCATCAGTGTAACCAATAGAGGCGGTGGCAGAGGTTGTGGAAATGAGAAACATTAACTTGGTGAAGTTAAATAGAAAAAAAAAGGTATTTTAGATAACTTATGCCACATGTGTAGAGGTATATATATACATAAAGTAATTTTGTGTATTGCTTAAAAGTTAAATATATATTTTATAATACAATAAATTACAAGGTTATTTTGATTAATTCCTTAAAAATTAATATGTGCCTCGGCCCATATATACCCAATACATTAAAAACTGTCAGGTTATCATCTGGCAGCTCCCTAAGCAAGTGGGTGATGAAACCTTTAGTAACATGGCCGCACGGACTCTATATTGGTTTATTATGATCTTCTGGTCCACATAAGATCCACATAATGTCCTGTTAAGGGAAGCGTTTTTAATGCTCCGCGCTCACTGTGAGCCGAGCGTAAGGAACGCCTGCGAGGCGTTGATTTTCAAGATCGACGGCGCACACGGTGGCACACATTAGCGTAAGTAATGCTTTTACTAATGTGCGCTACCGTGTGCGCCGTCGATCTTAAAAATCAACGCCTCACAGGCGTTCCTTACGCTTGGCTCATGCTCATCGCGGAGCATTAAAAACGCTTCCCCTATTAAGAGCTTGTCATGTTGTCTTTTTCCATGCTGCTAGACAGTTGGCGAAGGATTCATGCCTGAGGTGCCACTCCACATGATATCATTATTCAAATCAAACTAGGAGGATGCAACGTTCTACTACATTTGGCTTATTTGTCGATAAAATTAACTAATTATCAAATATAGGAGTATTATAATTGGATGAATTGCCGTGGATGTCACATGAAGGACAAAAATTATACAAAAGTTTTAATTAATGTGAATGGGTGATAATTGCGGTTCTATAATATATTATGATTGTTTGTATAAAAGTTGAGAGAAAGAAAAAGGAAGGCCAGCTTCATCCAGACCGGTTAAGAGATTTGTCTATGTCATTGTTGTCGGCATAATTGGATTAAATTGATTAAGTTTAAAAACTGAGCTAATTAAGCTTATGTTTCCCTCTGTCTCTTATTAATAGCTTTATTTATTTGTTTAAATAAATTAAAGTTAGTTTATTTAGAAATATTAAATAAAACTATTAATATATGACAGAAAAAGTATATATTATTTTTTATATAATTTTACTTAGGTTTTGATATGTTGACAAGGTGTGTGTATATATATATATATATATAAGAAAAATAATTATTGTGGAATTTCTTATCTGCAGTTTTCTTGAATTCATCTCGACTTCAGGTTCTTAAGGATTTAGTTTGCTCTCATTATTTAATCATTTTGAAGTCCAACTCTAAAGGGACAATAGATTATGCAATGACTTGATAAATTAATGACTACAATATTCTACCCTAAGAAGAACTTAAGACAGGATAATATAACTATTAACCTTTGCAGAATGCTGAGTATGTAGGCGACCTACAAGAGACTGACTAGAAAGTGATAGATGATATCCTCCAAAGATATCAACCTTCCATGTGATCCACTTAACCTCAATAGTTTAATTCATACTTCATTTACTAATTGGTAGCTTAGGGGGCTTATTTTGAATGTTGAATCATAAGCAAAATGACTAAGGATAAAAAATTCCCTATCCCCTCTTTTATAGGGGTGTAAAGGTCATCCGTTTGTCCAATATCCGTTTGCATTTATTCTCACTAAAATAAACAATAGTGTTTTTTTACGTCCATAATGAGGATGAACATGGACAACGGTTGTCCATGTCTCCCAACTATATATTTTATAATTATTATTTTTAATTTATGCTAAATTAGTAGCCTATATCACATAGTTAATCTTTGTAAAAAGATTATAAAAAATACATATTATACTCTCACATGTCTTCTATAACATTATTATTTATTTTATCGATTAGATTATCCCACTATTATTATAACTTACTTTTAATTATTTTTTTACAAACCATCCTTAATTTAAGAATAAAGTAGTCTATGTTAAACTTTCACCTTCATTTTGGCCGTGTTCGTCTATTTCTGTTCGTGTCCATCATGGACATATATAGAAAGACAAACACATGGTCCGCAAAAAATAGACGGTTGTAGACTCTTTTAGCCAGCCCAAGCCTTTAATTACAATTGATGAATATCCACCATTTATATATATCTAGATGGTAGATTTTATGTTGATGTAAGTGGGGAGGGGGGTTGTGAGGGTGGCTAAAATATGAACTTAAGGAGTGACAAACTACTCACCCAAACACTAATCCTATATGGTAATTGATATTGACCTAGAAGTCCACTTAATATATAATTTAATAACTAATTAATAGCATTAGGGACTTATTCAAAAGTTGAAAGCCTAGGCAAAAAGACTAACCCTAGCTAGATGGTAATTGATAGAAGGGACAGATTATTAAGGCCCTTTATGACCATCTATAGCCACCTAAACATTATAGTAAGGTGCATTGCCACTGAACCCTCTCCTGTAAAATGTCTCTATCCAGTTAGAAGTATAGATTGTCTTATAGCCATTAATTTTCACATATAGCCATTAGAGAGGAGTAATTATTTTCTTTTTTAGAACGCACCACAAGGTGACTCATGATTCATTGCTGTGAACTTAGTGTGCTCAGCACCGAGAGTGATCAGAAAGAAACAGATGATATCCTCCAAAGATAATAACCTTCCATGCAATCCACTTAATCAATAATTAAATACATACTTTAGTTACTAGTTGGTAGCATAGGGGTCCTATTCTGAATGTTGAATCATAGGAAATACTTTTCCTAGTTTACTAAACAAAAAAACTAATCATAGAGGAAGTACTAACCCAATTTTTGATCATGTACTATTTCACTTTAATCAATAAATTAATTGGATAAGGGACTTGTTTTAAAGGTTAAATCTTAGGCATAGAGACTAACCCTAGATGGTAATTGATTGAAGAAAAATATTCTTAAAGCCATTATTTAACCATCTAGAACATTACAGTAAGGTGAATGAGCGCTCTCCAGTACTGAACTATTTCAACTCCTGTTAGAAGTAGATTGTCTTACAGCCCTTCATTTCCAAATTATAACCATGAAAGCAGATTACTATTTCCTTTTTGGGAACTCATGACAAGGTGACTCATGAATCATGGCTCTGGTCGTGGGTGCTCAGCAGCTGGTCAGCAGTCACTACTCACTACCAATAGTGTGAAAGATCTTGTAGCCAAAAAAAATGAAAGATATTCAACATCTAATGGGACCATTTTGGACTTTGATTTTGATTTTTTCTAACTTTATGTTATGGCTTCAATAATTGTTTGAATGGCAGAGAACCTTCCTGTAAATGTTAGCAAGTCAAGATCAACCTTAGCAATATTATGCTACCAATTGCTTTTGCCACTTGAAAATGGTTAATATGATATTGGTGAACCGTGAGAATCTCATAAAGATTTTCATCTAAGCATTATAAATGGTACTCTTTATTTATCAAACAAAGTTGATATACCCCCTAATTTACGTGCAGCATGGGCCGGGGCACCGTGGAATGTCGGATCTCAATTCAACAGTGCATGTTAAAACAGGGGGCAGGCCTGTGCCTCTTAGTTATGAACTTATGATCTTTTTGCTGGGGCCACACTTCCAAGTCATGAAGAGCGAAAGAAAAACTATAGTAGTACATCGCTTCCAATCGACCTACATAAGCATAATCTTTGCAACTTCTAATTTAAACTTCCAAATCATTTTTACTTCCTAAATTACTCCAAGAACAGAATATACATTAAAGATCAATGACTTTGCCTCTTTTCATTTGAAAACATTTTGATAGGGAGCACTGGATTAGATCATTTTGGATATATCTTGCATGACGACTTTGGATTTATATTTTGCATGTCTAATAATCCTCCTCTCGTAGTAAGAGCACAATTTACATCCATCCTTCGGTACATATCATTAACATTGGTCACGAGGAACAACTGAAAAGTGTCCATTAGAAATCATTCAGTCTAATGTACCTCTATTAGCACATTTCACTTTCATCCTTCCATTATTTCATTGACTAATAATGCTTGTTTTCTCAATGTAAGCACTTATCACGACAAGAAGTGATAAGTTGGGTCCCATGAAGAATGAACGGATCTTTCTTCCTCAATCAAAATGGTCTGGCACATCAAAACTTTGGTGGGCCAAGAGCTGGCTGCTATCAAATTAATTTAAGTGCTCCCATTATAGCTCAGTGCATTGCTATCACGAAAATTCACAACTACTACTAGCCTGAGATCTTTGACTAGCCGTCAGCTAAATCAAGTTCAGGCAGTTGGCAATCAACACCAAGTCTCCCATTATTGTCTTTTTTTCTCATCCAGACATTTCACCTTCTCTCATTTTGGCCCTACTGAAAGTTTGACCCATGTTCTCCACTGAAAAGACGTGATAATTTACAATTTTTATAAGCTTAGATGGTTATTTGGGTCTGAGTATATATCCACTTTTCATATGTTCAGAGCTTGAAGCCGTAGTTCTTAGCGTACGTATGTTTACAGGACGGGCATCAAGCTTATAGGCTTTTGGGCCTATTCTAACTGGTCATCATGGATGGACTCGGGTGGACATCGAGTCTTGAAATCCTTTAGCCCGGCTCTTTGATGAGTGATCTTTTTCTAGGCAGTGTCTTGGTTTTATAAATGGATAATATTTTTTTCTATTCAAATAAGTTTATTTTATTAAAAAATAAAATTTTAAATTACATAATATTTCCTCTACCTCATATTAATAGCTCTATATAGAAAAATTATAATTTTTATTAAATAATGGGACCTATAACTAAGAGAATGGAAAACAAGCATTTGTTTTTAATTACTCACTCACTTATATTGTGCCAAATGGAGCTATATATCAAGAACGTGGCTGTTTAGACCCCACATTTTTCCTGGTGTCCCCCATGTCTTCTTTATCCCAACCATTTTTGTTAAAATTTCTCATATATCCCTCATATTTAAAATAAAAAAAAATTACTTCACTTCTACCCACTCTCCCCCTCTTCTCCGACTAAATTTGGACCCCGATGCCGGCACCGGTGGTGGCCAAATGGGCTTGTTACACGAGTGCACGCCGGACTGGCCATGCAGGCCAATCACGCTCAGCTTGTACGCCGGCCAGATTTGGTCAGCGTGCAGGCCGGACGGGTCTGCACGCCGGCCAGATCTGGCAGGCGCATGCCAGTCTGGCCTGACCACAGGCGGGCCAGATTTGGCCCTCTTGCTCTTTGGCCAGAACTGGCCGACGCATGGCCAGATCTGGCCTCACGTAGGCCAGTCCGGCCTGCGCCGTGCACGGCCAGATCTGGCCTCACGCGGGCTAGTCCGGCCTGCGCCGTGCTGGCCAGATTTGGCCGCGCCAGTCAGTTCTAGCTGCGCGCAGGAGGCCAGATCTGGCCTAGCACAAGCGGTCAATCCGGCCTGTGCGCCGGCCAGATCTGGCCAGTGCACAGGCCGGGTGCACACCGGGCACATTATTTAGCTACCATCGGAGTCGCCGGAGATGTAATCGCTGGAGTTTTAATCGCTAGAGAAAGAAAGAGATGAAGCTTAATTGAATGAGGGGTGTATGAGTAAAATAAGGGAGAGAATATTGGGGAATGAAAGTAAAAAAAAATCAGTTTTCTAAGGTCTAAATAGCCATATTCATATATCAATATATAATATTTTTTTTAAATTGAAAGATTAATATGGGAGGAGAGAATATTACTTAAAAGACAAGAGACTATTTTCGGTACTACACTTTTTCCATTGACAAAAAAAAAATAATATATGTATTTTAAAAAATAGTTAAAATGTTTAAAATTAGAGAATGTGGTTGACAGCAAAACAAGCACACTCATCAAATGATAAATTTATTACCAGGCATTTTTTTTCCAAATTGGACACTTATTTCAAGAGGAAGGGAGATTGAAAAGAATATAGAAAGCATCAAGCTAATTGAAACTAATTTATATATGGACATAGATACTTCATAAAAACGATTTAACACTATAGATACTTAAATTAGGCTTGCATCATGGAGTATAAAACCTTTCGTTTTGTACATGTTTACTGACTTATTTTGTTTAACATTCAAAATGTTGTGATGAGGTATTCTGGACTTGAATTACCTCTACTCCTTGTAACTGTAGATGTACTATTAAACGTAAAACACTTCAGCATTCTGTTCAATACATTTGGCTAATGGCTCACATTGTTTTATTACATATTTATAGCTAGTTAGATCAGGAACGAATAAAGATAACGGACATCTACTTTGACGTTGATGCTGTTGTTGTTCGTAGCAATGATGGAAGTGTCTCCACCTCAACTCATGTGGCTTAGTTCCAAAATTGCAGAGGCCAATTGCTGATCCCAGTTCATATCATGCCAATCCAAGAGTACACGTTTCAAGCAGGATGATGAATGTTTGCTGGACACATATGACTTTCCGGTCATTCTTGTTGAAATGTTTAACGTTGATGGCCCCTCAAGATCATGCACAAGTCCAAACTGTGCTCCTATATTCAATTCTGTACAGATTTGGATGTTGCAGGTTTCATTCATTGCACCCAAACGGAATTGTTTTCATATTTTCCGCCTTTCTCATAGAATCTATTAAGAATAACACTCCATAAACAAGTGGGGTGTTGATGAATGGCCAGGGTACGCTTCAAGAAGCCGAGGACTTAAGTGCGAACCCCCATTCTATTGGCCACTTACTCAAGAACATATTTTGATCTACTCGGAATGTATGATGTGTGGGCCTTATGCGTGCCCAAGAAAATTAGCAACGCATACAACGATTTACAACGATTTAAGAGGTCAATTGCCCTGCCATTCTACTTGGCTCCTAAGGACTGTAGCATTCTTTGTTACAATAATAATAAGAGAAGGCTTATCATAAGGTCAACCTTACGCAAGGCTTCAGTGAGATTAATTTTTGTAGAGTCATTGTTTTGGAACTACCATTAAAGACAAGTACGAGACTAAGAGGAATGGGTAGCAAATTATAATGGTAGGCTCCATGTGGGACACTTTCGATAAGTGGGACACACTAGTAGTAGTAGTAATAATAAAATAATAGTAATATAATCTTGGGTGTAAAATAATACATGAGTTCCTATACTCATAATAATGCTAGCATAATCTTCAGTATAAAATAATAAAAATAATTCTTGAGTTCCCATATGAATAGTAATGCTAGCATAATAATAGTTGTAGTAGTATAATATAATCTTCAATATAGCTTCAGTGAGATTAATTTTTGTAGAGTCATTGTTTTGGAACTACCATTAAAGACAAGTACGAGACTAAGAGGAATGGGTAGCAAATTATAATGGTAGGCTGCATGTGGGTCACTTTCGATAAGTGGGACACACTAGTAGTAGTAGTAATAATAAAATAATAGTAATATAATCTTGGGTGTAAAATAATACATGAGTTCCTATACTCATAATAATGCTAGCATAATCTTCAGTATAAAATAATAAAAATAATTCTTGAGTTCCCATATGAATAGTAATGCTAGCATAATAATAGTTGTAGTAGTATAATATAATCTTCAATATATAATAATAATAATAATAATATAATCTTTGGTATAAAATAATAAAAATAATACGAGTTTTTATACACATAATATCAGCATAATGCGCATAGGGTGGACATGTCACGGTGTAGCGAAGTAGACTATCCGTGACACGTGTTGGGACACACACATGTGTGGAAGTGCTATATACTCCGCCTCATGCTTGGCCTAAACATTGGGGCTATACATTGCGTTTGTACATCTAGGTGAGCATGGTGAAAGCTTCTCTAGGGAAAGTACAGTTTTTAATGGCCAATTAGTTGATGTTAGTCTATAATAATGACCATAGAAAGATGTTTTTTGAATAAAATGAGAGCATAAAACCACACGTATTATGCTCATTTTTTTTATGAATGGAAAAATTTTCATTAACTCATAAATGAAGAAAACAAGTAATGAACATGACATAACAACTCTCCCTCAAAGGGAAATAGAAGCAAGCTAAAAAGCAAATAAAGAACTGAACAAGCCTAATCTTGTAAACTTATGAGCAGCTGGAAGAATCAGGCTCTCCAAAATTCTTCAAATTTTGATCCTTCAAGGCAAATGCATCAATATTATTGACAAACTTCTTGTATAACAATGCAGACAAGTGTAGAAGCATTCTTTCTCCTATCCTCAAATCTCCGCTAGTCATCCCAAATTAAAGTGACATTGGCACTAAAGAAAGGCTTTAGGACAATGGCAAGCTTGGTTGTTGGAGTTAATGAAGTGCAAAATCCATTCCATCTCACCAACAAATTCAAGCACAACCTGGATAATATGGCATTTTGATATATGCATAGTATCATGCTCACTTAGTTGGTAGTATTTGTAATTTAAAATAATTTGATAATTTAACATTGCATATCCATCTTAAATGGTCATCATGGTTTGTAACCCGATTCATGGCAGACAATTTTTCCATTGAAACAATCTGCCTTGAAGATTTTATTGTCACAATAATGTAATCTTCCACCGTTTTGACCTTTGAAGTCTCCTATATAAAAGTATCATTGTAGGGTCATTGTCACCTATTAAATCATGAGTAGCTTTCTTTGACAAACAATACTTGTTAGGGTCTTCCCTTTTACCATATTCATTGTATCAAATGGTCCTACTAGTAGGACTAACACTATCGGATAATACCCAAATAATGGACCACAATTCAACTAGTGCCTTCACTTTAATCCGCTATGAAAAAAAGTTGGATAATAAGCCATTGGTATTTGGATAAAGCCATAAACCACAACCTTTTCTTCTTTTTGGTACTTTAAATGGGGCACGAGATAATGAGATCACTAGGCTTCACGAATGAAATCAGTGTTGTTATTGCTATGTTGTATGTGTTCGAATTGGAATTCAACTTGTTTCCATTTCTTTTGTGGATCCTACTATCCTTTCCCATACAAGATACTTTTCATATTCCAAGGACAAAAAAGCTTGTCTTTTGGCTCTAGTATAAGTCTTCTTTTTGTCTTTTTGATCAATCTCTTGACGTTCTCTTTGTGCGAGAGAGTAGAGAAAGGGAGATAAGAGGAAGCTCTTGCAATTACTGTTTATTGGAGAGCTTGGTGGCAAAAAATCCTGATAAAATCTTGTGCTTATTGTTCAATTATGGATAATGATTTTCTTACAACACTTTATGTCCAACAAAACACTACACCAAGTTTTGATTGGACATGGAAAAATAAGTCCTCCTATTATCTTGTGAGGCCCACTTTTTTCCATCTAATCAAAACCTAGTGTAAGATTTTCTTTGACAAAAAGTGGTGTAAGGTTATTGGCATCCATAATTATAGTGGATTTGTTGTTGATCAACTTGTGGCTGTGGCCACATTGTAGAACTATGTAAATTATATTGTAAGTTTTTGTCCTGCTTGTTGCATGTAATTGCTAGGTATTTACTTTTAGTTGATTCTAGTTATACAATATTGTAATTTAAACTTTCCGTGTATGCACTTTTGTGTTGGTTGATTATTAGTCTTAAGATCTAGGGTTAAATCCATCTCTATAAGAACGTCCTTGACAACTTGATGGGCCAAACCTGAACACATGGATTTCTTCCTCCATCATATGAATTTGAAATTTTAAAATCTTGGAATGAGTAGCAAGACTTGACAGAAAAATAATGTGAGGCTGCAACACCATCTATTACAAATTGTACATTTTTTAGATGAATCCCTTTGACAAGATGGTTTTTTCTCAAAAGATACAAAATGATTTTGGACAAACCAAAGGGCAACTTCAACAAAGTGTAGTAGATTTTCCGATAGTAACCAAAAATGCCCTCTTAAGGTCGTAAGCACATTGTCGTGAAGGAGTTTATGAAGTAAAAATGAAATCCATTTTAGTTTCATTATGTTGAATATGCGTAAGCAATTAAATACAAAATGTTTGCCACACATTCATGTTAAATAGTTATTTGTAATAATATAAAGAGTACCATTTGGATGATGGGCTCATGCTCGCTAGCGTGACCCCCATATTACCTAGTTTTTCCAGGTTGCATTTCCCATTTCCGTTTCCATTTCTTACCAATTTCCGATTATTGTAACTATGGATTTATCAATCAGTTAAGGATGGCTAAGTTGATAGAAACTTAAGCTTGGATAATTGAAGATGGGCAACATCTCATATCAAGTTTTCTCTTGTATTCTATTACATGAAAATATGCTCAATCTAGGCCCGTATGGTAAGTATTAATAACCAATCGACTCATTACATTTACATCAAGTTCAAGATTGAGCTAAGAATGAAGCCACTACTACTTAGAAATCAATTAGCTAAAATATCCAATTGAGATCGATCGACTAATTGAACCTTGTAAATCTACCTCTATAGTTGCATTTTGTGAGATCTCTTGAAGTTCGGTTGAAACTGCTTATATATTGTTATATCAATGAAGGACAAATGAACAACTTAAATAGTTATTATTAAGTGAAGTATTAATGAATGTGACTTTTTCACTAAAATCAATGTCATGGATCTATTGCTAGACATGCTTTATAACAATTGGGGGTTTCCCAAAGCTTCTATTGGACCAAGAGTAAAAAGAAGTATTGTATGGTCCACTTGATGGTGCAACCTCAATTGGCTACCAACTACTTGAGAGCTGACATATAGAGAAATACAAAGACCGCTCCCATTGTTGTTTACTAAAAGGCACCATACAGATCAAACAATGACTTCTTGAGATTTGGCATTCAAAGAAATACAAACAACAATCTACCAACATGAGATGGTTGAAGTTCAAAACAAGATATTACTGGGCATGCGACTAGGTTGAAGTTCAAAACAAGAGATTATTGGGCATCAGTCGCATGTTGGTCTATTGATGAAATCAATATCATAGAACAACATCACATGTTAGTCTAATGATGAGACCTAATTCAGCCTAAATCCCATATGAAAATCAATAGCATAGAAACACCCCACTTGGTAATCAATTCCTTGATTACACACAAGATGAATCTTCATGCCTAGCTATAATCACCAAATCTTCAATGACATACACCGCACCCAACTTGTGTGATCTTTAGTCCACAACATTTCTTTACTGTCTTTTGAATCTTCAAAATTTCATCAAAGATATAAGCATTCAACTTTCTACTAAAGGTTTGAGAGTAGTCTAAGACAAGAAGTAACAAACTACTCTTGCAACAAACTCGTAAGAGAATGAATAGAAACTCTTAGAAGTTTGAATAGATTCAGAGCATAATGATGAACAATTCAAAAATCTCAGAATGAAAGAGTATTCCTGAAAAAAATTGCAAAACTTGAGAGAGAAATATGAGCCCAAAGGACATTCAATAAGAATAAATTCTCTAGGGCTTTTCCTGACTTAAGGCATACCCAAATAGTCACAGAAAGCATGAAACCATCTATTTATAACCCCATATGTTGGTTGCATGAGTTTGAGTATAATTAGAATCGTACCAATTCATAACTTTATGTTTTCACAAGATGTCTCACTTGCGAATATCTTCAAAGTCAAATGTTCACATAGTTTTGGTTGCACTTTTGACTTTGAAATTTAACAAATATAAGAAGTTGTTCTGAGTGTGTAACATCCGGGAATTTTCAAAATTCTTGAAGTTGACCATGGGAAATTAGGGTGTTAGGCCCCTTGACCTTCTCATTGGAATAACTTAATCAATGCTTATAATTGGTGGATGAAATCTATATGGATGGAAAGTACACAAAAAGAGCTTCAAAATACCACCAAGAACTTGTGAATTGGAGTTTGGATGAGGGAGATACGACCATTCGAAGTTAAACATATCATGTATGACCCATTTACCCGAATTGGATGCGCAAATTATCCGTTTAAGTCACTATCCGAGCCCAATCAATTAGTATTTCAAAATTATGTTTTAGGGCCCAATTTGGTTGCTGAATTGAAGAGATTTTGACCTAATTTTTCATTGGATTAGGAGCCCTAATCCCATGCCTTTACAAATGAAGTATTAGGGCTTTTTGGGGGAGCTTTTGGACGATGAAGGAAAGGAGAGAATTTTCCGGTAAGACTCCGGCGAAGTGTTGGCAATGGTGGATCGACGACAACTTGGCCTCTCGAGGTAGGATTTTGAATTGAGATTAGAGATATTTCATTATTAAAATATAAATCATTTTTATAAATGATGTGAAAAGTGATTTATGCAATCACTGTTCACTTTCATTGTACTGTGTTTATTTTCTAACTGCCGACCAGTCACCGTCCTACCGTTGGTGGTTGGACCCATTGCGGGAGGGGCACGTTGGCCCTGGCCACAGAGACCTTGGATCATGCAGCCTTGGGGGCATAGGATCAGTTGCCGCTGGGCCATCATAGTAGGTTAAAACAAAAAAGAGGAATAGTTGGGGCCCTGCTTCCCGGCCATCGATGGCTTGTGATGGGATTTGGGCATCCGGACTCGCCATATGACAACAGTCTGGTTGATCCAGTCTCTTGCCAGGCCGTGACGAGTGGTCAGCAGTCTTTTTCATTGATTTGCAGCAGCACAAAAAAAAAGGTAGCGCTTTACCGCCATGGCCGGCCATCGGGCAACTACTAGACCAAGGGTGTTGGAATCGCCACGTGATGGCGATCCCATAGGCCCTGGCTACCGCCTCGCCGTGGCGGCTGGGGGCGGCGCCGGCAAAAGTGGAAATGCCTCTGGCTAAACGCGGGGAAGGCGACCCGCATCGCTGGTCCTCTAGGACAGTTCTGGTCGGGTGACCTGAACCAATTAATTCTAGACCTAGACCGGTTTAAAAAAAAAAGAAGAGAAGGGAAGTGAACCGGGTCCGGTTTAGGGGGATAAATATGTCAAATCAATTATAGAAAAATACTCAATGACCCCAAGAGGTTTCGGAGTATTATGAAAAAGTTTTAGACCATGAAAAAATCCCAGAGACTATAAAATGACCCTTTTACCCCTTATAGTTAAATTACCATGGGCAAACCACTTACCTGACTTTGGGGCTACGGTTTTGGGGCCTATTAGTTGATCTAAAAATTGATAAAATTCTCAGTGAGATTTTAATGTGTAACCTAATTATTGGCCAAATCACTTAGTAATGAAAAATCTCAATGAGTGGTTAATTAACCCTTTTGCCCTTAGGCTCTATAGTAAACCATTAGCCAAACCTGGGTCGGTTCAAGGGGTTCAAGACCCCGTCACATGCCAAGAAAATTACATAGAGTCCATGAAGTCAAGAAGTATGCTTGAGTTCAATTTTGGACCTGTCAGATATCAATAAGGCTTTAAACCAAATGAAAAAAATACCCTTTGAGTGAACAACTGACATTCGTGTGAATGGAAGCGTGAGTTAGTTGGAAAGTGGAGCCTTTTGAAAGGCTAATGACTTAAAATAAATAAAAGGATTGTAAGATGACCAAATTACCTAAGGAAGGGTAGCATACCCTAAGTGGTAGAATTACCCTAATGCCCTTAGGGGGCAGTATGTTATATTTCCGTTGAAACAGATAACCTAGCAACCAAGCTTTAGGGTGTCCTAGAATGATGTTAAATAGCTTCCAGGAAAGGGGTGTGACTAGTAAGAAGCACGAAGACCTTGACAGGTCACAGTGTCATGGGAAACAAAGGGAAGAACCCTAATTCTCAAGGTTTAAGGTAGTGTATTACACGTGTCTGCAATTGAGTACATCGATCGACTAGAGTGTTATATATGTAACTCACGGGAGGTATTAGAGTTGTTTACACTCTCGGGCTTGAATTCGCTGAGCCCTAGCCCTACAAATGAGTGCAATGGGCCTTTGTTTATTGTTATGAACATGTATGACTTAATGTTATTAATGTTGCTTACCTTGGCATATGCTTTTATTATTGATACTTTGATTTATATCGGTAACTTAAGATTAATGAAGTTTAATCAAGAGACATGGGTTGCCGTCGGATTGTGGAGAGAATACCTAATCAAGATAATGACTAAAATACCCTCTTTAGGGTTGGGACCAGTTCATGGAGTGAACGGGACCCTGACATAGAATTTTACCTTGGTTAATTAACCGAGGTGGGTACGAGATGTTCTTTGAGTCATAGCTTAGTGGATGAGCTATTTAGTGGGCCGATTCACATGGTAAAGAGGACCCAAATAGTTGAGTGGACACTTGACTGGACGAAAATAATATAGTCTAAGTTTTAGATGTTTAGGGGAGTCAATGGTCATAAGGACCTGAGGCTTCTATGGATACAATAGTAATGTCTTATAAGGCATTTTCTCCCAGAGTTAGGATGGTGGAGATTGCAATGTGCTTCTTCATCGCCACGATGGTTTGGGTATTGATAAGGGGGTCTTTACCACGGGTCTCCCCCAAGTTTTCCCAGGACTATTTTGTACGTACGAAAAATGGAGTTGTATGAGCATCATGGAAGGTTTGTACTTCTTGCCAATCTGTGTCCATGAGCACAGTTGGGATCCTCTTCTCCAAATTCGTGGCAGGCTATTGAGAGCCCTGAAGATTTGGGTCAAGCTGCTATTAAGCAGTCTACTCCAAGGTTGAAGTACTATGTCTAGAGATTTCTCGAGGGGCAAGTCATCTCTGAGCAAGTGGAATGATTAAAGGACTTACTAAAATGTAGGTTGGTTAAAAATACCTAAGCATTGCATGTGTGATGCTTGCTTCGTAGGATAGAGTAGTTTCTGGGCCGAACTATGTCTGGATCCGATCTTGTTGGAAACATTGGAGATGTTGTCTAACGAGTATGTAGGCAACTAACATCGGGTGATGTTGGCCCGATCCGAAAAATATTAATAAAACCTTTTGTCCTTTAGAAGCTTCTTTTGAAGGCGGAGAGATTTCATTGTTGCTATTGTGGTTGTTTCATTTGGTTGGGTACAAATTCTCCAGGCGACGACAAGTGAGACTAAGAAAGGTGAGCACAAGAAGAAGATTCTGCATTTCTGCAACTCCGGTATGTTAGTGTACTTTTAGCGTGAGAGTCAACTTGTTATTTATTTTCAGATGGGTGACAAACATGTACTTGATGGATGAGCTGTTGTTAAAATTTTGAGATGTGTAAATATCATATGATTTGATATCCGTATATGTGAATCCCAGTTATCATGGCCTAGATATTTAATTGAATTATTTCTTTTGTATTCAAGAAAAAAAATTCTCGCTACTTACCATTCGTGCTATTTAAAAATGCTTTTAAAAATCTGGGTAGTGACAGAGTGCATCTTCGAACGCCATGGTTTTCTAATTCTTTGAACTCATCGAGTGCAGCAAGACTTGAGTTAAAAATTGAACTCTTCCATTCAATTCTTTTTCTAGTTTTTGGGTTGATGTGAAATCAATGCAACTGATTTGGAATAACCTTCAAAATGTGCTTATTGATTCCCAAATATCATGAAGCTTGTTGAAGACATCCATGTAGCTTCAAAGTAAAATAAGACTTCCAGCTTTTCATTTTCTTCATTGTGTATCTTTGTAGCCAATCTTCATATCAATAACACACCTCAAGTTTGTAATCAAAAACATATTCTTGCATCATTCTTTCTTACATTTATGTAGTGTTTTTGTCATAGGATTTTTCAACACATAATTCTCTTTATACCTTGGATTGATAGATATAGAGTATACATGTTTTGTATTTCATATTACATTGGTAAGCATATGCATACATTGCATCCATGTATATGCATAAGATGGAATTGCTTAGAAAATATTTTATTGTTGACATGATGATGTGTAATAATTACATGTTAGATAGTTATGTATTTTGTTATACTGAATTTCATGCTAGTATCATGCTAGGACATGTAGAATTACATTCAAATGTGATTGGATTGAGGTAGAATTAGTGCTTAGACAACTAGCATCATCTAACATTTTTGGTGCGATCCAATTCCTGCATGCACACTTGTTGTTTGTATTAGAGTACAAAAAGGTAATGTAACAATAGTAATGAAGGTTTTAAACTTTAACATCCCATATTTTCCGAAGAAAATTTTATAATTTATTTTACTAAGCTTATATTTTTAGGTCATCAGTAACCATTGACATGTCAATGAACTTGCCGATTGAATTTTAGAAATTTTATAGGTTGACTCATCGACATGTCGTTGAAGTTGCTACTACGAAGTACATGCATGCAATTGATTGCAAATAAGTGGTGGTTAATCATTTTGAAATTCCTAGGCAGTTATGATAGTATTTAAACCATAGAAATGGTTTGAGAAGAAAAAACAAGTCTAAGAAGAAGACCTGTAGCAGAAGAGAGTATGGTGGACAACACAGAGTGAAACAAACACGAGGAGTTTGAGTGGCACTTAGGTTTCAAGGTTGGATCGCTTTTTAAATTTGAGATTTTATCGAAATCATGTAGTTTTGGATTTTCTTCACGTTATTTATGAATTGAGTTGGACATGTTGTTAATTGAAGTGAAATCCTTGAGTTTTGTAATTTTCAAAGGCAAATCCATGGCTTTTACTATTCTAGGAGTAAAATTATGGTTTGTGTCAATGATTTCTTCTTTAGAAAAGATTTTCAAGGATTTCATACATAAATGTGGTTTTTCCAGGATGAATGAGAGCATTTGTTTGGGATTCTAATCGTCAGTGGAGTTACTAACACGTAGGTGATTACACCTGCGGAAGGAGGAAGATGAACAATGCTCATACATGTGGCATAATAAGCATGCTAGTTTTGGTCATCAGCAGTGTGCACAATGCCTTAGTGAAAGTGGTAGAATAGTGTTATTCCAATGTCGGTAAGGTTCGATATGTCGGTGAACTCACCAATGGTGATAAGTGAGGGTGTCAACTTGTCTGTAAGTCATTGATAGAGTCTGATATCTATGTTGGTAAGGTTTGACGTGTTAGTGAACTCATCAATGGTTATCGGTGAGGGTACCAACCCATCTATAAGGTTATTGATAGAGTGACATCTTTGTCGACAAGGTTCAACATGTTGGTGAACTCATCGATAGTCATTGGTGAGGGTGCCAACCCGTTTATAAGGTCACCAATAGACTCTTACATCTCTATCGGTAAGGTTCGGCATGTCGAAGAACTCATCATTGGTTATTGGTGAGGAAACCGACCTATCCATGAGGTTACGGATGGGACCACAGAACCACTGTCAGTAGGGTTTGACATGTCAATCTACCCACCAATAGTCATCAGTGGGGTAATCGACATGTCAGTAAGGCTGCCGATGGAAAATGTGATTGGTGGATTTCATTATGATTATGGCTATAGTAATTATAATTGTTATTGTATGGTTCTTGATGAATAGTGTGATGTGGATGAAAGATCAATTATGTACATATTACTTAGGGGTTAGTAAACCCCAATACATGTGTATGATACTCTTGATTGTGATGAATGAGTACCTAAAAGACTATGCATATGACATTCAAGGTCGTAAGAACCCTTGGTGCCTTGGCTCCAAAAGTGAGTCGTTAACCACATAGACAAAAAGGGTTTGGTATGAAATAGGACTAAGTCTTCCGGCTCTCTAAGGATGTGAGTTATGTTGAACTACTTTCCTAGCCCATGAGTTATGTTTGAATGGACTAGAGCATTAAAATCTAATTTGTCTAATGCAACGCAATAAAGGAGGTTTCGCTGATCATAGAAAGTCAAAATCTCAACACTAGGGTCCTTGATCCCTAGTGAGTCTTTACTTCATAGCATGATATAGTAATGTGATGACCCAATATTTAGTAGAGTGGAGCTCCTAGATGAGTTCATTGCGTCTAGAGAACCTTTGGGAAGGGTTTTGCTTATGAATGGAATGATTATTATAAAAGGTATGCACTCTTTCAATTGTGATGAATTGTCTAGTTTTCTAACGAGAATTCCATAGTATGTTGATCAAATCTTAATGTTTATTTAAGATTGCTATCCCACTGAGTATTCTTGTATACTCAGCATCATTTTAGTGCTGGTGTTCGGGTCAAGATTAGAAGGTAAATGGGAAGGTCATAGTTATAGTACACTTCTACCTCACTATTACGGAGATTCTTCAACTAGGTTTAACTAGGCACGTGAGTGTGCCATTTTTCTTTTATTAGTTTGGATATTATTAATAGACAACGATGACCTTGTGGATCCTTTTAATATTTTAATGTAATAGCTATATAGATTCTTATTAAAGTTATTATCACATCAAATAATTGTGAAGGTTAATGATACTCATAACCCTAATTATTTATTTCAGTGATTTACTTCATACGTTTTACCACTACAATTGACAAGAAGGAAGGACAGAGATTTGTGTTATTTTCTTTTAAAAGGAAGGAAAAATATATATTTTAAGAAAAATTTGTATGTGGAAATTAGAGGTGTAATGACAACAATGAGATTTCGAAATCAAAGATTATGTAAAGATTGAATTAGTGGGAGTAGAAATTGCAGAGTTTTAAACCATTGAGTAGTTGCAGAAAAATGTGTACCATTGTTTTAATTAATGTTGTGAATATTAATATGGTGTTCACATGTAAAAAAAATGCCCTGCATTTTGAGTCTTGACAACAGTCCCTACCCATATGGCTAAACACTCATGAGTACATTTTTTTATATTAGCAAGAATGCAGTGCACATTGCATGTATAAATATATTTTAATTAATAAAAAATAAAACAAATTAGAGATAGAGTGTATATCAAACAGAGGTCACTCTTGACAAGATAACTATAATATATGTTTCAAACAACATTATGATTATAAATCAAACGCATAACTATAAGTACTATATCAACCCAAACACATCATAGTAGGCACATTTGTTGAGGGAACTTATTAGAATTGAAACAAAAAATTATATGAAATATAGAAATAATGAAAAAATGTATCTTTGGGAAGCATACCATTGCTCGAAACCACCTTCAAATAACCATACCTATGTGGGGCCTTATTTGATAGAGTTCCTAGAGAGCTTTCCAACGGTACCAATAACATGTGAATTCAAACATGTACAATATAGGAAAAAAATATAAAAAGTTATCATTAAAAAATATATTATATGTGTGGGATGCAAAAGGATTTCTAGAAAACATACTCATTTGGGCTTTTCATTTGATAGAGCACATGGAGCTTTCTAACTGTACTAAGAATGAGCAAAAAGTGGGGTAATGTCATGTCAATGACATATAATTGGATGACATGTGGTAGTCACGTCAAAAAGTGTCTAGGATGGTCATATACTTTTGAGTCAAAGTAAAATATTTGATCAAAATATACACCAAGTCAAACCTGAATTTATAACCATTATTGAAAATTTGAGGATAGCATAAGAAGTTTGACAAATATTATCATACCCTTGGTGCTTTATATTCTATGTGAGACTCTTCCCCTAGGTCGTTACCATTGTGCAAGCCCACCAATTCTAGCTTTATTAATTAAAACCATCAAGCATGATGTCATTATTTTGTGTTACTTCGTGGCTCTTGATTCAACATGAGATTGCACCATCTTAGTTTGCATCACTTCATTGGCTAGGGTTTTGTGTGCAAGGTGATTGCGAACTCATTCTACTGCATCGGTAATGAAAATAGACGTCAGATTTGAGTTGCCTGAGAAGCAACTAAATCAAATGGCTACTCAATCCTAGTTTTTTAGCCCTCCTTATCCAGGGTGGACATTGATGAGAATTACATTACTAGATGAATCTGGCTACATGCATGCACCAAGTATACACAAAATAAAGAGCAAAAGATAGAGAAAGAAAGTTTCTTCTTCTTCAGCAACATTTTAGAGAAACTTACTGACTAATGATGTAATGATTCTAAATTTCTTGGTAAAATTTTCAGTATTTGATAAGATGATCTTACAGTTTTTAATAATTTTTATTTAGTTAAAGATGTTTATGTGATAATATTTTATAAGATTGTGGTAGAACTTGAGAAACGAGCAAATGAGTAAAAAAAAAAACGTGTGAAACATAGGTCGGAAGTGAAAGATATGACCTCGAGAAGCATGACTTATGATGGGGACCCACTTATAAAATATGGGAAGATCTACTCATAAGTGATTTGGCTTCATAGGGCTTATTAATACAAGTCCAATGGTACCAACAATGCGCAAACTGGAGATCGAAATAAAAAGATATGACAGATTGAAGGTAGAAGTTTTTATTTAAAAAAGAAAATATATTGCACGTGCACTTTGCTGCTTGACGAACGTGCTGACACACATCGGCACGTGACAAATGCGCTGAGCACATTCACCCCGCCATTTTTGGTGACGCTGCACCGCCGGGTGAAATCTATTTTCACCGGCAATTTCTCATCATTTTCTTGTTTTCTATGCTTCTGAGCCATTTTATGTCTGTTATAACTCGTTTAAAAACCGTTTCCTACTAAATCAAGGGTATTCTACAGAGTGAAGGGTCATTTTCTTAAACCAACCTCTCTAAGATCTAGAAAACCTTATCTTTCTCCTCAATCTTTCCATATCTTATTTATATTGTTTCCATGTCATTTTAAGTCCAATCCTGCCCGTTCAAAAGACCTTCTCCATTGAAGTGAATGTACTGGATGCCATGGTGGGGTTATTTTATCGTCTAGAGCCTTTATAGTTACAAATTTTATACTCAAGATTAAGGTAGGGTGTTTTAAACTCTAAATACCTACTGTATTGATCGAAGTTAGTTTCTTTTGAAGTATTTCATTCAAATAAGTGTATGACGCTTGTTTTAATCGATGAATGAATTTTTTCTCGAATTATATGATCTTTTTGTTACATATATCTATGTGAATTAATCTTGTATGTACCGCTTTGTGTTTTGGTTATGTACACTATTTTGATATCCACCGAGAAAAATAATCGGCAAGTGGCATGCACAGGGTGGAGCATCATGAGGAAACTCTTTCCCTAAGTGGCCTCAGTTGTCCCATGAGTGTGGGGGTAGGCTGTTGGGTATCGGGGCTTGTGGATCTAATTGGATTTGTAAATTTGATTTGATTTGATTTTGGACAAATTTTAAAGATGTTCTACTTAGCATACTTTTTAGATTTTAAACCAATGTACTGAGTATAAATATACTCACGCACCCTCAGACTATGCAGGTGATGCAACGATGGCAGAAGTGAAAGAAGAAAAGATTTTCAAATAAATCGTGTGTTCACTGCAAATTATGTAATTATATATGTAACCGATGTGTAAAGACACGATGTACCCGAATAATTATACGTTTGTATAATTGCTAGCTCTATGTACAATAATCCTTGGTATGTATATTAATCTTTTGTTATGAACTTTAGTAATCATGTTTAAATACCTTTGGCAATGCAACCACTCCAATGTATTCTACAATGATCGTACAAAGGATAAGAAAAGAAAGTTATGACTATTCTGCATTAATGATGGTCATGTTCGGTCATGTGCATACTAATTATGTATGTCAAACAGGATCGTCATCATTATATCAACCAAAAATGGGCGGTCATTACAAATGATGACTTCCATTAAAGTACTGAAGTTTTATATAAGTTCTATTGGCATAAACTGTAAAATAAATGAGTCCAATCTCAGACTAAATAAGCACTAACCAATTAAAATTAGATAAAATAAACTATAAAAAGCCTAAATAAGTAAAAAAATGCAAAATTAAGTCCCCTCGAGTAGGGCTAGCAAACAGGCCTTGAGCATGTTTGACCAGCCCGGCCTGAGCCTGTATAAACATATACAAACGGGATGTTATCAGGCTCTCATAAAATAAACTGGGCTCTGGCTCCACTACGGGGGCCCGATAAGTCCCGCTGTTTGATTGTCCTTCTCACCTTGCAAACCCAAATCCACCTCCTTCGCTCTCCCGAGTTCCTCACCGTCATTGTCTGGTGCTCCGCTCCCGAATCCTTCATTCCTCTCTAGTGGATAGCTTCTCTGGGCGTAAACTATTATCTTGTGGATGGTCCTGGCTTCCCAATTACAGGGCGGATGGGGGAGTTGCTGGCGAAGCAATCTGTAGGATGGATGGAGCCATGGCTGATGAAACAGAGCTTTCCTTAGTCCACAGTTCCATCACCGTTGTCGTCTTCCTTTATAATCCTTGCCCTCCATGGAGCCTCTCCGCCTAGCCTGCCCCTCTATGTTGACTATAGATTTCGCTGGTAGCGACGGCCATCTCAATGTCAGAGACAGCTTGCACTTACGCCTGCTTGATCCTCCACGACGATGGGATTTCCATCTCAGTATCTTCTTCTTCTTCTTTAGTTTTCTGTATTAGTCAGTAGGATAACCTAGAAACAGTATGTGCATGTACACTGTGGGATTCCATAGAAAGAAACCCAGAAATGGTTTGAATATATTGGGTAAGTTGGCTGTCGGTTTATGGGTTTTCCTTGTTGGGTTTGGAACAGGCAGTGAAGATCTCAAACTTGGTGAATGCGGCGAATGTGAAGGTGGAGCCCTACTGGCCTGGCCTGTTTGCAAAGCTCCTCCATAAGAGGAGCGTGGAGGAACTGATTATGAATGTTGGATCCGGTTTGTGAACCTATTTGGCTTTCTTTGTGTTTGCTTTTTTGTTTTGCATTTGGGTATTGACGCTTAGACGTTGATGATGATGTGGTGAATTGCTCTACTTGTAGGTGGGGGACGTGCTCCTGTTGTTGTTGCCGCTCCATCTGGCGGTGGTGCTATTGCTCCCGCTTGTGCAGCCGCAGCTGAGGACAAGAAGGTGAGACATTTATTCCTTTTTATTGTTGGAACGAATGCGTTTCTCTTGTGTTTTCCATGCTTTCTTGTTTGCTGATGTTTTTCACTATCCGTGTTGCAGGAGGAGCCCAAGGAGGAGAGTGACGATGATATGGGATTCAGTTTGTTCAATTAGAATAGGATTTAGCGCACAAGTTTTTTATCAGAATTTTCTGGTTGATTGAGTATTTGGAATATCTTTTCTCCTTCTAGAAGTGTTAATGAAATTATTCTATCTAAACGAGCAAGCATTTTGTCCTTGAGCCCAGTATATGAATTTTGAGATTAGTTTGTTCCATTTTTTGTAGAGTGAATATAGGGAGGAATTTTCATGTTGGTGAGATGAACCTTCGTTCCATTAGACCTAAAAGCCATTTTGTTTTCTACTTTATAAAGTTTGTCATTTTTTTCATATGTATAGAGTTCTATATACTGGAAATTTGTGGTTTTAATATTTTTTGCTTCTTTGATTTTGAAAAATCCTTTAGCAGAATCTATATTTGGAAATCTGACCAGGGTTTTTTTATTTTTCACCAATTCAAATATGCTAAATTTGCAATGAAATTAATTTCCAGTTAAAATATGAAGCTTTATGAGTAGGGAAGTAGCTTTCCTATGTTTTGCTTTGTTCCTGCCTTTTTCCTCTGTTGGGAATTAACTGTTTGATGTCTCCTTTGATTGAATTAATGAATTGTGTTCTAGGTACTAGATTATGAACACTTGTTTGATCAAATATGTCTTGTGCTCTTCTGATTTGTGCTCATGTTGTTTAGCTATGGAAGGAAAATCAATTGGTTCAGCCATATCAATTGATTTGTGCTTTTGGTTTTTACAGTTTTAGGATTTTAGTTGTTGCGGGTGAGTGTTCGAGAAAACTTAATGCAATTATGAATTCATGATTCATGGTGAGTGTTTTGATTTTAATGTATGGGTCTCTACTGTTTGGGAGTAGGAATGCAAATTAATGAATACATGAGAATTTTCACAAAACTAATCTTTTTTCCAAGATCTGAGATATTACTTCATTTCAATCATGTTTTTGCTTTTCTTGAGTAAGTAATTAGTGTATTGTCACCTAGCTTCTTTAGATTTTTAAAATGTTGTACAGTGAGTCTATTCTCTGTTACAGTATCCTGAGCTTGATGTTTTGGCTATATCAGCCTATTTGACATACCACATATTGCATATCCCCAGAAAGTGAAAATGTGGAAGGAGGTGAGAATGGAGGATATCACATACGTGATATCACTTATATTACGTATGTGGAATTAACACTTGATTGAGGAATTAGTTGTCCATGGATATGCTCATACATTTGATGTTTTAACATAAGAAAAAAGAATTGAAGTACTTGGTAATTTATTGTTTAAGGAAAACAAAGTTTTTCTTTATGGAAACCAACATTTTTGAAGCAGCTAAATTTCTTCATAAACCAACATGGTTTTCTTTCTTGAATGTTAGAAACAAAGACTACCATCGTTCTGTACCAAAAAAGAAAAATTCATTTCCATGGTATGTTGTCTTATATTTCAATTAATTTTACTTTTGTCGATCTTCCAACTTTGAGCTGCCAGATTATGGTCTTAAATACTCTTTCTCATCCTTCGCAAATTTATTAATACATATCAACTGATATGGTCTTTTATATCTTTAAGTGTATTTTAAGTATTACATAGCATCTAAATCACATTTGACCTCGTAACAATCAAAATTACACCATTGATTGACTCGTACCAATTTAATCTAATTAAAAATATATGAAACTATAACTACATTAGGCAAGGGAAATTGAAACCCCTTCAGAAAATGCATTAAGTAGGTCTAATCCATTGAGATGGTTTCATATCTAAGTAGGATTTAAAATTTTATATATATCTTCATTTAGAAAATAATAAAATAATAATTTTTAATGAATATTTGACCGCAATAATCAAATTTTACGGTATATTGAAGTTACATCTTATTATGAGGCCAAAAATAACTCTCTTTGAGTTGAATGTAGTTATAGCCCGTTAAGAGCCCGTGACTGGTTCATAACCATTTGCATCTAAATGGGCTGCGAATAGTCGGGCTTAATGGGCTCAGGCAGGCCTGAGCCCGACCCGATTACCAACCCTACCTAGAGAGAAAATGACTCTAAAAAAGGCAATTCTAAACAAGATCAATTCCAAAATGGAATCTTAGCTTGTTTCTAAATTGGGTGATCAATCACTAGTAAGGGCTGATCGATTGCTCAGTTACTGTTCAAACAATATCAAGGATCGGTCGATCTATTGAAGCATTTAATCGATCTTTAAGGTTAATGGACAACACCCAATTGATCTCTCCTCGAAACCGAAACTATCATTCAAGATATTGGACTGTGATGTAGACTAGACCTAGGCAATAGATTACTCTCTGGGCCCGATCGTAATTAATTGTTGCATAATCTTGGGCCTTCGATTGTAATTAATTATTGCATACTCCATGTTTCCGATGTCAATTCTCCGTATACTTAAAAGCCAATTGATTTAGATAGCCTTCACACTCCTTTTCTCATGAGTGCCTCAATCCCCATACTTTGTCATTTTTCAATAATCATCGATATCATCCCGAAGCCAAGGCATCACTGCATGGACCACTTTTGGGGACAAATGTGGCTTCTTGTTCATGCTTTCCTTGAAAGTACCTTTCAGAATTTTGTTAGGGGGTTGGAAACACCTTTCTTGCAAGGTTAAAATTTCTAGTAACGATGCATAAGTTGCTTTCAGATAGAATAAAAACACATCAATCTGTTTTTAAAGGATAGTGATGTTTCTACGATACCTTTCTCTACACCCATAGGCCCTACACCAGCTATGACCGATAATATGACAATTCATTTTTCTCTATCTAATTATAAATGGTATTAGGCTTATGGTGTAAAGAAAATAAGTGTATAAATATAATTTTCTACTTTTAAAACCTAACAAATGTCTCTGTTGTTTTCTTTCAAAGTGGGAATCTTATTAATAAAGTAGTGTACCTTACCTTCCAATTACCCAAATGTCAATTTAATGGCGAAAAATCAATATTGATTGAAAAATGTACAAGTTCATACCCAAAATCAATGTCCATGGATGAGATGTTCTTATTTATAGAAAAAACTTATATAGTATCCTCTGCCTCATATTAATAGCTCTATTTGGTTTTTCAAAATGAACAAAATTTTAGCTCATTTTAAAAACTAAATAAAGCCATCCAGTTAAACTTATATAGTATAGCATTTTAATACTAACTGAGCCAAATTTATGAGGCCTAGTAATGACCAAAACCAATCTTAATAACTTTGAACTAAATTATTATTATGCATTGAATGTTTCTTGTAGGGTTCACTTTCACAAGTGGAACCCGAACTTGGATTGTCTTATTCACAAATGCAAATGTAAACGAAAATACTTGCCCATAGCTGACTAATTTTGATCATTTATCATAAATGAAATTTCAATCACATCTACAATGCCTTTATTAAAACGAAAAAGGGAAATAAACAAACTCCCCCACCAACTTTTCCAATAATCTCAATTTTTACCTTTACATTTTTGCTTAAGCAAAATCCCATTGCACAAACGCCAGTTGCACCATACTAGTTGTCATGGGGACAAACTAACACACCCAAGTTTGCCCCGTGATGGCCTGATTATGCCACACAACAGCTAAACCCTCTATATTTCACACTAAGGCTGCACCGAAAAAACCGAATTGAATTGAACCAGGTAGATCCAAATTCACTTCGGTTTGGTTTGGTTCTAAATTCGGTTCCGGTTCGGTCCTTAAGTTAAGGAACTAATGTATTTTCGGTTTGGCTCGGTTCTAATTTATATAAAACCAGAACTGAACCGAATATCTTTTTTTATTTTTTATTTCTAATCAATGAACGGTCGCTCCGAAAATGTTCCCGCCGGCCGCCGTTCTGCCCTCTACCTCCACCTTCCCATCGGGTGCTACGGCGCTACCCCAACCTTACCTCCCTTATCCGACTCTCCCTCTCCACTCTTCACTCTCCGGTGAGCAGCAGAAGGCCGGAAGCTACCCCGACCTGGCCGACCCCACCTCCCCTCTGATCCAACTTTACACCGCTGGCCTCCTCCACCTGTGGATCCGTTGCCACTGCAACACATCAAAGCCCTCGTCAGCCTCCGCACCAGTTACTACAAATCTCACCGCCATAGAAGCTTTTAGAGTCGCATCCACTGGACCGGCTTTGATTCCATAATCATCGACAAGGGTGTTAGAAATCCGCTGCCGCATCCAAGATCCAGGCCATCTACCAGGCGCGGCACATCCGAGCGCTCCTCCGCAGGATTGTTGCCGTTGACTCCGAGGCGCGTCGCCTCGAGCGCCTCATTCGGAGCCAAGACACTGCGGACGCGGTGCGGGGGGACGGCCGTGAGCACGTCGTGCTGAACGAGTGCCTCATGACGTTGCTGCTGGAGCTCAATTCAGTGCCCGGGGTCGACGAAGCGGTGCGGGTACATAGGAGGGCGGTAAGCCGTTGGGTCGTGGGGATGGTGGAGGTGCTGGACGCGGTGGCCAAGGAACGGGTGGAGGGCTGGCCCATCGGGATTCTGGTGAGTTGGGAAGAAATCGTCACTGAACTCAGCTGAGACACCAGCGGCAATGGGGGAAGACAGCGGCGGGGGTGTTATTACCAGTGCTAGAAGAGGCTGGGTATGATCTTTGGGGATGAAAAATGTAAATTTGACTTACTAATGATGATGTTTATAGAACCTTTCAAAAAACAGAACCCTAATTTCGGGAATCACCCGTGAGAGAAGGAACAGAGGTGTCAGCGAGCGTAGGGGAACTTTTGGTTCAGAACCAGTTCTCAGTTCGGTTCCGGTTCTATGTTGGTTCCGATTGGGTTCGGACAAAACCAGTTTCGATTTCAGTATGGGTTAGGTTCTTATAGGAACTGGCCAGAACTGTACCGAGATGCAGTTCTATTTCACACAAGTCTTTTCATGCCAAGACAAGTAAACACATAAAAGTATAAGGGAAAAGAGGTTCTCCCCAAAACCCCTTATTATAACAAAATATAATGAATAAGGCCCTCTATTTTGCTTCCTAACTTAGAGAACTCACTTACACTAGTACAAAAATTCCCCCTTACAAAGTTAAAAACAGCCCAATTTGCCCCAACACTTAGCTCACTGTGAACCAAGGTTTAAGAAGGTCTGGTCCCCTTTGGTTGAATCAGCCCCTAGCAAATTTACAAATGCGTGGCTGAATTATCTTCCTTCCAACAGGCCTCCAAAACTGTTCTGCAATGATTTGAATGCCCTCTCAAAATGTTGCACGCCCCCTTATATGGAGAAGGGTCGGAAATCCTACTATTACTAGAACTTACCCGCATTTTGTTACAAATTCTTAACCCAAGAGTCGCAACCCAATACAACAGGGAAAACATGTCATAATCGTACCCAAAACCATTTCTTCAAAGTCCCAACTCAGCTAGAAACCAAGCGGTGCCCTCCTTCAAGAGTCCTACCTCATCTCGCGGCCTTCAAGTCTCTTACTCCACTTCTAAGTCCTCAACTTGCATGCTTCTTTGCCTCAGTAGAGTCTTGACTGTGTTCACCAATCGCATAGAGTCCTTATCCCGCTAAGATTTGGCAGTCTTGAATAGTCCTGCTTGCATCCAACTCTTTCACTGTGTTTCCCACTTACGCTAGGCCTCTGGTGCACTCCTAGTCATGCTAGGAATCTTTGGCAACGAATAAGCCACCAACCTATATGACTCCTACTCCAGGTGGGAGTCTTTTGCAAGAGTCCAATGCAAATAGGACTCACCCCATGTTGATGGCGCCTAGCTCTCCATTGAATAGGCCAAATCAGTGTGCCAACGCTCCAATGCCGCCGAAACTCAGCATACTCATCCTGAAACATGTTTTCTTTGATTGTCTATTTGCCAAGGCTGAGAACTTGTCCACCCCTTCGCTAATTTAGCAACTAAGGGTCTAACACTAGTCCACCTTTAGAAACCAACAACATACCCTACAATGACAAAGGTTGCCTGCCACTATTTGGGCCATCAAAGTTAATTTTAACAGACCAAAAAGGGGGAGCCATCCACCCAATTCCAAACATTCTACGCATTGGCAGAAGATCGATCATGATTAGCAAAAATAGAAGATTCAGCCTGCAATGAGCACTACTAACACAACTGAACCGAAGGGTCAGGATTGGTGTTATTGAAATAAAATTGATAATGGAAATTCCAAATCATCCAGCAGAAATTAGCAAAGGTTGCAGTTATATGGCAACCTAGAGGCAATGGTCAAAAAATTTTAGGAGTTCATAAGCCTTGCACCCATTATCACCAATATAATCAAATACCTTCCAAAACATCTATGTTGGAATATAAATAAATATATAATATTTCTCTTTTGTAACAACACAGGGTTTTGAGAAATTGGTTTATTTTACATAGTATGATAGATCCATGTTATGGGAAGTGAGGTATTTATTAGGGGTGCTCACGAACAGAAATGGACACAGACATAAGGTTGTCCATGTCTGTCTTCTATTTACATACCTTTTGTCTGTGTCCGCCCTAATCTATATCATATTTTATATATGTCCATTTGCTATGGACACAAACCTACACAAGCAAATTTGGATAAATACTTTAACGCCTACATTTTATCTCAATTCAAATTGTGTAGTAACTATGTAATAAGTTAAAATTGTCCGAATATGCTATATAGGCACTAGATTCATGTTTTTAAGTTGTCTAGTACCTATGTAACATGGTAAGACTGTCATAACATATTACATAGGTTCTGAATTTATATTTTCAAGTTATCAAGTACCTATGTAGTATGTTAGAATAGTCCTAACATGCTACCCAAATACAAAATTCTATTTTTTACCTCTAATATTTAGTAATATACTAATATTTATGGGAAGCTTGGGTAAGGGTGGCAGATGTAGATGTCTATGGACATGGACAAGGGTATGTCTATGTCCATAGCTCCCTATTAGGACAGATAAAAAACTTAGTCCATATCCAAGTCCATGTCCGTCTTGGACACAAAAAAATGCCTGCCCTATATAAAAATGGACATGGACAGAGACAAATATCTGGACTACAAATGCCCATGAACACCCCTAGTATTTGTCCCCCAATTATGTTCTAGCTTAGGAAGAAAAAGAATATAAAATAAATAAATATTATATCTCTTTCTTAACCACTCTAACATTTTTGGAAACTTGGTGGTATCTTACAATTTAAACCATAAGGCTCAACTATATTAGTTAAGCCAAGATTTCCAACCAACTAATTTTCAGCTAAATTATATTAGTAGGTCATTGACAGCTCTTCTTCTCTTGAGGCACATGTAAGAATAGAACTAAACTTCCTACCAATATAAGAACTAAAAGGTATTTAAAAAATTATTTAAATCAACCTCATTACCATCATTCATACAAAATTTACCCAAACGTCCTTTGTAACTGCCTGCACTGATTATATAGATGCTCTACCAATCAGCAAAAGTTCATCTGCCCACATCAATTTTGGGTTTTCATAAGTTTTTCAAAGGAAAATGAAAGAGAAAATAGCATAAAGGCATGGATACTATTCTTCCGTTCCCAAGTCATCCCTTTCTATTGTTGTTAAAAACTTCCAATTCTTATATGCAAGATTTGTGGTAATTTCTTATATACCAACTTGAACTCCTTCAGTTGTTATACAACAAAAAAATCTACCTCCTTGTTCGCTTGCCCAACATAGCAAACTCTGCAACCTTAGTCTCGTAAACTACTCTTAAATTTGATAACTGTCCCCCTTAATTTAATTATCTTACCCAGTAACTATTTTTCAACACTTAACACTGGACTGCAACATCAAAAAGATGTTGGAAACTTTACTTGCTTGCGATTGTGAATGACGAACATATTATATGACAAAATTGATTAAGGCTAGTGTTTAACACTGTCCTTAAGACAAAATTTCATCCTCCCCTCAGTGCTTTTGGGATTCACTAGATGTTGCCTCCTATGATACAATGATCATGTACGTACACAATCGAAGCACTGCAAATAGTGCATTTGGCAAAGCAGAAAATTGTGTTTTCTCTCCTTAATGTAGACTTCTTGTTGAAAAAAAAGTACAAAAGACATACAAAAGTACAAATGACATAGAATATTTCATACACAAAATAATACTGAACAATATTTAAAGACAGTTTGTAGGGGGCATGACGATCATATGCATAAAGGGGTACAACAACAGTGAGACCAGACTCCACTAATATAATATAAGAAGGGATACAAAATAATGGTATATAATTTTATTTTATTTAATTAGCAAAAAATAATTAAAATTAATTAATTACAAATAAATTAGTCCCAAAAATTAGTTTAATTTGCCTAATGAAAGCTACCGAACTTGACCTGGGTTAGCTAACCATGACATATGCGTGGGTAGCCCAAAAGTGCATGGGTCTAACATGTTTCTCTTCTACAAAAAGTTGAGTAGCCCAAAGACCTATCTCATAAAGCCAAACTTGACTCTTATATACCTATACAATTTCCTTCTCACTTTAGATGCAAGATTATTTACCTTCCCTTCCTCTACCACTTGACTATTCTCATTCACTTCCACCATGGGCTTGAGCTCAATTCCATAAACACATTAAGGCCCATACCTATGTAGAATGGTGGGCTTATAACTTAAAATTATTTTATTTTTTGGGTTCCAGTAATTCTATCATTCCCCCACATGAATAAAATTATCTTAAATATAGTTCAATGACCATGCAGACATTTTGGAAAGTAAATAGAGGTAGTTTTTGTATGTGAAACTTCCCTAGTGAAAGACTATCGGATTTACTAGCCAATTAGTGAACATAATGTCTTGAACTGCTTAGTCGTTAGTGTAAACCAAAATAATATTATTCATACAACTACTTCCAAGACACAACATTGGTTCTCATTATTGTATTCATTTTGGCATGAACATTCTTATTTTTCATGAGCACTCTAGAGGATTTTATCTTATAATCCTCATATAAGTGACTTTTATTAAGAATATTCTACTATACCCCACTTGAATTTACTTAAGATATAAAAATTATTAATGGAATAGTTTACCCTACTTTTACTGCATGCATCACTGTCTCATCATAGGATAGGGTACAAGTATATCTCTACAGTGATTCTCCATGAGCTCCCACAATTTGGTTATCTCTTTGAACCTAAATCTTGGAATCTCTAGTTAACTAGTCTCTCTCTCCTCTTTCTCTTCTCTCTACACTCCTCTCTCTCTTACATGCGTGAACGTGAGCCTTAGAGGAATAGTGAGGATAAAGTAGAAGAATTTTATTTATTTTTTCTTTATTTATTATATACAAAAATATTAAATATTAAATATTAAATAAAATATATTATATTTGCAATTTAAAAAATTTAATATTTATTTATTATATATTTAAATAATAAAAATTAAATAAACTAAAATAATAAAACTATTGGAGATGCTTTTTTAAAAGTGTCGCTAATATTACTTAGCGACGCTTTTAATAAATGTGTCGCTAATAGTCTTAATTTTTTTGTATAAAAATTTTATTCTATTTTTGATGTATTTTATAAAAGCGTCGCTATTGTTAATATTGTTTGTGATGATTTTATAAAAGTGTCATAAATAGTTCTAAATTTTTTATTTTTTTAAAATATATAACTATTAGTGACAATATTTGAATAGCATCACTAATAGTGGTAATATTAGAGATGCTTTCATAAAGCATCCCTAATAGTTGTACTATTAACAACGCTTTGTAAAAAATGTTGCCAATAGTTATAAATTTTGCGACACTTCTATATGTGTCGCAAATAGTAATTTTTAGTGATGCTTTGTATTTCGTCCCGAATAAAAGCATTACTAATAGTACTTTTTGTTGTCGTGTATTTTGGGAAATTGTAGACTCAAACGATCAATTGTTATTGTTCATCGATCGATCGGCAACTCTAAGTTTTGTTTTGTGAAGTTTTTGTAAAATGTGCTGCAGTAAACGATTGATTGTTTCGACCGATAGATCAATAATTTGCTATAGTAATTGCTACAGCACCGCTACAATACCAAATTTCTTTTTTCTTATAAAAAAAATCTGATTAATCCTTTTTTAATCCCAATCAATCTTGAATAAAAATTTTACATACTTTAGTAATTTTTTACTCAATCCTCACACTCTAATATGATAAAACATTTATACTAAGTGTGTGATTGTGAGGTGTGTGTATATTTTTACCTGCGAAAACTCTTCTGAGTCTTCTGATCTGCTTCATCTTCACCATGTGTTCTTCAGCATGAAGCATTCTATTCTATGACTCAAATTACACATCAATTTGATATTGTTTTGTTCACTGAAATAAGCTAATATAATATTATAGCCACATATATTCTTAGAGTCCTCACTAGCCATTTACTTGTATCCTTTTAAAATAAGTCGTGCTTTATATTTTTTCAATTGATCCATCATCTATAATCTTTCTCTTGAATATTTACTTATATTCTAGGGGTTCACAACCTGATGGAAGATCTACCGACTCCCAAATATGATTTTGCATGATAGATTTAATTTTTCAATTTACAACCTCTTTCCAAAAAGGTGCTCAAGGAGAGGACATTGCTTCCTTTATAGCCTTCATGTTCTAACAAATAAGTCCAAAAAATCAAGACCAAAGGATTTTTATGTTTTAGAGCATTTACTATGTCTAGGTCTTGACTATTGTTACTTGACACATTAAGAGCTCTTTTAAGAGAACCCTTCTTTTGTGTAGAATTACAAGGAAATATGTGTTCAAAAAATAATGCATTCTTGGATTTCATCACAGTATTCACATTTACATCAATAATTTCTGTTTTATAAACAAGAAACCAATATGTACTATTGTTATTTTTATAACAAATAAATTACAATCAATGGTTTTAGGTTCTTTCTTTGGTCTTTTGGGAACAAGGACTATCATCTTACCAAAACACCTCCATAAATTTAATAGTTTGTAAGAAGGTTTTCAACATTTTCATAATTCATAAGGTGCATTCTTTACTTTCTTATGGGGTAATTTATAGAGAATATAATTTACTAAAAGCATAGGTTTCTCCCACAAGTTGTGGGGTAACCCAAAACTTAATAACATGACATTTATTATCACTTTTAAAAATTTCTTTTTTAATTAACAACTCTATTTTATTGAGTTGAATAAAATATTATTATTTGGTGAATAATGTCATATTATCAACAAAGTTCACTAAAGGTGATTCATATTTCCTACCTCTATCATTGCTTACAACCTTTATCTTTTTGCCAAGTTGATTATCAACCTTAGTTTTGTATTGCACAAATTTGTCTAAGACCTAATCTTTGCTTCCAAGTAAGTATACATAGCAATATCTTGTGCAATTGTCTATAAAAGTAATAAAATCCTTTTTTTCTCCTCTAGTCTACACAAACTTCAAGTCACAGAATCCAAAAGCTCACTACTTCCTTCAATACTCTTGAAGGAAGTCCTTGTCAATTTTGATCTCACTCAAGTTTCACATTTATGAGTAGAGTCAATATTGAACTTAAGTATATATTCCATGTTAATTACTCTACAAAGAGTATCATAATTAGCATGTCCTAATTTACCCTGTTATATCTCACAAGACTCAACTAGTATTCTTAGTATTAGTAACAAGTATAATAGTTAATACAATGAGCTTAAGCAACTCTTTGTCGAGATACTTTTTCCCACATATAACCTACTCTTAGTTAGTACAAATTTATTAGACTCAAAAACCAATTTGAACATCTTCTTGCTTAGCAATGTTCCTGAAGTCATTTCTAATACTACCTTTCCACTACCTTCAGCCTTAGAGTTAGAAGAATTTCTCACAAACAGTTCCTCTCCATTTTTCACCAGTTGATAAGCAAGAACATTTTTCTATTTCAGCATAAATATTGAGTGGCCTAGTGTCTACCCACTATTCCATTTCATTAGTGAGTAAATTCACTTTAGATGTTACTGCTACAAGGATAATATAAAAACATCATTGGAGAGATTCTTCACTTGAGTTATATGGCTTGTGCATTCTTATTCTTAGATTTTCTTGCTTCTATCATTTGTGATAATCCTTAGCTTTATGGCCTTACTTGTCACACACATAGCACTTACCTTAAATTTGACATTTGCGTAATCATTATTTAACTTATTAAGATGCTTCCTCTATTTTGTTGTTGTTGTTGGCCTTTTGCCCTTATTCCACGACATTGGTCTTTGCTTGTACAAAACTGTTATTATTCCTCTTTTTAGAAGCCCAGTTGTCTTCTTTAATCCTCAATCTCACTATCAAGTCTTCCATGCTCATATCTTTACGCTTATATTTCACATCGTTCTTAAAATTGTTCAAGGTGGTGATAATTTTTCAATCATGGAAGCCATTTGGAAAGATTTACTTAAGTTATGCCTTTTAAATGAATATCATGTAGGATTACTTAAAGTTCATGGACTTGACTTTTAAAATTTTGGAATCCACCATCTTGAAGGCTAGGAATTTGCCTACAACAAATTTTTTCGTGTTAACATCTTCTATTTTGTACTTTTTGTCTAGGGATTCTTATAATGCTTCCTTACTCTTCATTAAACTTTACACATTGTAGAATGTGTTGTCTAGTCCATTAAGAATGTAATTCCTACATAGGAAATTAGCATTTTTTTCATGTATCCACTATAACAAGAGCCTGATTATCACCCTCCTTGTCTTTGGTGAGTACTAAAACATATTCATAAATGAATTGTGCAAAATTTAGACTTGTAAAATAAAATAGAATCTTTTGTTGTCATTGTTTGAAATTTGCACCAGTAACAGGCGCAATAACCACTGTCAAAGCACTAGTAATCTCATTAGTCATTTCTGTTTAAAACAAAAGACTGTCTCAAATGCAGGTTCATGAAAATTGGAGCACATACAACAAACAAAAATATGAAAATATAGAAAAAATTGTCTTAAAAACGTTGGAAACCTTGCTTGCATTTGTGAATTATGAACTTACTATATGACGAAAATTATCAAGGCCAATGTTAAACTTTGAGTCTTGGCATATTTACATACACCCCATGATGCTTGGGATCCACTAGACATTTGCCTCTCAGGATATAATGATCACATACGCAAATGATAGAAGCATTGCAAACTGTGAATCTAACGAACCCAAAAACTGTGATTTTCTCTTCTTGATGCAAACTTGATGATGCAGAAAAAACCTGCATAAAATACATAAAAATGTACAAAAGAAAAATATTAACCAATATTTAAAGACGATATTTAAAGGGGTATAACAACAATAAGACAAGAACTGCATTCATATAATATATGAAGGGATACAAAATAATATATAGGGTGTTAAAGCAAGCTCGACTCAGTCATGTTCGACTCAACTTGACTCGAGTTAGAGCTCAAACTCAAAGTTCATCAAGTTAAGCTCAAATATACATATGTTCGACTTAAAGCTCAAGAAAAACTTAAACTCATATTATGTATATCATTTTTTTAAAAAATTATACATGCATATATTATACACAATATATAGATTCCATGTCTATCAAGTTTCAACTCCTTCCATCAAATATATCATTTTTTATTTTTTTTATATACAACTACTTTAGGCTTTTTGTTAGAGGACATAGATAATATGTCTATAGAGAACTAAAACCATTTTTTATAAAAAAAATTATTCCATTTGTCCTATATTAATTGTTTAAATTAAAAATTAAAATTAATTAAAACTAGTTCATTTAGTTCTCTAATCCTAACACATTGGACTACTTTGGGACTATGTTCATATTAATAATTTTTCTTTAGATACCTTTAGGTCACCAATTGCAAATCCAAGTAATAATTACAAGGTAAAGCAACTTGACTTGACTTAAACTCAATTCAAAATTGAAGTTTCAAGCTCAAGTCTAAACTTTATATATATATATATATATATATATATATATATATATATATATATATATATATATATATATATATATATATATATATATATATATGGGTTTAATATGTCTCTCCCCTACAAAAGCAGGCCCAGTAGCCTATCACATGAAGTCAAACTTAACTCTTAAATACTTGTACAATTTCCTCCTCAATTTCTTCCTCACTTTGAATGTGGGACTATTCACCATCCATTCTTCTACCACTTAATTGTTCGTATTCACTTTCACTATAGACTTTTGGGCAGGAGGTGCTTGAAAGGAATGAGATGGCAAAAGGAAAACTAAGTTCATTCAGTGAAAGACAATCCCATGAGTATGCGTTTTATGTGATTCTTATGCTCTTCTCATTGAAATCAATAATTTATGCATTTCAAATTATTATTGGAAGAATAATGTAATGCCAAAAACAGAATTTTGGCAACATATTACTTGGCAAGAATTTAATGGCAGCGTCATCTTTATTTTCCCTTTTTTCGCTATTGATCTTTCATTTAACATATGATCTCAATGAAATCACTCACTGATTTTGATGGCAAGATAGCTCACACCTCACGCTGCTTGAGTAAACGTCCCCATTACAACATTTGTCCGCATAAGTTATCAATAAATGATTACATTATGTAAGATCTGATCATTATTTTTTCTGGGAGTTTGATTACCAGAGTTTACATAAATAGAAAATAATTATCGATGGCAAAAAATCAAAGGATAGAAAAGAGTTACCCATAATTTTATTTTAAAATAAAAAAACCTCCTACAACCATGAGCTTCAATACTTGCAAGATGGTAAATAAACACGGCCTTTAATTTAATGGACTCGGTACCAAGTGGTAAAGTAAAAACTTAATATGAGCCCTTGATCACGCGTTTCAAACCTTCCTATCAGCAATGCGCACCGTCGATGTTTCCTGGACGGTTTTCACTCTTCGTTTTGTGAGGTTGCCTGAGTAGATATTTGATCCAAGTCGTTCATTACATTCATTACACCGACTAGTAGATTACTAGTGCATATAATATACAGATAATTGGTTATTTTCAGTTTTACCCTCCCATGTTTATAAATGCCAAAAAAAGGCATAATATATTATTCGGTAAAGAGACAAAGATATTGCATCTCTTTGATATGGTAGTAAAAAAATTTTGCGCTACCAAAATGACGTTCTTCTGGTTAGCATTCCGAGCTAACTATATGGCTAGCACATTAGCCAAGTACACTTTCGACAAGAACATGCGGAAACAAACATGGTACCAACAGAATTGGGCTGGAGGCGGACAAACTGAGGATAATGACCAAGATATATCATAGGCATCTAGAATACCCATATGGCCTCAACCTACAACGACGAAGGTGAAGGGCCCCGTCTTGAACCTATAGTTCGGCGACATCCAGTAAAAGTAATGACAACCGAATTCTATTTCCAGCATGAAAGTATGACTTCAAAGTCACTTTGGCATAGCTCATTTGCAACTTAACTAACAAGTAATATTATGAGATCGTCCCACACAAACAAAAAAAGTGCACGAAATTCAGGAGTGTTTAGAAATGTTTAGGGGGTATGGAATTTTATAAAGTACCATAGCAAGATTTAAATCTAAGAAACTAAACATGATAAAAAATTGAACATGAACAGACCAACTGATGAGAAATTACTGAAATAGATTTGAATACATCTATAAACTTACTAATAATGAAAAACAAAATGTGCCACCAGACTCGTATGGTACTGCTTTTGTGCTCCAAAGAGCAATCTAAATAGGTAGGTGCATCCCTCCTCACCATATCAGGAAAGAGGGTGCAAAATTGAAAACCAAAATAAGATCATCTTCTCAATTGATTGACTCCCCAATAGAAAAGCCTCAACAAAATATCAAGTCACTAGAAATAATCATGGTGCATCCATAAACTCAAAACAAAACTAATCTACTTCTCCTTTCGATTTAGTGAGACTTAACATACTCATGGACTATATTCAGACCTTCTGATTCTTCCCCAAAATCCTGTAGAACAAGGAGTTCAGGCAGTTAAGATTTAATTCTACTGAACTACTTTCAGAGGTTCAAGATTCGTTTAGACATAAATCACTGTAGTTTTGACATGCATTACCTTCACAACCACACAGGAACAACCAACCACCTTTCTGGCCTTCCCTTCTGAATCAATCTTGCAAAGCTGCAGAATACATGAAGTCAGACAGATAATATTGGCTTTTCAGATATTTTCACAATTAGATCACAAAAAACATAGACAAGCCACATACACAGAAGGTGAAACAACATATATAACTCAAACAACAAGGGATTAATTGTTGGAAACAATATAAGCAGAAAGGACCAATAACCCATAAAATTATGAACTTACACCAGCCCACTCCCCAAGAGTCTTGGCACTCGGTACTGTAATAAGATTGACACTGTGATCACCACATAAAGCTCGGACCAACTTCACATAATCTGGCTGGTCACAGTCCTCTGCAAGCACACAAAGTTGAGCTGTATTCTTCTCAATCACCTTGGCACCTTCATGGAGCCCACGAGCCAGACCATCATGGGCAAGGGATTTCTTCAACACCATCTGCAAAGCAGTCATGACGTCCATAGGCTCACCAAGGGTCGGTGCAGAAGACTCTGCTGCAACTTCTTCGCTGCATGTCAAGACACATTGGCAATCACACGAAACTCAAATAGCATATCACTATTACGAAACAAAAGTTATTTTTTGGAGTCAGTCAACATGAATTTGCCAACCTAGCAAACAGATGCTAGCCATCCTGCATAATATCTTCGACAATTCTCAAAATTTTCATCCTGAAACTTAATCATCAACATTTTGGTGATTGGTCTTCTACATTTTTGTCCATTTTAACAACCTCAAGAAGATAAAGAGGTTGTGAGGCGTTGGGCACAGAGACTTTAGTCTCAGCCTAGAGAAGACTTTTCCATAAGGAGGATAGACCAGGCTCTCTGCGCTCATGATGTCAGATGTTAGACGCCCAACAGATCGCCACCAACCCCCCTCCCCCTACATCTTCTGCCCCACCTGGAAGACAGCTTGCTCCGCATGACCAATGGCGACGCTCTGTTGCTGATTTCGCAGAACAAAGAACTACAACTCTAGTATTTTTCCATTAGAGAACGTTCAGATATGCAATTATTTGTCTTGAACATAGAAAAAATAAGGCAATCAATATACTCAAATGGAAAGACAACAAACATAGTTCAATTTCCTCGTAAAGCCAATGGAACCAGTGAGAAACACGCATTTCCAATTCAAAACAGAGTCTAATCGGAAAAAGAAGCACAGAAACAATATTTCAACAAAAAAGACTTGATCTCAATCACATTAGCCATACCAACTGCATCTAGAAAAACATAAAACTGAGATTCAGGATCAGATTTCAAGAGAGAACTCTCATTCCACGTATTTCTCTAAACCATGAAAGAAAGCAATCATAGCCAGATAAAGAATGAAGCAGAGAAGGTGAGAGACGAAAGCTTACCTCGCCATGGCTGCTGGTCTTGCAGAAGGCTTGGGATCGGCCGGCTGGAGATGAAAGCTGGCTAAGGCAAAACCAGGATGGAGGCGCTGGACAAAACCCTACCCCGATTCTCTTCTTTGACGGGCGAGAAGTTATTTACCAAAATAGATATGCTCGGTACATGGATGTCACCCGGGTCGGATATACGTGGTAAAACTTAACCCGGCCCGACTCTAATATGTTTAGGTTTGATTTTTTAAATTTAATTTAAATAATTATTTGAATTAAATTTAAGTTTTTTTTTTTAAATGATATTGAGTTCAAGACAAAATCTAACTTAAATAAAGTTATAAATATAATTTTTTTATATTTTAGTAAAATTTAACTTGACCCGACTTTAATAGGTTGCATTGGATTTTTAAATTTAACCCAAATAGCTATTCGGGTTGGGTTTTAGATTTAACTATTCAGGTCAAATTTAGATTTACAATTTTTAAATAGTATTGGGTTTAGGTTTCGCAAAACCCAACCTAAACCCAACCCAATGACATCCCTAGCTTAATAGGCTTAAGAAGTGGACCATTTCGTCAGTAAGTTTCCTCTGAGGCCCACTATTCTTCTAAAAATCTAAGAAATTAAAAACTCTTTCTAGTAGCTAAGGTTTTATCAAAGTTCATGTCATCGCCTAAAGTATTTTTTACACGTCTCTCTCTTTTTAATCTCAATATATTAAAGTTATAATAAATGTATTAAAATGTTTGAACTTTTTTCAAATTATTTAAATAGTAGGGTTCAAAATTTGTTTGCTTTTAGTCAAAATTATCTGTTTAAAAAAATTTAATCACAAGATTTGAACATTTAAGATTGAACCTCATCATGTAAACTTTTTTATTTTGATGTTATTATCAAAATATATAAAAATAAGGTTAAAAATATTTTAATTATTCAACTAAAAGTTTTTCTTTTGAAAAAAATTGATCACAAGATTTAATTCTCTAAGACAATCTTTTTCTCTATAATATCTTATTTTGATGCTTCTCTCAAAATAACCCTATCAAAATATTTTAACAATGGTGTTAAAATAGTTTTAATAATTGTGTTAAAATATTTTAATAATAGTGTTAAAGCATTTTGACAATGATGTTTAATGTGTATCTAAAGGGGGGAAAGTGGAGGGGAAGGAACTATTGGCAGAGGCTTTATGCTGAACTAGAAAGTCGTGATAGAACAGTTTGATAAGCAAAATCCTATGTTTTAAGACATTATGGGATTGCGCTTCGACAAGTAATTGGACTAAATTGAGGTTCTATATCTAGTCGGAAAGCTTATGATTGGTTCTTTTTGCTTAATGTAACATGCAAGAATTTTCTAAATTCCCTATACTTAAACTATGTGGATATAAGTAAACTTGACTTTTTGGTTTTCTTAGTATAATAACTTTATCTATATATGGAGTTTGGATATGAAATTTTATTATTAAATAGTATACATAAAGAGCTTCCTATATCTTCCAAGAATGCATAAATTGAAGCTCAGATGAGGAAGTTATGATAGATGATATATAAAGGAAGTTTGAGAGTAATGTAGAAAATAGTAAATTTAACTTTTGGTCATTCTAAGTGTAATAACTTATTTTGTGGGTTGAATTTAAGTTTTAAACTTTAAAGATAGAAACTAGATATACATAGTTTCAAAAAGCATCTAAGAATACATAAATCAAAGTTTGGGTGAAGGAGGAATGATTATCTCAAGTTAGACTTGAGGTGCTATCATGACTTGCAAGATGCATGCAGATCTGACCCTTGGCCATTCTTAATAATAAAACTTTTTATATAATATGAGTTTAAATTTAAAAGTTTGGAATTAGAAAATACAAAAAAATCTTCGTAACTTCACCAATAATGCATTAATTGGAGTTCGTATGAGAACGTTATGGTATACTAAAATTGGGACTTGGTGTTGTTCGTTGTTATCATTGGCGGGCTCATAGACATGTCAATGTCTGCCTATGGTTACAACCAATTTTTGGTTTCACTAAAAAACCACTTGTTTTAACCATTTTAAACCAAAATTTTATCATCTTTCTTTTTTAAGTGACTTTTGAGGCCTTTAGACTCCTTTTCTCTTAGAAAAGCCTCTTTAAATAAAGAAGGAGATAAGTCTAAATCAAGAGAAATGAAGGGATGTAGTATATTTCTACTGGGATTAGTTGGCATCACGCTTAAGGAAGGATTTTTTTGTCGTGAAATAGGTCAGATTGTTAACCTTATACTGTGATTTAACATAGAATATGCATGTATAATTTGAATTATGAAATCACTAGATATGAAAACATGAAAAGAGGATTCCTTGCTAATTCATGTCATGGTAATGTTGAGGAATCATGATTTTATGTATGATTGTAAACCTTGATTTCATGTTTTGGTTTTAAAATAATTGCATGAGATATGTTTTGTTTACTTGCATGATATGAAATCATATAAAGAATAATTTTTTCAATTTTGTCATGATTATATTACGATATCATGTTTTTTCCATGTTTAATGAATAATTGATAGTAAGAATTATTATTTTTTATTGTAGGAAGGTTATGTATGGGAATGATTATGATATGTCATGATATAGAGTGATTTTAGGAAGTCACGATAATTTCTGTTATTTTTGTCTCATATAATTAAATCTTGTGATTAATTTTTTTAAATGACGTTTTGATAATAGTGTTAAATCATTTTAACAACAATATTAAATATTTTGACAACAATATTAATTTAACATTATTATCAAAATATTTAATATTGTTGTCAAAATATTTAACATTGTTGTTAAAACATTTTGACGTAGTTGTTGAAACTACTTAACATTGTGTTATTTCTTAGGTCTTTTTTATGGAAACATAAAAAAAAACACCATCTTGGGCATAAAGCCTTTGCCCTTCATCTTCTCTAGCAGCTATTTTTCTTCTTTTGCCTTCTCCTCCTTCACATAAATCTCAAACACCGCTGTGTATGTCCCCGCATTAGACCGCATCTTGGGGTCTGTCATCTCGAAAAGATACTTATTGACATCCCCCAATTTCCTATCCCGGGACTATCACGCCCCGGCAATGCCCGACCCGAGCCGAACCTAGTCCAAGGGCCGGTCAAGCGCGCGGGGGCGACGAAAGGGAAAATTGAGAAACGATCCAGCGGAAGACTTAACCCTAACTACGGGCGATTAACAAAAATACGGAGTACGCACAATCCTTTGAGCAAGAGTAAATAAAAAGGGAAGAAAGAGTGTTGCTTATCACAAAGTAAACAACTAATCTCAAACCCACATGCTTAGTTAAGTAAAGCCCACACCGGCTCAAAATAAGTCATAAGCATCACAACTGTAAAATGTGACATAAATCCAAAACAAAGAACCCTACACAAAGGTTCTAAACATAAGCATAAAACCAAAGAAGATAAGTCACACAACGATCTCCATGATCACATCCAAGCCATCTCCGACTTTCCTCAAAGAGGAAATCCTGTCCGTCTGCATGTCGCACCACGCAGCCCCAAATCAAAACACAAGAAAGAGGGGTGAGTTTAACAAACTCAGCAATGGTTTTTAATATCACTAGCAACATTGAAAATACAATAGCATAGCAATATAGTCGTTTAGATCAAAGATTTACATGATGCATCATTTTCTGATTACACATACATATCACCTAACACTGCATCATGGTGCATAATCAACCTGCATGGATGTATCTCTAATATACATATTCCCACATGCATTATATCATAACAACTTGCATGGATGTATCTTTAACATACATATTCCCACATGCATTATATCAAAATCAAACTGCATGGATGTATCTCTAACATACATATTCCCACATGCATTATACCATAATCAACCTGCATGGATGTATCTCTAACATACATATTCCCACATGCATTATATCATAATCAACCTGCATGGATATATCTCTAACATACATATTCCCACATGCATTATATCATAACAACCTGCATGGATGTATCTTTAACATACATATTCCCACATGCATCATATCATAATCAACCTGCATAGATGTATCTCTAACATACATATTCCCACATGCATTATGTCATAACAACCTTCATCAGGGAGAAATCACAAATTTGGTGTCACACAAACGGGAATATAGACAAGGCCACGAAGGCATGTCATAATCCAAAATTCTACACAAGAATTCAAGAAAGTTTGGGGTTGTCAATCCCTAAAGACTGCTCGCCCTGGACGATCCTGGCCAAGGATGTCCCATTCTCACATAGAGAATCTAGAGTAGGGGTGTTCGCCCAGGGACATCTCCTGTGGAGGGAAGAGCCCGAGTTCTCACACAGAGAACCCTAGAACACGTGGTAGCGGGGTGCACACGACATATCACACTGGATTCTCAGGGTCCAGATGACACTCATAATAGCATTCTCACATATCCGCAAGACAAGTACACAACTCGTCCCCACATAATCCCATTTAGTTAGACTCAACCCGGGGAGTGCACTCGTTCCACACAGGAACTCAAATCAAAATATGTCTTTTCAGACCAATCAACTTACGATTAATCCACGACCGATCAATCCGGCACACAATTTCACCACATTGCATCCAATCGGTCAAATTCGATTAATCTCGATGAAGCCTCAATTAGAAATCCATTTTCATGATGTATGCAGCATGGTACATACGTGGGCAATGCATACATGAATCCTAATCCATGATAAGTGCTCTCATCAGCCCCTAATGCATCATTCATAATCACAATATTAAGCTTCAACATCATTTAACCCCCACATGTGTGTGTGTGTGTAACTAGTAGAAGTACTTCACTCAATGCATTTCAACATGCTTGAAATTAACTTACTACTACACTACACATGTGAATCAACATCAAGTCATGAATTTCAATGAAAATCATAGGAGAAGAAACGTTGAAATCATATCCCAATTCAAATCTCAACCACAAAGGCTAGACACATATAAGATCATTCATTTCATCATTGAGTCATGACATTCACCAACATCCACACACCAACTAACCATACTCTATCATGACAAATCAGTCCAATGATAGGTTGTAGTCTTATTGAAAATATGCTTAACCATAGGGAATCAACCATTCATAATTTCAAGATGACATTTCCAACATCATGCCACAAAACATAAGCCATTTTATAAATCTCTAATCATATATCCCAACTTCACAACCTCAATAGCATGCATTTTCAGTAGCATAATATGGCTCAAAACACTCCACATTCATATAAAATTGGCAAGCTAAAGTGGAATCATCGAAATAAACATCATGCATTAGCACACAATTCTGCTGTGTAGCCGTTCGAACGCCCAGCAGGCCATTCGATCGGCTGAACTGGAAAACTATCGTTCCGACAGTGTTGCCGTTCGAACGCCCAGAAGGGCCGTTCGAACGCCAACAAGGCAGAACAGTCCATCTTCTTCCTTTCGCAAATTCAAACCGAAACACCATTGATAACACTTCAAATCTACATCTAACACCCTAATCATCATCAAAAGTCCTTCTTGACTTCCAGAAAGTTAAACCATATCATAATAATGAAAAACCCTAAGAAATCGAGATTAAATAATTCTATTTTCTAATCTTACCATTAACACACCAAATCAAACAACTCCATTCGAAATAAGCCAAAAATCACGAATTTTACCATGGATAAACTGAGATTTCGAAGACCCATTACCTCAGCACTTGATTAAGCTCGGATTGGAGAGTCACCCTTCTTGAAATCCTTGAAAACACAATGAGTGTGAATTAAACTCCAATAGAAATCGATTTACCCAAGAAATCCCTAATTAAATCTTAGATCTAGGGCTTGTTGATAGTAAAAATCGAATTTTGAATGTTGTAAAACACAAATCAGTAGTTTTTGATGTCTAAAAATAAATTAAAAGAAGGAGAAAATGGTAGATTTGGAAGAGATTAAGAAGAAAGTAGGGTTTAGTGCTTAATTAGAGTAAGCTTACCTTAAACTGCTTCTAATTTGGGCCTAATTAGGGATTAGGCCAGACCTCCCTCCTTAGCCTATTCCCAAAAATAGAAATGGCTCAGGTTTGCCCTTTTATAGTAAGGGTTGGGGTATGTATAGGTAAGTTATGGGTGTAAATAGGAAAAGTAGGCTAAAAATAGGTATTTTGTAAATTTAAGCACTAATTAAGCCTAAGAAAATTCTGAAAATTTTTATATGATCTTAGGTAGATGTCTGGGTCCATTTGACCCAAAAACCAAAATTTTGATGGTGGGGCCCACAGGGGTCCCGCCAAAACCCTAGTTTTTGAAAAAATAGTGAAAATTCAGAAAAATCCCAAAAATTCATATTTGTTTTAAAATCACTAATCTTAAAGTTGATTTTGGTTAAAACTATCATAAACACTATTTATTTACGAAATCGCCGAATAAATCAGAAAACGCGTTAATCTCACGATAACCAATAATTAAAGAAAACCAAAAACCGGTTTAGAGATGAGGGTCCTTACAAGGACACTCTTAATTATCATGATGTAGGTGTAGGCATTGGGCTTCCCCTCCTATGTCTTGCCTACCTTTACATATACCGCAAACACTATTGTCAAAATGTTTTAACACTCTTGTTAAAATGTTTTGACATGATTGTTAAACTATTTAACACCATTGTCAAAAATGTTTTGACACTGTTGCTTCTTTTGTTGTTTTGACAAAACTCATAAACATCAAAATCAAAAAGTTTTGATGAAGAAAAATTTAATCTTGACATCAATTTTTTTAAGGAAAACCTTTAATTAACAAAATAATCAAAACATTTTAACCCTATTGTTTATACATTTTAATGAAAACATCAAAATAAAAAAAGTTTACATGATGAGGTTTTGTCTCAAAAGTTTAAATATAGTAATTATTTTTTAAAAAAACTATTCAAACGAATTGAAAAAAGTTCAAAATTGTTTAACACATTTGTCAAAACTTTTATAAAATGAAACCAAAATAAAACTTTTCCCCAAAACCCTGACTCATCATCTCCTCTTGCAACTCCTTCCCTCCTCCTCTGCCATCTCTTCCTTCATATATGCCTCAAATATGGCCATGTATGTCCTCTCGCATTGGGCTGCATCTAGGTGCCCATCATCTCCTAAATATACACTTCTTGCTGAAGGGATTGTATAGCAAGTGTAGTTTTGATGGGTCAATAGGCTTTTTTCTTGACTTTTCGCCGTTGTCAATGTCAGAGTTAAAGAAATTGAAGGAGATGGGGCTATTAGTGTTGGAACTGAATTGCCTTCCACTGGGTACCAAGGAGAGGAAGAGTAGAGGATCTCATACAAAAGAATGGTAGGGTGAGAGAAGGGGAGAGGTTTGCAAAGAATACAATGTTAAACATTTTGACAACAGTATTAATATAACATTATTGTCAAAATATTTCACATTGTTGTCAAAATATTTGATATTGTTGTTAAAACATTTTGACACAGTTGTTATTAACCTTACTAGAATCATAAATAAAATAATGAGAATCATCAAACATGAATTTAGGATATGGAGAACATCATGCAAAAAACCACAATTATATAACCTAATTCATGCTTGAACTACATCATAGCTTTCAAGACTATATTCATGTCTCACATTAACATTTCCAAGTAAAAATAACCCATCATAATCATAATAAATGAGATCTATGAAAGAAGAACTTAAAAATGGACAAAATACTCAAAAAAGAAAATTTGTCATTTGGTCATTCAATCAGCCAGATAGCCGTTCGAATGCTTGGACATTTGAATGCCTATATTCACAATTCAAAACTAGTTCATCTTCAACCTTATGAACCCAAAACCAAAAATACACAAAATTGACAAAAAACTTCTAATATCACCTCCAAACCTCATAATATTGACAATACAAGCTTAATGCATAATAGATCGTCATTTTTAGGCTAAATCAAAAGATAATCACCAAAAAGAGCATGCTTTTATTAACCCCCTATTGAAGCTAATTAACCCACTATTAAAACACAAATACAAGCAAACTCACATAAACTATTCCAAACCTTAAATCCGAAACATCAATCAACTTAGAATGAAAACCCTTGCCTTCAATGAGCTTTTGAGTCCAAATTGAAGCTCTAATCGTCGCAAATCTCTACCCAAAGTTAGTGTTTAGTTAATACCTCATTAAATTCGAATATTAAACTTAAACCACTTTGAAAACATGTAGATCTAGGGTTTTCTTTGCTTAGAAATAAAAATCCCTAAATTAGGGTTTAAAGTAGAGATTAAAAACAACATTTTTAATAGGGTAAAACTAAAATCAACTTTGGGAAATGTGAGATTAAGAAATATTAAGGAAAATCTAAAAGATTAATGAAAAATCAAGGCTTAAGCATATGTAAATTGATTTTCCTCCTTTGGTATGGGGATTAGGGCACTTCTCAGCCTTCAATCTCAGCCCTTTCTCAATTGGGAATGGGGCTGAGATTTTCTTTTTATAGTAAGTCATTAGGGTGTAAATATTAAAAGTTGGGGTACAAATAAAATTTAATACTCTAAATGGGCAATTTTGCTCATTTTATGGCTAAAACGAATTTTAAAATTTCTGAAATTCTTTAATCATGAAATAAGTGAAGTTTAAGGTCTCGTGGGGCTCTTATCCCTCAAATGTGAACATGGGACCCATTACCTAAATTTTAGGAAAAATCCCATAAATCCCAAAATTTCCTAAAAATATGATAAATTGACTTTAGTATAAACACTTATAAAAATGAGTGAAAACCTTATTAAAACCATAATTATCAACCTATAACCCCAAAAACAAGTTAAACTAATAAATTAAAACAAAACCACACAATAACCACATAATTAATTAAAAAAATCAGGTTAGGGTTAGAGATCTTACATTTCCCATGGCGATGATGGACATCATCCGAACTACAACAGTGGTGATTGTAGACTAGGACCAGGGTTACCTTCGCTTGAACAGAGACGACAGAGGTGGCAGCGGCACAAGCCAAAGGCGGAGACCGTGGTGGAGGTTTTGGTGGCAGTCTGGCCTCGTGAGAATGAGTAGTGACCAGACCAGTCAACACTACCAAGGTCACCGTCGGATAGGATCTAGGTAGCATTGGGTGAGCCGGACATGACCGGATTGGAGTTGTGAGAATCGTGTCCGCTTGGTTTTGTGTTGGGGTTTTGGTCTTCTTCTTCCCCTTGCAAGAGGTGGACTTGGTCTAGACATTGATAGTCTTATTCTTCTTCGACTTCTTGCTGGTTTTAGCCGAAGCCCCCGCCCCCGCCACAGAGGAAGCTAGCGCTAGTGGAAAGGGGGAAAAGAAGTTAGACAGAGGCTTCTATTTTTTATGCGGGATGGAGACGTCATCCTCCGCCTCTCCCTCATCATCGGTAAAGGGAAGGAGAACCAGTAGTGAGTCGACACCAGCAACTTGCGCTGGCATCACTTTTGGTTCAAGATGCTCTGCAATATTCAATTCTAGCGTCTCATGGGAATTTGTTTCTCCAACGGACATGTCATCAATCAAAGCTTGTTTGTTCGTGATTTCAGGCAGTGAAGATACAACCTGCAGTAGGCTAGTACTGCAACTGATGGTGGTGTGAAAGTCTTGAACGAACGTGGAAGTAGCGATTTGATGGTGATTGTGAGTGAGTCTAAGGCATCTATAACCTCGTCGAAAGGGTGGTGGAGCTCAAAAAGATAAGTATCCATGATTGGAAGGGTGGGAGGGAGGTCCAAAATCGAATCACGGCTGAAGGGCCCACTGTGTCAGCCAAGCATGCAACTCGATGTCACATCATCTCTTACGACTGCAGAGTCTTCATCTCTCCATGATGTGCCCATTACAGACTATTCCCTTGCTCGCCTTCATGCTAACACATAGCAATTGGAAACTCAACTAAAATCAATAGTTTTGGAGCTTATCGATGTGAAGACAGCCATTACTGCCTCCCACCATGAGCACACTCATCGTTCTGAAGAATAGTGTGCAAACATTGCCCGACTCTATGACGATGTTTTGAGCTCAATTTCTTCACTCACAGATGTCATTCGTGGGCTTCAGATGCATTTACTAGTGTTGTCTTATGCTTCGTCCTCAGCTACTAACGGTGTACACCATACACAGGGATAATAGGGAAAAAGGGAGACAAGAGGAGGATTAGAGCCAAAAAAATTAAATAAAAACTAACTAATTTCTATTCTCTTGATTAGAATGGGTTGAACCACATAATTTATAGAATAATAAAGTAGTAATCCTACTAAAAGAAGGTAAACAAGACTAATCTTAACTAAAATAGAAAATGAACTAATCTAAGAAGGTAAAATTAGTAAGGTAACTGAGAACTTAGTCTAATAAGGAATATAACAGTAGACCGATGCCTATATAAGATAAATTAAAGATAAAAATATAAGAAAAATAACTAAAATATAAAATAAATTAAACTAACTTAATTTTGATTTCTGAATTGTTAAAATAGGGCATAACCCTATACATTTATAGGCAATTAGTAATCATAATCCTACTCTTAATAGAACTTCTAATTTGAATAAGATTCTGACATTATCTAAAGCCCAATAAGAATAAAATCTTAATTATACTAAACTACTTAAAATGTAATTCTGATCAACTATGAAGGTAGGACCCGACCCCTAGGGTGGGTCATAATGCTTTCTTTGTCCCACATTATTTTATTAATATAAAATAATAAAAATATTATAATTTAAAAATTATAATGTTGGCCCACTGGCTTATAGTCTTTCCATCTTAAATTAATGCTCTATTTAACAAAAAAATTGTTTTGTATTAATAACTTTATTTAATTTAATTTAAATAGTTAGCTACTTAAAATAGAGTTATATAAGCTTATTTTTCCTTTCTCTTAAATATGGATTTCACCCTTTACTAAAACTAAGGTTTTCCTACATATAATTATTAATAATAATGCAAATTAATAACATGGGAAACCCGGAAAAAGGCAACGTGAACGACTTCTTATATGCAGCTTCTGGGTAAGGGTGTTTCCGTCAATTCACAGAAAACTGAAATTGGAGCAAGCCTAGATGGCTAAGAAGTTCGGATGACAAGAATTTTGATGGTTCCAAAATTGATAGCCACAGCAGTGAGATAAGGATTTAAATTTCTGTTTACAATTTTCAGCTTCTCTTCTTGTTCGTATTTATTTGACCACCAAGTCTCCATCTTTTGCCTTCTCTGTTTCTCTCTCTGTCTGCAAAAAAGTTTGTAAGACTTCAAGGAAAATGCAGCCGAGTTCGGATGTTAACCAGCGTATTGCGAGGATTGCTGCTCATCTTCGCCCTCCAAATATCCAGGTCTGGATTCATCTTCTGCTCCTCGCGATACCCACTTCAGATTGTTAATTTTTGTGGGGTCTTTTGTGTTTATTGTCTGGAGTTTTGGTTTCTGGGATTCCTTGTTTCGCTTTTTTGTCTATTGGGTACCTTTTACTTTCCCCAGTTTGAATTCGTTCTGGGATCTGTTTGTATTTTCTGGTGCTTGTTGAGCTTCTTTTGCATCGGCACCCAGTTTCGTTTGCTAGCATGTGATTGCCATTTTGTTGTCTGATTTAGTTGCCCGACTTTGTTCGATTGTGAGGCGTCTTATTGGTATTGTTTCGTTTGATTATTCAAAGCTGTACTTAGATAAATAAAAATCTTCTTTCAATTGCCTCATTTGGTAATTCATTCGTGATTATACAGAGACACGTTGTGAATTAAGTAAGGATGGTAGGTTTGTTGGTTTCTTCTTTCTGTTTTCGTTGACGTCCAATTGAAGATGATAGGAGTTGCTAATTTTGATCTGGATTGCATTAAGTTTTTTGCGCGTTTGGCGATTCTATCTTTTCTTTTTCCCTTTGGCTTTTCACATTGTAGATATCTTTGTGAAAAGTTGATTGAGTTCCTCGTGTATATCTTTGTGTGCGGGGACCTAAATTTGTTGGATTATCTGCCTTTTTCTTTTCATGATATTGTGTTGGAAAAATCCATGGTCTACTTATTTTATAAAACAAGCGGTTGGAGGCTAAAGAATTTAAATTTTCTGCAACTAAATTATAAATTTCTATGTTTGTTACAAGATATTGGTAGTTATGTGTGTTCGTAACTGAAAATTATTGTCGGATGAACTAGAGCAGATGAAAGACAATGGCGTTGCCTATGTTTGCAATGTGATTCTTGTGCTCCTCTTGTTGCATCAAGTCTTTCGTGCGATTCAAATTATTATCAGAAGCGCTATGTATTGTCAAAAACAAAATTTTGGGAACACTTATACTGGGAAAAATTTAATGGCAGAAGCATCTCCTTTTCCCTTATCTATCTGCTTCGTTTTAACATCTGGTGTCAATGTAATCACATCATGATCTCTATTAAAACTCAAAGGCAGGATAAGCTCACACATCTTGTTCCTCTGAGTAAATTCCTGTTATAAAATTTGTCTATGTAGATTGTTGGAAGATGATTATAATCGGAAGGTATTGCCACAATATGTTCATTAATTTTTTTCTTAAAGGTTCAGGAATTTTGATGTCTGAATACCATAGTGTACATGGAGAGAAAAAACAATTACCTAAAAATTTTAAGCCTTGTTGAAACCCTCTAATGAATATGTACTTTGATAGCTGTGCTGGTAGAAAATTGTCACAGAATGAGCACATTAAGAAGGAAACGTGAGAAGGGATGGTGATCTTTTTTTCTTTTTCTGAATGATACTTGATTTCTGAGTCTGGAGACAAGAGCGCACAAGGAGAAGCAGCATTCCCTATAACTCAAACTTGGATTGTAAAACTTGTATAAATTGATGCAATAAATAAGCACTTGAATAGTTGTATTGTGGCCAAAGCCATTGACTGTGTTTTATCCTTTATTGCTGGGAAGAGTTGTTCTTACTCCTCACTGACAATGAGCCCAGCGTAAGCTATTCATGGGAGCTGTTTATCAACGAGATTGACGGTGCACACACTAGTGCACATTGGCATAAGTGATATTGACGCTAACATGCACTAGCGTGTGCATCGTCGATCTTAAATATCAATGGCTTTCCATGCGTTGCTTACGCTTGCTCATTGTCAGAGGGGAGCATGAAAAACTCTTCCTTATTGTTGATGTGCCAATGGAGATTATGCTATTCAAATGACTTAAATGGTTTTTTCCTGTGTTTTTGCAACTTTTGTCTCTCTATACCCTAATTAAATGTTTTTGATAGGTCTCCCTAGGTTTACTTCATTCCTTATTCTTTTTATCATTTTATTTTTGTTTCTTCATGACAAAAAAGATCCGCACACTTTCTGTTATGTTTGATAAATGCTATTCTACTCTTCTTTTTTGATGGTTCAATATGTACCAAAAGATGGAGGAAAGTCATGGGTTAAGGCGTTCAGCTTGTCGAGCCAAAGGCGGGGCTCCTGGATTCAAGGTTGCTATCTTGGGTGCTGCTGGGGGTATAGGTCAGTCTCTGTCCCTGTTGATGAAGATGAATCCCCTCGTGTCAGTTCTTCATCTCTACGATGTTGTCAATACACCTGGAGTAACAGCAGATGTTAGTCATATGGATACTGGTGCTGTGGTAATTTACTTTTCTGTTCTTTTATGTTTACGCATGTGCTTTGCTTTTTTTATTTTGGTTTCTAATATTTTCCCAATTTTTGTATTGGCATTTTCTTTTCAGGTCCGTGGATTTTTAGGGCAGCAGCAATTGGAAAGCGCCTTGACAGGAATGGACCTAGTCATTATTCCTGCTGGTGTTCCAAGGAAGCCTGGAATGACAAGGGATGATTTGTTCAACATTAATGCCGGAATAGTTCGGACTCTGTGTGAAGGAATATCCAAGTGCTGTCCTAATGCCATTGTGAACCTAATTTCAAACCCTGTCAATTCCACTGTTCCAATTGCTGCAGAGGTTTTTAAGAAAGCTGGCACTTATGATCCAAAGCGTCTTCTTGGAGTGACTACATTAGATGTAGTGAGGGCCAATACCTTTGTGGTATGTTATTCTGGTAATACCAGTTGTAATAATATATGTAGTTCCATGCAGTGTAATTTTGAACTTCCATATAATATTTGTGCTTCTACAGGCTGAGGTTTTGGGTATTGACCCCAGAGATGTTGATGTCCCTGTGGTTGGTGGTCATGCAGGAGTTACAATATTACCCCTTCTGTCTCAGGTCAGAGGAGCAACCCTTCTGTGCTCCATTTGAAAAAGTCTCTCTTGTTTTTTTTCCTTCTCTTCCTTTTTCCTTTTATATAAACGCTTATGTCAAAAAACATATTATGCAGGTGAAGCCTCCTTGCTCTTTCACACCTGCGGAAATCAACTACCTTACTGATCGCATCCAAAATGGAGGAACAGAAGTTGTTGAGGTTTGTAGTTTTTCTATTGCTCATCGACTAGTTATGGGAAAAATCATGAGCAGATTTAAGTACATGTTATGGCCCTTTCTGTCACCAATTAGGCTACACATCTTTCTTTAAGATTTTCTGCTTTTAGCCGGTTTTATTTTAAGTAAATTCAATGTTTCCTAGCTTCCTTATTTTTTAGTTTCCTCGTTTGAGTTAAGTTTCCTGGTTTGGGTTAAGTTTTACTCGAGCCATTGACTTATATTTTTTTTATTAGAAGTGCTCATAATAGGAAATCTTAAAAGTATAAATATGGTTTCAGCCTATGCTATGTAGAAACAGAATTATTCAGAAGTAAAGTTTGCAGATTTATTCCTTTGTCTCTTCCTTCTCTTCATCTCAATCTCTTCCCTTTCTTCCTATCTCCTTAATTATTTTTTCCAACTTTCTCCTAAACACTACACTAATTTCCTTGTAATCCCAACAGGTTATACTAGTACATTTAATTTAATAAGAATATGATAAATGTTATTGGTTTTCAAAATGAAAATTAGATACCTTATTTGATCATCGAATTTTCCTTTTTTTTTTCTCGAGGTTAAACCCAACTATCGTGAGCACTTTGTAACTTATAACCAAATGCAATTTGGGAAGGTAGTTGATATTCGTACTCCACTTTCTTTACACTAAAAGTTTACTCCAACCTCTGATTGGATAGAGAAGGTAACCTCTGATTTGATAGAGAAGGTAAGTCACACATGACAACATGGAGATTTACTTTTTCTAGTCCAATCAGAGGTGGAGTAAGCTTTTGGCATAGAGAAAGTGGAGTAGAAATATCATTTCCATTTGGGAAAGCCTTCACTAAATTTTTAGTGAATATAGTTTCCATGCTTGTTAAAGGATTTTGAAAAGATAAATCTGAATTGATCTCATCCTTTGCAGGCCAAAGCTGGGGCTGGATCAGCAACACTGTCAATGGTGAAATTTTTTATTATCAAATAAGTTTAATATGCTCATATTGCCATTTGTAATCCTCTTGGAGTTGCTTGAGATGTTGACCTAAACATTTGCAGGCATATGCTGCTGCAAAATTTGCGGATGCATGCTTGCGGGGCCTACGAGGTGATGCTGGCATTGTGGAATGCTCATATGTAGCTTCTCAGGTATTCATACAAGCTCTTTCATACTGTTCCCTAATAGTACTTGGATGGCTGCTCTGCGATTGAAGTTAACAGATTCCTGGTATAGTGTTGTCTGGTATGATTATGTTTAATGGTGCAGGTGACGGAACTTCCATTTTTTGCAATTAAAGTAAGATTAGGACGCGGTGGAGCAGAGGAGATCTATCCACTTGGACCACTGAATGAGTACGAAAGGTCAGTATCTAGTATTTACTTCTATGGGCTATCCATTTCAGGATCATGTTTAATACGTCTGTAGATTAAACTCAAAATCTTAATCAGTCTTGTGTTGGGCAATTTAGAGAAGGAAACACGTTGCTATTCACATTTGACACATTGTCGCTTGTAGGAAATTTAGACATACTGAGCTGGTTCATCAACAATTGAATAACTTTAAATGAAGTTGATCAAACTATATGTTCTTAAGTTCTTCCTACACTGTTTGCAGAGCGGGACTGGAGAAGGCAAAGAAAGAATTAGCTGTTAGCATTCAGAAAGGTGTTTCTTTCATCAGGAAGTAATAAGTCACATTTTGGTTGGGAAATATGGCTTCATCATAAGCCTGCTCTTTGTATATTTAGCCTAATAAATTTGTAGTAAATTGCTTCTTTTGGCTGTTCAATGATATACATAGATTATACTAATGAGAATTTTCATATAGTCTTATTCCACCTGGTTGTACCAGGCGGATATAAAATTATTGGCAATAAGGCCCAAAGTATCCTTTTTTTCTGCTGTTCTCACCATTTGCACTATGTTGATGTGTTAGTGTTAAGAATCTCATTTAATTTGATCAAACATTGAACCACTGAAATCCACACTGTAGTGAAAGTTAAACAATATTAAAGTCCCAGGTGCATGGTCACGTGAAGTCGATCAAAATTTTTGCTGAACCTATAACTTGTTTGAAAATGTCTAGAGCTGCAGACTGCAGCTCTGGTTAGCTTTTCCCAACTCGTTTTTTCCTATATGAAATTCCGGTGCACACACATTGATTTGATTTGATTTTGCGTTATTAACTATGATACCTCATATCTGCTTGTATTTATGGACCCTACGAACATTTTTACTTGTGTAGGATCTGCCCAAAAAATAATCAGCTTAAAAGCCAGTAATTGGCTGAAATTGGTCTCCCAAGCAACAGGGCACCTAACTGGGTTCTATCTTCAATTCATCAGCACCTCGGACTAAAGTGCTGCACAATTTTCAAGGACATATCCACTGAGAGAAGTTCATTAAGTACAGGTTAAGATAAATTAACGTACTATTAAAACAAAAGAGAAGACTTCTCTCTTGGCAATGAAAAGGGAATTTCTTTAGATTTCAGGGGAAAAAAAGGTGATGCAAGGTATAATAAACTTCCTTGGAGGAAAGGGTTATCCAATCTAACATTTCTAACAATTCTTAGGAGTTCTCTTCAACGAGAAATTTGCGAATGCCTGAAACCATGTTATTTATTGAATGTTGTCATATAATTTTCACCCCTGCAAATTGCTCTATGCTATATGACTCATTGTAGCTTTCGGTTTCATTTTTAGCATAATTTTCATTGTGAAGTCCACATGTTTTATTCGACCAAAACCCAATTGGAGGCTATTATTGAACAGATTCGTTAGTTGACTATCTTTTTCCTTAAAAAAATTATATAGACATGCCTTTCCAAGAGTCTACTTGTCAAATGATCAACTAAATAATATACGGGACTTAGAGCATGTTTGAAACATCTGACTTCTAGACTAAAGAGGCTCTGGTTAAGATCTGAAAGATCACTCAACGTTAAACTGTCTGAAGTGGAAAGTTATTCAGATGATGCCAGTCAGACCACGTCAAATGGTCTGACCATGTTTTGAAAAGTCAGACTGCATCAAATAATCTGACCTCATTTTGAAAGCTGCTTGAAAATGTATCCCATTTCAAACTCTCAAGCGAGCTCTTAGTATTACCAAATATTATACCCTCAAGTTTAGCATTCCCTCTATTGCATATAAATAGCCCCATTTAAAAAAGATGTTGATATTCCTACTCCACTTTCTCTATACTAAAATTTTACTTCAACACGTGATTAGATAGAGAAAGGTGGGTCTCACTTGACAATATAAGGTCTACTTTTCTCTTTCCAATCAAAAGTTAGAGTAAAATTTTAGTATAAAAAAAGTGGAGTAAGAATACCATTCTCCATTTAGGAAAGAGTAATTTTTATTAAATGGTAGGACACATTGCTAAGAGAATGGAAAATAGCTTTTCTTATGCTTTTATTCTAGGGGTGTTAACGAGCCGAGCTAAGCCGAGTATTGGGTTTGCTTGACTTAAACTCGAAATACTGAAACTCGAACAAGCTCAAAATTTTCAACTCGAGCTTGGCTCGAATTGAAAATCTAATGTTAGCTCGAGCTTTAGCTCGAACTGTAATAAGTCAATAATGAGCCTAGGCTCAAATTGGGCTCAAACTAAAAAAATAAAAATAATTAATATATATATATATATATATATGTATATATATATAAATCTAAAGTATATAAAGTATCACGCATATTAATATACTTTTAGTATTAAATATTAATAAATATACTTTAACAAGTATTACAATTACACTTCGAACATCAGACTATAGTCACTAGGTAAGAAGAAACTATGACAAATGAGTTTTAGTTACTAATGCTAAAAAATGCTACATTACTATTTTCCTCTCTTTATGTGGTTATAATCACTAAAAAAAATGTAAAAAATAAAAACTCACTTAGGCAACCTTACTATCTACTTTTTTGTATCTTCTTTTCTTTATATGCTTATAAATCACTCATTAAATAACTATTCTTTAGCCTTAATATGTCTCTAAAAAATTTCAATGTACATGTAAAAAGAGAAACATTTTGCAAGCTGAGGATGGTCCTTGTGTCATGCTTCAACGTTTAAAAAAATATCTAATTATTCTTTTGTAAATTAAGGTTAGTCCCCCGAATGTTATGCTTCTTTTAGAAGAGTTTTTAGGTATATTTTTGTGATATCATGTTGACCCACCATCATATATTTATGGATCCATTTGGTTTTTTAATTGAACTAATTTTAGTTCATCTTGAAAAACCAAATAGAGCTATTAATTTGGGACAAAATGAGTATATTAGTGTTTGTATCTCTAATATTTTTATTTTTAAAAAATATATATCATATATAGAAATTATACATCCATTACAATTTAAGGAGGATATATATCACAACAAAGTTTAATATGAATTTGGGCTCAACACTCAATGTGAACCAAGGCATCATGGGCCATCAGATCGAGATTCGAGGGCGCAAAAAGACAAACAAATTTGCCTCCTGAGTTATGTGTGTTGTTGAATCAAAATATGAGGGTGCATGACATTAGGGCTCGTGCAATCGTGAGTGAGCTTTAGCTCATATAAATAGGTCTCATGTATCATCTGTGATACATAATATTGGTATATATATGTGATTATATACTTCATCCTTCCTAGATTAATAACTCCATTTGATTTTTCAAAATGAACTAATCAAATGGAGCTATTAATCTAGATAGAGGGAGGATGTCATAAATATATATTTAAATTAAAAATTAATTTTATATAATATATATACATGTATTATTTATTTTATACATGTTTTATTTATATATAGTTTTAAAAGCCGAGTAGAGTTGAGTTTAAGTTTTATTCGAGCCGAGCCGAGTCAAATAGGGGTATTCTCGAACTCTACTTGAACCTATTTGAGCTCGAATCAAGTTTGAGTTGAGGTTCGAATCGAGCCTAGTTCAAGCTGGGCTTGCTCGATGAGCCCAGTTTGGCTCGTTAACAACCCTATATTATTCATGTACTCAACCACTTAAATTAGGAAGCTGATATTTTGCAGTAGGAAGCCTGGACCACCTGTGTCAACCCTTCAATGGCGGTCAACACATCGTCCACCCTTGGGTCGCGAGTACCGCGATGGTTATTAGCGCCTGCATGATTAGGACCAGCCATCTACACAACGACCAGACATTAATCGTACAGCCTAACAACCCGAAAGTACACAGCCAAACAAGCAGAAAGCACACAAACAAGTAAGCAAGCAAACAAGCAAGACTTGTCACACAAACCCTATTTACTCTTGGACAAAGATGTGCTCCGATACCAAAAACTCTGTCACGCCCCGGCGATGCCCGACCCGAGCCGAACCCGGTCCAGGGGCCGGTCAAACGCGCGGGGGTGACGAAGTGAAAATTGAGAAATGATCTAGCGGAAGACTTAATCCCTAACTACAGGCGATTAACAGAAACACGGAGTGCGCACAATCCTTTGAGCAAGAGTAAATAAAAAGGGAGAAAATGTGTTGCTTATCACAAAGTAAACAACAATCTCAAACCCACAAGCTTAGTTAAGTAAGCCCACACCGGCTCAAAATAAGTCATAAGCATCACAACTGCAAAATATAACATAAATCCAAAACAAGAACCCTACACAAAGGTTCGAACATAAAGCATGAAACAAACGCAGGTAAGTCACACAACGATCCCCATCATCACACCCAAGCTACCTCTGACATTTCCTCAAAGAGGCAATCCTGTCCGTCTGCGTGTCGCACCACGCAGCCCCAAATCAAAACACAAAAGAGGGGTGAGTTTTAACACTCAGCAATGGTTTTAATATCACTATCAACGTAGAAAATACGATAGCTTAGCAATGAGATCGTTCAGATCAAAGATTTACACGGTGCATCACTTTCTGATCACACATTCATATCACCTAACACTGCATCATAATGCATAATTCAACCTGCATGGATGTATCTCTAGCATACATATTCCCACATGCATTCACATCATAACCAATCCCGCATGGATGTATCTCTAACATACATATTCCCACATGCATAATATCAAAATCAACATGCATGGATGTATCTCTAACATACATATTCCACATGCATAACATCAACATCAATATGCATGGATGTATCTCTAACATACATATTCCACATGCATAACATCAAAATCAGCATGCATGGATGTATCTCTAACATACATATTCCTACATGCATTATATCATCACAATCAACCTCCATCAAGGAGTAATCACACATTAATGTCACACAGACGGGAGCATAGACAAGGCCACGAAGGCGTGTCATGATCCAAAATTCTACACAAGAATTAAAGAAAGATCAGGGTTGTCAATCCCTAATACTGCTTGCCCTGGACGATCCTGGCCAAGGATGTCCCATTCTCACACAGAGAATCTAGAGCAGGGGTGTTCGCCCAGGGACATCCCCTGCGGAGGGAAGAGCCCGAGTTCTCACACAGAGAACCCTAGAACACGTGGTAGCGGGGTGCACACGGCATACCACACTGGATTCTCAGGGTCCAGATGACACTCATAATAGCATTCTCACATATCCGCAAGACAAGTACACAACTCGTCCCCACATCATTCCATTAAACAAGACTCAACCCGGGGAGTGCACTCGTTCCACACAGGAACTTCAAATCGTTCCACACAGGAACTCCAAATCAAAATATGTCCTTTCGGACCAATCAATTTGCGATTAATCCACGACCGATTAATCCGGCACACAATTTCATCACATTGCATCCAATTGGTCAAATTCGATTAATCACGATGAAGCCTCAATTGGAAATCCATTTTCATGATGCATGCAGCATGGTACATACGTGGGCAAAGCATACATGAATCCTAATCCATGATAAGTGCTCTCACCAGCCCCTAATGCATCATTCATAATCACAATATTAAGCTTCAACATCATCATTTAACCCCACATGTGTGTGTGTATCTAGTAGAAGCATTTCACAAAATGCATATCAACATGCTTAAAAATCAACTCACTACCACACTACACATGTGAATTTTCCATCTAAACATGGATTCCAGCGGAAATCATAGGAGAAGAATCGTTGAAATCATATCTAAATTCAAAACTCAACCACAAAGGCTAAACACATATAACATCACTCATTTCATCATTGAGTCATGGCATTCACCAACATCCACACACCACTAACCACAATCTATCATGACAAATTAGTCCAACAATAATTGTAGTCCTACTGAAAATATACGCTTAACCAAAGGGAAACAACCATTCACAATTTCAAGATAACGATTCCAACATCATGCCACAAAACATAAGTCATTCCACCATCCCTAAGCATATATCTCAACTCTATAAACTTAATAACATGCATTTCCAGTAGCCTAACATAGCTTAAAACACTCCACATTCATATAAAATTGGCAAGCTAAAGTGGAATCATCAAAATAGACATCATATGCACAACATACAACTTCCTGTGTAGCCGATCGATCGCCCTTCAGGCCGTTCGATCGGTTACACGCAAAAATTTGAAATTTACAGTTCAGCCGATCGATCGCCAACACGGCAGAACAGTCATCTTCTTCCTTTCGCAAATCCAAACCGAAACACCATAGATAACACTTCAAATCCACATCTAACACCCTAATCATCATCAAAAGTCCTCCTTGACTTCCAGAATATCAAACCAAACCATAATAATGCAAAACCCTAAGAAATCGGGATTAAATAATTCTATTTTCTAATCTTACCATTAACACACTAAATCAAGCAAACCATTTCGAAATAAGCCAAAAATGGAGAGTTTTACCATGGATAAACAGAGATTTTGAAGACCCATTGCCTCAGCACTTGATTAAGCTTGGATTGAAGAGTCACCCTTCTTGAAATCCTTGAAAACACAATGAGTTTGAATTAAACTCTAATAGAAATCGATTTACCCAAGAAATCCCTAATTAAATCTTAGATCTAGGGCTTATTGGTAGTAAAAATCGAATTTTGAATGTTAGGGTTCGTAGTAAAACACAAATCAGTAGCTTTTGATGGTCAAAAACGAATTGAATCAAGGGGAAAATGGTAGATTTGGAAGAAATAAAGAAGAAAGCCATGGATTAGTGCTTAATTAAAGTAAGCTTACCTTAATCGGCTTCTAATTCGGGCCTAAGTGGGGATTAGGCCAGCCCTCCTTCCTTAGCCTATTCCCAAAAATGGAAATGGCTCTGGTTTGCCCTTTTATAGTAAGGGTTGGGGTATGCATAGGTAAGTTTTTGGGGTATAAATAGGAAAAATAGGCTAAAAGTGGGTATTTTTTAAATTTAAGCACAAATTAAGCCTAATAAAATTCTAAAAATTTTTGTGTGACCTTAAGTATATGTCTAGGTTCATTTGACACAAAAATAAAATTTTCGACGGTGGGGCCCATAGGGGTCCCGCAAAGACCCTAATTTTTGGGAAAATAGTAAAAATTCCGAAAAGTCTCAAAAATTCACATTTGGTTTAAAATCACTTAAAACCACTAATATTGAAGTTAATTTTGGTTAAAACCATCACAAACTCTATTTATTTATAAAATCACCGAATAAAATCAGAAAATACGTAAATCCCATGATAACCAATAATTAAAGAAAACCAAAAAAACCGGTTTAAAGATGAGGGTCCTTACATAAAGTCAATAAAGTTCACAACTAATATATGAAATATTGATACTCTTATGTTTAGTTGTTTACCTTTATCTTATGCAATTGATCTGCTGTATACCTAAGTAATTTTTGTCCTTCTTCGTTGAAAATTGAAATCCATGTATTACTGTTATGCTAGCAAGAAAATTAGACGCCATGTCCCAACCTCCTTATTCACAAGAATTTACATTTTTTAAAGTAATGCACAAGAATTTACCTATTAAAAATGGAATAGATAAGAATACATTGAGCAATACAAGAATACACAAAGATTCATTGAGAAATAAATAAAGAAAAAAATTTATATGAGCTTGGGCTCATGCATGTCTAAAGAACCTAGACGTCATGGGCTGTCATATCAAGATTTGACTATGCAAGGGGGCAGAAAGCAAGCTGCCCCCTGAGTTTTGTGTATTGTTGGATCGAAATCCAACGATGCATGATACCTAGGCTCATGCTATCGCGCATGAGCCTAGGCTCATATAAACAGTTTTCATAAATAAATGTCTACATTTAAGTGACACAACTTTTTTTATAACTTTGTACACTTATCAACTATCATATGTGAAGCTACCTAGAGGTTTGTTGTAACACCCTACTTACTATATAAACTCATCTATGATATATAAATACATATAATGCTTTTAATGATCAAGTACAACTACAAAAAGGGAATAAAAAAATCCATGCAATACTTGTACCTTTCCTTGTGGCCGGGTGGACAATGCCCTAATCTTTGAATGTTTCCATATTTGTGTTCTGAGGACTCATTGTATATATATATATAGGAAAAAGTTTATATGAGCCCGGGCTCTATGGGCAGTCGAATTTACATCCGGTGGCCTATAATACTCATGGGCTCGGACTCATATAAACGAGACTCATATATATATATATAATTTATAAGTACATATAATACTTTTAATGAACAAGCACAAATACAAAAAAGGAAAATAAAACTATTCATTAACTATATGTACATTTCACATTACTAATTGAATACTTTTTGTAACTCATCTACAAATAATATATATATATATATAGGATGTGGTTTCTATGCTCCTCACTTACCATGAGCCTAGCATAAGGAACACCTGAGAGCCATTCATCAGTGAGATCAACAACACACGCTAGCGCACATTATACTAAACCTTTAAAGCATATTGTTAACTCTAGAAAAATGAAGTTGGACATTTGAAACATTTTAGAAATGATAAAAGCTTCATTTCAGTTTAGCATGACTTCAACTATATACGAGGGATATCGATTACTAAAGTAGCAAACTAAAAAGAAGACACCTTATACGAACCTTTCAAAAAATTTCAGTTATTAAAGAAGTTTAAAGCTTGACTCTTTAGATTTTTAGTTTGATATATGTTCAATGAATATTTGAGGCCCAACTCAAATACTAAGAAAACCGATAGAAGATTTGAAAGGAGCGTTCACTATGCAATGTCTTTGAACTCATAAAATCACCCTGTTTAGAAAGATCATACATTAGTTTCATATTAACATGGAGGATTATCATTGCAGATCAAATGCTAGCAAGAAAAGCTTTAGAGATCCTTCATTGGTCTTGCAGGCTTAATCTCTTTGGCCTTATCCCTACAACTTAAACTACCTTCCCATATACCACCCGACCTGAAATCATATACAATGATTTCTCATGTTTCCAACTGATAGAAAGTGGGTTTATGAGCTAAGCCCATTTGGGTATTGAGAGCCGAAGCCCACTTCCAAGTGAATGAGAATCACATATGTGAATTGGTTGAAAGTTATGAATAGTCCCACATCACCTAGAAAATAGTAATGATGTTTGTATATAAGGCATAAGTTTGGCTTTTCAAGTTGGGCCCTTAGGCCACCCCACTTTTGTGGGGGAGATACATGTTAGATCCATGCACCTAGGTGGGCTATGAGTCAACAAGATAATTATTTTTAGGATAAATTTATTTTATTTTCTCTTAACCCAAAATGGGTCCAATTTTCTTTTTACCCAAATGTGTTTGTTTGAGCATACACTTTTGTTTGATTAGGACAGGCTGTCTTCAATGGGATTTCTTATAAAACATTAAAAAATATTTTTTTGGATCATCCTTTACAAGATTTCATTACTGTCTTTTGTGAGAGCAATTCCATAATGCTAGTTCTTTGCACACTTTGTGTGAAGGTGCTTCTATAGCGTGTGGTGGATCGCCTTATCTTGAGTGACAAATGCCCAAGTGATTCCTAAGCAATAGTAGGGAGGGCCAATTTTGTCTTAAGGACAGAGCATACATGCTTAATTCAATAAACTTTCTTTGAGTTTCTTTCATTGCAATGATTACTAAGGTACAAAAAATAGTAATCTTAAGACATAATTCTATTTTTTTGTACTTTACTATTGTGATTAATATTTTGAAACAGTCTTTTACATATTTTGAAATTGAGATTACCTTCTGTTCATTGGAACAAAAATGAGTGAAGAAGGTACCAATATAACTTCCGTCATAATTCCCATTAATGTGACTACTCCTTCCAATTTAAGTGAAAGGGGAAAAGCTAAAAAAATTTAGTAGTGCAGATTTTAAGAGATGACAACAAAATATGTTATTTTATCTGACCACATTGAATTTGGCTCAATTCCTACATGAGAATGTTATTTTATCTGACCACATTGAATTTGGCTCAATTCCTACATGAGAATGTTCTTGTTCTCGCATAGGAGAAAAAAGATGCCATAATGGTTGTTGTGGAAGTCAATGCATGGAATCATGCATACTCTCTGTGCCGACATTATATTCTCAATGGGTTGGACAACATGTTGTACAATGTGTACTGTCCAATGAAGAGTGCTAAAACATTGTAAGAGTTCTTGGATAAGAAGTACAAAATAGAAGATGCTGACACAAAGAAACTTGTTATAGGCAAATTCTTGGACTTCAAGATGATGGATTCTAAGACTGTGATTAGTCAAGTCTAAGAGCTCTAAGTGATCTTGCATAATATACATGCAGGAGATACAACTTTGAGTGAATCCTTTCAAGTTGCTGCTACAATTGAAAATTTACTACCTTCTTGGAAGGATTTTAAGAATTACTTGAAGCATAAGAGTAAGGAGATGAACATGAAGGACTTGATTATGAGGTTGAGGATAGAAGAGAACAACTATACTTCTGAAAAGAAAGTCGGGGGCCATGGCATGGAGGCCAAAGCCAATGTTGTTGAACAAGAGCAGAAAAATAACAACAAGAAGAAGAAGAGGAAAAATCGTGGAGGATAGTCAAACAATGACTCCAACAATGTCAAGTTCAAGGGAAAGTGCTATGTGTGTGACAAGCAAGGCCACAAGGCTAAGGATTGTCGCAAGCGAAAGAAATAAGAAGATTCCAAGAATCTCTCCAACAATGTAAATGACATTAGCCTTTCCGCTGTGATTTTTGAAGTGAACATGGTTGCTAATGCAAGAGAATGGCGGGTGGATACTAAGGCCACTCGTCATGTATGCTCAAATAGAAAAATGTGATCTACCTATTAACCTATGGAAAATGATGAACAACTTTTCATGGGTAATTCTTATACTGTCAAGGTTGAAGGTACTGGAAAGGTGGTGCTCAAGATGACTTTGGGTAAGGAACTCACACTCAACAATGTCCTGTATGTACCAGAAATTTGAAAGAATTTAGTGTCAGGATCATTACTATGCAAGAATGGGTTCAAATTAGTATTTGAATAAGATAAGTTTGTATTGACTAAGAGTGAGATATATGTGGGAAAATAGTATCTTAATGAGGGGCTTTTTAAGCTTAATGTATTGACTATTGTACTTGCTGCTAATATTAAGAATGCTAGTGTTTCTTCTTCTTATATGATTTAGTCATATGATATGTGGCATGATAGATTAGGACATGTTAATTATGACATTATATGAAGATTGATTAATATGGAATCAAAATTAACAAGGAAATCATTCCGAAGCATTGAACATCTGAGTTGTTTCACAGCGATGTTTATGACTTAAAACATGTTCAAAAAAGAGGAGGTAAAAATTACTTTATTACATTTATTGATGATTTCACTTGATATTTTTATGTGTACTTGTTGAAAAGTAAGGATGAGACTATAGAAATGTTTGCACTATACAAAACAGATGTTGAGAATTAACTAGGTAAGAGAATAAAAGTTTTAAGGATTGATAGAGGTGGGGAATATGAATTACCTTTTCGTGAATTCTATTCACAATATTGTATTATACACCAAACTGCAGCACCCTATTCATCTCAGCAGAATGGAGTTACTGAATGGAAGTGTAAAACTTTAAAAGAGATGATGAATAATATGTTAATAAGTTCTAGATTACCCCAAAATATGTGAGGGGAAGCTTTGCTTTCGGCAAATTATATTCTTAACAAAATACCTCATAAGAAAACCTTGAATTCACCAATACATTTGGGTATTGAAAGCCCAAACCCATTTTCAAGTAAATGAGAATCACACATGTGAATAGGTTGAAGGTTGTAAATAGTCCAACGTCGTCTAGAAAATGGTGATGGTGTTGATATATAAAGTATAAGTTTGGCCTTTCAAGTTAGGCCCTTGGGCTACCCTACTTTTTTGGGGGATACATGTTGGACCTATACACCTAGGTGGGCTAACCCACACGCATGTGCAAACTCGTCCATCTATCCATCCGGCTCGGTTCACATGAGTGCCCGGCTAGGTTGAGCCAGGCTGGGTCAACAAGATAATTATTTTTAAGACAAATTCCATTGGTTTTCTCTTAACCCAAAATAGCTCCAGTTGTCTTTTAACCCAAATGTGTTTGTTAACAGGCGGATGCATACATTTGAATAGGACATGTTGTCTTCAACGAGATATCTTATAAAGCACTAAAAATTATTTTTTTGGATCATCCTTTACTACATTTTATTACCGTCTTCTGTGAGAGCAATTCTATAACTCTAGTTCGCTGCAAACGCTGTGTGAAGGTACTTCTACAATGTGTGGTAGATTATCTTATCTTGAGAGACAAATGCCCAAGTAATTCCAAGCACCAGTAAGGATGACAAATTCAGTCTTAAGGACATAGTGTACACTCTTGATTCGATTGACTTTCTATGAGTTTCTTTCATTGCAACGATTACTAAGGTACGAAAAATAACAATTTTTCTTAAATATTCCTCCAACTTTCATATACATGCTATAATTTTATGTTAAATGCAGATGAATAGAGGCAGATAGAAAAACAGATCTTGACACTTTAATTTATTAGGTCACGTGACTGACACATGATTTATATTGACACAATGGGTCTAAATATTGCAGAGCCTCCAGTTTAATGGTTTGTCTTGGTACAATTCCTATTGTAGTACAGTAGTAACCGCTCTTGTTAGTGTAGCCATACTCCTCTAATTTGCACTTGTAGATGAAGATGTAGAAGGTGAATATGCAGGAAAAAAGAGCAAGCACCAAACAAACAAGGAAATGCCAAGGGGAGAAGTAGAGACATGCATTGAGTGCGGCTGTAAGCAGTCACAGCAGCACCCTCAGCCTCTCCTTGGATTTCTCCATTAGTTTTTTGCTGAGATGCAAGCAGCAGTACAACAACATGAAGAAAACTTGGACTGACATGATGAAAGCAACAGTCCAGAGGCCATGGAATGCATAAAAAGGCCACTAAGATGGTGTTGCCAAGGGGAGAGCCAGAGACATGCGATATACAAACATGACTTTGGCCACACAGGCACCCTTAACCTATCTTTGGATTTTTCCATCAGTATTTTGCCAAGATGCAAGCATCAGTACAACAACATGAGCAGAATGTGGACTGACATGATGAAGGCAACGACCCAGAGGTCATGGCTGTTAGCATGTAGTTTTTGCGATTTAATCATATCATACGAAATTAAATTTTCTATATAGTGTATTTTTTTTAAAAATGCATACTTGGTTCCATTCCTAGTTGATGAATCTTCTTAGGATAGGTTTCTCTCCCTTGCCCTTTCCCTGTTGATGATTTTCCTTCAAATGGATCGATCACCATCCGGTTTTCTTCGTTGGGCAGAAGGAGGACCTTCTCCTCTAATTTATCCTCACATAACCGCTTCCATCAAGCGGTTACAATGTTCTAATTGAGAACCAATCAGAAACAAGATAATTAATCTTGTCACTATCTTCTAATTATCATGTAGGACCACATAAGTAACCAATGAAAATTGTTTACATTCTCCCACTTGGTCCGAATGATAATTAATTATGACAATATAACAAGACAACACAAGGTGTACACAATTATCTATTCAAATTGGTTACATAATACTATTATTAAACAAATCAATAATATGAGTCATGGCGGTTCTATATCTTTAAATGACATGGTCCCTTCCATGTTCCACAATATTAAAAAATCTGCTCAATATAGTATTCAAAAGAGGAAATCATAAGAGTCTACATAATGTCTCTACAAATTGAGACTAATCCTATCACAAATATATATTCATTCACATCGATGCACATAATAACTAAGATAGGAAAATCAGAAATACTTTATTGATATTAAAATGTAATAGAGCATCATCATCATAAATAAAACATAATTCATCACATTGGTAAATATTTACAATCATGGATTATTTTCAAGACCCATTCTATTGACATGTTTAATAAAGGTCTTTGGAGGTAATCCTTTTGTTAATGGATATGCAATTATAAGGTGTCACACCTGAGGTTTTTCCTTACATTTAATTGATAATTTTTCAAATATTTTATTTTGAAATATGGATGTAAATCAAAAGCTATAAATTAATTCATCATACGACAAAACTAACATTCTTAGGAGTGACCCGTAAAGAAAACATAAAAGTAAAACTTGCCATGGCCATGGGCTTTCAAAACAAATACCTCCTAGGCATCTCTGAGTACAAAATCTTTCGTAGTTTGGAAAATGAATCTTATATACATACCCAAGTCCAGTACATAATACATTTGTCTCACCTTAATGAATACATGAGATTGTGGCACTAAAATCCACATAACCTCACTATGATTTCGCTGTACTCCAGGTCAAGGAAGAATAGTCCACCATAGGGAATATTTTAGTCGAAAAAGCTATTGATCGACTTGCAAAAGCCTCCGAACGAAGGGATAAAAAAATAGGGTGAATATTTTCATACTCAGTAGGAAAATACCCAGTAGGGAAAATAAATCAATGAACTTCGTAAGTTCATACATAGATGCATTCATGCAACCATACATGAAGCAAGAAAATATGAAACATAAATAAAGTGTTACACACATACAATTGTACTGGCTGAACTTACAGTTACTCTTGTAGCATACTCTTACACTTACACTTATACTTACACTCTGAATCATAGTCTTACTATCTTGTACAACTGTATGCTTTCTCATATGACTTACATAGACTCGTACGACCTTACTCGTACGAACTTACTCTTACCATTTTTCATAGAAGCTTACACTTACACATCCTCTTATTCTTACACATACAACCTACTCAGAATCCGAAACGTACAACTTACTCTTACTATTGTACATATGCTATCGACAACTGAACCTCATTATAATTAATAAGCTTCAGTGTTGAAAAGGAAAAGAATGCCATTGGGGCATCACCCCAACCTCTGGGGAGTAGCTAGATGCCATGAACTTTTTTGGAGGCAAGGCACACCTATGCTCATGGGGCACAAGATCAAATAGGTAAGAGTAGATCCATGATACTACTTACCTAAGCTCACAAATGCCCACTCTATGGGGACATACAGTGCCAAGAAGGGTCATACAGTGCCAACTAAGGGCAGAAAACATATGGTGCCACTATTGGGCATGAATCTTATAGTGCCACTATTGGGCATGAATCTTATAGTGCCACTATTGGGCATGAATCTTATAGTGCCACTCTTGGGCAGAACATACAGTGCTATATGTAGGCAGAAAACATACAGAGCCCATGAAAGGCAGAAACTTATAGCGCTCTCAATAGAGCATCAAACGTCTAGGCCGAAATACAATACCAAGACCAAATCCCGCAGGATAACATCATGGCTAGACCAGAAAGGATGCTCAGTCGATTATTTATCGACTGGCACAAAACAGAACTTAATCTATCAAAACCCTCAATCTCAAACTCACAATATTATCGAATTAGGGTTACTTACCATTCAAGTTCATATTAGGTAACTTATGCTTGTATGATTATGTTCGGAATTACTTCCGGCTTACATTCTTCAGCTAACCAAGCTAGAACCACGCCGTTTCTGAAGCCTTAGTCCACTAGGATAACCTACTCCAACTTAACTCGTCCAATCGTACTTAAAACTCACTCTTACCCTTATAGTCTTACATATATCTGCATAACCTCACTTGTCAAACGAATTCTGTACTAACACTCTTACCATCATATACTTATGGTCTTACATCTTACACTATTCGCCTAAAAACCAAACTGTCCTCGGATTCCTCGAGTGAAACCCTTAGAACTAAGTCCTGCCATCAAACCCTTACTAATTCCTTACTCATTGTTTTTCTGTTACAATTCATATTACATACATTATGCAGGTACAATTATGCTGTCCACTTTCACTAATTCACAATCCCCCAAAGACGTTAAAAACGTTGAATCTTCCAAATCCTTACATTGCTTAGGTCTTCTGCTCATTGCTCCAACGTACTACCTGACTCAATCCAAACCAATTCTTCAATCTCATCAAATCCAACCTTCGACTGTCAATCTTACTTTCTTTCGTCGCTTGTCATATGATCACAATTTCCATGTCGCAGCCCATGGAGTACCCTTTCAACAAACTAACAAACACAAATACTCGTGCCCATCGATCATACTCCACCAACCCACAAGGAAGATCTATCACATGCTCTAATCACATACACATAATTTGTAACTTACTACCATACCCTTAGTCTTCACTAACATATGCACAATTCATGAACATAAAACATGCTTATTTAGTCAGCATTTATTATGTAAAATATTAAATTTAAAACTCCTAGCATGCTACAACACAATAAAACATGCTATCATGAAATTATGAGTTCAAGGTCCCTTACCTCGTAATCTATGTGAGATTGATGGCGAGCAAACTATGGTGGCAATGTCGATAGTGGAATAGGCTGCCAAAAACATCGCACTAAGAGAGTTGTGTCCCAAGGATTTTTCAGAGATGTTAGAATTAATCTCGATAAGGTTATATTAATTTCACTCAAAGCATAAGACTCGGCCCACTAGGGTGGCCGAGACAAGGACATGTCACTAGGGATGACAAGAGTGACCACAAAATAGGAGGTGACTGATTGGAGGTCGACCAACAGTCTAAAACACTTGTTGGCCACAAAATGTTAAAATAGACCGCGGACCACGTCCAGTGGCAACAATTCCGCATTGTCGAAGCCTCACAACATAGCGGAGGGCTTGGTTGCCTAGTCATAGATATAGGAGAGACAAATGAGGGTTTTAACGACCATATTGCCTAGTGGTGAAGTTGTTCCATCATTAAATACTGCAAAGGTGGTGCCTTTAACCTAAACTACATGTGCAACACAAGAATGTGCGGTAAAGGGGAAATCCTAGGGAAGGGTAGGTTTTTAGTATGTCCTGAAGCTTCTCATGCTAGTGGAAGCCAGATCCAACCATTCCTAGGTAGGATCGACTATCGAACAACATTAGCACGTGCTGCCACGGCCAAACCCTAAAACAAAAGTGGTCTTTTAAGGGGTTAGGGTGGTTGGTCACAGAAGGGGTGAGGTTCACTAGTAGAGGTCCCCTAAACAACTTGAGAGCGTGAAGTGTCAGAGAAAGTGGCCAACATAGAAGGCGACAATTCTAAACGCTACCCACAACCAAATCATCCTACAAATGGTTGTGCATCAAACACAGCTTACGATGGAGATATGGGCACGACATCGGTCAAGCCTTCGATGGGCTGAACCTAATGGCTAACAATATTACTTCCCCTTGGAAGAATTGGAATTCAGGAACTCTTTCCCATAAGTTTTGGGTCATGCGTAATAAAAGTGGGGGTGCAAAGGTAGAATCGGGCCAGAAGTGTTGGCCCTTGCCGTCACTGAGCCAGGGAAGAGCCCATGTTGGTCGGACTGTGGCCCAAGTCTGTGTAATATCAAGTTGGACACATTGGTTTGGGTTGGAACGAGGCCCGTCAGTGGTAGTTAGAGACATACCCCAAAGTTTAGGGGCATTTGGTGTGTGTAGAAGACGTGCAGAGGAGGTAGGGAGCGGCGTCCCCTTGTCGTTAATGGGTCAAGCCAACATACATAGTTGTTTGTGGCAGAATTGCCGATCAAAGAATTGAAGAGACCTGATTTAGCTGGGGCAATAGTGTGCTGAGTTGGGGCAGCAAACATGCATCGCCGGGCCACGAAAGGCCTGACGAGGCCAGGGGCTAGATTTGGGAGAAGACAGGACCTAGCAGTCGCTAGATCGTAGCAAATCAAATGGACGTCGGTGCGATGACATTCGATGTCTGACAGCCAAGAAAGGACGCCACTAGAGAAAAGGTCATGGTCGGCTGGTTGAGCAAAACTGGACCGATTGGGGTAAGGGAGGCCTGACCTTAGTGCCTTGTCGTTGGCTCGAGGTGGCATACCGAGGTGGAGTGGTGGTTTGCGAACGACAACAAAAACACTAGGCCAAAATAACAAATTTTTTGCCTAGATCAAAATTGGGCAAAGGAGGGGTTAGGGAGGTGGCAGCCGGGGTGGTTGCCTTGCTGTCGCCAGGTCGGGGAAGGTCCAAAGTCTGGTCGCAGTGGCTAGCCACCAGCGGCATAGCCGACAGTCGCAACACACAGACAGGAAAACAATGGGGCAGCGGAGTTTTACCAAATGGTGGCAAAGGAGGGTGAAGGGCAGGGGGAGGCAGCAGTTCAGGCTAGGGCGATGGCCTTGCCATCGCAGGGCCGGGAGAAGGCCAACAACCCATCGACCGTGGTTTGCAATGCACAGGAATGGGAAAAACAGAAAAGGCGGATGGATTTTTACCTTGCGCCGGAGACATAGGGGCAGGGAGGCCAGGATGCCAGTGACCGGAGGCCACTTTGGCTGGGGCAAAGCCATGGTGATGGGCTGAAGGCCATGCAGGCGGAGGTAGCGGCGAATTTGGTGAAACAAAATCAAAAGGGGTCATTGGATAGAAACAGGAAAGAGGGACTAGAGAGACGGTGGCAGCCGGTGGGGCCAGGCCAGGCTGGGGGTGACACCAGTAGCATTGCCAGGCCGAGGCCGATTGTGTGGAAGCTGGTGGCTGGTGGCGTTGCCGCCTTCGGCCTTACAAAGTGATTGCCCCCATGCAGTATTCATTCTGTGGGTGAGGCGCACCCGATCCACTTTTATTTTTAATTTTTTTCATCTCTTTCTTTCCATTTCTTTTCTCCATCCTGTCTCGTTCTTTTCTCTTGTGTTTTTGAGCCAAAATTTTTTGTGATGCGTTGAGGCCCATGACCTGTGACTAAACACCACTTTCGATTCTTACTGTCACAAATATTACAAATACAGATACGCCAAAGCGTCAAATTTCTTCATCAAAAATACGAGTAGAAACTATAGAAAATAGAAATATATAGAAAAATTACAGAAAAATCGGGGATATTACATAAGGTTAGTACTAATTTGCTCTATAAACACTCTTTGTTTCAACGGTTCTTCTTTAATAACAAGAAACTTTAATTCCATGTGCTTTGCTCCTTCAGAGTACTTGTCATTTTTTAGCAGATAACTGCTGCAGAGTCATCACAATAAATTTTCAGCTATATATGAATGGTGTCAACAATTTCAAGCCCTAAAATAAAATTCTACAACCATAAAGCATGAAGTGTGGCTTCATAGCATGCCACAAATTCAACTTCCATAGTGAATGAAGCTATGATAGATTCCTTTCCACTTTCTATGATATGGCTCCTCCAGCAAGCAATAATAAGTAGCTAAATGTGGACTTTCGATCATGACACATCCAGCAAAATTAGAATCTAAGTAGCCAATGACCTCAAAATTTTTAGATCTTCTATATATGAGCATATGATTTTTTGTTCCTTGTAAGTATCACATGACTTTCTTTGCAGCTTTCCAATGAACAAATCCTAGATCCTTTTGGTTTCTTCCTATCATACCATTAGCAAAACTAATATTTGGCCTAGTACATGTTTGTGCATATATTAAACTTACAACTGCAATCAAATAAGGAATTCCTTCCATCCTTTTCCGTTCCTATTCATTCTTTGGACATTGCATAAGGTTTAGTTTATCCCCTTTCTGAATAGGAACTCGGCTTAATGAGTACTTGTCAATTCCAAATCTCTCTAAAATCTTTTCTATATAGGCTTTTTTAGACAAACCTAATAATCCATGTGAACAATCCTGAAATATTTCGATTCTAATCATGTATTTTGCTTCACCCAAAGCTTTCATTTTAAAATTTTGAGAGAGAAAGTCCTTGGTTTAATACAATAATTTAAGGTCATTGCTTGCAATTAATATATCATCAATATACAAAATAAAAAATATGAACTTACTCCCACTAACCTTTAGATAAATACACCGATCAATGATGTTTTTCTTTAAATCCAAAGGAAGTAATTGCATAATTAAACTTAAGGTACCATTATTGGGAAGCTTGCTTAAGTCCATAAATTGATTTATTAAGTTTGCAAGTTAAATGCTCTTTTCCTTCAATGGAGAATCATTCAGGTTGGTCTATGTAGACTTCTTCATCTAAACTTCCATTCAAGACAGCTATTTTCACAAGTATTTGATAGAGCTCTAAATCATAATGAGCAACCAATGCTATAATAATTCTTAATGAGTCATTTTTGGATAGTAGAGAATAGTCTCTTTATAATCAAAACCTACTTTTTGAGTAAATCCTTTGGTAACAATTTTGGCTTTATATCGTTCTATTACCCTTTGAGTCACATTTGGTCTTAAAGTTCTATTTACAACCCACTTTCTTGTATCCTTTGGGCAATTTAATGAGTTTCCAGACTTCATTTTGGGTCATTGAGTTTAACTCATCATTCATAACTTCAATCCATTTTTTAGAATTAATACTTTCTATGACTTGTAAAGATGAAATTGGATCTTTATATGTCCCAATATCATAATAAGATTATTGTAGATAAACCGTACAATCATTAGAAATAGTTGGTTTTCTGATCCTTTTATATCTTCTTAAGGCTATTTGTGGTTATTCTACTACTTGCTCATTGATGACAATCTCATTATGGAGTGGTAGAATATTATTTTGTTGTCCCATTTCATCATGTTGTTCAACTACTGAAGGACCAAAAAGTTGTGGTTCATTAGTTTGCTGTTCTTGATTGATAGGACATACATCATTCATTGGAACAACAATTCGTTTAGAAGTTATGGGTAATGGGACATGCACCTTAACTTATTTAATTACCACATTTTGAGTTGGAGCACTCTCATTAATTTCACCATTTTCCAAGAATCTTGCATTACTAGTCTCAACAATTCTTGTACTATGATTATGATTGTAAAATCTATACCCTTTGGATTTTTCAAGGTAAGCAATAAAGGACAACTGATTGTCCTTGAATCTAATTTCTTTTCATGTGGATTATAAATTCTAACTTTTGCTTGACAACCCCAAACATGTAGGTGTCTTAAAGTGGGTTTCCTTCTAGTCCACAACTCAAAGGGAGTTTTTGGAATTGCCTTACTAGGAACCCTGTTGAACAAATAAACAACAGTCTTAAGTGCATGCATCCACATAGATGAGGGTAAAGTGGAATTACTTATCATACTTCTAACCATATCCATAAGACTTCGCCTTTCAGCCACGCCATTCTACTAAGGTGTTCCAGGCATAGTGTATTGAGCACATATGCCTTTGCTTTTAAGAAGTTTTGCAAATGGGTCTGGGTGTTGCCATGATTCATTATATCTCCCAAAGTATTCACCACCTCTATTAAACCTTATAATTTTCACCTTTATGTCTAATTGTCTTTCAACCTTAGTAATGTATACCTCGATGACATTCACTGCTTGAGATTTATTGTTTAACAAATAGACATAACCATAACATGAAAAATCATCTATAAAGGTGATTAAATATTTTTCTCCACCAAAAGATGGAACATCAAAAGACCCACAAATATATGTATGGACAATTTCAAGAGGTTCCTTACTCCTTGTGGCACCCTTCTTTGTGTGGTTTGTTTGTTTTCTTTTAATACAATCTACACACACATTAAGATCAGTAAAATCAAGATTATGAAAAATCCCATCTTTTACTAATCTTTCTTGGGAAATGTGCCCCAATCTCCTAGGCCACAATTTTGAGCAATTTTCATTAAGAAAGCTACGTTTAGCACCAACATAAGTATGCAAGGAAAGTAGTGAAGTAGAAAAATAATCATCAAGATTAAATTTATATAAGCCATCACATAAAATACCAGAATCAAAACATGAAGCATTCTTAAATAGGGTAAAACACTTATTCCCAAACTTAAAAGTGTATCCATCAACATCAAGTCTTGATAAAGAAGGTAGATTTCTAGAAACTAAAGGAATATAAAGAGTTTCAAATAAATCTAATTGATGTCCACTATCTAGGAATAGTCGATAAGTCCCAATGGCTTCAATGGGAACTTTGTCCCGATTTTTCATGAATAGAAAGTTCTCCTTTAGGTTTGTAGTTTGGGTCGTAAGGAATCCCTACAAAGTGTTGAAAACATGAGTGGTAGCTCCTAAATCTACCCACCAAGTATTAGAAGGAACTTCAGTAAGGTTAGATTAAAAAACATAAATAGAATCAATACTTTTCTTTTGGAACCATTCTTTGCTTTTTTGATAATCTTTCTTAAAGTGGCCAAATTCTCTAAAAAAGTAGCACTTCAAGCCCGTTTCCTTTTAGTGATTGTTGTCTTTATGGGCAACATCATTTGTTTTAGGAGCCTTCCCTTTAGAGTTTTTAAATTTTCTTTGCTTGCCTTTAAACTCATTAGAAACCATGTGGATTGGGTTTTGTTCCAGTGCCTTAAGCCTTGACTCCTCTTGCACAAGCATATGACAATTAATTTACATTACATTTATCATTCATCGTATTGTAGTTAATTTGAAATGGCCGATATTGAGGTGGCAAGGAATTTAAAACAAACTGGACAAGAAAGAACTCATCCATTGACATTCCCAATGACTTAAGCTGTGCTGCGAAATTTGTCATCTATAGAACGTACTCATGCATACCACGAGAACCATCATACTTCGTCGTGGTTAGCTTAGCCATAAGAGTCCCTGCAAGGGACTTATATGTAGACTTAAAACGTTCTTCAACCTTTTTGAGAAATTCTTTCACATTATCAGTTGGAGGGAGTGTAGTCTAATATTGTTTGCAATTGTCATTCACATAAACATAAGCCTTAACGTGCTGGACCTTTGCCATGCATTAAATAATGCCTTATCTTCAGTGCTATTAGTTGTAATAAGTGTAACATATTTTTCAATTCTAAGAGCTACATCAAGGTCCAAAACACTAAGGTTGAATTGGACTTGCTCTTTTTAGTATGAAAAATTAAGGCCATGGGGCATAGGAATGGAGGAAGCATGTGAATGCAAAGAAATAGGAATTGATGCTGTAATTAAATAATAATGCTCAATATATTAGTGCTATGAATATGACATAATTAAACACATGAAAAATACATACACAATGAACAACATAACTTTGATATACATTTGGGAATAATTTTATGTTATACTATTCAACTATTATTGTGTTCTCTATTACCTTGTAAGAATAACTAGCCAAGTGCACACATTAACTCGGTTCGCTACCTTTGGGTTGACATTCCAACCAAATGAAGAATACTTTCAAATTATTTTTTCACAATTCTATGATTAATAGAAAAGTGGTGCACCTTTAGACCAACCTAATATCTTTGTAATCAAAGAATTAAAATTATGCTAAATTATTCCATTACTAACATAAGGGAAATTATGTTAGGATATCATAATATGCTTATTTTCTAAATACATTCCAGTTGAGCCACTTTGGTGACTATCCAACTGCATCTTAATATAGAAAATTAAGTCATTAGAATAATTTTGCATAACATCACAAGTGAATATTTGCATGTGCCTAAATAACATTTAGAACATAAATTCATTTATAATCATTTTATAATGCATAAACGGAAGCAAAACAAACAATAATAAATGAATAAATTAAGCAGGGACATTCAACCATTAGCATGCCATATGAGGTAGGGATTATTATGAATATATATAAGGCCAATATATGAACTAAAATTATGGTACGTTAACCCATTATATATATATATATATATATATATATATATATATATATATATATATATATATATATATATATATATATATATATATATATATATATATATATATATATATATATATATATATGATCAAGAGCATTTTCAAAATTCTCCTACACATGAAGGGTTAAAGAGGCTTTATAGATCTTATTGTCGACATGCCATTTTTATTAGGTTAGACAGAAAGCTCTTATGTAACCTTTACAACATTAGGCTTGACTTGTCTTCATTCAAAACTCCATGCATTGAATTCACCCGTACAACTCTTTTGTCAGCCTCTGAACAGGCCAAAGCCCATCAAAATTCAATTCGGCTCTATGACTTGTTGAATGGGGCTGGTTACTATATCTAATGTTATATTTATCACATGGCATCACGTTAACTCCAGAGACATTATTAACTTATTACACAGCGGCCAACTCCACAAACCTATCATTATAAACCCATAAACTCATTTCATCTTCTTCACCGGACAGAACTCACATAAGGTTAAAGTGACGCAGCGGACTAAAGAATAAAACATCAGTTTCTCGGTCCCTAGGGTGCCATTCCCCATCAAATTTCGAAAATCATTCCAGAGGATTAAGATGAAAAGGAGGTATTTTTTCTTTCCTTTTGATCCAATCACAAATTATTACTACTATAAATCATCTAAAAATAGCACAAAATTTATAAAAAATCAAATTTATTCTTGCTACGAATTACTAATTGCCTCAGCTACAATTGTTTGCATTAAGATTTTGAAAATCTAAGCTCCAATGCCAATTGTTAGCATGTAGGTTTTGTGATTGAATCATATCATATAAAATTATTTTTTCTATCTACTTTATGTTTTAAAATAATGTGTACCTAGTTCCATTCTTGGTTGATGAATCTTCTTAGGATGGGTTTCTCTCCCTTGCACTTTCCCGGCTGACAATTCTCCTTCAGATGGATCGATCACTGTTCGGTTTTCTTTGTTAGGCAGAAAGAGGACTTTCTCCTTTAATTTATCAATTTATCTTCACATAACCGCTTTCATCAAGCGGTTACAATGTTCTAATTAAGAAGCAATTAAAAAAAAATAATTAATGTTGTCATTATCTTCTAATTATCATGTAGGCCACATATGTAACTAATGAAAATTATTTACATTTGGCATACGTAAAACGGCAACTAAGACGGTGTTGAAAGTGAGCAAGGCTATGCCGACGATTGTCCAACAGGAAACTTTCTTGCATTGGCATTTGAATAGGAGTTCTTATGGTAGACAACAAAGTAGATTGACTGAGCAGGTATTGAGAAAAAGAAGAATGAACCCACATTCTTACCCATGCTGAGGATTCAAGGGACAACCCACCCTCCCATTCTACTGGTTCTCCATCTTTAAAAACATCATTGCCCCGGTGGAGTTGTTTTGGAGATGGGGAGTTTGGCTAAAGACTAACCAGATACAAAGATCAACTGAACAGATGTTGATTACAAAAAGCCAAAATCGGGATAGAATTTGATTACAATGGGCAGTTTGAGCAAAAAACCCCCCTCCTATACCCATCTTTGTAAGGAAGGATTTATATGACGACTTGGCTACACCTGGAAATTTGAAAAAAAAAATTAAAGGTCAACTGACAGAAGACTGATGTTGATATAAAAACTCCATATTTATTACAAGAGTTCTTATACAAAAATCTAGATTCTACTGGGTTGAAGCGCAAAGAATTAGCGAGAGCAGTGGCAGGCTCGTGTGGTTGGATGCATATGTGGGAAGCCAAGAGACAAGCAATACTAATAGCCACCCATTATAATGTAGGACATAAAATAGAATTTATGTAGGATATGTAGAGATGAACACGACTAATAACTTAGGATATGAAACAAAATTCGTGTAGGATAAGGATCGTTAACTTCAACATATTGAATTAAATGATACCATAGTGATGAATAGGGGAGATATAGAGGTGGTGAGCAATGGGCGGTACAAGATATAGGGTAGAGATTTTTCCATATTACCTGGCCTAAGAAGCCCAAATTACATATCCCTGGTTTTGAAGATTAAATGCCACATAACCACGAATTATATGATATTTAAGAAAAAATGGACCAAAATACCCTTGGATTAGGGTTTTATATCGTGTTTACCAGGCCGAATGCTGCATTTACCTAGAAATGACTCACTGTTGAGAATGAGTTCCAATTTCCATATGGCGATTTCCAAAGTCCAACTTGCAAAATCTATAACTTCAACCCGGTTTAATTTTATTTAATTATGTGATATTGTGTGGTTTTGCTTAAATTACTGGTTTGAATTGATTTTGGGGTTAAAACTTTGTAATTATGGTTTTAACAACGTTTAAGTTTACTTTTTTAAGTTTTAATATCAAACTTGATTTATCATATTGTTATAGATTTTATGGGATTTTATTGTAAAATTTCCTTAATTAAGGGTGTGGACCCACTATGGACCATGCATCCACGATTGGATAGCATGTGACCCACATAACTTTAAACTTTAATTATTTTATATTAGTAACTTTTTGAATGATTAAAATCATTTTTAGCCTCACTTGATACAGTGGCACTATTGTCGGCAACATTTGAGCCCACCGCTTCCAGGGTGGGAGACATTGGATGTGGTGCAGGGATAACATATGGGTTAGGGACAGATGCTAGAGGAACTTCATCCTCTGGCTTTGCCTTCTGATCCACGCTTTCTGTGCATCCCGAATTTGCTTTCCTCTCTTCATGGTAGGTGCTGAAATTCTTTGGCTTCTTCGAGCCTTCAGCAGCCACCTTCTTTTCTGGCTCCTCACCCTTAGATACATGAGCTGGTGGATCAACAATTGTGTACCTAAAGTTCCATGGCACCGGAGGTAGGAGGGGTTCGATGGGGGTGGCATCTGAAGCTTTTTGCTTTTCTATTGTCAGCTTTAGTTGCTTTGGAGGAACTACTTCTTTATTTTGAGACTTATTTATGTTTTCTCTTCTTTATTTGCTTCTCGGGATTGTTCCTTGACCTCCGGGTTTGTTCCTTGATAGGCTGGGATGGAACAACTTCTTTGTTTACTATCTTGAGGAATCATGTTATTACGGTCCTTTCAACCTTTAGACCCTTCTTATTCTTCTTTATTGGGGAGGCAGCTTTCAGTTCCTTTTTCTCAGCATATAAGAAGTAAGTAATTGTATTAGTACATACATGATATGCAAATCAATCGTGTTTTGGATGACACGATCTGTCAACCTATTGTATTGAATAAAATATACAAATATGTACCGTCATGTTATCGATCACATGACAACAACCATATCGTTATCCTAACTAATGACTATTTTTGTTTTCGTGTGATCGATTACATGATTATCCCCAAATGAACACGATAGCGAAAAATGTTGTGTTCTTCCAATTGTATTTACACAAAATAAAATCTGTCGACAGGAAGAGGGATAGGTACTAGTTGCTCTTCACGAGCAGATTGGTGAACAACTTCTCTTGATTTGGAAGCTATCGACTTGACCCGAACTGACGGCTCTCCTTCAGTTCTTGGCGGAGGGGTTGCTGCATGAGGGACTTTCGGTTAAGGGGGTTCATGTGGATGCTCTGTCTTCAGTTCCAATGGGGCTTGCATATGTTCTATAAGGCTTGTTACCACTCCAGATCATATTTAACCCGCTGGAGCACAACTTGAACGTTGACAATACTCCAACCCCACACACCATACAGAACTGCCTTCTCTAAAACAACATCACAAATCCTGGTTATGACATCCATTGGCATGACAAAAGATTCAATGACGCCTTAATTATGTTATTGTTAATAAGGGGGCATAGGCCTTAGGGCTACTTAGGGTTTATTAGTCGTTTCTTAATTATTAGGGAGTTTATCGTTATTTCTATTTAATAATGTCCAGTGGGCTTTTAGGTGCATGTTAGTGAGCCCATTATGATTTTCTTTTTAAGTGTAAGGGTAATGCCCTAATTGAGTAGTGAATGAATTATTGAGTCTTTTGTCTCTCCCCTTTCCTCTCTGCCTCTCCCTCCTTCATGGAGGCCATGCCGCACCCTCTTCCCTTTCCTGGTCATCTTACGCCACTCCGTTCCCCTACTCTGGCTGTCGGGCTGTTGTGGACACCGGTCCACCACATTGGTATCAAAGCCCAACAGTCTATGGGACAACGGGTGGAAATGCTCCCGAAGGCTCTTCCTTCCCCAGACTTGACTACCATCTTGGAGATGTGTGAAAAGCTTTCAGCTATGGTTGTCTAATGGCCAGACCAGCATCCATGCCGGCCAAGGTGCTGCCTCGGGCTAGCCCAATGCCTCCGCCATTGCTTGCATGGAAGAAGAAGATGAATCAACTCAAACGGGTGGCCTTTCTCTGTATATAGAACTGATTCCAGAGCTTTTTTAGGTCTTGCTCAACTGTCCAAATGAAGCTCCCATTACTCTACGCCAAGCCATGGAGCAGATCCTGTGTCTCTACTCCACTTCCACCATCGACCTCGAAGCGGACTGCCTTCTCAACTAATATGGCAGCCTCTATTTGTGGTAGAGTGGTAGGAAGGATCTTCCAATTGTGACCCTTTCACATCCTTATGTGCCTAAACAATTGACTGCTATTGAATCAGTGACCCTCAACGCAGTGGGGAGGCTGACATTGAATTCTTCTGGCATGCAGGGAACATTGCCCATAATGCCGCCTCTACCAGCAGAAACTGAAATGAGACTGCTGATGGTCACTTCTCCAACAATGATCACCTCAAGCCGCTAAGGTGAGCTTTGCCGCCATCCGAATCTAAAACTCACCATTGCAACTTCTTCGATGGGCCACTACATGACCAGATCTAACCTAAAGTGGGCTGAAGATTTCAGCCCCAATGTTGCTACTGCTTTGCCCCACTAGTGCAACCCTCTTCTCCTGCAAAACTTACAGCAAGCATACATCTTTTTAGCTGGTTGGCAGGGATTGTGGACAATCAGTTCCTTCTCCACCACCGTTGCCAATCATGGCAAGAGTTCACAGCTCCATCCCATCTCGGTTGCACTTTTCAGCAGAAATCATGACCATTTTCCTTGCCAATCAACAAGTTTCCTTGCTAGTCTCATAAAGGACAAGTCAGCCAACCCACATGGCGAAAATCTACCTTATTTGGTTCCTGCAATTTTGCCAATAAATCATAGAAGAATCCTTACAAATTGGAGCGGCTCATAAATTCAGGCTCGTGCTTAGGATTGTTCTTGATCCTTTCCATTGCGGACTGCCAGATTGATTCGCCTTTCACTGGCAAAAATCACGGCTTCCTCATAACTAGCCATTGCCCCTGCCACAGCTATTTTCCGTGCATATTTTAGGGAACTAGCAGTGCACGAGAGCATAAAAAGCTGGCCTCTTCGTCCATTGAATCTAGCAATAAGTTAGGTGCCCAATTTTTGGCAGGAATTTTTCTAGTCAACTTGCCTCACCCAGAAATCTCGCTTCCAAATATGCAAGAGCATCCCAATTTTTTGTTCGATAAACATTCCATGCATTGCTTTTGGGGAGGTCAGATTGGCAGCAAATACTTCAAAACCGTCATGGAATGTGCCACATGCCGTCATCTTCATTGCAACAAATATTGGTCCCTGATTTCTGCACACTTCCAGCTGCTCGTTACCTCAGATAGATATGGAATGGGTCTTGCATTGCCATTGAACCAGCTGTGCTCCCTCTCCTAATTTGGTACAAAATATTGCTAGACTATTTTCAAAGCAAACATTTCTCAACATAGGGCTAAAATTTTGGGCCCTACTCCAGAATGGGAAAGGCTGAGCAGCACATGCCTCTTCTTGTATCACGGGCTTGAATCAGTTATGAGCAAACCCAACTTTTGGCTTGCCCATTTATTCAGTTCCAACCAAGTTAGCTAGTGGAAATGGTTCTTTTTGGGTCTGCCCAACTGCTGCCTAGTGCTGCCAAGTGGACCCAGATACCCTGCACCTCCCCAGATCATTCCTTCAGAGCAATTGGGCATCCTTCCAACGTTGAAGTTTTAGATCGACTATTCTTCGCTTTCGCTATGGTGGACCAATGCTATGAGTTTTAAGTTACCTCGAGGACGAGGTGATGCACAAGTGAAGCATGGTGAAATGCGAACATCGTAGGGGTCTACCATCAAGGCCCACATGCTAGTGGAATAGGTTTTAATTATGTTATTGTTAATAAGGGGGCATAGGCCTTAGGGTTGCTTAGGGTTTATTAGCCGTTTCTTAATTATTAGGGAGTTTATTGTTCTTTCTATTTAATAATATTGAGTGGGCTTTTAGGCACCTATTAGTGAGCCCATTATGATTCTCTATTTAAGTGTAAGGGCTATGCCCTAATTGAGTAGTGAATGAATTATTGAGTCACTTGTCTCTCCCCTTTTCTCTCTGCCTCTCCCTCCTTCATGGCAGCCATGCCACACCCTCTCCCCTTTCCTAGCCATCTTGCATAGCTCCCTTCCCCTATTCGGCTGCCCGGCCATTGTGGACGTCAGTCCACAACATATCAGGTACATGAAATTGAAACTCATGAAGAGGAAAGAACTAGAAGTTCAACATGGTCAAGAACCTAATCAGGTTTTAAAAGGACCATCATGAAACCAATGTAATTAGTGACATCAATGATGGAGTGAAAATAAGACATCAATTGGAGGAACAAATATTTTTTTTTATTATGTGTCTCTTAAAGAACCAAAGAAAATTGATCAAGCTCTCCAGGATAAAAATTAGATTAATGCAATGCATGAGGAATTAGGATAAATCACAAGGAATGATGTTTGGTATCATGTTCCCAAACCTAAACAATGCAATGTGATAGGTACAAAATATACCTACAGAACCAAGACAGATAAATATGGTAATGTGATTAAAAACAAAACTAAATTGCTTGCTCATAGTTACATAATGCACTAAAATAATGTTTAATTAGATGATTTAAAATATTGAATTGCAATCATATTTTGTGTTAATTCACTACTTGTTTGGGCTATTTATGTTTTGAATATGTGAGTTGGACTTAGTTGTGTTTACATGTCTAAATAGGCTTCAACAGGATTGAAGTAGAAGAAGTGAAGCCCAACTACCCAAATCTATTTAAAAGAAAAAAATGGTCTCCTAAATATCTAAACATACATTGAATGGTTGAACACAACCTTTTAGACCAGTTGAATTTGAGAACTAAATTCGGGAAGAAGCTGATTTGGACATATTAACACAACATTAGTATTTTGACCATATATTTCTATGTATAATTCGGATTAATACGATTTTTATAAAATTGGAAAGAAGACTTATGTGGCTATAATCGTTATTTCAAGAAGAAATTCATAATCTTGAAGAATTATAGGTCAAATTTGGCATGCAAAGGGACAACTAGTTAACTAACCCGAGGTCAGCACATGAAGAATCTTTTCTTTGGTTGTGATTGATACACATAAGGAAAGATAATAAGGCCGATTAGATAACTAAAAGAAGATTCAAAGATACTTATTAGCTAAATAAATTATTAATATATTTGATTGATTTAGAATCTAATCATTGTTAAAGAAGCAACCAATCAAGTAATCAATCATGATGCAATTAATGGATATGATTGGACTTTCCCCTTTGAAGGGAAACCCCTTCTACTTCTATAAATAGAAGGTGGATGTGATATAGGCATCATCCCTTCTTCTTTGGAGCTCTCTTCTCATAATTTTCTTCTCTTCTTTTGTATTTTTATTTTTAGTTTTATTGTAATAGCTTTCTAAGCTCGCAAACTAAGGCTAGAGGTGATTTGTAACAATCTAATGGAGTTATATTCATGTTTCATCAATGGTTTCAAGTAAGTATTGGTTATTTAAAGTGATATTTATTTACTATTGTTCTTTTTCTCTTTTCTTTGTAATTTGAATATATAAGATACTCTTCTTGATCTTTTGTGATTTAGATACATAGAACTCTTAAAAAAATAATTATTTCTATTCTTCATCCATCGAAAGTATTTTCTATCTTTGTTTTTACTTTTAATGTTCATATCTTCCGGTTAGATAGAATTTTTATTCGATTTTAACTGAGATAACATGACACACGAATAACATCATTAAATGTTACAATGATCGTTAATGCCTTAGTGTTTTCTCTTCTTGATTTCTTAATTCTCTATTGCCCTAATACTCTTCTACTTTTTCTTTCTTAATTTTTTTTCCTATTTTTTCGTAACCATTTTCTTTGTTGCACAAGGCTTTCCTTGTGGATCGACCATGTCTACTACAACTAGCAAGTAAAACAAATATGAATTTGACTTCTTCATAATCTTGTTTCAAATGTAATAACATTACACACAGGTAGAAGGCATTAATTTTGATGAAACATTTGCTTATGTTGCTAGACTTTAATATATTTGATTGCTTCTTGCTATGACTTGTCATTTAAAATTCAAGGTATATAAAATGGATGCCAAAAATGCTTTTCTTTATGGGAACTTAAAAGAATAAGTTTATATTGAACAACCTAAGGGTTTTGTTGACCCTCCCCATCTTGATTGTGTGTATAAGTTGAAGAAAGCTTTATATGGATTAAAACAGGCTCTAAGAGCATGGTATAAGATATTGACACAATATCTAACAAAGTAAGACTATACAAGAGGAGGTGTTGACAAAACATTATTCATAAAAAAATTTGGGAAGCATGTGGTGATGACACAAATCCATGTGGATGACATTATCTTTGGATCCACAAATAATAAGCTAGCTAAAGCTTTTACAAGGGAGAAGAGTAAGAAATTTAAAATGAGTATGGAAGGTTTATTAACTTATTTTCTTGGTTTGCGGTTACAACAAACTGAATTAGGAATATTCATTTCATAATCAAAGTTTGCAAAAGATGTTGCAAAGAAATTTGGACTGCAAGATTCAAATCATGCCAAAACATTGATGTCCCATTCTGTTAAATTAAGTAAGGATGCCTTAGGTAAATCTCTTGAACAAACTTTGTTTAGAAACATGATAGGTAGTCTTTTGTATTTAACTACCAGCGGCTAAGATATATGTTTAAGTGTAGTAGTATGTTTAAGATATCAAGCTGATCGTAAAGAATCATACATGATTGCTATACAAAGAATAATAAAATATGTGAGTGGGATCTATGGGATATGACTTATGGTACCCATTTAACACTACTTTTGAACTACTAGGATATTTTGATGCTAATTGAACAGGAACGTAGATGCTAGAAAGAGTACCATGGGAGTTTTTTTTTATATAGGAAATTGTTTAGTCTCTTGGCATAGTAAAAAGTAAAACTGTGTTTCTTTATAACTGTAGAAGCTAAATACATAGCCATTGGTAGTGGTTGTACACAACTAATGTGGATGAAGTTTTTTTAATTAATTATGGAATCTATTAGGTCATTATGACTTTATTTTGTGATAATCTAAGTTCAATTTAAATTTCACAAAATCTTGACTAACACTCTTGCACAAAGCATATTAATAGTAGGCATCATTTTATTCAAGATTTGGTTGCAGATCAAATTGTTAACTTAGAACATATTTCAATAGAGTTTCAATTTGCTCATCTTTTTACAAACCATTAGATTTCTATAGTTTCATTTACCTTAGGAAAGCCATTGGACTTGTTGCCCATAATAGTTCCATAAGAGATCTTGTCCCTTGTTGCACTTAAAAATCTTTTTTGCATCAAACATAACAAAAATTATTTTTAAATTTCTTTGTAGTAGTTTTTGATTGACTTGTTTGCTTTAATATGTTATGTGTTTGCTTAATTTGTTTGCAAAAAGTTAAGAAAATCAAGTTTATTTTTTTAAACATATAGCTTGAATATCATGAGGAATACACATAAATTGTGCAATATTGCATATAGTGGGCCACACATGTAATGCAAGATGAGTGCAATCTTAAGTCAAGTGGACTAATTGAATATCATATGAGTAGAGTTTTAGGATATATAATAATACTTTACGCACTCTTGATTTACTAAATGACTTAGTACTCACTATGGGAATTAAGATCGTCTATCGGGTTAAATGTATAATATGATTGATTTGCTTCTCGAATCTCAAAGTATGAGGTAGTATAAGCTAATTGGGTAGTTTAGATTCTTTTGCATATTGAATGAGATTGGTTATGTTTATGTCTATGTCTTCTTTGAATACTTTATGTAAATATTGTAAAAAATAGTTCTCATAATGATGATGGAGATGACTACTTACATGAGAAACCTTGTGTTAGTGTGAAAGCTACCATCCCTTTAATATTGAAAAAGACATAGAATAAAAATATTGGAAAGTGCAAGGTCACGAGAACTAAAAAATGCCAATGAAAGCCTATAAACATGAAAAGAAAGAAAAAGTCAAATAATTAAAAAAGGCAAAGAGCATAAAGAATAACAACAAAAAGAAATAAAATTTTGTATTAATGATTGTATCTTTTACTTATTTATTGTAAATCAATGATCAAACAGAATGTAAGCATGAGCTAAGTTTCTGTACAGACTCTTTTCTAGAGTAGTGGAAGATAACAATTATTTTTAACTATATGATAGATTGACTTTAGGTACAACTCTCTCGCTACTCTTATATTATGAGGTTTGGAACTTTAAATTCTGATTCATTATTCAAGGGGCTTATGAGATTATGTTATGCTTATATAGGATACACACAATGTGTTATTATGAAACTTGAATAGTATGTTCACTCTTGATATTACTATATAATGATCAACACACTTTTATTTTAATATTTTTTTATTTATTCTCCTTACATTTGATTCTTGATGTGGTTTCAAATTATTTTACAACTTTTCTCTTAATCCTTGTATTCTTTAACTCAATTTCTTTTTATTTATTTGTGCCAAAAAAGGGGAGAAATTTAGGTTATGAGTTCGTAAGGGAAAACCTTAAACCTTGAGGGATGAAAGCAAACAAAGAGCTTGAAAAAGAAGATCTAAGTCTAGTTGTTAAAAAGAAAAAATATTGTGTAGGTTAAAACTTAATTAACATTTTACTTAGTTGAATATTTAAATTTTGTATTTACATATTTCTTAGAATAGTATTATTGGGTATATTTTTGTTTGTAATGGGTAGGTTAATTGTAGGTTGAAGATCACACCACATTAGGATTTAAGAATTATAGATTAAGGGGGAGAGTCATTGTCATTGTTAGATAATTTGTTTAAATCTGATTATGCACTATGGAGTTGTAATTTTTAATTTTAAGATGACAAGGTGTAGTGTTTTGTCATAAAATAGCCAAAGGGGGAGATTGTAAGATCATAAATGTTCTTATGTCGTGTATTGACTTATTTTCATGATCAAAACGATGCCTTAAATGTGGAATTTAGAGTCAATTTAAGTTTGAAGATTGAATTCTGAAGATGGAGCTTAAGAAAGACATAAATCTATGTTTTGTCACGTAAAAACATGCACACATTACATTCACTCACTTTAGGGTAAAAGAGACATTAGGTGAAAGAATGATGAGAGTTGGAGGCTTTATGAATGAAAATTAATTTTTTGTTCAAAGCGACTATTTGATGCATTGGACTAATCAATCAACCTAAAACAATAGCAAGGTTCTCCAAATAATTATTGACATATCGATTACTGAAATTTATGGATCGAATGACAAGCTAAAAAACTATATTGATAACTTAGACAAGAACAATCAACCATTTGGTTAATAAATCTACCAATGTGATGAATTGATAGAAGGAAACAGGGAATCAATTGATCACTCTATGAAACGATTGATCGATGAAATGTTGAATTGCTTAAATTAGACTTTTTCAATTTGGTTTTGATTCCTAGTTGAAGACATATTCCTTGGAGACTTGCGGAGTTTATAAAAAGATCTAGGAATGTGAGGAGAGAAAGAGAGATAGCTTTGGAAACTTAAAGAACTTATGTAGAGTTGCTCTCAAGGTGTTTAGAGAGAATTAGTATTCTAAGTTGTAATTTTGTTTACTTCAATCAAAAGAGTTATTAGAGGTGAGATGAGTACACAAAGACATATGTGAGTCATGGTGTTTGATGAAAGTGGTTGTTAAGAAGATCAAGAAGATAGAATATTCATTCCAAAGGAGGTGATGAAATATCTACATTGATTGAAGAGCACAAAGAGGAGAAGATAGAACTATTGTAGGGAAACAACTAAGGTATGGCTAATTGAAAATTAAATTAGTGTGAACCAGTCATGTGAAGAAAAATGAGTCTTTGTTCTTTATAATCAGTAATTCTGTAATCTTTAGTTTACATAATACATAGTTTATTTGTAAGATCCCTAAAACCTAAACCGGTTTATTTCATTTGTTTTGTTAATATTATGTGGTTTAGTGTTAAATTTGACCTGTTTTGACTTGTTTTCAAGTTTAAGGTGGTTAAAAATGGTCATAATAAAAAAATTCTTCACTTTGATGGTTTTTATGTTAAAGTAAGTCAAGTCAAATTTTTCTATAATTTTTTACTCTTTTTCCAAAAAGTTAGGGTGCAAGTCCCGCCATGGGCCCCACATTCACAAATTAGGATGATGGGTCCCATAAGACCCTAAAAACATCTTATTTTAGTAATTAAGTGTTTTAAAAATTTTAAACTTCGTTTTGGACACAAAATAAATAAATTACCCATTTTTAGTAATAAATTCTACTCCTACCCCAAAATTCTATTAAGTAAACCCCATTAACTTACTATAAATAGAAAGACACAACCTCATTCCCATTTGGGAAGGGCTAGAATCAAGAGGTTAAGATGCCCTAATCCCCATTCCATTAGAGGAAAGTTCGATTAAGGTAAGATTAGCTTGATTTCTTCATTAATCACCTAAGTTTTGCCTAATCTATCTTAATCCCATCTCTTTGAAAGTTAAATCTTGATTTTTAACACTATAGTTTCTGATTTTGACCTCTATTTCAAACCTCTAATGAGGGATTTCCTTTTTGGAATAAAACAAGCCTTAGATGTATAAATTTGTAAGTGATTTAAGCTTCATTAATCGGATTTATATATGTATTAATAAGATGCTAATGTGGGTACGGATTTGAAGAGGTTGGAACGTCGATTTCAGACCAAGAAACTCACTGGAGGTAAGAGTTTCCTTCTAAAATAGGTTTGTGTTTTGATATTTGATGTTTGTGATGGTTTATGTGGGGTTGTTCATGAAGTTGAGCATTAATGATGGTTTATGTAAAGATTAATCTTTCTTGTGATTTCTTCGTGTTTTAGTTGATAAAAGATTAGGCTTACCATTTCCTAAGCTTAGATTTCATGATGGTGATGTTTGGAAGTGAGATTCGATGGTTTAAGATTAATTTGTATATTTTCGTTTTTGAGTTCAAAAGGAAGAAGACAAACTAGAACTGTAGTTCTGGTGTTCGAATGACCTTGCAAGGCATTCGGACACCAACACTGTAGTTTGGTCATTTTGGTAATTTTACCCATTTTCATGTCTTTCTTCATATGTACCATTTATTATGATTATGATGAGTGATTGATACTTAGAAGTGCCATTGTTAGGATATGAATATTATGTTGGGAGCTATGATGATGTTCAAGTGTGAAGTTGATTACAGGTTATTCGGTTTAGCATGTTATGATTTCTATCCCAAATTCATGTGAGTGATTCTTCATGTTTTACTTAGGATTCCAGCAAGTTTACAACATGAGAATAGACTTGTATGCCGCCACATGTTATGATTTATATTTTGCGTAAATAATGGTGTCATGTCTAGCTTAAAGCGTAAAAATAAATATGCTTATCTAAGCCCAGCGTGAGGTTTCATTTGACTCAAATTGTGATTTTTGATGGTTTTCACCCATAATTTTAGTAAGGAAAAGCCATGTTTAAATTATGATAGCACGAGTGTAGTACGTCCTATGTTTATGATTGAATGCTGCTACTATATACACACATGTGGGGGTAATTGTGGTGATTGCTTCACGCTTATGATTAGAAATGATGCATGTATGGCTATTGGGAGCATGTTTCATGAATTAGGATTCATATAGTCATTTCTCACGTACGTATCATGTTGCATGCATCATGAGATGATTTACGAATGATATTTTATTGAGAGTAGCCGTGGTTGATCAATGGGATGCAATCGTGTGATATTGCTTGCCGGGTTAATTGATCGGAGACTTATCGATTAGGTTATACGTTTAAAAGGACAAGGTTTTATGTCCCTCGAGGATGGGTTTTCCTCCCCGGATTGAGAAGAGTAACAATACTATAAGGAGACTAAAACTATTGAGACCATCTGGACCCTGAAAATCCAGGCTGGTGTAGCCAAATGCACCGGCTTACCGGGGGGTATCTTCCCAATTAGGGAATTTACCCAAACTATGTAATTCCTTTAGACTTTCTAATCGGGGATTGTTTGGTGTGAGATGATATTGCTTAAGCTTCGGCCGAATAAGCAGAGTTGCTTTATCGATATTAATGGTTATGATAGTGTGTTAGAGACACTTTTACATGTAGGTTGGTTGTGTATGGATATGCATGATATGTTGGGGTGTTTAAGACACTTCTCATGTAAGTTGATTGTTTATGGATATTGATGCACTGAAATAATGTTCAATAAAATGTTTTCAAATTTCAAATTGTAATCTTATTTTGTGTTAAGTCATTGCTTATTTGGGCTATTTATGTTTTGAATAGGTTAGTTGGACCTTAATTGAGTTTACATGTCTAAACAGGCTTCAACAGGATCCAACACATGAAGAATATTTATCGGTCGAATTTGGCATGTAAACGGATAGCTAGTAAACTAACCTGGGGCCAACACATGAAGAATATTTTCATTGATTGTGATTGATACACATAAAGAAATATAATGAGGCTGAATGGATAACTAAAGAAAGAATCAAAGATACATATTTGATAAATAAATCATTGATTTATTTGATTTATTTATAATCTAATCATTGCCAAAGATGCAACCAATCAGGCAATCAATCAGGATGCAATCTAGAGATTTGATTTCACTTTTCTCTTTGAAGCAACCCCTTCTATTCCTATAAATAGAGGGGTGGACGTGATAGATGAGGCACTCTCTCCTCTTTGGAGTTCTCTTCTCCAATTTTCTTCTCTCATTTTATAATTTTGTTTTTAGTTTCATTATAATGGCATTCTAAAGCTCTCAAGCTAAGGCTAGGAATGAAGCTTGCATTTGATATTTAATGGATACTTTGATTCAAGTAAGTTCTTTTTCATTTTAAATTGATGTTTCATATTTAAGGTGTTTATAATCTATATAATTATTTGATTCAACGTTGACGAAAGGCACACCGAATGCTTATAATTCCCTATGATTATACACTTAATACTTTCACGTAGTAAACAATTCATTACTATTGTTCTATTTCAAAGTTCTTTAAAAGATAAATTTTCTGATTGAGACAAATTTTCATTTGATATTAATTGAGTTATCCTTTGAATGAAGTATACATTAGAGATTTATTACAAGTGGATTTTTGATGCCTTAGCACTTTCTCTTTGAATTGTCTCTTATTATCTATTTCACTTTCCTTCTCTATTCTATTCTCTTCGTAATAGTTTTTTGTGTCACACAAGGCTTTCCCTGTGAATCAACCTTGTTTACTATAGTTGATAAGTAAAAAAGAAATCTGAACTAGACTCATTCATAGTCTTAGTTTGGATGTAACAACAAATTGGCGCCGTTGCCGGGGATTGCAACGTGTGACAAGAATCCGTTACGAAAAATTCACTCTAACTTTACTAATTCTCTAACTTTTATTTTTGCACACTAACTCTTTAAATTCAATCATTTACTTTATGTCATTTACTTTTAGTACTTCGATTTTGTAATTTTTTTTTGAGACCGGAGGCACTATCCACGTTACTACAAAAAATTTTTTGGGATCAAACGTGCACCTCGATAGTGCCTTTGGCCTTATTTTGCAATTTTAATTTTTGTCCATTAACTTCTAACTCTCTAACTTTTTATATTTTGTCATTTAATTTTTGCACTTTTACTTTCGTTTGTTACTAAGTAAAAAAAAAATTTGTTGTTGCATGTTCACATGGGTGCGTGATAATTCTGGACGATTAAAAAAAGTGAACAAATCTTTTGAAAATTATATTTATTTTGATACAATTGATGATCTAAGAACTAATGAGGAACTAAGAAGTGATAATGGGGATAATAATGCACAAAATGTTCAAATTAAAACCTTGCGTGATTATTTGCAACTAACTAGATCAAGTTCTCCTTCTTGCATAATTTTTCCAACTAATGTAGGTGGTTTTGAACTCAAGCCGGGTGTAATTCAATTACTACCCAAATTTCATGGCCTAGATTCAGAAGGCCCATACTTGCATTTAAAAAAGTTTGAAGAGGTTTATGCAACTTTGTCAAACCAAAATGTTTCAAATGATGCTATTAGATTAAAACTCTTTCCTTTTTCTTTAAAGGAAAAAGCAAAAAATTTGTTGAATTCTTTGAAGCCAAGATCCATTGGATCATGGCAAGAAATGCAAAGAGAATTTTTGAGAAAGTTTTTTCCTACCCATAAAACTAATACACTTAGAAAGAACATCATGAATTTTTCACAAAAAGAAAATGAGACTTTCTTTCAATGTTGGGAGAGATTTAAAGAACTTTTGTTGTTGTGCCCACATCATGGATATGAAACATGACATACAATTAGTTTCTTTTATAATGGCTTATCTTCTCAAATGAGGCGATTTGTTGAAATGATGTGTAATGGAGAGTTTTTGAGTAAAGAACCTGAGGAAGCATGAGACTATTTTGATGTGTTAGCTGAAAATGCTCAATCATGGGAAGATTCTAATGAATTTGAAAGTAGTAATAAAACCAAATCTAATAAGGCAACTAAGGGGGGCTTGTACCTTCTTAAAGAAGAGGATGATGTAAAAGCAAAAATTACAAGTTTAATTAAAAAAGTTGAGGCTATGGAAATTAATAGGGAAAACATCTCTAAAGCTTCTCAAAAAGCACAAGATACTTGTAGTATATGTGAGAGTGATGAACACCAAACACAGGATTGTCCAACAATCCCTGCTTTTCAAGAGGTGTTGCATACTCAAGCAAATGCTATGAATACCTACAAAAGGCCATTTTCTTCTTCTTATTCTGAAACTTATACTCCTAATTGGAGAAATCATCCTAACTTTAGTTGGAGAAATGAATCTAATGTGCAAGTACCCCCTTCTTCCTCAAATTATGTTCCACCACATAAGAAGACTTTTGAAGACACATTGCAAATATTTATGCAAAGTCAAGCAACAATCAACAACCAAACAATGCAAGCCATCAATGACTTGAAGACTTCTATCACTCAATTGACCACAGCTTTGAGCACTCAAGAAAAATGGAAGTTTCCTTCTCAACCTCAACCAAATCCTAAAGGTCAATTTGTAATTGAAAATTTAAATTCTTAAAGTTCACAAGAAGAGCATGCTAAGTCCATCACCACTTTGAGAAGTGGAAAAGTCATTAACAAAGATATTCTAATGAAGGTTATTGAACCTAAGGAGTCTTTGAATTCTAAACATGGTGATGAACTTGACAACTCTGATTATGTTGCTCTAATTCCTCCTCCTTTTCCTCAAAGGTTACAATCTTCCTCTAAATTGATGCCAATTGGTGACATTCTTGAAATTTTCAAACAAGTGAAGATTAACATTCCTCTCTTAGATGTCATTAAACAAATTCCATCTTATGCTAAATTTTTAAAAGATCTTTGTACAATTAAGCGTAAGCCACATGTACAAAAGAAGACATTTTTGATAGAACAAGTAAGTGCAATTTTGCAACACAACACCCCACCCAAATATAAAGATCCTGGTTGCCCAACCATATCTTGTATAATTGGGAATTATAAAATTAAAAAAGCTTTACTTGATTTTGGGGCAAGTGTTAATCTATTACCTTATTCTGTTTATGAACAATTGGGACTTGGTGAATTGAAGCCCACAAGCATTACACTTCAACTTGCAGATCGCTCAGTTAAAACACAAAGAGGAATTGTTGAGGATGTGCTAATACAAGTAGAAAAGTTTTACTTTCCTGTTGATTTTATTGTTTTGGACACACAACCAGTTTTGAATGCTTGTACTCAAATTCCTGTCATATTAGGCCGCCCATTTTTTGCTACTTCTAATGCTCTTATTAATTGTAGAAATGGTGTTATGAAGCTTTCTTTTGGAAATATGACTTTGGAACTGAACATTTTTAATATTTGCAAGCAACCAGGAGATGATGACGAGGATGTGCATGAAGTGAATCTTTTAGAAAGTCTTGTTGATGACATGACTACTATTTCTTCATTTTCTAACCCTTTTGAAGCATGTCTTTCTTATTTTAACTTTGATGATGATGTTATGATTAATGATGTAAATTTCTTGTTGGAGTCAACTCCATTATTAGATACTGATAGGTGGAAGGCCCGCTTTGAGGAGATACCTCCTTCTAATAGCGCTCCTCTCCCATCAAGTGTCCAACCACCCAAGCTAGACTTGAAACCCCTTCCTACTGAACTTAAATATGCTTATCTTGGTGAGGGAGAGACATTTCTGGTGGTTGTCTCTTCAATGTTGGATAGGGAGCAAGAGCACAGGTTGCTCGAAGTCCTTAGAAATCACAAGAATGCCATTGGGTGGACCATTGCTGATATCAAGGGGATTAGTTCCCTGATTTGTACACATAGGATCTTCATGGAAGAAAATGCAAAACCTTTGAGACAAATGCAACGAAGGTTAAACCCCAACATGAAAGAGGTAGTGAGAGCAGAGGTCCTAAAATTATTGGATGTGGGTATCATTTACCCCATTTCTGACAGTCCATGGGTGAGTCCTACCCAGGTTGTCTCCAAAAAGTCTGGAGTGACAGTGGTAAAGAATGGTAATGATGAGCTAATTCCCACTAGAGTCACCACCGGTTGGCGGATGTGCATAGATTATAGGAAATTGAATTTTGTCACAAGGAAAGACCACTTCCCCTTGCCATTCATGGACCAAATCCTAGAGAGGGTAGCCGGTCATCAATTTTATTGTTTTCTAGATGGTTATTCAGGATACAACCAAATTGAGATTACACTTGAAGATCAAGAAAAAATAATCATTACATGTCCATTTGGTACCGTTGCATATCGAAGGATGCCGTTTGATTATGTAATGCTCTTGCCACATTCCAAAGGTGCATGATGAGCATCTTTACTGACATGGTGGAGCGGTTTTTGGAAGTTTTTATGGATGACTTTTCTATTATTGGTGATTCTTTTGATGATTGTCTTGATAACTTAGAAAAAGTTTTGGTGAGATGTGAAGAGAAAAATCTAGTTTTAAATTGGGAAAAGTGTCATTTTATGGTTACTACTGGAATAGTACTTGGTCACATTGTTTCTGTGCAGGGAATTCAAGTAGACAAGGCAAAAATTGAATTGATTGCTAATTTGCCTAGTCCAAAGTCCATAAAAGATGTTAGATCCTTTCTAGGGCATGCCGGTTTTTATCGAAGATTTATCAAGAATTTTAGTGTGATATCTAGACCATTGTGTAATCTTCTATCTAAAGAGCATTCTTTTGAGTGGTCAAATGCATGTGAAGAAGCTTTCACAAAGCTTAAGAATATCTTAGTCTCCGCACCCATCATGCAGCCCCCGGATTGGACCCTTCCTTTTGAAATTATGTGTGATGCAAGTGATTATGCCGTTGGGGCTGTTTTAGGGCAAAGGAAAGATAAGAAACCTTGCGTAATTTATTATGCAAGTAGAACTTTAAATAGTGCCCAAATAAACTACTCCACTACTGAAAAAGAACTTCTTGCTGTAGTATTTGCACTTGACAAATTTAGATCCTATTTGATTGGTTCTCAAATTATCATTTTTACTGACCATGCAACTTTGAAGTACCTTTTGAGCAAACAAGATACAAAACCCAGATTACTCTGATGGATACTCCTACTCCAAGAGTTTGATCTCACAATCAAAGACAAGAAGGCAGTAGAGAATGTGGTGGTGGATCATCTTTCTAGATTGGAATTTTCTGATTCTTCGGAAAATATTCCAATCCAAGACACATTCCCCGATGAACAACTTTTTGCCATCTCACATCCTCCATGGTATGCCGACATTGCCAACTACTTGGTGACAGGTAAAGTTCCCCACCATTGGTCTCCTCAAGATAAAAAGAGATTCTTCACTGAGGTAAAACATTTCTTTTGGGACCACCCCTATCTCTTTAAGTACTGTCCAGATCAAATAATAAGGAGATGTGTGCTTGATTCTGAACAAGTAAGTATCATCTCTTTTTGTCATTCTGCAGCATGTGGTGGTCACTTCTCCTCTAAAAAGACCACCGCTAAAATTTTGCAATGTGGTTTTTACTGGCCGACGCTTTTTAAAGATGTTCATGAATTTTGCAAAACTTGTGAAAGGTGTCAAAAGTTAGGAGCCATTTCTCATCGAAATATGATGCCCCTTAACCCCATATTGGTTATTGAGATTTTTGATTGTTGGGGCATTGATTTCATGAGACCTTTTCCTCTTTCTTTTGGCTATGTTTACATTTTAGTTGCTGTCGATTATGTTTCCAAGTGGATTGAGGCTGTTCCAAGCAAAACCAATGACCACAAAGTCATTGTGCGCTTTTTAAAAGAAAATAAATTTTCAAGGTTTGGAACACCTCGAGCCATTATAAGTGACGGGGGGTCACATTTTTGCAATAAGCCTTTTGAGGCTTTGATGAGGAAGTATGGGATTACCCATAAAGTAGCTACCCCCTATCACCCACAAACAAGTGGACAAGTTGAGATTTCTAATAGGGAAATTAAATATATTTTACAAAAAAGGGTAAATCCAAATGGTAAAGATTGGTCTTTACGGCTAACCGTTGCTCTTTAGGCTTACCGTACTGCTTTTAAAACCCCAATTAGCATGTCTCCTTACCATTTGATTTTTGGAAAAGCTTGTCGCTTGCCTGTGGAGTTGGAACATAGGGCATATTGGGCAATCAAAGCTTTGAATTTTAACTTTGATAAGGCTAACTTAAATAGACAATTGTAAATCAATAAGTTAGAGGAAATTAGACGTGATGCTTATGAGTCTTCAAAACTTTACAAAGAGAGAATGAAAGTTTTTCATGATAAAAATATTTTACGAAAAACTTTTGAGCCATTTCAAAAGGTTTTATTGTACAACTCTAGACTTCATCTCTTTCCACGAAAATTAAGATCACGTTGGATAGGTCTTTTCATTGTAAAAACTGTTTTTCCTTATGGAACTGTTGAAATTGAGAACCCAAAAAATGGTGATTTTTTCAAAGTTAATGGCCAACTTTTGAAACCATTTTGTCCTTGAAATTGAGTCTACACCTCTTGAAAATCCAAATTATGAGGGTTGATTTTCTTTTCATAATTTTTCACAAAAAAAAAAATTTACATTGAGGTCAATGTTTAGTTTAGGTTTGGGGGTGTAGAAAGATATTTTTCTTTATGTTTTTTTTTTACTTAAAAAAATGAAAAATTGAAAAAAATTAATTAGATTTATTTTATTTTATGTTTTTGCTTATTTACATTGATTCTTACTCTAGACATGTGACTTTATTTAATGACATCAAACTACTTAGAATATGACTTGACAGATTTAATGATTTTGAGTTCTGATTACTTCATATTAGTTTCTTGTGCTCCTATTTTGAAAAAAAAAACAAAACAAAGAAATACATTTGCCTAAGTGAGAATTCGAGCCCTTGATTATGGTCTTACATCTTGGTGGATATCATTGAATCTAAGTAATTATTTTCTTATGAGAGTAAAACTTTGGCATGATCTAGTAGTATTCATGTTATCATGATAAAGTTTTGAGCTTCACTATTCTTGGTTTGTAGAACAATCGAAGACTTGTTGTCAACACAATTCAAGTTAATTGTATAATGTGCTCAAGAAAAGAAAAAAAAAGCAAAAAAATGTGAAAAAAAAGAATGAATTAAAGTCACTCTATTGAGTAGTCCAGGACTCGGCGTGCCTCACTAAGCATAGGGTGTTCGAGTCAAAAGGTAGAGTTGACTAATTTATGACATGCATAGCCTTGAAGCCTATTTGGTTCAAGTTATTAAGCCTGAGGGGTGCTTTAACACTTAGTGCCCTAAGCCAACTGGATTGGGAGTCACTGGCCTAACACTTGTTACATGGATCTTATAGAAAACTTAAAAGGCTAAGCCTTACACATGTCATGTGAGATGAGCATAAAATTCTAGTAGGACATTATGCAATTATATCTTGAATGAGTTATCAAGTGATCTAGGGTGTTTTACTTTTTAAGGATTTTTGCATGATTCTCTATTATGATCTCTTGAAGATGAATGGATGCTAATATCTACTTTTGAGTGTTAAAATTGAAATTGCTGAGTGGACATGAGACACATTGAATTGTTCGATTTATGAGAATGAGATTGTATAATTACTTGGCAATGTCTGTTTTTCTAAAACCATTATGTATGTATGAGTACTTGCCACCAATATGAAGTTGTTAGAATGAATTATTGTTTCAGAAGACAAATTATATTATGTATGATCAATTTTACTAAATGAAGTCACATGTTTAGGAGGAGTTGATTTATAAATTTGACGTGGTTTTAATTTTAATTTTCTTTTAACATTCTAGTTTTGAATTTTGTGGGTATATTCACTACAAACCCTCACGAGACACAACTCATCCACTAGTGTAAGCTAGGGGTTTAAAGGCTTGTTGCATATGCTAAATGCAATCGAGATTTCCTGCCGAAGTGGAGTAGTTAGTTTTGTTTTCTATTATTTTAATTTTTGTTTTGCTCGAGGACTAGCAAAAAGTAGGTTTGGGGGTATTTGATGCACTGAAAAAATGTTCAATAAAATATTTTTAAATTTTAAATTGCAATCTTATTTTGTGTTAAGTCATTGCTTATTTGGGCTATTTATGTTTTGAATAGGTTAGTTGGACCTTAATTGAGTTTACATGTCTAAACAGGCTTCAACAGGATCCAACTGGAATATGAAGTGAAGCCCAATTACCCAAAGTAATTTAAAAGTCAAAAATGGGCTCCTATTCATCTAAACATACATGGAATGGTCGAACACAACCTTGTGGACCCGTTGGATTTGAGATTTGCATCAAGAGAACTAAATTAGGAAAGAAGTTGATTCGGACAGATTGACACAGCTGTAGTATTTTGACCATATCTTTCTCTGTATAATTCGGATTGATACGATTCTGGTGGCATTGGAAAGAAGACTTCCGTGGATACATTTATTATTTCAGGAAGAAATTCCAAATTCCGAAGATTTATGGGTCGCATTTGGCATGCAAACGAACAATTAGTAAACTAACCTGGGGCCAGCACATGAAGAATATTTTCATTGATTGTGATTGATACACATAAAGAAATACAATGAAGCTGATTGGATAACTAAAGAAAGAATCCAAGATACATATTTGATAAATAAATTATTTATTTATTTGATTTATTTATAATCTAATCATTGCCAAAGATGCAACTAATCAGGCAATTAATCAGGATGCAATCTAGAGATTTGATTTCACTTTCCTCTTTGAAGCAACCCCTTTTATTCCTATAAATAGAGGGGTGGACGTGATAGATGAGGCACTCTCTCCTCTTTGGAGTTCTCTTCTCCTATTTTCTTCTATCATTTTGTAATTTTATTTTTAGTTTCATTGTAATGACATTCTAAAGCTCTCAAGCTAAGGCTAAGAATAAAGCTTGTACTTGATGTTTAATGGATACTTTGATTCAAGTAAGTTCTTTATCATTTTAAATTGATGTTTTATATTTAAGGAGTTTATAATCTATATAATTATTTGATTCAGCGTTGACGAAAGGCACGCCGAATGCTTATAATTCCCTGTGATTATACACTTAATACTTTCACGTAGTAAACAATCAAGTACTATTGTTCTATTTCAAAGTTCTTTAAAAGATAAATTTTCCGATTGAGACAAATTTTTATTTGATCTTAATTGAGTTATCATTTGAATGAAGTATACATTAGAGATTTATTACAAGTGGATTTTTGATGCCTTAGCACTTTCTTTTTAAATTGCCTCTTATTATCTATTTCACTTTCCTTCTCTATTCTATTCTCTTCGTAATAGTTTTCTGTGTCACACAAGGCTTTCCCTGTGGATCGACCTTGTTTACTATAGTTGACAAGTAAAAAAGAAATCTGAACTAGACTCATTCATAGTCTTAGTTTGGACGTAACAACAAATATGCATGATATGTCAGTGTGTTTGAGACACTTCTTATGCAGGTTGATTGTTTATGGATATGAATGATACGTTAGTGTGTTTGAGACACTTCTAATGTAGGTTGATTGTTTATGGATATGCAAGATATGTAAGTACGTTTGAGATACTTCTCATACATGTTAATTTTTTTTGGATATGCAAGATATGTTGGTGTGTTTTCTATTTTGGGGCTACATAGTGTAACATGTAGACATTAGGTCCCTCTTTATGAGGCGCGTGTGGATGATGGTCAGGAGTAGGCATGGGAGCCTCGAGATCTTACTATCTTTACTTGTTTATTTTGTTGGTGTGTTAGAACTTGATGTTTGGTTGACTTTGTCTCATACTTTATTTGCTATTGTGGCTTTAGACTTATTTAAGATATCATGACTTGACCATGTTGATGTCTTAGTATTGTAAGATTGTGCGTTGAGACTTGAGGACTAATTCAGATTTGATGTTCTTTATATTTTTACTTATTTTCTCTTGCACAAAGATAAAGTTGTGCGTTACTCCTTGCACATTATACCCATTAGAGGGGTCAAGTCATTCATTAGTCGCCCATGTGCGCTTTGACCGTCCCTTGGACCGGGTTTAGCTCGAGTCGAACGGGTGCCGAGGTGTGACAGAACGTTTTTGGTATCGGAGCACCTCTTTGTCCAAGTGAAAATAAGGTTAGGTGATGAGTCTTAAGGGTTAATGGGATTTGAGATGATAAAAGATTTAGACATAACTAGCGATGTGGAATTCCGTTAGTTGTTTGTCTTGAATGATTGCTTGTTAGGTTTCATTATTTGTTTGCTTGTGTTGCTTTGAGTTATTAGGTCCTATGATTAATATTTGGTTGTGTAGATGGCTGACTCTAATCTTGCAGACGCTAATAACCATCGAGTTGCCCATGACCCCAGAGTCGACGATGTATTAATAGCCATTGAGGGGTTAACACAGTTCATCCAGGCTAAGCAAGCAGGAGGTAGTGGGTCTAACTCTCTTTCGCTTGAGGGATTTAAGAAGCTTAACCCCCTAGCTTCAAAGGTGGGTCAGATGCTTTTGAGGCGGAGAACTGGAGACTCTACATGGAGAAAATCTTTAGGAGGAGAAGACTCGTCTTGCAGTCTTCACATTTGAGGGTGAGGATCAGCAGTCGTGGTTGTCCATTGAGAGACAGTGATTTCAAGGGCATGTGCCCTGGGAGGAATTCTTGTTAGCCTTCAATGACAAGTATTTCCCCCTCCATGTATGGGAAGAGAAGGAGTTCCTGAATCTTCAATAGGGATCCATGATAGTCTTAGCCTACGAGACTAAGTTCGTGGAGCTCAAACGTTTCGCACCTCACTTTTTTAGCGATGAGTACGAGCGGGCAAGGAAGTTTGAGGATGGACTGAGGCCCTTAATCAAAGGCCAAGTGATTCCCTTCCAGCATAAGACTTTGGCGAAGGTGCTTGAGACTGCCATCGTAGTGGAACGGGACTCCAAGGATTGCATGAGGAAGAAGGGGCAACAACCCAAGTGGCTGAGATAGGAGGATACCCATGCCTGCTGGAGCCGTAAGCATCATGATGGCCATCATGCCAGGAATTACACTACCCATGTGCAATCGGACAGCCAAGGCCAAAGAGCCAATGTCACTTGCTACCTTTGCGGGCAGCAAGGGCATTATAAGAGGGAGTGTCCCTGTAACACTCAAGGTGGTGCACCGAAGCGTCTACCAGTGCCACCTAATGCTAGTCCTAGGCAGCAGGGAGGACCATAGAGGAGGCCCCAAGCTAGACCGTCCACTGGGCAGCAGGATGCTAAGGGGAAGAGGTTGGCTAATGAGGGGAAGGTATATGCTATTTTATCACACGAGGCGGCCAACTGCTCAGGCGTCATGGAGGGTATGATCGTCATTGCCTCTCACTATGCTAAGGTGTTATTTGATACTAGTTCTTCTCACTCATTCATCTCTCCGCATTTTGTTTGCTATCCATTCCATTACGTGTGTCTACTCCTTCGTCTTCCCTTCAAGCGGAGGAATATCTTGAGATAGTTTCTATGTGGATTGATGGGCATAAATTTCATATTGATTTCATTATTTTGCCTTTGATTGATTTTGATGTGATTTGAGGCATGGCCATGATATCTAAGTATCATGTACATGTGGATTATCGGGGAAAGAAGGTGGTGTTCACTTTGCCCAATGTTGAGCCGTTCATTTTCTAGGGTATTATGTGTCCTGCTGGGAAATTCCTCCTGTCTTCTTCTACGGTCAAGAGGTGGATTGACAAGGGGTGTGAAGTATTCTTTGCAAGCATCTTGGGGATGAATGTGACATTGCTTTCACTTGAGTCTATGAGAGTCGTGGTGGAATATGCGGATGTCTTTCCTAGCTATTTGTTGGGGTTGCCACTAGAGAGGGACATCGAGTTTTACATTGATCTTGTTCTAGGCACATCTCCTATCTCAAAAGCCCCATATTGCATGGCTCCAGCCAAGATCAAGGAGCTCAAGTATCAACTGTAAGATTTGATGGATACGGGGTATATTCAACCGAGTGCTTCTCCATGGGTACACCGGTTCTCTTTGTGAGGAAGAAGGATGGTTCCCTCTAGCTATGCATTGATTACCGGATGTTGAATCAGGTAACCATAAAAAATAAATATCCCTTACCTCATATTGATGACTTATTTGATTAGTTGCAGTCTTGTAGCAAGCCCAGGTATTTTTTAAGATAGACTTGAGGTCAAGCTATCAAGAGCTTCGTACCCGTCCCGATGATGAATCTAAGACAACATTCCGGACTAGATATGGCCACTATGATTCTTGGTGATGCCCTTCGGCCTAACTAATGCGCCGACATCATTCATGGACTTAATGAACAAAGTCTTCAGGCCATATTTGGATCAGTTCGTGACTATCTTCATGGATGATATCTTGATTTATTCAGCCAACAAGGATGAGCACAAGGAGTATCTAAGGATTGTCTTGTAGACTTTACAGGATCACCATCTCTACACAAAGTTTGACAAGTGCAAGTTTTGGTTGGAGGAGGTGCATTTCCTTTGCCATGTCATCTCTAAGGACGGGGTGATGGTTGACCCTTCAAATGTCAAAGCCGTGTTGAGATGGGAGTGACCGAGAAGTGCATATGAGGTTCATAGCTTTTTAGGGCTCACGGGGTACTACAATCGGTGCATTGAGGGATTCTCTAGCATTTCAAGCACCATGACGAAGCTGACAAGGAAGAATGAGCAGTTTGAGTGGAGTCAAGTATGTGAAGAAAGCTTCCAAGAGTTGAAGAAGAGGTTAACTTCAGCTCCCGTCTTGACTTTGCCTTCCGGGAGTGGTGATATGTAGTCTATTGTGATGGTTCACTCCGTAGCTTGGGATGTATACTTATGAAGCATGGGAGGGTGGTAGCTTATGCTACTCGACAACTTAGAGTGCACGAGTGAAACTATGGTGATAGTATCTCTATGGTGAGAAGTTTGAGGTGTTCACTAATCATAAGAGCTTGGAGTATTTATTCACCCAAAGGGAATTGAATATGAGGCAAAGGAGATGGTTGGAGTTCCTTAAGGACTATAACTTCACTATCTCTTATCATCCTGGTAAAGCTAACATAGTGGCAGATGCCTTGAGTAGAAAATCAACCACTTCGGTAGCTTGTGTGCGTGTCCAAGAATTACTCTTGTATGAAGAATCTATTGAGCTTAAGTCGGAGTTAGATATGGAGGATACATGTAGTTGGTTCGCCAACCATTTCATAAGCTCTAACTTGGTTGATGATATGGTGGAAGCTCAAAAGAGGGATGAGGAGACTCAAGCTTTTAAGGCTAAGTTGAGGGAGAAGGTGGTGGTGGACTTTGAGGAGAGGTCCGATGGGAGTTTGACTTATAGAGTCCGGTTGTGTGTGCCAAACTCCTTGGAGCTTAAGGAGCGTATCTTGTCAGAGGCACACCACTTTAGGTTCTCCATTTACCTAGTGAGAACCAAGATGTATCACGATGTGAAGAGTACTTTTTGGTGAAGTGGTATGAAGAGGGTCATTGCTTCCTTTGTGTCCAAATGCCTTATTTGTTAACAAGTTATAGCAGAGCATCATCACCCATGTGGTTTGCTATAACCTTTTCCTATAAGTGGGGGAATGTGGCTATGACCTTTGTTTCTGGACTTCCTAGATCACTAAGTGGTAATGACATGGTGTGGGTCATCGTTGATTAACTCACCAAGTATGTGCACTTTCTTACAAGAAGGATGACTACTTCCCTTGATGTTCTAGTTACCTTGTATGGTAAGGAGGTTGTGCAGTTGCATGGTGTTCTGGTATCTATTGTTTCCGACCGCGATCCTCACTTCACCTCTCAAATTTGCAGAGTTTTCAAAGAGCCTTGGGTACATCGTTGCTTCTTAGGTCAGCCTACCATCCATAGACCGATGGGCAATCCGAGAGGACCATCTAAACACTTGAGGACATGCTTCGGGCGTGCATCCTTGATTTGAAAGGCAGTTGGGAGCAGCACCTACCCTTTGTGAAGTTTGCTTATAATAATAGTTACCAGGAGAGCATTAAGATGACACCTTTTGAGGCACTTTATGGGCGTCCGTGTCGATCTCCCCTATGTTGGAATGAGGTCGGCAAATATCTCTTTACCAGTCCTGATCTTGTGCAATAATTGGTGGCGAAGATCCAACTTATTCGAGAGAGGTTGCAAACGGCGTAGAGTCGGCAAAAGAGCTATGCTAACAAACGACGATGAGACTTGGAGTTTAATGTGGGTGATCATGTATACCTCAAATATCTCCATCCCGTAGTGTAGTTCAATTTGGTCAAAGGGGTAAATTGCCTTCTAGATTCATCGGTTCATTCTAGATCTTGGCGCCATGGCCTATTTGGTTCCTCAGCTTGAGAGCATCCATAATGTGTTCTATGTGTCACTTCTTTGGAAGTATGAGCCCGATCCATCCCACATATTAGATTTTGAGCCATTGGAGTTACGGGAAGACCTTTCTTATGTGAAAGCACCAATTAGTATCTTGGATTGAAAGGAGAAGACTATCCGACATAAGGTGATTCCATTAGTGAAGGTTCTATAGTGCAATCATGAAGTAAAAGAAACCACTTGGGAGCGAGAGGATGAAGTAAGAGAGAAGTATCCCAATGATTTTTACCACCGATTGTTAGTGAATTTTGGGGACAAAAATTCCTAAAGGAGGGAAGGATGTAAGATCCATAAACCCTAAACCACTTTATTTAATTTGTTTTGTTAATATTATGTGGTTTAGTGTTAAATTTGGTTGGTTTTGTCTTATTTTCGAGTTTAAGGTGGTTAACAATAGTCTTAATCAAAATTTTCTTCACTTTGATGATTTTTATGTTAAAATAAGTCAATTCAAAATTTTTTGGAATTTTTAACTATTTTTTTGAAAACTTAGGGGGCAGGTCCCACTATGGGCACCACGTTCGTAAATTAGGATGATGGGTCTCATAAGACCATAAAAACATCCTATTCCAGTAATTAAGTGTTTCAAAATTTTTAAACTTCGTTTTGAACTCAAAATAAATAAATTACCCATTTTTAGTAATAAATTCTATTCGTACCCCGAAATCCTATTAGATAAACCCCCTTGACTTATTATAAGTATAAAGGCACAACCTCATTTCCATTTGGGAAGGGCTGAAATTAGGAGGTTAAGAGGCCCTAATCCCCATTCCATTAGAGGAAAGTTTCATTAAGGTAAGATTAACTTGATTTCTTCATTAATCACCTAAGGTTTTACCTAATCTTTCTTAAGCTCATCTCTTCCAAAGTTAAATCTTGATTTTTACCACTACAGTTTCTTATTTTGAACTCTGCTTCAAACCTCTAATGAGGGATTTTCATTTTGGAACAAAACAAGCCTTGGATCTATGAGTTTTTAATTGATTTAAGCTTCATTAATCGGATTTATACATGTATTAACAAAATCCTAATGTGGGTAGGGAATTGAAGAGGTTAGAACATCGATTTCGGACCAAGAAACTAACTGGAGGTAAGAGTTTCCTTCCAAAATAGTCTATGTTTTGAGATTTGAAGTTTGTGACGGTCTATGTGGGTTGTACATGAACTTGAGCTTTAATAATGGTTTATGTAAAGTTTAATCTTTCTTGTGATTTCTGCGAGTTTTAGTTGATAAATAATTAGATTTACCATTTCCTAAGCTTAGATTTCAGTATGGTGACATTTGGGAGTGAGACTTGAAGGTTTAATATTGATATGTATATTTTCAGTTTTGAGTTCGAAAGGAAGAAGACGAAGTAGAACTGTAGTTCAAGCGTTCGAACAGCCCTATAGGGAATTTAGGGTTTAGGGTTGCCGTTCGAATGCCAACATTGCAATTTGGTCATTTTGGTTATTTTGCCCATTTTCGTGTCTTTCTTCTTATGTACCATTTATTATGATTATGATGAGTGATTTAATCTTGAAAATACTACTATGGGGATATGAATATTATGTTGGGAGCTATGATGATGTTCAAGTGTGAAGTTGATTACAGGTTATTCGGTTTAGCATGTTATGATTTCTATCCCAAATTCATGTGAGCGATTCTTTATGTTTTACTTGGGATTCCAGCTAGTTTATAGCATGAGAATAGACTTGTATGCCACCACAGGTTATGATTTATATTTTGGGTAAATGATGGTGTCATGTTTAGCTTAAAGCGTAGAAATGAATATGCTTATCTAAGCCTAGTGTGAGGTTTCATTTGACTCAAATTGTATTTTTTGATGGTTTTCACTCATAATTTTAGTAAGGAAGAGCCATGTTTAAATTTTGGTAGCATGAGTGTAGTACATCAATGGGTTATTCATAATGTATATTCCTATGTTTAGGATTGAATGCTACTACCATGTACACACACATGTGGGGGTAATTATGGCAATTGTTTGATGCTTATGATTAGAAATGATGCATGTACGACATATGGGAGCACGTTTCATGAATTAGGATTCATGTAGTCATTGCTCACGTATGTACCATGTTGCATGCATCATGAGATGGATTTACGAATGAGATTTTATTGAGATTAGCCGTGGTTGATCAATTAGATACAATTGTGTGATATTGCTTGCCGGTTAATCAATCAGAGGCTCATCGATTTGGTTTTACGTTTGAAAAGATGGGGTTTTACGTCCCTCGAGGATGGGTTTTCCTCCTCGGGTTCAGAAGAGCAACATTTATATAAGGAGACCAAAATTATTGAAACTGTCTAGACCTTGACAATCCAAGCTGGTGTCATGGTTTCTTCCCCGCTAGGAAATTTACCCAAACTGCGTAACTCCTTCAAACTTTCTAATCGGGGATTTGTCTCAAATTAGCAGGGATTGCTCTAGCTTCAGCCAAATAAGTGGGGTTATTTTGTCGATATACATGGTTATGAAACACTTTTACATGAAGATTGGTTGTATATGGATATGCATGATATGTTGGTGTGTTTGAGACACTTCTCATGCAGGTTGATTGTTTATGGATATGCATGATATATAAGTGTGTTTGAGACACTTTTCATGCAGGTTGATTGTTTATGGATATGCATGATATGTTAGTGTGTTTGAGACATTTCTCATGCAAGTTGATTGTTTATGGATATGCATGATATGTTGGTGTTTTTGAGACACTTGTCCATTAGGATGAATGAGTGTGAAAGAGAATGAACATGCATGATTATGTATAGTGTGCTATAGACACTTGTCATACAGGATAAATGTATATGAAAGAGAATGAACATGCATGATTATGTATGGTGTGCTAGAGACATTGTTCATGCAAGATGAATGCTTAGGTTTTTAATGTGATTATTCATGCTAAGGATGTTATGTTGAGATACTTTCATGCAAGATAATTACTATGGGTGGGTATGTTTAAGTAATTAGAAATAAGAGGATATATAATATGTTTGATATGAGAGATTGTGTATAATGCCATGATGTTTTCAGATCTATTGTTTCGACGTTTAAAAGCTTATTGAGCTTTATACTCATCCCACTTTCACTGTGTTTTCTGTTTTGTGTCTGTATGGTGCAACATGGAGTAGATGTGGGAGCCTAGAGATCTTACTATCTTTACTTATTTATTCTGTTGGTGTGTTAGAACTTGGTGTTTGGTTAACTTTTTCTCATACTTTATTACTCATTATGGCTTTAGACTTATTTTAGATGTTATGACTTGGGCCATGTTGACGGCTTAATGTTGTAATATTGGGGGTTGAGACTTGAGGACTAATTTAGATTTGATGTCTTTTATATTTTTACTTATTTTCTCTTGCACAAAGACAAAATGGTGCATTGCTTCATTCATGTTATACCCTTTAGAGGGGTTAAGTATTCCGCAAGTCTTTAGTTAGCCGCCCCTGTGCGCTTCGACTGTCACTTAGACTAGGTTTGGCTCGGGTCGAGTGGGTGCCGGAGCGTGACATTATTTGGCCAAAGTGCTCGTGGTTTTTCTCTAGTTGGGTTTCTGCGTAAAAAATTTTGTGTGTTTTGTTTGCTGATTTGATTACATATTTTGGTTAGAATACATAAGAGTTAGGCATATCGAAAGTAGATAAAATCTGTGTTCATTTTATTTAAAATGGGGAAGATAAATCTTTTAACTCAATTATGGGTTAGAGACACTTTATTTTTCTCGGTTTATATATGCCACACATTGATCACAAGCCAACATAGCTTCCTAAATGATTTGGAAAGTTCTATCACACTCCACTTTTAACAATATAGGGATTGATACATTGTTATCCCTCTTTTCAATAATACTTGAATGATCGCAAATCCAATACTACATAGCAAGGAATATGTTACAAATTGAAATATAAAATTGTATAAACAAGGTAAAAAATGTGATTCTTACCAAAAGTGCCACAGTGCACTTGATGACATGCTCTAATTTTCCATGCAAATCCATTGAGTGCAAGGGATTGACTTTAATTGCTCTTGGCCAAGCATATGTTTGCATCTATTGTATATTATCAACATATTTGGCAAAATCCCATGGAATAGACAACCCTTTGTGGGGAACAAGAAAGTCACACATGCTTAAAGGCATAGAAGGCGCACTAAGTCGTCTCTTTCATTTCCCCCATCAATTCTTATAATTTCCTCAATTGCTATTTCTAAAGGTTGTTTATCCAATGACTTGACACACACCTCTAAGCCGTCTATTTACAAATACTATATTTTTTTTCTCTTTTGACTAAAATTTATTGTTACCTCACCTATTGGAATTCCAAAGATAAAAAGAATGTCTTTTGTAATTAATTGCACTAGCTTTGTACTAAGCCTAAATCTCCCCTATCTGCTTCATACCTACCTAGAACATCCCAAATATTTTCATCAACTTTTACTACATTGTATTTCATATTTTCATTTAAAAACACGCTAAGTATCCCCAAAAGGGGTCTCTCTTAAAATTTATCGTGTCACATCTCCAAACATCCCCATATACTTATTAACAACCTCCAGAATAATATGAGGTTATATCTGTATTGAAGCTTGGCTGAATCTAAAAAACCCCATATAAGAATTTTAGATTAATATTCCTTGAAAAAGTAATACTTTGTTCCTAACTAGAATAGTAATATCATACACTGAAGAGTAAATTTATACTCTTGACTTATTTAAATGCATAGCAAAATCCTATTATAGTAAATATATACTATAAGCTCTATAAGTGCAGAAGTAGTTTCAAATCATAGTAATACTTTACATAGAACAATAAATTTATACTCTAATATCATACATATATGTACTATCATACCCGAGTAAAATTAAACATAGAATAGTAAATTTATACTCTAATTACAACAATAAATTTATACCCTAATTTCATACATTGAATACTAAATTTATAATCTGATTTCATACTTAGAACAATAAATTTAAGCTATGATTTTATACATGGAACTATAAATTTATACTTTGATTTCATATATATACTATTAAATCATAGTAATATCATACATGGAATAGAAAGTTTATACTATAATTTCATACATAAAATAGTAAATTTATACTTTGATTTCACTTACAGATTAACAAATTTATACTCTGATTTCAACACAAGAAGCATTCATTTCATTTCTACCCCTGTATTACTTGGTATATTTTTGACATACAAATTAAATTGTTCAAAACTATGCAGAAACAAAGGCATTTGAGAAAAAAAACCACAACAATAAAAGACTAAACAATTCTATTGATTGAAATTTAACATGAGAAGCAAGAAAGTCATATTTCACTAGGAATGCAATAGATAATTCCTAAGGACAAACACAACAAGTGCTGATAATTCTTGAAGATATTAGTGTAATTTAAGACCAAGAACCTCTTCCTAGCCTACAAAAATGTTTGGCTGTGCAGTTATGTTCAGACACAACAAAAGGGAATCACATCAACAATCAAGTTGACTTCACCAATTCTCACTAAATCATGAAAAATCTAACAAGTGTTCATTCCCACAAAAAATGCCACCATGCTAACAAAATCATTCATTGAGCTTCCTACCAAATTTAACTTTAAAAAGTGAAGAACACAAATTTAATCTAATAAGACCAATGAAGGAGACATTTTTTCCAGCTAACTACACAAAACCCATGTGAAATCCACACACAATCATCCAAATTTCCAACCACATAAGAACACATTTCTTTCCTACAACCATAGAAACACATGCAACGCAAACATTACACATAGAAGACTCAAAGAGCAGGCCAATCAACAAGAATAGTACCTACTGCTGCAAGCTGTCACGGGAATAGTAGCACCCATGGCTGCCATGGATCGTCCCCCTCAAATAGGCCAAGCCTTCTTTAGCAATTTTTGTTAGTCCCACATTGCCCATAAAATTTGTGAAAAATGGCTTTTTAAGACACTGGTTGGGCAGCTTTGGTTGTTGAGCTTAGCAGTGTCAGGTTACAATATGAGTCTCGCACAACAAAGAGGCAAGGAAGGTTGAACCGGATTCATAGTAATTTCATACATGAAACAATAAATTTATACTCTAATTCTATACATGTATTATTAAACTATAAAATATCATACATAGAATAGTAAATTTATACGCTAATTTCATACATGGAACAACAAATTTATATTCTAATTTCATACATGTACTATCAATCATAGTAATATCATATACATAATAGTAAATTTATCCCCTAATTTCATACATGAAATAGCAAATTTATATTCTATTTTATACTTCAAATAATAAATTTATATTCTGATTTCATGCAAGTACTATCAAACCATAGTAATATCATACACAAAAGAGTAAATTTATACTCTAATTTCATACATAGAATAGGAACCTTATAGCCTGATTTTATATATAAAACAATAAATTTATACTCTAATTTTATACATAGAATAAGAAATTTATACTTTGATTTTATACATAAAATAGTAAATTTATACCTGATTTCATATATGTACTATCAAACCATAGTAATATCATACATAGAATAATAAATTTATTCTTTGACTTTATACACTGAACAATAAAAGCAATTCAATCTATAATAGGATCATGCCATAACTCGCACTTAATCCAAAACACTCCAGAAATAATTAGCAATAAGCAATAAAAATCACCAACTACGTCTATATTTTAGCTACTTTTTTTACATCAGACCCCTCTACCATTCTCAGTAGAGTGTAAATTTCTTCTTCTTTTTGTATAACGTATTTGGACTCAAAGAGCTCATGGACATAAAACTATTGAACTAACAAAAAGAAGCTAAGCATAGCTTAGTTGGGAGTACTATTGGACAGGTTTGCAACTATATTTGCTCACTAATCCACAACAATCAAAACAAACAGCAGACGACCATTGCTTTTATGGTAGGGGAAGGTAAAAGGGAAAAAATAAGGGCGTTTTTGAGATACTTGAACCTCAGGAGGCCAAAGCAATCAACGATACCAAAGGCTTTCAACTCCCTGGAAAACTCCAAAGGCCAAACACCAGCTGATCTCCAAGTGTAAGGACAAAGATGTTACACTCATCGGGATCGGGGGTCAAGGAGCAATAAATGGCATTTTATTCATGGGCAGAGAATCCATCGCCAAAGGTGGCCTCCTCACCGGGGTGGGATTTTGTCAGGAAGGGGCTGAAAAGATGCAAAGAAAGCGTAAGGCGGCTAAGAAAGTATATAGAGAATTCAATATTCTAATGGCCATCTTTTATGGTATGAAGGTAGTTTAGTACTTTAAGAAGCCACCATTAGACATGTAGCTAAAGAGTAAATATATCACGGTCGAGACTTAAGAATAAGTAACTAATATACTTAATCCTCATCCGGAAGGCTCCCTAAGTTGTATCTTGTCCTTGTTGTCTTGCTTTTACTTGGTCTCCTTCTATTCAACATCCTCCCACATTAATAATTCTATTTGGTTTTTTAAACATTTGATTTAAAAAAATTAAATTTAGTTTATTTTAAAAAACTAAATAGGCATAGGTGTTATACGTTACTTAAGTTTGTTAGGTAGAATCCCACCGAAATTGGACTTTGATTATTTCTCTTGTAGACTTACGGAAGTTATAAGGGCAAATATTTTTCCAGGTTTATTCTTTCATTCTTTTTCTTGTACAGGGGCCTAACTTCAAAAAAAAAAAATTTCTCTCCTTTACGTACGCTGAGAGGTTAATTCTTCTCTTTGTTTCGGTTGGGCAAAGAAAGTTTTTTTTTTGGTTTTATTTGTTGTGAGAGAGACGTAAGAAATTGGGTATACAAAGGGGTTCTCTCAAGGGGCTATTTAAGAGGCTTGTAATTTATCCAAATATTTCTCAAGTGAGTGTGAAAAGGCTCTCTCCGATCGTGGATGTCTATCTTGCCGAACTACATACATAAATCTCGTGTCTTACTCTATTTATTTTTTTTTATTTTTTTACTTTATATTTAGATGGGTCATTGTCGAAATTCTACAAAGTGGTATTAGAGCTTTGGTTTAAAACAATTTTTTTTATGATGACATCTAAGGGGTTTAACAAATTTAAAGTTAAAAATTTTGATAAAAAGAATAACTTCAGCTTATAGCATAGAAGGGTCAAAGATTTGCTATAGGGAAACAAAGATAGCAATACACATCAGTGGCCAACAAAAAACACCAACAGATGAAAAAATGACAACCAGCAAGAAGAAGCAGGACACTCACTGGTGAAGTCTGAATTACAAATGCTGAGGATTGATCCTTATATAGGGATCAATCTCCTAATAAAAAACAAGACCCAAGACAAAGAAATTACTTTGAAAAATTAAAAAATAAGACTTAAATAAACTAACCTATAGAATATAAAAGATTAACACTATAGACAAATAAAATTACGAGTAAATATACTTTAACAAATAGAAACTAAAATGTCATAAAATACCAAGCAGACACTCACTCAGTATGACCTAAGCAAAAGCTTTGTATCTCATGTACTCCAATTAAGGCTTTTTTTTGGAAACTTAGCCACCTAGAAAGGAAAAAATTGCAGTGAACTTCATCAGCAGACTATATAATACCATTTTTAGGTAAATAAGGCACACATGAAAAAGTTAATTTCTTGGGAAAAGTAAGAAATAGTACACGAATTTTAAAATCTCTATCAGCACTAACAATGAACTGTCCATCTGGAGAGAAATCCTGCAACAGGGACATGGCAGGGCACTCTGGTTGATGCAGGGCATATTCAGAGCCAATGGAGGTTGTGGATATGTAAAGAAACCTGAGTTTCTGTTAATAACTGATCTGAATGGTGAGGTTTTTGATCCAAGAGCAGAATTGCGAGTCCAAAAATTCTGAGGGTGAATTGCTGCCTCCCATTCTGATATACAGTACTGTTACTTTCTCTCCTTGTTCTGCCGTGGTGCTTCATTTGAGCCTCCTATATTGTTGGGCAGGCGAAAGTGTATATGGGAGATGGATGACGATTTGATTTCCTCCGCACTTTACTTCGATTATTATTCTTACCCGGACTTCTACGCAAGACTATGTAAGCAAACTGTGGAACAAAGAATCACCCCCAAAATTTCATAAAAAAACTTGGCATCTAAAGTCTATTTTACTAATTTTATGTGCACAGGTGGGCATAGCTGGAGTACCAGCTGGTTCCGTAATGAAGCAGACAAGGCCAATTGAGGATAGATGGATTTCGGTGTGGAATGAGGAGTTCATATTCCCATTAAGGGTCCCAGAACTGGCTTTGATTCGATTGAGGTGCACAAATACGACATGACCAATGAGGATGACCTTGCAGGTCAAACATGATTGCCTCTGTCCGAGGTAAGGACAGGAATACCATGTAGCTACCCTGTGATCAGAGAATTCATAAAAAAAAAAACTTCATAAGCAGTAATTACTCAAATATCAACTGGCAAAAAAGGTATGTGATACATGATTTATAAAAAACAGAATCTATATTGTATTAAAATTTATATGTTACACATTTTGGCTATAGAACTAGTTGAATACAGCCTAACATACGTCAAGTTTCCTTTAGGGCTACGGTCAGGTCATGCTATGTCAGACAACTCCAGTGACACCCGCGTGAGCACACATGATTCAAGTAATCAACGATAGCTAAAAGCAATCCACAGAAACAAGACGATATATTCACATAAAGCTGGAGATGGGGTGATAGCATCATAACTATGTACTGCAACGAAATCCAATCCTCTCCGTGAACATTGTTTTATAGGCTGTTATCGTGACGCTATCTAAACAAAGCAATCTCTGGTCGTGTTGGAACTTCCGATCACATATTTGCATTTTTATTGAATCGCAAAGCCCAATCAACCCAGAAAAATGCAATTAAAAATTGATGAAAAGGATACCTGTCTAGCTCTGTGAGTATCACGAAGCATATGAACAAGTTTAATTATCAAGACATTTTCAAGATAAACGCTTTCCTCTTATCTTTCAGAGTTAATTCAAGGCAGCAGGAAGGTGCAGGTACTGCTTGTAGGGGTCCAGAATGTTGTTTTTCTAGGAAAGAATGCATGCCTTCTAGAACTGTCAGTAGTGATGATTGTAGCTGCAATTGCAACCTCCCTGTTGTTGCAAGTTTAAGAAATTCTGATGAAGTTGGTAATCAACTTGGTTACAGAGGAGAGACAGCCTGTTCTGGAATTGCTGCAAATGCTGATCTTGCATTTGGTACACAACATCTGGAGTTCGGGGACGACAAAAATGATGTCCACGGGAACCAGAACTGCTTTTCTGAAGATGTTGCAGTCTGGACTTGCAGTTATGATGTTAAAGATTGTATGAAATATACAGAAATGACCTTAATCAAGAAACCACCGCCACTTAGACGTCATAAACAAGAATATAAAACATACTATTTCTTTTAATGGGCTGTATTTTGAAGAACTCATGAAGAATGTGGATAGCTTTGATGGTATGGTGGGTTACAAGTCAAAATTTGGACTAAATGCATAGACAAAAGTAGGAAAGGTAAAAAAGGTATAAGCTACATAGCGCATCTATCTTTGAGAGAAGGAATAGCTTAGGAGTTCTTAATAACATCCATATAAAAAATAAAAAAAACTAAACCTGCTTCAATGAATCTATTCTAAAATTTATCAAATGGCTCTATAGATGGTCTTAACTCATTTAGGAGCTAATGTTTAAAACAGCTTCCGTAAGTGTTCAGATGGCAAGTTAGTCAGATGACCACCTAAGATAATGATAATGGATATGTATTCCAACAACAAAATCATTACTGCCTCAGGAACATATGCATGAAGTTACTGTAATGCTACAGTCAACGCAAAATGTTCGTAAAGATCAGAGCCAACTTTATTATCAAAGATACCATATTTTCAAATCTAAATTAAGATATTAAAACAGAAAAACTTTGTTAAAAATTAAGTCCCTTATTAATTCTTGGATTGTTCAGCCTCAAATCTAAATCCTTATCACCAAAACTGATACAAGGAAAATGTAAGCATACATATCTTAGAATATGGAGGTACTTGCTCACTTTCTTACTAAGTTTTGAGCTTCAAATAGATTAGTTTTATCATAAAAATCTACAGACACGAGTTGGATCAAACGTGCAGTGCTTATAAATATTACAAAAATAGGCAATGCCATTGTGTAGTTAAAGTTGCAGATTCATAAAAAAAAAAAGGAAAAATAATCTGAAATAAAACATAAAATTTACCCCCATTAACTGATATAAAATACAATCAAAATATTGGAATGCCAAACCAAGATAAATTATTGTCGCTTGTCTCAACGCACCATATCTAACACATTTAAACAACTAAAATGAAATATATATATATATATATATATATATATATATATATATATATATTTATATTTATATTTATATATATATATATATATATATATATATATATATATATATATATCAACTTGTCATCACTTTTCCATCTAGAAATCTGCCTGCCGCCACCCTATAGTAAGAAAAAATAATTTTAAGTGTTGTATTGTTTCAACTTAAAATAAAGCAATAAAATTATAATCACCTAAGTTGGAAATAAAATTTTCAATTACATAAGTAGGATGTATATACATGTCCCATGTAAGATTGCGTAAACTCCATCATTTGTTCCATTCTTGCTTTTAATTGTTTAAATCTTTCTTTGTTCTCCAATGACTCTTCTTGTAATTGTTGGACTTTCCGGTAGCCTCTTCCTCGAGTTCTACAATCCTATCCTTCATTGTGTTATACTCAGCACATGAGGCCTCCATTACTAGATGACCCCCACAAACTAGTGGGAGTAGGGTTAGCACCGTAGCCACAAATTCGACCAGGTCTCTCTAGTCCCATTACCTTAGAATATGTATCATTTGGTGATGGAAATGGTATGTCCTCAAAACTAAATTGCGACATAAGGTCAGTCATACTTGCCTATAATCTATACAATTTTTCTTTAATAAGATATGTCAAATATATAGAGAATTCAAATAATTAAACTTTTTGTAGGTATAATTGATGAATTATACTAAAGAAAAATGGCTAACTTACCATAGCATTCTTTGTCTCTTCATTTTCACATGAACCATCTTAATGTTTATGAGTCTTCAAATATAGCTCTAATCGAGATGGTTCAACACCCGTTTCATTTTTCATTTGCTAAAAAATAAGTAAAAAACTCATAATTTATGGAAAACATAAATACATTAAAATTTACTAAATGTATTGAATATTTATACCTCCTCGTAGGAAATTTGTCGAAAGCTTTTAGTCCTAGTTGTATGAACTATTTTTTCCTTAGAACGGTGTCATTTATTATTTGTACATAATTCCTGCATGAAAGTATCATTGTAAGTCTATGTGTAAATCTAAAAATTTATGAAAAAATAGATATTTCAATATATATACCTTATTATTTTGACTTATCCATAAAGTAATTAGTGATCTTTACTGTGCAATATAAACACCTTCACCTTCAGGAGGTGGTATGTGATTTTGTTCCACTTCTGTGCATACATCAAATTATTCCTTTTTTAATTCACATTTAAAATCTCTCTATTTCTTCCCAATTGATTTTAGTGTTACACTTTTTGCTGCCTCACAAATATTAAATGTTTCATGAAGATGGTTCAAATAGAAATTTCATTATAGTATATATAAAATGTAATGAATAACAAGATTCCAAAGTTTGGTTAATTACCTTAAGATGGTTCCATGCCTGTCTTTTTTTTGGCGCATGTACCACCAATCTTCCACATTTGTGGGAATAATCGCCCATTTCTAGCTAGTTTCCCTAGATAATTGCTGAATATACATGCATTGTCTCCATATATTTGTCCATCAAACGAGACATCTAACTTTGGTGCATTACATTGTGTTACTTTTGTGCACTTTGTTTTACCTCTTCCTTTTTTCCTTGCCACCTCTGCAACATTGTCATGTGCTAGTTCTTGTTAGACATCCATCTTTTAAAAAAATTAATATATATATATATATATATAGATGACAGTAATAACTTAAAGCTAATTACAATGGCAAAAAAGTTATAACAGACAAACACACAACATAAATTACTAACACCAAAATCTAATGAACAAATGAAAAGAGGCAAGAAAATAATTGTCTCAAAGCAAAAAAAAATATTAACTCAAATAAATTTAATTCATTAGTGTTCCCATTATGCAACGAAACAAACAATGCTAATCACCTTCTTTTGCACTCAAATGAAAAATCATTGTCACAAAGCAAACACAATGTTAACTCAAATAAATCTAATTCAATAGTGTTCCTATGGTGCAATGAAACAAACAATGCTAATCACCCTCTCCTACACTTGAATCTGAATCGCTATCATCTTCTTCATTAGTCAAAATGGATGGAGGAGCAAGTTGAATGGCTAACATTTCCAAATTTGAATGTACAGTTGATCCTTCTAAATTTAACCTCAACCAATTGACAACATCATCTTCAACATTGACATTACTTGGTTCCTATCGGCCATATGTCTCATCTAAAGGCACTTCTAACACCTCTTCGCTAGTCACAATTAGTTTATCTTTTGGCTTAGTCTTTACAACAACATACCACTCTGGGTCACATGGATCTTGCACATAGAAAACTTTCTTTGCTTGAGATGCCAACACATAGGGTTCCTCAATCTCTCCATGGCCACTAAACATCAATCTTTTAAAATTTACAAGAGTAAAGCCATGAATATCAGTCTTAATTCCTCTACCCTGTGCTCTTATATCTACCCAATCACACCTGAACAACACAAGCTTTAGGTTATCAGCCTAATTTATCTCAATTATGTCAGTTAAGCGACCATAATAAGTTATAGGAGCAAAAATTGGGGATTTGTCCCTAGAACTTGCAAAGCTTGTTTGTCTCCGTTGTGACTTCCACACCACTATTTTGGGTCTTAACCCTCCTATCTCTATCAAAGATACAAAATTTATATCATGTCGTAGTGGTGTAGGTATTTATTCGCTTTGCCATAAAACTTGGGCCCCATGTAAGTAATTCAATTTCTTTCAAAATTAGAATATTTGATTTTACTCGATCTTCAACCTATACAAAATGACCAATTATAAAAAAAAAGTTAATAAAGAAAATTTTGTATAAATAATTTGTTAGAATTAGATGTTCCCATATATTACCTCATCCTTGAACCAATTGATGAGTTGTTCATAGTGCATTTTTTCTATTTCACGGGGTGTTACCATATGATGTAGCAGACAAATGGTTTGTTCATGTTGTCTACAATTAATGAATGTTGTCCTTGATGAAACCAGAAATTGAGTGCATGTAAAATCAATTTAGAAGCTAAGAAGTTCTTACGTTATAAATTGTGCAACTATCTCGCTATTGAACAACACATAATGATGTGCGTGCACCTACTCAATATGGCTTAGGTAGAGTACAATACCACCCACATCATCAATCCCATCTTGATTCCTTGTTTCGTCATTTTTGACGTGAAAATATCTTGAACAAAATGTGAGATACTCTTCAGCAATGTATACTTCAGCAATGGACTCTTCTAGTTGAGCTCTATTAAGGATATATGATTTTAAAGTATACAAGTACATGTAATATCCACAATTGTATATATATATATATACACACACGCGCGCGCGCACACACACACACACACACATATATATATATATGTAATAGTGCATGTATAAGAAATTTTTAATATTCTTTTAAAAATATCATTATATAAAACATACCTTTCAATGGGATACATCCATCGATAATGAACTAGTCCACCAAGCATTGCCTCATAGGGCAAATGTATGGGTAAGTGCACCATAACATCAAAAAATGTAGGTGGGAAAATGCGCTCTAAATGACAAAGGATTATGGTAATGTGATCGTGGAGCCCTTTTAAATCCTCATCTTTGCATTCCTTAGAGCATAAGTCACGCAAGAAGTTACTTAGTTCGATCAACACGCACACTACATTTTTTTGGCAATGTCCTACGAATAGCTAGAGGGAGGAATTGTTGCATTATAACATGTGAATCATGACTCTTAAGCCGAAAAATTTTGCGTTATTGTATATTAACACACCTTCCTATGTTAGATGAGTAACCATAGGGGACCTTCATGTTCTTCAATACTCTACAAAACATCTCTTTCTCAGTCATGCTCATAGAATAGCATGCAAGTGGTAGATAAGTTGATCTTTTATCTCCATGCCATTGTGGATAAAGTTCTTTCCCCACTCCCAATTCTAGTACATCGAGGCATGCATTTAAAGTGTCCTTCGTCTTCTTTGCATCATTCATTAAATTCCCAATTATATTATCACGCACATTTTCTCTATATACATAACATCTAGGTTATGCCTAAGGAGATTTTGCTCCCAATATGGCAATTCAAAAAACACACTCTTCTTCCTCCAATTCAATTGGATGTGTTTATCTATTTGCCTCGTGCTAGTTGGGTTCCCAGGTATGAGAAATGCTTGTTAATTTATGTATGATATTTGACCTAGTTAGTAGAATTGGAGCTAATCTACGCTCTATAGTACTGTCAAAAGAATGTTTTTGCTTACAAAACTTATGATCAGTAAGTAAAAACCGATGATGACCCATATAACAACACTTCCTACTATGGCACAAACATTGACTACATGTGTTTAATGGCATGAAAGACATGCCAACTTTCCTTTCGTGCTCCAACCAAACAATATAGCATATCCTGGAAAGTCACTGATTGTCCAAAGGAAAGCTATATATAATTTGAATGTTTCGTTCCTTGAGGCATCATATGTATCAACCCCAAATTCCCACAATTCTTGTAGCTCTTCTATCAGTGGTTGCAAGTATACATCGATGTTATTCCCTAGCCCATTCGGCCTTGCCATAAGCAATGACAATATGAAGCTTGACTGCTTCACTCACAACCATGGTGGCAAGTTATACGAAATCAATATCACTGGCCATGTGCTATGCATAGCACTTGTTGTCTTAAATGCGCTGAAACCATCACTCACTAACCCAAGTCTAACATTTCGTGGGTTTGTAGCAAAAGTTAGATACATATTATCAAAATATTTCCAGGCCTTAGAATATGCTGGATGACATATGATCCCATATCTCTTACGCTCCTCATCATGTCATCTCATATTATTTGCAATTTTAGATGAATTATATAACTTTTCAGCCTAGGAATTAGTGGAAAGTGACAAAGAATCTTTGCTGGAATCTTCTTTTCATTCTCTTCTAAATTATCACCAATCACCTTTCATCTTGACAACTTACAATGATCACATGCTTGCTTGTCAATATTATTTTTCCAATACAGCATACAACCATTGGGCCATGGATGGATTTTGTTGTAACTAAGTCCTAATTTTATAATTAGTTTCTTAGTTTGGCCAAAAGTCTCTAGGAATGTGTGCCCCACAGGCAATGCCCCTCTCAGCACATCAAGTAGCATGGTGAATGACTTGTTGCTCCATCCACCAAGGAATTTGACATGCCAAAGCTTTACAATTAACGACAACTTTGTGTCATGACAACATGGATATAACTCTTGCTCAACATCACTAACCAATTTTTGGAATCTAGCATTAGGTGGTTCATTTGTATCTTGACTAGAAATGCCAGTAACTTCAGATCCGATGCAAAATTTGCCATATTTCTTGGCTTTGATCTTGATTGAGAAGTGGGCTTCCCATAATAATACCATCTAGTATACCCTTGTACAAATCCATTGCATATCATGTGCTCATAGGTGGTAATTGTTTCATGATACAATGCATTATTGCATTTTATGCAAGGGCACTTCAGGTTTCCCTCAATAGTTTCTTCACATTCCATGGCCATCTCTATGAATTGTTTTGCCCCTTGAATGTTCTATGGAGAAAGCCTATTGGACAAATAATTTTATTAACACACAAACTACCCAAACTTGAAACAATTAGTTGAAAAAAAATAGTATACCTAGACATATTATTCCAACTCTTGTCCATAACATTAAATTTGTATGCAGCGTATCAACCTGTAACAATATGTTAGCATGTACATAAAGTATTTGCAAATAATACCTCTGATTCCCACACTTTAAAACAACTACTAGCAACAAATAATAGCAAGAAGTGGTACAACATCAAATAAAGGATAAATAGGGATAATAGCAACAAATAATTGCACTTGAACATCCAACAAAATATTAGAACTCTCACAAGACACAGAAAGATTGGAAAAAATATAATATAATAACTTAATTTATACATTAAAAGCAAAATACTATTCTAGGACTTTATGCAAACCTGGTCACTGGTCTTGGTGTTCTATCCCTCACACTATCACCTCGAGTCAAATCACTTGGGCTGGACTAAATAAGCTTGGTGAAGTCCTAACAATAAATAGAGTGTGATAATGAATATTGCATATCTACAAAAAAGTCAAAATCTTATTCATTAGGTGGATAGAAACTTACCTACAAATTTGTTGTCTGCTCAAAATCAATGTAGCTGCACCTTGGAGTTGGCAGACTGCACGAATATGGTACAAAAAAGTTACAATTAAATGTTTGGCAGACTCTGCTATAGGAAAGTGTCCTTTCATCTGATTTCAAAAGACAGCTACATAATCAAAAGAGTGTTCAAAAATAGTATGTCTGATAGTATGAACTGAATACATAATCAAAAAGTGTTCAAAATCAGCACTCAAATACTCTCTCAATCAAATGCAAATTAAGCTTCAAATAGGACTAAAATTCAGGAATGATGATCAGGACGGTTGGTTTAAATAAGAATGTAGGATGACTGAAATTCTAGATGAGGCCATGATTTTTACAAATCAGGTGGTATGAGTACTGTAAAAGATGGTACAAGGACTTGATGGATTCCAAAAGAAAAGAATAGAGCAAAAAGAACCATATGCAGGCAAGAAGTAGAGAAAGAGAAAGGCCATGGACAAAGGAAGGAAAACTATAAGAAAAGTAGAGAGACTGAGCAGAGAAAGAGGAAAAGGAGATGAACTGGACATGGAAAAAATTGATAAAAGCAGAAGTAATAGAAGGGAAAATGTTGAAGCCGATAAATTAATTAGTAGAAAAAATTTGATTGTATCTAAGCTGTTTAAGTTTTGGTTCATTTTTAAAGTTTCAACTATGGATGATAACACAAGCGGATCCACATTTCACCCAGTAAAGCACACAACAGTCACTGCTTCTTAAATCTAAACTTACCAGATTTGATAAACTCGTCTTTTTTCAATGTTGTAGCCTATGATCATTCTTCCTTACAAAGATGGATTGATTGTAAATAATAAACATGTCCTAAGACTGAACAGATGCTTCAAAATCTGAACTTTAGAGTGATTAGTGGCAGAATACTAATAGCAGTTGCGCAGGTGATCAATTCCTATATTACTTACAGAGCATCACAGAGCATCATAATGGGTCGGCGTTGATCAGTCCCAAATCACCTCCAGGTAGTATTAAGAACTTAGAACCGAAAGATAAATATGTATATGTAATGGGTCTGTGTTGATCACTCCGAAATTACCCACGGAGCATACATACATTAACTAAGATTGATACACAAAATACTCAAAAAAGTGTGAAGAATTTCTGGCCTCATAGAAATCTGGACTCTGAGAAAACTTGGACGCTGAAAGGATCTACGACTTGCCTTGTTTTCTGGCCAATGTAGCATATGGAATGTTGGATTTTACTACTTGAAGAATGAAGATTCAAGACAAAATTTCATGAAAAGTATCAAATTCTAGATAAATCAAAATTTTACCTATAGAAAAAACGTCGTCGACTTGTCCTGTTTTCTGGCCAATGAGAAGAAAGTTATCCCTCCTTGTGTTGTGCAGCTCCTCTTCGTCATGCGATTCCTAGTCTGTTGAGGGTTAACAATTTCTTTATGTGATTCCTAGCCTTGGTAGGGAAGCACATTGGCTGCACAATATAGCGTATCTTTTTTTAGCATATTAAGACGTAAGACTCAAAATGCTGGAGTGGGAGAGGGAGCTGGAAAGGGTTTTTGGGATTGACGGTTTATTTTGAGATTTTTTAGAAAAGTTTCAATGAGCAATTGCACATGGGCCCATATATCATCATATCAAAATTTGCCTTTAGATCAAAATCTAATGGCTAATGATGCTAAGCTCATTGCAATGCATGTGAGCCCAAGGTCATCCCGCACCAAAGTTATGCATTAGCCCATGCTTTATGGGTAGTCACATTGAAATTTAAGGGTGTAAGGGAATTGAATGCTCTAAGATAATACATACATTCATATTTTATATTTAACGATTAACTAATTTAACCAAGTTTTTTATTTTAAGGGATCCAATAAGACACTAATCAACTATTTATATTTAGGTGAGTTTGAGCCCACATGCAGGAGCTTGAGCCAAAGCTCTGTGGGCCATCAGATTTAGATTCGTTACTTTAAGACCTAAGTAATACTAAATCCAACAATTCACATAGCCTGAGGCGCTCACCAAAACTTTTCTTTCTAAATTTTATATTTTTATTTTAAAGCTTTCTATTATAAATTTTATATGGGTAATAGATAAAAGTAAATAATTATTTCAAAATTTGTATTTATTTTGGTTGTTTTAGTCAAATAATTTTTAAATTTTTTTTAAAAATCTAACCTGGTCCTAATCCGAAACGTGTTTCATCACCTATAATACCCTCGGTAAATAAATGTGGGCATGCTTTATATGTTCACTCAATTTTCATCCATACAATTCATATATGGTCGTACATGAACTATCACGTCAAAATCTCTCATTTGGATCAAAAACCATTTTTTTAGAACTAAATATATCTATATTTGTCAAATTCAAATGGGACATTTGAGGAATCTTTTTTTCTATTATATTAAATTTAAAAAATATATTTTAATCATATAAGGAAGTGAAAATGTTGTTAGGTTTGGTTTTGCCAAACAAAAACCCGATACCTAGCTATTAACAAATGTTAACCAAGCTCGACATGACCCACTTATATTAAACCCTCATTTCACCCAATTTGACTCATTCATAATAAATTTCTTATTATTTTTTATAATTATTTTTAAAAAAATCACTTGATCATGACATATACAAAATACATGAAAATTTCAATTATTTATTCATTTGTATCTCTTACCAATAAGATATGGAGATTTATTATCAAAATACAAAATTATTATTTATTATCTCTTACCCTACTCAATAGACAACGCTTCGAGGATGGGTTGTGGTTGTTGTAGTTATATGTTATTGAGTAAAAATGTTACTTGTATCAGTACCTAACTAAAGTTATATATAAATTTGTAATTTTTATAGTTTACTTTTTATTTTGATAATTACTAGCTCTCAAAATTTTTACAAGTTAATAGATAAAACTAAATAATTATTTAAACTTTTATTTGTATTTATTTTCATAATAAGGTTACTTTTTAAGTTTTCTAAATTTTTGAATTGGGTCATAATTAGGTATGCATGGATTAGGTCGACAAGCTACTATTTCTTAAAAGGATGAGAAGTCTGCCACCCCCACCTTTATCCAGCCCACCGCTTGGTACTCACTATGTTAAGGAGGTGGGCTGGATAAAATATGGGGTGGCAGACTCCTCATCCTTTCTTATATGGAAACATGTTTGGGCTTCAGATAACCCAACCCGAGCTCGACGACCTGACTTTCTTACTAACATCAAGTGTTTATAACATTGTCTCTAATTTAGTGTTATATGTACATATTTCAATTTTATTGCGTCATTTAGGGAAATAAGTACCATATAATAGATGAACTAGGCCCGACCCTACCCTAAAGGGTCTGGGTTTGGTTTTCTAAATTCAACTTGACTAGTTATTCGAATCGGGTTTATGGTTTATGTGTGATCCAACTCAGCCCAATTAAACATATCAAATATAGTTTCATATTTTTATTTTGAAAATAACCCAATACATTTTTATTTTGAAAGTAATTTTCTTACAAAGATATAAATTATGTTTTAAAAAATTTTAAATTCTAAATTATAATTCAAGTCAGGCTCACATTAAGCCTATTTAGGTCAGGATCTGGCTTAATTGGCCTATTCATCAGGTTGGGTTGGAGTTACCATTTCTTAAATGGTATCAAGATCGGGTTTACTAAAACCCGATGACATTTATAACTAGGTCATTTCATTTAAATATATAAAACACCACACAATTATACCCATTCTTTTAGTTTGCTTAACCTAAGATGATATATATATATATATACACACACACACACGAATGCATGCATTAAGTGTAACCGTCATATTTCACCAGTTCAATATTTGTGTCCAATATTGTCAGTACTATAAAATTAAGGTGCACATAATACGTGTAAATTAAATGTTTAATTGTCGTCTTAGTCCAAGATCTGATTAATAAATAAATTTTATAGGAAAATTGAAAATACTTCTTCACCATTCACTGTTATAAATTTACATGTTTTTTTGTTATTTTTTCTTAATTTGAGATTAGATTATAATTATTTTCTATATTTATATATTACTGGCATTTTCACATCAAACACCACTAAATGTGTCCGCTTATTTATTTTTTAAAAATGGCTAAAAGGTTTTTAGTGGCACTTTGAAATAAGTGCGGCTGATTATTTTACATCGGCGGTGCTTTTTTGTAAAGCGCCGCTAATGGCAGTTTTTTAGTGGCACTTCATAAAAATGCCACTATTGTTTTGATCTTTAGTGGCGCTTTAGTAAAGCACCACAAAAAGTGAATCTTTAGCGGCGCTTATATGGAAGCACCGCTAATAATGTGTTGCTGATTCTCAACTTTCTTGTAGTTTGACAGCCATCGTTAGAGCCACCTTGATCAAGCCATGTCTACTGTAGACAAATCCGGCCTATGGTGTGGTCTGCTCACTCTATCTATATAGTCTCCAATTTTTTTCACGTATATTCTTTTGTGAACATACTTTATTGTTTTTTTTAAGTACAATAATTACTAGGTATCACATGTTACCCATACATACAAGAAAAATTGAATTGGTATTATGTACTTCCAGTGGCATTGTCTCATGAACATCTTCCATGTTTGAATCCAGTTAACCATGGGATCAATTCTCATCCATATCCATGTTAAGTATTACCAATAACAATGCCAATCTATCAAGTGTTGTGCTGGTTTGTCCTCTCTTTGCCGAGGGAGAGGTCCCACTGTCATATCCCAGCTTTGTGGCTTCTAATGTGTGGGTGTGTATGTGAGTTGGTACAAAAAGATATACCACAAGTAATCATCTTACAACTGACACAGTAATAAAAACTGCATCTTAATGTAGTGCAACAATTTCTGTGATTTAAAAAAATACTCTGCAAAAACTGCTCAATATATTTACAAATATGTCACCCTACAACACTTCAAATATTACAAGTAATCATGTAATATGTCACCCTGAAACACTTCTAATGTGTGGTTGGTACAAAAAGATATATCATCTTACATATGAAATAGTAACAAAAATTGCATCTTAATGTAATGCTATGATTTCTATGATTTAAAAAAATAGTCTGCATTAAATTCTCAATTTATTTACTAATATGTCACCCTGCAACACTTCAAATATTAGCATACGATGAAAAAGGTTAAGGCAAGACCAAATGCAAGTTAAGAGAAAAGAACACTTTCTTTCCATTTGAAATGTGGGAAGCGAAAAAGAGCATGACCATTGACAGGAGGATATGAAAATGGGTAAAGCATTGAATGGGTGTCATGAACAGAAAGATAAGTCGAGCAAAGAGGAATAAGTTCTCTACAAATGCCAGACGAATAGGCAATGGTGGATCAAAGATTAAAGGTAAGTTTGGATTGGTAGAAATTGGGAGAAAGTGAAAGAGAAAACGAAAGTGATACCCAGTGAAATTTTTTTCCACTTTTCGGTTCCAGCAATGGTATTATAGAAAATTGTAACTTAAATTCATCGTAACCACAAGAATGACATTGTATCATACATATTTTAAATGACAAAACCACCACTCTTATGTTGCCCCAACCACTAATACCTCCAGGCAATTTCTAGCGGTGGTGGTTGAGGCAACAACAATGGTGGTGGTAGTGGCAATGAAGAAGGTAGAGGTGAAGGATGCCATAACAATGGTGGTGAAGGTGGTAATGGTGGTGGTGAAAATAATTGTGTTAGCAGTGGGAATGGCAGCAGAGTTGAAGGCATTAGACCTCGTACTTTCTCCCAAAATACATAGATTGAAAGAAATGAAGTTTTAAGGTTAGTTTTTCTCACTTTTTTTTCTCAATTATCACTCTACCTTTTATCTTTTCTTGTTGCACTAAACGGTGGAAATAAAAATTTTAAAAATTTCCACTACTTTTTACCAATCCCAACATACACAAAAGGAAAGGAATCTTTAAAAAACCCTCAATTTCTACTATTTAGTGCAACGAAAAAAGAGAAACTATAGTGGAAACTAGGAGACAATAGGTGAAAAATTGGCCCCAAAATTTTTTACCCCTTAACTCATGAATTTTAAGAAAAAATATGCATATTAAGACTTATACCTTTAATATTCCTAGAGTCGACCCTGTCATCGCCATTGTCACCACCACCACCGTCGCCAACATTAGCACCACTACTACTACCAACACTGCCACTACTATCGCCGCAACCTCTACCATCACCACCACCACCACTACTGCTGCCACCACTACCACCCTAGCCACCATCGCCAACACCTCTGCATCACCATTGTTGTTGCCCTGCGACCATTATTACCACCACCATCGACATTGCTGCCACCATTGTCACTGCCACCCACACCACAACTCTCACTACCACCGTTCCCACTACCACTTCTACAGTTGTTGCCACCACCATTGTTACCACCACTAGTACGTATACTACCATAGATAACTCCACAATAACTACCACCCTTGGTGGATTCAAGTTTCAGTTTTTTATAGCAACATTGGTACAACCAAACAATGAATATTTTTTAGGAATCTTCTAATTTCTCTTTCACCTAGATTTACTTTCTCTTTCACTTTTCCTTTCCCTTTCTCATAGTTTTCACCAACCCAAACATGCCCTAAAATATTTCAAAAAGTACATAGAGAGGTGTTCATTCATAATGAAAAAAAATGTAGAAACTAAGTAGCCATTTTCACAACAAATGGGCAAAGGATAAACAAGGTTGTTAACCAGGCCACATAGGCTTCACGATCAATTGTGATAGTCATATGAACTACACAATAGAAGGTGTAATGTTCATCGAGATACAATACAAGAGAAGCTATGTCTAGAAAACAATACTTCTATATCTGTCAAATGAGCAATTGTTAGAAGTTAAATTCAAGTTTTTAGTCAATCAATTTTTTAATACAAAATTTACTGTCTGGCCTGGTCACTCATCCAGTATGATGATGTTGACCGGTTTGACACTCTGGGTCAACCCCGTTTTTAACATCAATAGAACTGGAGAATTTCCTCATGCTACATCATAAAGAAACTTTTTCCCCAAAGAATCATCATGAAAGAACTTAATATTGTACGCAAGATTGAAATGAATTTGAAACTGTGTGCACAAGATTGAAATGAACATATGGTCAGGTGGTGAGCAACTTCTCAGTTAGAAACAAATCCGATTAAAGCTAAAGCACTAGGCAATAAAGCAAGCATGTACATTATAGAAAGGCAATCAGCCGAAATCAAATAACCCACTTGCATTTAAGACATGCAATTTTCTTCACAAGCAAATAGATAGCCACACGAGAAGAGGAATGAAGCTCATCTGTGGCAGAGAGAGAACCTAGATGCTGGAGAAGTTCATGACTTTAGATGACTACAGGAAGCTCAGGAGCATCTTAAATCAGCACTAGACCTTTGAGTTTCCATCATGCAGCAAAAACTTCAATGTTGATTCTATGGAAATGTCCACTTTTCACCGGGTTATGTTAAATCATGACTTAGAATTGTTTGAACAACTCTTAAATCATTGGAGATGAAAAACTATTGAGGCAGACAATATTCGTGCCAAGGTTGCAAAGAAGGTTGGTGGTAGTTGGCAGCGCTCGTCAGATAATTGAATTTAAGAGAGGAAGAGAAGCAGCAGCAACGGTAGCGCCTAGGTAGAAAGGCAATAGGCATCGGATGAACAGCCATCGCTTTAGGATCGGTTGGTTTTGAAGATGACAGCTGGGAGGGAAGGACAAAGGGGAGGGGCCAGACCTATAGGCCATCAAAGGTGGAAGAGTTCTTCATAGAGAAGTGGAAAGGATTGGCTAGGGCCGACCCCATCCTAAAGGGAAACATTTTCTTTGCTCCCTATTGATAGTGTGACTTTTGTAAGGGCACTAAAGTACACTCAGGGAGACACCCATGGTACTTTGCTAGTTCTAAGCAACAGTTTAACTATCTAGAAGAAGTGGCCTTCACATAAAGGGGGTGTTGTATCAAGAGAAGTGTAGTAATTTGATGAACATAGTGGTAATATAAAGCTTGAGCAAAGTTTCTATTCCTAGGGTGGAGTAGACCTCTAGAGGGAATCACGAGAAGAACTTTGACTAAATCAGAAGGCCAAGAACTTTGTAAGTGGTGGGGACCAGAAGTTATTGGACACGATGAGAACATTGTTTTGCTATACTCTTGGTTTGTGGAGATCTTGTCCAAGGCTAGCACTACAATACAAAAATGAACTTTGATTTAAGTGGAGTGACATTAGATTATTGGGAGACATCAATGGGGGGAGACAGGAGTGTTAAAGTCTATCGTCATGGTGTAAACTTGTTGGTGGCAGCTACAAAGTGTGGCTGAAGTGTTGGAAAAAATCATCTAAAATGTAGGCAACTTCCAAGTGTCTCAAGTGCAGGACCAGCTTCAGGAGCGAAAGTTGGGCATCATTTGGTTTATACTTTCCCAGTTGACATACAACACTAACTAACATGGAGCTGTTGGGTGCACTTTCTTATCCAAATAACCTTTACGGCATAGTACTTTGCCTTTGCCGGTGTGGGCAAGGCATATTTAGCAAAAAACCTTCATCATTCAATGGCTTAACCAAGGCAAGAGCCTAATGGGTTGAAGTTGGTGATGCCAAAGCATGCAATTCGTAGAATTATCCAAGCTGTGGTGTGAATAAATTTCAAGTGTCGCAAAAAGAAGTAAGACATTTGTCGCAATCAAGTTCCACAGTCGGAGACAAGAGTAAGACCAACTAGAGGTAAAGTATCGATGAGGCATCAACGGATCGAGTGGGGGAGAGTGTCATGCAGCAGTGAATCATACTATTTGTAACAAGTGTTAGGTGCACACATGTGTTGGGTGGCGCATACTTGGTTTGGATGCATTGTGGGAATTGTCCGCAATGTTGTTCACCATGTATACATGCATTGTAGGGAAGACATGCAACATTGCACAATGTTGTGTAAAATGAACTCAATGATGTGTACACATAGTTGGCCATATTAAGACACTTATTCAACTAGCTTATTATTTAGAGTTTTAACATGTCTCCTCCCCCTAGATAGCATTGGAGAGTCTTGCAAAGTGTTATGGGGTCATTTGGTAAACTTTCAAAGCAGCGTACTCGTACTACCACACTCGTATTACCACTTTAGCTATCATTCTAACAATATGAAATAAATCTCTTATGCTATATAGAGTGGACTAGTTGAGCTGAAAAGTATATTTTGTTGGTATAATGGCTAACCTTGCAGCTGGTTTTTAGAACCAAGAAAGGTTGGTTGGTTTGCTAGCCATCATGCTAGGAGCCCCGTTGGCTAGGAGATGGGGATCTCCAATCTAAGGGTCGATCATCCAGCCTTATGGCTTTTTTAGAAAGAATAGCCCTTGCATGCACTTGGTTATAATGAAGTTCTCTATTGTTTGTGTTGCCTAAGTTGGATGTGTGCATTGTAAGGCTGTGTCCCCCTCATACTAGCTCGCTTGGGGAAGGTCCTAAAACTTTCAGATGTACGACTTCGGACAAGCTCATTACTTGGGTTCACATGCTAGATGCTTAGTCGAATTACACGAAGCCATGGCCTTGACTAATAAGGCTGACTTACTTGGTTAATTTATTGTCCTTGCAACTACCGCACCGATGGCCACTTCCCATGTCAAGTATGTGCACCATTGATAAATGGCTCCTATGTGTTCCTTACACTAGGCTCACTATCGATAGGGAGCATAGAAACTACTTCCATCTTAAAGAGAGTGATGCTCTTTTTTATTTCAATGTGACCCGCTCGGCCTACCTAAGCCGGGTTGTGGGTCAACCCAATAGAGTTATTATCAGGGCCGGCTCAATATCTTAAACAACTAAGGCAATTGCTTAAGGCCCCACCACAAAAAGATATGTCAATAAATAAACAAATCATCGAGTTGTAGGCCTTCTATTTATCCTTAATTAATATTATGTTATATCTTTTTTCTATACAATTAAAGGAATCACCTAGACTATTCCTCATTTAATGCATGCTCTTTCTTGTCTTTTTTTTCTTTTAACTTACTTGTATCCCATTCCTTTAAATAGTGTTACATAATTTTGAAGGGTAGCTTCTTATTTCTTTGGCAATTCAAGGTAACCCTCTTAAAGATAAACATCTATATAAAGAGCATTGCCTATTGCCTATGGTTAAATAAAAAAATATTTTTTTCAAATTCTCTCTACCTTCTCAGTTTTTAGTTTTATATCTCTTCTTTTTACATGGACAACTCTTTATTTTCTTTCCCTTATTTATTTTATTAGTAAGATTTAATATAAAAAGTTAAAAGTAATTTTGCACCTCAAAAGTAAGTTGAATAAAAGTGTTAATTATACACTAATAATTAATTATTATACAATTATTTTTATATAAAATATAAAAATACTTAATTTAAACTTCTTGCCTTAGGCCTCTAATTGTATCAAGTCATGGTTATTATTGATCCACTTGTGCCATTAAAAGGTTAAAACCAGGTGGACTCAAGCCAAAAGAATGACTGGTCAGACTAAATTTGCCCGCTGCACCGGGCCAAATCAAGTTTTTCTACATGGTCATTCCAAGAGCATGCGACCTATAGGATTGAATACACTAAATAACAAAAAATCATCTAATCATTTAATCTAAAAATTGTATAAATTATTCAAACACTTGCCCCCAACCTGAGCAATACAATAAGATAAAACTTCATCTGCTATAGCATTGACAGTTTTGTAGTTTTTCGGTTTTGCCCTTTAAAACGTATTATGCAATGAGGATTGTCAACATTTCCTGGACTATCTACAGACCCTTATATAAGACTATATATACTCTTTTTACCAACAGCTCCACATTAACAATAAATGCTTGCCATTAGTTATACCACATTCCCTTCCTAATCTTGCTATTGCCATTAATGATGAAAGGTTTTAATGATGTACATAGTAGTTGTGAGTCGCACTGCAATAATATAGGAAGTAGACTATGATTTTAGGACAAATAGGCAAGCATAAACAAGGTTGCATAGTAGGTCAACAATGTTTCGACGTAATGATAGCCTGATGAACAATACAATAAAAGGAGTGATGTTCCTCACTAAGACAATACAAGAGAAGCAAGTCTGGAAAACAAGATCATCAAGTCTTTATGTTGAGAATCAATATTTTACATTCCAAGTAGACAATATAAGACAACTGTAGGATAATATATTAAAGCATAATACAATACAAGAGCAGCAATTCTTCACATTTTAAATGCACAATATACGAAAGCCATTTGATGATGCATCTACACATGCTGAGTATAAACATTGCAAGAGAAGTAAGTCTGGGAAACAAGTGTATTGTCATGGTAAGCGAGGTTGACTTTCCGCTAAAGAAACCCTTGCTTCTCAATTTAAGTAATTCCAGTCATAAGCTTACCTGCATCAAATGCTAAAGGCACATAGTTAAAAAGCTAATAAAAAATGCTACAAAGAGTACAAAAGCCTATTAACAGTTGGCTTGCATGAGTAAAATCTGTGTAACACCTAATTAATTGAAATATTTTTAAGCATAACACTTCATAGAAACTATTTGCAGTATTGGCCTAATTAATTGAAATAGCACCTAACGGTATACGGTCAAACATGAATTTTCCTTTGTAAAGCACATGAGCAATAGGTTAAAATCACATATTCAAAAGTAAAACTCCCTGTCATTGTAGAGTTGAGTAGTAGTAAAACAAAAATAAAACAAAGTGATAAAGATAAAAAAAAAAAGAAAAGTTGGGCATATGTTGCTATGCTGAAACACAACTAGGTACATATATATGACTGTCATACAAACTTGGAATTTTCTAAAGTTATTAAAACTACCATATACAAAATAACAAGTTGCTATCAAGTGACACCTTGTAATTAAATTTACCACCAATGTAAATCCCGGTGAAAGACATCATTCGGAGAGCGAAGCTAATTCTTCTAAACTCAAAAAAAAAACCAAAAAAGTGAGAAAGAAACAGAAAGGAAAAGTTGGGCACATGCTGCTGGACTCAAACACGGAAGAGGAAGTTGATTACGTGCTTTTATGCTATTTGAAGAGTTGAGAAAGAAGAAAAGGAGAAGCCACTTACTTACATGATGCAAAGTTCTTCACGCATTTTCTTGAATTATCTTCCGGTCAATTTCAATGTGAGGGATGTGGGCAATCTTGGACCACTGATCCCCTCCCACCTTGCAACTCTCTCCTAGATTGGGACAAAGAGAGATTTCCAACTTATGCAGTTTCTTCAAGGAGCCCATCTCCTCCGGAAACGACCTCAAATTTGAGCAGTAATGAATTACAAGAGTTTGCAGCTCAGTGAATGTAATTAAATTATTGGAGAGCTTCATCACCTCTTTATCGCCTCCAGTTATCAAATGGTTAAGAACTGGGAGTCTGGGTAATTTACTGAGCAAGTTTGCCGGAAGTTCCAAGATCTCAGTGCTCGGCGGGATGGATCCGACCTCACTCAGGTTCGGGCAGGACCAAATATGAATCTCTTTCAATGCTTTTGAAACAATGCAGGGTAACACTTTTAGATTATCACAACGGTCTATTTCCAACCTGCGGAGACAGGGCATATGTGCCACTATTCCCGTCTTCCAGCTTGCGTCTAATTTTGGACAGTCATGAATGTATAGTTCTTCCAGTCCCTTCATGGAGTTCATGAACTCCTCTGGAAGAGAAATCAATTGGTAGCATTTCGCAATTCTCAGAGTTTTCAACCCAATGAATCGAAGTAGATCGCAGGAGAGCTCTGTTGTCATGCCTTCAATTGTCAAATCTTCAAGCTTTGGGAGGCTGGGTAAGTTATTGATCAACTCACCTGGACAACTTGACATTTTAAATTTCTGCACGCTCAGCGGGATCGATTCCAACCCACTCAACTTCTCTAAACCTATGATCTCTACTTCTGTGAGTTCTTTAGAAAATATGCGGGTTAATTTAATAGACTTGCCACCCGTGATCCAGAATTCGCTGAGGCAGGGCATCCATCCCACTCTAATAATCAGCAATGCCTCCTCCCACTCCTCCCACTCCACCAATCCGTCGATATACAAGGACTCCAGTTTAGGAAACCCATTCTTGGATCCCATGAACTCGCTGCCCACTTTTCTCACCTTCGGTACGTATATATAAAGATACCGAAGCTCTGGCAAGTTACCCAAAGCTGGTAGTTCCGTACTGTTCCTAGCCCAGAAACTGACTGTGACCAGTCTAGAGAAAGACGGCTCTCCCACCCAGCTTGGAAATTTTGAGCCTGGATACTCGAAAATTTTAAGCTTTTGGATACTGGGATGGGGTCGGAGAGCATCGAGGACACCCTCTGCTATGCTTGGTCTCGTTCTGTCACTCCAACTCAGTTCTAGTTGTTGGAGATAACTTTTATCCTCAAGTTTCGCATTGACAGCCTCATCTATGCTTGCTGCCTCCAAGTTTTCTATGCAAAGACTCTCTTGGAGATGGTTGAGATCTCTCAACTCACTCAGGTTGCATTCTCCTTCTGTCACAATGAATCTATGTAGCCTCTCGAGGGAAGTTAATTTCCCTATTCCCGCCGGTAATGTCTTCAAGCTATCAGTGCAATCAATTCCAAGTCCTCTCAAGCTGGTCATTTTCTTGATTCCACTTGGTAATTGACGGAGGTTTCTACTATAATTCAGATCTAAGAGCCGTAGATGAGGTAGATCACTTATAGATTCCGATAATATCTCGACTCTTGAATAACTCAAAATGAGATACCTCAGATTCCACAATTTCCCAATGGACTTAGGCAATACCTTAATTCTCTGATAAGGCAAGTCCAAATATCTTAGATGCACTAATTTACCAATTGAATCGAGTAATTTCGAATTTCTCAAGCTCAATACTCTGATGGATTGTAGTTGTTCAAGTGCAAGTGTGTCATCATTGAAAACAAGTGTGCGTAGATTTTTAAAAGCAGCTGAATCTATTTTGTCAAATCTTTCGCCACTCCAGGTGCAAGTGCAGTGACGAAGTTTTCTACTGTTGAATGATGAATCATCTTTGGAGCCGTCAATAAAAGCGGATTCTCCATTTGTCACAAGTTGTGCGAGATCATAGACTAAATCATGCATCTTGCACGAGGTAATGTTTCCAAAAACATCAATTTGTGGCTCTTGAAGGAGTGACCACTCAAGTAGTTCCTTAAAATACTCATTGCCTGTGTCCTCCATCTTGTTTTCATCAGGTGGAATATAACCTTGAGCCACCCACATATGTACTAGAACTTTCTTTTCTATTTCATAGCCTTTTGGAAATATAGTACAGTATTGAAAGCACCGCTTTAATGGTGGGGACAAACGATAATAGCTCAGCATTAAGGAGGGTAAAATACCTCCTTTAGGCAGATTCCAAATTTCATCATTAAGGGCATTCTCCCAATTCTTCTTCGTCTTTGCAGTCCCCAAGGCACCTGCCACAGATTTTATAGCTAAAGGTATCCCTTCGCATTTTTTTACAATTTCTATCCCTACATTCATCAATTCTGGAAACTCACCTTCATTAATGCCGGCAATTTGCCTAAATATTAACAAGCAATCTTTAAAGAATAAAGGGCCTAATTCGTGTGTACATGAGCTATTCATAACTTCTGCAACTTTTTTATTGCGTGTAGTGACCACTATCATGCGCCTATTTTCCCCACATGTCTTAAGAATATCTACAAGAACTACCCATTTGCCAAATTCTTCGTTCCATACATCATCTAAAACAAGTAGAAATCGCTTGCCCTTAAGGTTGTCCCGTAAAATTGTAGATAAGGCCTCTAACCCTGTTGCAGTAGGATGCTCCTTTTTAATGGCCTCAATAATCATCTTAATTATTTTTACAACATCAAATTCAACAGAAACGTATACCCAAATGAGTTCATCGAATTGGGACTTCACTTTTTCATCATTATATACTACTTTGGCGAGGGTTGTCTTTCCATAACCGCCCATTCCTACTATCGATATGACAGGAATGTCTGATGGCTTAGAACTACCTTCGTTGAGGAGCATATTAATTATCCTATTTTTGTCATCTTTTCTTCCAATTACCTCTGAGGTAACTAAAGAAGAATATGTCATCCTTGAACTATCTACCTCAAATCCTGCAGTATTCTGTTGAAAACCAAACCTATTTTTCTCAATTACAATTTGATCCAACTTTTTATTTACGTTCTTCATTTTCTTACCAATATTATGGTGAAGAAAGAGTTGTTGACAACAAGTGCACTGGGTAAAGAAACTCCATACCGGATTGTTGGTGCTGAAATTCCATACCGGACTGTTGGTGCTGAGCAGATGGGATTTTACCTTCCACTCATCAAGCACATCATCCACTTCATATTCCATATATTTGAGCTTAGAGAGCCACTCTTGCACATCTTTGTCTTTAAACTGCTTCATCTCAGCATCATGTAGAGAGGCTTGAATGTCCCTAAGTGTCTCCGCAAGCTTATTGGCCTCTTCCTTGGTGCTTCTCAGCAATTTCACCTCGTCAGTAGCAAGGTGGGCAAGATTTTCAAGTGCAAATGAAAGGATTGCATCCGCCATTTTTAGAGAAATTTTTCTTGACAAGCGAGCAGGCAAGAAGAGAAGAAGAATAGCTTTATAAAAAGTTTGAAGAGCTTGTATCCATTGACTTGCCTTATTCTTTCAGAGCTGGGTCCATTCACATAGAAAAGTAATGGCCAATTATTGAACTCATTGCCAGCTATCTTATTTATTTTGATTTTGTTACTTTGTGTATGATTCTGGTTTTGCAAGTTTCAAATTATAATTGAATTATATCTAGTAGTTAGCAGTTTTTTGGTATCAGGCTATATATATCTTAGTGTGTTTACTTTGTATTTAGTAGTATTAAATTTATATATTGAATTTGAATAATATTTTTACAAAAATAATACACAATATTAATGAACTAAGATCAGATTTTCAACCTTCTTTTTCTTAGTCTAACCGTGTGAGCCCTACCACTTGTTTACCTTTTTTCTTGAGAGATGGTAGTCGCCCACTTTTGTGAATAAAATTGTAAAAGATTTAACCTTAAATTAATGGTTAAAATTTGATGCACTTAAATTGATAAGAGATCGATTTTTTAAAGACCTAGTTCTGTGGAGCCAGGCCATTCATCAAGACGAACTATATTGAATTAAGGGCACTTTTATAGGCCCACTTGTATGGGGCGAAGTCTAAAAAAATCAACCTCAATTTAATGACTTAAAGGTAATAGACTTAAATAGATTTAAATTGGTCTTATCCTTATCTTACGCCTCTAAGGATTTGAATTAAAAAAATATAATCTCAACTACTGATTTAATGGTTAGTTGAAATGTCAGTCCAAATAGGCCTAACATTTATGTTCCCCTTTTTCTTCGTAATGTTCTTTGTAATTTCCTTGGTCCTACCTTCATGAGATGTTTAGGAACTATATTTTGAAAATCAACATAATAAACCTTATTCTCAAGTTTAGATAAAATACCTCTTCACTTTTTGCTTTGTCCTGCTGTGTGAGACTTTTCATTGTTTAGACTTTTTTTTTAATTATTCTATTTGAGCAAAAACATAAAAGAAAATTTTAAGCTAGTAATATGAACAATAACCAAGTGCAACCAAATTAGCTTCCTAATTATATACATGTACCACCTCAAAACTTTGTATGGAGGTGAGGCAAATATGGCTTTTCGTGGGAATTTGGGAACATCAATAATCAACTTTGAGTCACTCATGCAAAATGACTTTCTCAGCTAGCAGGCAGGAAGCCAACAATAAGTAGGAAAAGTATGCAAATGTCTCAAGCAACATTGCATATGGGTCTGGGTACTTGAGTGGCTAGTAACATGAACAATAACCAAGCGCAACTAAATTAGCTTCCTGATGATACACATAACACCTCAAAACTTTGCATTGAGGTGAGGCAAATATGGCTTTCCATGGGAATTTAGGAACCATTAAGCTGAAGGAAGTTAATATTCAACTGAGTCACTGTGCAAAATGACTTTGTCAATAGAACGTAGCAAACAGTAAGCAAGAAAAGCATGCAAATGTCTCAACCAACATTGCATATGGGGGCGGACACTTGAGTGGAAAATGCTCTAGAAAATGACCATTCCAATGACTTATAATCCCACTTTCACTAGTGCTTAGGTTGAATTTCTCCCGTAAACAGGGCATCAAAATTAAGAGTTTTTTATTGATGAGTAAAAATTTTGTTGCTCTTTTGAATTTCGGCTAAGGTTATGTAGTTCGAACTTGTAGTGTGATGAGGTTCACTTTACTAAATTGGTGGAAGTTGCTAAAATAGGCAGTATACATACCAAATGGTTCCCCATAGCCCAAGTCCAAAAGTAATGGTAGGACGGAATCTTATCCATGCGCATCACGTGCAGTGTCGCAAACCCCAAAGGTAGTGTTGCAACCTCACATGCACAAAATTGTTGTTGGGATTCATTTGAGAGGCTCTACCGACTACCCGTAGTAAGAGTTGATATCAATACTCTAGTTGACCTCAAATAGAAAAGATCGTGGCTATTTAGACCCCCTCTTTTTTCTACAACCCCAAAATTGTGTTTTTTTTCACTTCTTTCCCCCTCTCTCCCATCCCTCTTTCCCTTCTCCTCCAGCACCAACTACAGTGTGGGCAGGGTAAATTTGGTAGCAACTATGACCAAGGGCCCCAGTGGCTGAGCCTAGTGACTAGCGGCCGAGACTGCTATTGGCTGCCCAACAGTAGCGATGGGGCCGCAGCCGCTGCTGGCTGCACCGAGTGGCCACGACACACTGCTGGCCGCACCCCATGACCCCGAGGTCTAGCGGCTGCAAGGTCGCGGCCGCTGCTGCCCGTGTCCAGTAGCGTGACCCGCTACTGGCCATGCCCCGAGACCCCAAGGTCGTGGCCGCTGCTGGCCACGCCCATCGGCCGCAGGGTCTTGGCAGCTGCTAGCCGCTCCCAACAGTGCAGTGTCACGGTCGATGCTGGCCATGAACAGCGGTTGCTACTGGTCACCACCACTAGTCGCCCGTGCAGCCATTAGCCACTCCTAGGGCAGCGCCTAGTGGTCGCAACCACTCATCGCAACTACCACTGACAATACCAACACAGCCACTACTATCACTGCAAACTCTACCATCACCACCACCACTGCTACTGCAGCCTCCACCACCACCCTAGCCACCATCGCCGACACCCTTTCCAGTACCATTGTTACTACAGTCGCCACCATTACAACCACCACCACCACTGCTACTGCAGCCTCCACCACCACCCTAGCCACCATCGCCGACACCCTTTCCAGTACCATTGTTACTACAGTCGCCACCATTACAACCACCACCACCATTGTTGACATTGTTTCCACCATTGTCACTGCCACCCACACCACCACTACCACTACCACCACCGTTGTCACTACTACTCCTACAGTTGCGGCCACCACCTCTACCACCACTACTATGGATACTACCATAAATAACTCCACCACTACCACCATTGGTGAATTTAAGATTCAGTTTTTTATAGCAACATTGGTACAACCAAACAATGAAAGTTTTTTAGAATTTCCTAAATTCTCTTTCACTTAAATTCACTTTCTCTTTTTCTTTCTCTTTCTTCTAGTTTCCACCAATCCAAACATTCCCTAAAATATTTCAAGATGTACATAGAGAGGTGTTCATTCATAATGAAAAAAATGTAGACACTAAGTAGCCATTTTCACAACAAATGGGCAAAGGATAAACAAGGTTGTGCACCAGGTCACATAGGCTTCACGATCAATTATGATAGTCACTACACAATAGAAGGTGTCGAGATACAATACAAGAGAAGCTATGTCAGGAAAACAATACTTCTATAGCTATCAAATGAGCAATTGTTAGAAGTTAAATTCAAGGTTTTCGGAGATAAATTTTTTAATACAAAATAAATGTTACTGTGATCCAGTATGAAGATGTTGACCGGTTTGACACTGCGTCAACCCCATTTTTAACATCAACAAACTGGAGAATTTCCTCATGCAAGATCGTAAAGAAACTTTTTTCCCAGAGAATCAACATGAAATAACTTAACATGAAATTGTGTGCACAAGATTGAAATGAACATATGGTCAGGTGGTGAGCAACTTCTCGGTTAGAAACGAATCCGATTAAAGCTAAAGATCTAGGCAATAAAGAAAGCATGTACATTATAAAGAGGCAAGCAGCCGAAATCAAAATAACCCACTTGCATTTAAGACATGCATTTTTTTTCACAAGCAAATAGATAGCCACATGAGAAGAGGAATGAAGCTCATCTATAGCAGAGAGAGAAGCTAGATGCTGGAGAACTTCATGACTTTAGATGACTACAGGAAGCTCAGGAGCATCTTAAATCAGCACTAGACCTTTGAGTTTCCATCATGCAGCAAAAACTTCAATGTTGATTCTATGGAAATGTGTACTTTTCACCGGGTTATGTTGAATCTTTGCTTAGAATTGTTTGACACAACTCTTCAATTTGTTGGAGATGAAAAACTATTGGGGCAGACAATATTCGCACCAAGGTTGCAAAGAAGGTTGGTGGCAGTTGGCAGCGCTCGTCAGATAATTGAATTTAAGAGAGGAAGAGAAGCAGCAACAACAGTAGCGCCTAGGTAGAAAGGCAATAGACATCAGATGAACAGCCATCGCTTTAGGATCAGTTGGATTTGAAGATGGCAGCTGGGAGGGAAGGAGGTAGGGGAGGGGCCTGACCTATGGGCCATCGAAGGTGGAAGGGTTCTTCATAGAGAAGCAGAAGGGATTGACTACGGCCGACCCCATCGTAAAGGGAAACATTTTCTTTGCTCCCTACTAATAGGGTGACTTGCATAAGGGAACTAAAGTACTCTCAAGGAGGCACCCATGGTACTTTGCTACTTCTAAGCAACGGTTTAACTAGCTAAAAGAAGTAGCCCTCATTTGTTAGTGGGCAAGAGACATAAAGGGAGTGTTGCATCAAGAGAAGTATAGTAATTTGGTGACCATAGTGGTAATATGAAGCTTGAGCAAATTTGTTATTCCTAGGGTGGAGTAGACCTCTAGAGGGGATCACGAGAAGAACTTTGACTGAATTAGAAGGCCAAGAACTTTGTAAGTGGTGTGGACCAGAAGTTATTGGACACGATGAGAATGTTGTTCTACTATACTCTTGGTTTGTCGAGATCTTGTCCAAGGCTAGCACTACAATACAAAAATGAACTTTGATATAAGTGGAGTGACATTAGATTATTAGGAGACATCAATAGGAGAAGACAAGAGTGTTAAAGTTTAACGTCATGGTGTAACCTTGTTGGTGGCAGCTACAAGGTGTGGGTGAATTGTAGGAAAAAATTGCAAGTGTCTCAAGTGCAGGACCATCTTCAGGAGGGGAAGTTAGGCATCATTTGGTTTATTCTTTCCCAGTTAACATACAACACTAACTAACATGGAGAAGTTGGGTGCACTTTCTTATCCAAGTAACCTTTATGGCATAGTGTTTTGCCTTTTATGGGGTTGGCAAGGCATATTAAGCGAAAAATCTTTATCATTCAATGGCTTAACCAAGGCAAAAGTGGAATGGGTTGAAGTTGGTGATGCCAAAGCATGCAATTTGTAGAATTATCCAAGCTTTAGTGTGAATAAATTTCAAGTGTCGCAAAAAGAAGTAAGACATTTGTCGCAATCAAGTTCCACAGTCGGAGACAAGAGTCAGACCAACTAGAGGCAAAGTAGCGATGAGGGCATCAACAAATCGAGTGGGTGAGAGTGTCATGCAGCAGTGAAACGTACTACTTGTAACACATGTTGGGTAGTGCATACTTGGTTTGTATGCATTGTGGGAATTGTCCTCAATGTTGCTCACCATATATGCATACATTGTTGGGAAGGCCTACAATGTTGCACAATGTTATATAAATGCACGCAATGATGTGTACACATAGTTGGCCATATTAGGACACTTGGTCTAGTAGCTTGTTATTTAGAGTTTTAACATGTCTCCTCCCCCTAGATAGCGTTGGATAGTCTTGTAAAGTGTTATGAGGTCATTTGGTAAACTTTCGAAGCAACATACTCATATTACCACTTTGGCTATCATTCCAACAATATGAAACAAATCTCTTATGCTATATAGAGTGGACTAGTTGAGCTGAAATGTATACATTGATGGTATAATGCATAACTTTTTAGAACCAAGAAAGGTTGGTTGGTTTGCTGGCCATCATACTAGGAGCCTCGTTACTATGTCAATAAATAAACAAATCATCAAGTTGTAGGCCTTCTATTTTTCCTTCATTAATATATTTTTATATCTTTTTTCTATACTATTAAAGGAATCACCTTGACTATTCCTCATTTAATGCATGCTCTTTCTTGTCTTTTTTATCTTTTAACTTACTTTTACCCCATTCTTTATCAAGGTAGCCCTCTTAAAGATAAATATCTATATAAAGAGCATTGCCTATTGCCTATGGTTAAATAAAAAAATATTTTTTTCAAAATCTCTCTACCTTCTCACTTTTAAGTTTTATATCTCTTCTTTTTACACGGGCAACTCTTTATTTTCTTTCCCTCATTTTTTTATTAATAAAATTTAATATAAAAAGTTAAAAATAATTATGTACCTCAAAAATAAGTTGAATAAAAGTATTAATTATATACTAATAATTAATCAATTATACAACTATTTTTTATATAAAATATAAAAATACTTAATTTAAACTTCTTGCCTTAGGCCTCTAATTGTATCAAGCCGGACTAAATTGGTTAAAACCAGTTGGGCTCTTGCCAAAAGAATGACTCGGTCAGACTAAATTGGCCAGGTCCGCCGGGCCGAATCAAGTTTTTCTACATGGTCATTCCAAGAGCATGCGACCCGATAGGATTGAATACACTAGATAACAAAAACTTAGTTTATTATTTGTATTATACCATTAAAAAGTTAAATAATATGATTAAATTTATTCAATGAGTAAATAAGAAGATAATTTCATCCGAGCATTATCTAAATAGAAAGTAATAGAAAAAGTTCTTCTATACCCATTTATCCGTTACCTATTTGTCATATTTAAAAAGGATACATATAGATACTCATTATCATGAATAATTCAATTTCAAAAGAGATTAGTTTAGTCTTTTACAAAATTTTCATGCCATGATTTACCATGGTGAATTACTCAACGAAAGATTTTATTTAAATCTCAAATATTTATTGAATAAATTTAACTACTTACACTACAACAAAATTGACTATTAGCAATGCTTTTAAGTGTTGTTAATAGTACTGTAAGCATCACTAATAGTTATTAGCGACGCATACAAAGCGTCGCTAAATTCATCGATAAAACTGTCATCGCTACTACGTATTAGTGATGCTTAACTTAAAGTGTCACTAAAAGTATACTTTTGTTTTTGCAACACATAATTAAGTGTCTATCATATTAAATTATTAGTGACACAGATCTATGCGTTGCTAATACTTTACTAGTAGTGATGCATAAGTATGCTTCGCTAATAATTTTATAATACGAAAAAAAAAATTAAAAAAGCTTATTAGTGACGCATCATAATAAGCATCGGTAATGTTCAAGAATAAATTTTAAAAAAATTAAAAGTATATTATTAGCGACACATAATAATACGTGTCGCTAATGAAAAGTTAGTAGCGATGATTGTCAAGTGTCGCTACTAGAAAAAATATTATATATATATATATATATATATATATATATATATATATATATATATATATATATATATATATATATATATATATATATATTATTGGCGATGCATATTGATATGTGTCGCTAAAAACCAAAATTTTTTTGAAAAAAAATGATAGTAGCATGCCCGGCGGGGAATAAAGAGGTGGCCGGATTCCGGTGGGCACCTGAATCCGGTCCAGCCCCCTACTCCTCCCTCCCGCTCCACTCCTCTCTCCCCATCCCCCCTGTTACAGAAAGAAAGACTTTCCCCTCTCTATTACAGAGGGTGGGGTGGGAGAGGGAGGACGGGGGGACCGAGGGAATGGGTGGTGGCCGCGGGGGGGTGGGAGTGTAACAACCCATTTTCCGGTTACACCTAACCAAGGGAGGTTAAGGGTAATTCAGTAATTTAAATAAGTGTTAGGAGGTTTCAAGGGATGAAATCCCTGTAGCCGGGTACAACTCGGAGTAACGAGGGTAATGAATCAAAGAACACGTGAAACAAAGGTTGGGAGTGAAAGATACGGCCTCGGGAAGCATGTCACATGGGGCGGGACCCACTTCAAAAGAGCAGGATAACCTACCCATGTGTGGTCTTGTTTCGAAGGGTTTGCCAATATGAGTCCATTGCTACCAAGAACGCTTGATTTCGACTTCAGGATAAGAAATTATCGCATGTTGAAGTTTAGGTATTTTTGGATTAAAATAATATAGAAAATATTATTTTAATCAAATAAGGACAAAATAGCTGGCATCCTCGTCAGCTGCGCTGTCGGATCACGGTGCAGTGCCATGTGGTGGGGGGCCCACGCAGTCACGCAGTATCCCGCGTGACGCAAGGTGGGCCGCGTGTTGTCTTGCGCTTCCGCTGGACAAGGCCCGTGTATGCGGGCCGGCTCCCGCGCGACACGTGGCAGCTGTGCTTCGTGCCCTGTGACCTCGCAACGTGGCCGCATGCTTCACGCGCACAGCCAGAATATGGCGCGTACAGTTCCCAAGGGCGTTTTGTATACCGTCGGCTTCTCTATAAATTCGGATTCCGTTCATTTTCTGGGGGAGTTTTTTGACTCGTTCTAAGTCCGTTTTCTTCCGTTCTTGAGACGTTTCTCGCTAATTCGAGGTGATCTACGCAATGGCATACTCCATTCCTCAAGTTTGGCGCTCCTAAAAAGGGGGATGACCTGGGGCAAGAGGAGGCTCTATTTGCCACCCTCCTGCCCATAGAGAGAGGAACAGCCCGGGAAAGAGAGAAGGCTCCGTCCTCCAGCACTAGGCTGCATCGGGTGTCGTGACCCAAAGTAGGGGAGGCTTTGTCCTCCACCGAAGGGCCATGCATGTGAGAAATGCCCCTGGGAAAGGGATGCTCTATCCGTGGCTTACAGGCCTGGAAAAAGAAAAGAATCTCCAGGAAATGGGGGAATCTGTCTGCGGCCTACGGGCACTCATTGTGTTAAGTGTCACCGGGAAGAGAGAGGATAGGCTCGGGGCAAGGGCAGGCTTTGTCTACTGACCTTGTGCCCTGAAGAGAGAGAAAGACAGCCTGGAAAGAGAGGAGGCTCCGTCCTCCATCACTGGGCTGAATCAAGAGAAGTTGCCTAAAGTAGGGGAGGCTCTGCCTGCACCGAAGGGCCCTGGTGTGTGAGGAACATCCCCAAGTAGGGGAGGTTCTGTCTGCTTCCCACGGGCACAAAAAAACAAGAATTCTCTGGGAAAGGGGAGAGTTGGTCGGTCATCTTTCAGTGCAAGGCGAGGAACGTGCGGAGGCTAGAGGAGGCTCTGTCCGCTGCCACTGGATCCGAAGGGGGAGGATGCCTAAAAGGAACGAGCAACCCCGAATGCCGCTATGTTGCAGAACATCAAGGGAGTAAGCATTTCTAACCTCCCGTTTAAATTATAGAATGCATGTGCTAAATTAGGATGTGTGCCATGCTATGATCCTTTATGTTTTAATATGCTATGTTGATATGCCATGATGTGTATTGTCTCGCTCTATGATAGAGCGAGACATGTGGTGTGTTTTCGGTCTCGACTCAATGATGGAGCGAGACTTGTGACTGTGTTCCGTTTCGCTCTGGGGTAGAGCGATACGTGTGGTGTGCGTGCAGTCTTGGCTCAATGATAGAGCAGAATGTTTGATGCGTGCAGTCTCGGCTCAGTGATAGAGCTAGACATGATGGATCCGCTCTGGGGAAGAGCGAGGAGTGTTGTGGTGGTTGTGTAGTACTCGACTCTATGATAGAGCGAGATGTGTGTTGTCGGTGTTTTATTGGTTTCGTATAACCCCAATTATATATTCAGGTATACATATATATTGTCTTACAGTTTGATGTATGTAGTAGCCAATAGGCAGAACTATGTACAAATCCGATCATATCGGAGTAACATCGTGGATGCTATCCACTATGTGCGTAGGCAACCAACAGCAAGGCAATGTTGGCCTGATCCGAATTAGATATTAAATGAGGTTAGTTCCGGCCTATGCAAAACGGAGTGCTAAAGTTCCAAAGCGTGTAGCGGAACGTGAAGACTCTCGCACTCAGAGTCCACTACTCCTGGTTCTGGGTTTTGGTTTTTATCATTTCGGGATAGCCCCGAGTGAGGGCTAACCCCTGTGGACCCCCGGCTTGAGTCAACGTTTCAGGGTCGGGGCGTTACAGGGAAAGGGGGAGGGGGGGGTGGCCCACCTCTTTGTGAACAAGAGGGGAAGGAGGGGGTGGAAGTAGGGGACCGGGACCAGCAGACGGCGGTGGACATGGTAGCTAGAGGTGGTTTGGAGGTGGAGCTGGCAGCTAGAGGTGGCTGGCGGTGGACAGCGGAGCCGAAGGAGACAGGGGTGGGGGGGTTAAATAACTGAACCTCGCGGGCGAAAATAGCCTGTAAGGTAAAAATTTAACGCCCAAAAAAAGTATTAACGACGCATAATATCTATGTTGCTAATAAGCTAGTTATTAGCGACACATATAATATACATCACTAATACACTAGTCATTAGCAACGAACATAGTAGGCGTTGCTAATAAACTAGTTATTGGCAAAGCATTATGTATGTGTTGCTACAGTCTCTCTCCTCTCCCTCTCTTCCTCTTTCTCTCTTCTCTCTCTCCTCTCTCCTCCCTCACTCCCTCTCTCCCTTTCTCTCACTCCTCTCCTCCCTCCCTCTCTCCTCTCTCTCACTCTACACACTATCTTTCCTCTAATTTAAATTTTTTATAATTTTTTTATTTTTATAAATTTATTTTAAATATAAAAAAATAAAAAATAAATATTATTAGCTACGCATAGCAATATGCATAGCTAATAGACTAGGTATTAGCGTATAGTTATGCATCATAAATACCCTGTCTATTAGCGACGTATCTTCCTATACGTCGCTAATAATTTTTATTTTATTTTATTATTTTTAAAATATAATAATTTTAAAAAATTAAATTAATCTCCCTCTCCTCTGTCATAGCACACTCTCTCTCTCTCATCCCATCTCTCTCTCCTCACCCTCTATCTCAACCCTCCCTCTCTCTCCTCACCCGCTATCTCTACCCTCCCTCTCCTCTCTTTCTCACTCCCTCCCTCCCTCGCCACTCTCTCTCCTCTCTCTCTCCTCCCTCTCTTCCTCTCTCTCTCTTCCTCTCTCTCTCCTCCCTCTCTCTCTCCTCACCCGCTATCTCTACCCTCCCTCTCCTCTCTTTCTCAATCCCTCCCTCTCCTCTCTTTCTCAATCCCTCCCTCTCCTCCCTCTCTTCCTCTCTCTCTTCTCCCTCTCTTCCTCTCTCTCTCTCCTCCCTCTCTCTCCCCCTCTCCTCTCTCCTCTCTCTCTCCTCCCTCTCTCCCCCTCTCCTCTCTCCTCTCTCTCGCCTCTCTCCTCTCTCTCTCTACTCTCTCTCCTCTCTCTCACCTCCCTCTCCTCTCTCTCTACTCTCTCTCCTCTCTTTCTCTCTCCTCTCTCTCCTCCCTCTCCCTCTCTCTCACACTCCCTCTCCTCTCTTTCTCCCTCTCCTCTCTCTACACCATCTCTTCTCTAATTTAAATTTTTTATGATTTTTTTATAAATTTATTTTTTAAATATAAAATAATATAAAATAAATATTATTAGCGACGCATAGTAATATGTATCGCTAATAGAGTATGAATTAACGACGCATATAGTTATACGTCACAAATACCCTCTCTATTAGGGACGCATATTCATATGGGTTACTAATCATATTTATTTTATTTCTTTTTTTATTATTTTTAATATATAATAATTAATAAAAAAACTTAAAAATTTAAAATTAAATTAATCTCCATCTCCTCTCTCACGCATAACACACACACTCTCTCCTCACTCTCTCTCTCCTCCCTCCCTCTCCCCTCTCTCTCCCTCTCCTCCCTCTATCTCTCTCCCTCTCTTCTCCCTCTCTCTCCCTTCTCTCGCCTCATCCTCTCTCTCCTCCTTCTCTCCACCCTCTCTCTCTCCTCCTCCTTTCTTCTCTCTCTCTCTCCTCTCTCTTACTCTCTTCACTCTGTTTCTTTTATTATAAATTATATTTTAAAATTAATAAGAAAATTTAAGAAATAAAATATATTATATATAAATAGTGAAAGTTTAATATATTATTGACACTAAATTTTATTAAAAATTTATATTTATTTATTATATATACAAATAGTAAGTATTAAATAAAATATATTATATTTATGATGTTTATTTAAAAAAATAAATATTTATTTATTTCATACTTACTTATTAAATAAATTTTATTAATAAAACTAATAGTGATGCTTATTTATAAGCGTTGCTATTATCAATGGTATTTGCGACTATTGTTTAAAAGTGTCGCTAATAGTTCTAAAAATTTAATTTTTTATTTTAAATTCATTACTATTAGCGACGCTTAATTAAAGCATCGCTAGTAGGATAACTATTAGCAATGCTTGCTAATAAGTGTTGCTCTTATTAAAACTATTAGCGACACTTTTGATAAAGCGTCGCTAATAGTAATAATTTTTTCTTTTTTTTAAATAAATATCTTTTAGCAACGTTTGTTGTAAGCATCGCTAATAGTTATATATTAGCGACGCTTTTTATTAAGTGTCGATAATAATTGTAGTAATAGCGATGCTTTATAATAAGCATCGCTAATTATATAACTATAAGCGATGCTTAATAAAAAGCGTCGCTGATAGTTTTTTTTTTTTGCAATGTTTAGATTTGCATCGCTAATAAAAGTGTCTCTAATTATACATTTTGTTGTAGTGTTACAATCATTTATTATAATTGTTACAAGCTGCTACTTGGTAGATGACTTGCTCTTTCTAGCATTTCATATCTAACTACATTTTTTATAAAAAAATATCCATTTGTAATTTATATTTTATATTCTCTTAAACTCACTTCTATTCGATGTTTTCCATTTGATTGCTTTGTCTAATTTTGTTGGTCTCATTAGGTCACAGTGCATCTTTAATCCTATTGTTGTGCCTGATGTAGGCACAATCGGTACACAGGAGTTCTATGGAGAGAAAGGGAAAGAAGTTGGAAGAAAGGGAAAGAAAATACTGGAATTCAATAAGCATGTCCGTCCAAGGAGAGAGACGCCGCCTTATGGGGAGTCGCGCCCCCCCACATGGGGAGTCGTGCCACTAGTGGGGTCCAGTTCACCCGTGGCCCATTAGTGTACCTATTACAATTCAATAACAAGAGACAAATAATAGTCAACTGCTAACATAAGGGAAACTAGCCTAAATAATAGAAATAAACCACTGAGCCGAGCCAAGAGCACCCGTGCACAACACTCCACCACGCTTCCGCACACGCCTTGTCCTCAAGGCGACCATGAAGGGTACCAGAGCAGGAACTCATCCTCAAGCAACCACGTAGCATCCTCAAGCGGCTGGCCCTGCCAAGAAACTAAAACCTCCGTGGTAATACAACCAGAGCAGCGTACACGGCGCTTATCAAGCAGCGTTGCAGGAACGGGGTTAGTAGAAGCCACTGAACCCATCAATGGAAGAGGTGGAGCATCCACGGCCAGGGAGGGGTCACCGATGCAACAACGCAGCTTGGAAACATGAAAAACAGGATGGACCAACGAACCCGGCGGTAGAGTGAGGGGGTAGGCAACCGATCCAACGCACTCTTTGACAACATAGGGGCCATGAAATCAGGGGGCAAGCTTAGAGTGCTCGGGCTGGAACAAGGTTGTCTGGCGCTGAGGAAGAACAGAGACATAAACCAAGTCCCCCACGGCAAACTCGCGCTCGGTGTGATGGCTATCATAAATCTGCTTCATTATGTTCTGAGCCTCAGACATGTTTGCCTTAAGCTGGCGAAGAACCTCATCCCGAGTCTAGCGCATGTAGTCAACCTCGGCCACTGAGGACCGATGGGGAACATAGGAGAGCACGGTAGGGGGCGGCCGCCCATATAGTACCTCAAAAGGAGTAAACCGCGTGAGTGTGATAAGCAGTATTATAAGACCACTCGGCCTACGGAAGGAGCTGAAGCCAACGACGGGGCTGAGACATAGTAAAACACCGCAGGTACTACTCCAAATAGCGGTTGACGACCTCAGTTTGCCCATCAGTCTGCGGGTGATAGGCAGTACTCATGTGCAAAGAAGTGCCCTGTAAAGTGAAGAACTCCTGCCAATTGAGGTCAGAAACGATAGTGCGAGGCATACCGTGCAATTTGGCCACCTCATGAACGTATAGTTCCGCCACAGACTTGGCGGTGTAGGGATGACCCAGAGCAATAAAATGGGCATATTTGGACAGCCGATCCACGACCACCATGATCACCGACTTGCCTTGGACCAACGGCAAGGCCTCCACAAAGTCCATAGAAACGTCGTCCCAAACCTTATCGGGAATAGGCAATGGTTGAAGTAACCCGGCAGGAGAGGTGGTGGCCGACTTGGCACGCTGACAGACATCACAAGCAGCCACAGAAGCAGTCACCGCGCAATGTACACCCTGCCACAAGAAGCTCTGACTGACCCGTTTATAGGTGCGAAGGGCACCTTCATGACCCGCCAAGGGAGAGGCATGGAAGTGAGCTATGATACACTGGCGCAGGTCAGTAACCTCAGGCACCCAAAGTCGGTCTTTCCAGAAGAGAAGGCCATCCTTCCAGGCAAAGCAAGGGCGCGCTGACGGGTCAAACTGGAGGGCCGCAATCAATGTGGTGGTCGGAGAATCATCTTGATACGCCTGTTTCAAATCAGCAAGGAATGGACAAACCGGACCAGAAATAGCCAAACATGAACCTGGAGTGGGGCAGCGAGACAGTGCGTAGGCCACAGTGTTGTCAAATCCCTTCTTGTACACGACCTCATAGTCATATCCCAAGAGCTTGTTGACCCACCGCTGCTGTGCGGGAGTGGACACCTGCTATTCGAGAAAATACTTGAGCGGTTGGTGGTCAATGCAAATGAGAAACCGCCGGCCAAGCCAATAAGGGCGCTATTTGTTGACCGTGAGAACAATGGCCAACATCTCTTTCTCGTAGACAGAGAGGGACATGGAACGGCCAGCCAAAGCCTTGCTGAAGTAGGCAATGGGACGTTCCTCCTGAAGTAGTACCACCCCCAAGCCAGCGTCCAAAGCATCGGTCTCAACCACAAATGGCCGGCTGAAATCAGGAAGAATCAAAATAGGGGCGGTCGCCATAGCTTGCTTCAACTCCTCAAAGGCCGCCTGGGCAGTGTCAGACCAACGAAAGGTGCCTTTCTGCAACAGCTGAGTAAGAGGGCGAACAAGCTCGCCATAGCAGTGAATAAAGCGTCGATAATAGCTAGTAAGGCCAAGGAAGCCTCGCAGCGCCTGAGGGCAAGTAGGGGATGGCCAGGACAGCATGGCGGTCACCTTAGAGGGGTCGGTAGCCACACTGTCACGAGAGATAATATGACCCAAGTATTCCACCTGTGGGCTGCCAAACGAACACTTCGATCGCTTAAGAAACAATGAATTAGCTTGCAGGATATCAAAGACAGACCTGAGATGCTCCAAGTGGTCGCCCCATGACTTGCTATAGACAAGGATATCATCGAAGAATACCAAAATGAAACGGCGGAGGAAGGGCCGGAAGAGGTCATTCATAAGGCTTTGAAATGTAGAGGGGGCGTTTGTGAGGCCAAACAGCATAACCAGAAACTCAAAATGACCATCATGAGGCGGAAGGCCCTGAATGGAGAGTGCGGCCTGGGTATAGACTCCGGAACTTCGGAGGTGCTTGCCATCACCAATCAAGACATCAAAGGGCGTCAAGTCAGACACAAAGCAGCCTACCCACTGAGCAACTTTGTCGTTGATGAAGTTGTGAGTAGACCCGTTGTCAATCAGAATGGCAACCTATTGCCGCTTGAGGTAACCTTGTACCCGCATGGTGCGCGGAGTGAATGCCCCTGAAAAAGCATGCACAGAAATTTCTGGCAATGTATCAACAGGGTACGAAGAATCAGGCCCCTCCGTCACCTCTGCCTCCTCATCGATCTCCTCCACTAAGAGACTACCCTTGACGGAACAACGGTGCCCTGGAACGAACTTCTCATCACAGCGAAAACAAAGCCCTTTCGAACGACGTTCTTCCATTTGAGCCGGAGTGAGACGGCGAACAATCGGGCTAGACTGAGGGGATGCCTGGCCAGCGCGGCCAGCTACTGAGTTGCTGGTTGGGGCGGCAAGAGTGGAGGCGGGTACGGCAGCCCTAGGAAAAGGTCTGAGCCAGCCCCCACACCTTTGTCTAATCAGTTTCTCTTCCTCGATACGTGCATGACGCACGACATCCCGCATGTTGGAACAGGGAAAATGGCGCATCTCCTCAGAAATTTCAGGTTTGAGCCCTCTCTTGAATGTGCCCACCAAGGTGGCCACCGGCCAATCTAGGAGGCGGTTGGCCACCTTCATGAACTCCGTGTAGTATGCTTGAAAGGGTGGATGTCTGGCACAAGGAAGAGAGCATTTCGTTGAAGTCTTGGAACTCATTCGGGCCAAACTGGACGCACAATTCATCGGAGAAGGCGGTCCAAGTGGGGTAGCGCACCTCCTTCTCAAAGCTCTGAAACCATACCGAGGCATCCCCATCTAGGTGGAAAGCTGCTATTCGCAGTCGTTCAGCCTCTGACTGCGTCCCCTGGTAGGCAAAAAACTTCTCCGCCTTGTACAGCCACTCAACGGGGTCGTCATCCCCATTATAGCGCGGGAACTGTAGGCGGGCCAAACGGGGTTCCGCCCCACCACGGGGTGCTCCACGGTGTCCTGGGTACTCCTCCCAGTCATCCTCCATCTCCTGGTACAAGTTTCGGGGAGGCGGCACCATTGGGGCATTTTCCCGAACACCTGGTGTGCCTCGTGAGTCCCAGGCCTGGCGCCTCCCATCCATGGCCTAGTCAACAGTGCCAAAGCACACACCGTCCTGGGCAAAGCACATATTGCGGTCTGCTGGCACTGGGAAGTCAGAGCGGAGGGGTTCTGGAGCCTGGGACGGACCCCCCTTCTCCATGGAAGCTGGCGGCTTGGACAGAAGAGGTGGTGCGATCTCCGCCATGAGCTGTGCCATCGTGAACTCGCCGCTGGATTCAAGCGCTAATTTGGGACTGTTCACAGAGGCGAGAACCTCTTTCTCGGGCTGACTTTCCGGGGCCGTGGAAGCTTGCTTGCCTCGAGTCATGGCCGGGGATCGCAAGAGCTCCGATACCAATGTTGTGCCCGATGTAGGCACAATCGGTACACAGGAGTTCTACGCAGAGAAAGGGAAAGAGGTTGGAAGAAAGGGAAAGAAAATACTGGAATTCAATAAGCATGTCCGTCCAAGGAGAGAGACAACCCCCTTATGGGGAGTCGCGCCCCCCACATGGGGAGTTGTGCCACTAGTGGGGTCTGGTCCACCCGTGGCCCACTAATGTACCTATTACAATTCAATAACAAAAGACAAATAATAGTCAACTACTAACGTAAGGGAAACTAGCCTAAATAACAGAAATAAACCACTGAGTTGAGCCAAGTGTACATGTGCACAACATCTATGTGCTAAAATCTGAACAAGTTACATAGACATTTTTTACAAAATACTTTTGCAACCTCAAGTTAATTTAAATTTTGTTTTGATAACTTAAACATACGAGTTTTTTTATTTTTGATAATTAAACTTATGGAGTATTTGTGCAAGGAAATGATTGATGGGTTTCGAGTAGGATTAATGAGTTAGCTTTATTCTACTCGAGGTTAGACTCAAGTTAGCTCAAATCAAAGCTTGAACTTGGGCTAATAGAACCAAACTCTTGTTTGGCCCATCTCGAACTAGGTTATTTGATTATTGGCTAGCTTAACTTTGAATGAGTCGATGGTTAATAGGTTGGAATCCATAAGTTTTGAATGACCAAACAAGTTTAAGTGAAACTTTGATTAGGTTTAAGTAAAAAAAAATTCTAAACTATAGGGGGACTTTTAAATTTTTTAGGTGATGATATCATCATCCGATCAACCTAGGTTGACCCAGCCCAGCCACTAATTTGGGGAGTCAAAGAGATAATAATGGATTTTGTGCAAGGAAATGATTGATGGTTTTTGAACCATTGCTTCAAATAGACAATAATGGATTTTGTGCATCACTACATGTAGTCTCATTCTTGCCTGCAATACACTTGTAAAGACAGTTGGCTATGAGAAGGCAATTATTCTTCTTCTCACATTTGTAATTCTTCTAAAATAAGCAATAGATCTTAGAACTAGACTCATATGATAGAAACTAAGTAGTTTCATTATTATTATTATTATTATTATATTCCTAATATATGTATCCATTTACATTTTATGTTTAATTAGTATAATTTATTTGCAACAACTATAAATAGCAGTAGCAATGATGTTAGTTTTTTACCTTAGTAATATCTAATTAAGTAAATAAAAAATATTTATTTTAACTTTTTCTATCACATTTAAAAATTGTAATGCAAATGATTATTTGATTAACCGACCGATTATTAGTGGAAGAAATGGTTATAAAAATACATATATTATTTACTTAACAGAATAGTTATAGATAAATATTTAAGAAATTGTTATGGCAATGGAATAGGTTATACTATAACTGTAACTTTCCATTAGCAGTCCTAGTTGCAAGTTGCCCAAAGCTAGTATTTTCGTACAGTTATCACCTCCCCATATTACAGCTCTCCCACCCAACTTGAAATTTTTTAACTTGTTTTTTTTAATGGAAAACATGGCCGACGCCCCAACCGAACAACAACATAAAAAAAAGGGGAAATTATTTAAATAATAACTAAAAAATTAATTATCGTTTTGGACCACTTTGGAAAATATTTCTCAAAGTAGTGTTCCTTTTTGCCACACAGGCGCCAGCCAAGCAGCTGGTGCCTGCATGGCTTTTTTTATATTTTTTTAGTTGATTGGTTTAAGATAATTTTGTCATTCTAAAGGATAAAATAGGGTCAAGTCTTAAAACTTGACCCAATTTCGTCCTTTTAAAGGACGAAATCAAATTAAATCTTTTTTAAAAATCTATTTTAAACTAATTTTAACACATGTCCCTGTTCATTCATTCCATACATACCAAATATAACATTAAAGTATTAACATCATCGAATAAAAACAAACATAAAATAGAAATGTTTATCAAATATATTACATCACAAGTCGAAAAATGTTTAGTTTAAAATAAACATACAACAAAGCTAATATCACAATCTCCTACGTCCTCAACCTCGGCCTCGACGGTGTTGTACGAGCTCCTCCTCATGATCTGCCTGTTCCGGCTCTAGTTGTGGCTCCGGCTCGGGATGTGGCTCTAGCTCTAGCTCTAGCTCTAGCTCTAGCTCTTCACGTGCCTTTGCAACTTGGGAAGAGTATCTCGACAATGCCAATGCCCCCTCTGGGGGTGCCAGAGATGTAGTTGAAATCCCGGCGGAAGATCTCACGGAAGGGATCGCAGTTATAGATGCAGAAGCGGCGGTCGGTGCCGGTGGCAAAGCAGTTGTGCTCCTGGTTAAAGGAGAGGTAGATGAAGGTAGGAAGGGAAGCTACCTGGGTCTAGGTCGGGGTTGGTAGGATCGGGGCCGGCGCTAGAGAGAGGCGAGGGGAGGTGGACATGAAGAGGCGGGGTCAGCTAGAACATTAAAAGCGTGATGTAAAAAACCGAGGGTGAGTTAGAGCATTAAAAGCTTGGTGCAAACTGTAGCAGTGGAAAAAAACTAAGGAGGCTGATTTCGTCGTTTAAAACAATGAAATCATAGAATATGTACAAAGTTTAATGTTCAATGCACTGGAAGGTAATGGCACGGCCCCAATCAAAGGACTGGAAAAAAATATTGTGATGCAATCATTGAAAGTCAAAATAAAAAATGCAAAAGATAGTGCAATCATTGAAAGTCAAAATAAAAAAATTCAAAATTGTAGGCAAACTGGTGAGATGCATTGTAAGGAACGAAAAAAACAAAAAAAAGCTGATGAATGGGACGCCTGTTTATACTATATGGAGTTATGAAAATGATGGAATTCATAATATACACAAATATGGAAGTCCCATAATTGTGCTTTAAGTGCTTGTCTTGGCCATATAGAAGTCTTTGCTGATAAAATGACGCAGTATGTAGAGAATCATTGTTGGGGATGTATTTGCTTGAGGCAAGATTATTGGTTCTGGCTTGCGGAGTTGCCTTTACTATGAGCTCTTTAGACCAGCTATGATGATACGATCAACTTTTGTGCAAGAAGTTAGATAAGCTGGATTAATGTGAATCTTTAGGACGAGCTGGATTAACGTGAATCTTGGTGTACGGATCCCATGAATCTTGGTGTACGAATCCTCATAACGTAAAGCAATGATCAAGAATGAATTATGGATTGAAGAATGTAGAGTTGGTGAGGTGCACATATTGCCACACATAGCGTTAGTTGTCGTGAATGATGTCAAAGAGTGTGACAATTTCATCCTTTAAAAGGATAAAATCAATATTACATGATTTTGTCCTTTTAAAGCGAAATCTTAGATAAGTTTTTTTACAGTTAATTTAAGACATTAATGCAATAAATTAATTATTAAAATTGGTTGTTCAAGTACTAACCTTAACTTAAGCTTCTCAAATATCTTCTTTATTACTTCAATAAATTTATCAAGAGTTTATTCTTTTATGAAAATATTATATTTATTCAACTAAGCACATAGCAAATTATACATATAAGTTGTTTTAACAAAATGACGAAGGCCTCTAAAAAACGCCTTTGTAACGCCTCTAAAAAACGTTTCCCTGAAAGGAATCAGCAACGTTGTTTGCAGCGTTTTTTCTAAAGCACCAAACATGATTGATTTTTTAGCTTCATTTAGCGGCACTTTTAAAAGCGCCGCTAATAGTAAAAAATATATATGCTATCAGTGACACTTCATACATAAAAATACATATTACCATCAGTGGTGCTTTTTCAAAGTGCCACTAATGTTTTCTTAAATAAAAAAAGATATATTATTAGCAACGCTTCTAAGAAGCACCGCTTATTCTTTTATTAAAAAAAACAATATGAGATGTTTTTGGTTAAAATTTTTAAAACCCTGCTTTTATAGCATATATAATTTTATTCAAATTAAAAAAACTTTTCCATAATACCTTCCACATGATGGTTATAGAAGTGAACTTTGGCATAAAATCAATTGATATAGCAACTATTTATCCGTAAAGATTTAAAGACAACTATGTAGCTGACACATGGTCAAGAAGGTCCATACTAAAGTCAAGTACCCAAAGGAAAAATATTAAAGTTAAGTTGAAATTACCTAGCCCTAGCACAATTCGCTGGTAGTAAGACCAAAAATGTAATTGCTAGAAAGAAGTAAACAACTCAAGACTAACGCTAATAAAATTCAACCTTGGTTGCCAAATTATGCTATAATAAATATTCCCTCCATCAGCAGGAGGCAGTAGTTTATAGAGTATGAAAATGATAGACTCTTTGCACTGTTCTATTTGTTCTTTTCTCAATGTTGACAACTAAACCAATCAAACACCATACATATTATATCTAAATGCACAATTTTTTAAAAGAATGTGACTCTTTGAACCTCATTTTTATCCCTATGTCCCCCATTTCTATTTTACCCCACCTTCTTTTATTAAAAACTCCCACATCCCCCACTTCCCTTCTTTCCCATTTCTCCTTTCCCCCACTTCTTCCCTCTTCTACGGCGCCGGCACCAATGCCGGCAACCACTAACCCTGACCACCAGCGACGCTGGGCACGGCCGCCAGCACCAACGGCACTGGCGCCGCTGGGCACGGCGCCAACACCAGCGGCCGCTGTGCATAGCCACCAGCCACTGAGCGCTCCAGCAGCGGCCGCTGCGCCACTATGCGCAGCAGCCAGAGGCCGCGGTGCCACTGTGAGCAACGGACGCTATGCGTGGCGGCCAGAGGCTGCGGCGGCTGTCGGCCAGTGGCCGCTGCGCAGCTGGGCGCGGCAGCCTAGTGGCCGCTGGCCTCCCTAGTTGGCCATTGCCATGCCAGCGTCGGAGTTGAAAGAGAAGAGATGGAAGATGGGGGAAGGAAAGTAAAAATAAAAATTGTATGTTTGGGGGATATAGAGAAAAAAATGGGGTTTGAATTGCCACGTTCTTTTTAAAATCCACTACCTGGAACATGCAGCTAAATGAAAAACGTAATTACGATAGGCATAATGTCTAAAGAGATAAAATCTATTGTGTAAAGCAGATTTAAAGTATTTACCTGCATAGCTCTCTATTGCCATGTAAAAGTCCCTCCCATTGTATTCAGGATATCTGTCAAACCACTTTTGGAGGTATACAAAGGAATCTCTGGTCGTAAGATAGAGAAATTAGCAAGAATAGACTTAAAAAGAAATGGTGTGATTGAGTGAGATAAATTACTTTACCGGTTCTTTTGTTGATGTTGTTAGCTGCATAATTAATTTGACATGTTTGTGTAGGAAAAACCAGCACCAATAGGGGATTCAAGCAATAAGATTTGGCCACTGTATTAAAAATCAGACAAAACTTACATAAGAGATGTGACAAAATAAAAGCACGGAGGGGGTCGCAATTTCATGATCCTTGCCTTGGTTCCAAGAATACAGATTAGATAAAGGGTCTTCCCATTTGGATGAACATGAAATGGACCAATTTCCTCAGCTTCCCCAAAACCAAATGAAGAACAGTCAGGTCCTGAAGGAAAAATCTATTATAGAAACAAAATAGCATATGCGTCCCTGAGCATAACTAATGAAGACAAACAAGAGACCAAAGAAAACAGTACAATGGCCAAATCAAGCAAGTGGCTGTGGAAAAGCAATATGGTGCTTGATCCTATTTGAAAGAGGCAACAAAAAACATATCAGAAGCAAATGAAAACAGTATACTGGTCCAATAACATCAATGTATCTATGTCTTCAAACAAAATGTTTTATTGTCTCCCATTTATCGGTTGTGAACCAGTGTAATAGTGTATGTAGTCAATGATTGTATTGATATGTTTTAGTAGGAACTCATATCACTACTTGATTCGTTCAAACTGCTGAAGTTGTTGTCTCTATCAACTACATCCTTTTCAATCTCTACAGGGACACAGCTTGAGACTGGAGGATTGTAAAACATGTAGGTTTCTGTTACCTTTGCTGGGCTGCATAGAATGATCAGTGAACCCATATTTTATCCCTATTATAGTCTAAAGGGGACTTTAGCATAGATTTTGATCCATGTCAAGTTCCCCATCTGATGCATGAAGCACATTCATTTCTACCCTTTTAGAAGAAAAGAGTAGTAAATAATAGTTTTGTATTTTCTTTTTGTAAAGTAAAAATGAGTTTGTATCTCATAATCTACTTTATAGCATCCCAATGCTTCCTCCCTGAACCATGTACCTGCTAATAAGACCAACTGTTTGGATAATATTTGGCCTAGTGCACACTATAGCATATATTAGACAACCAACTGCACTTACATAAGATACTAGCTTCATACTTGAAATATCATCCTCTGTGGTGGGAAATAACTCTGTACTCAACTTGAAATGTGCAGCAAGAGGTGTACTAATTGGTTTTGCATTGTTCATGTTAAACCTGTAAAACACCTTCACAATATACTTCCCTTGAAAGAGCCATAGCTTCCCAAGTACTCCGTCTCTCTGAATCTCCAAACCATGGATCCTTTTTGCAACTCCAAGATCCTTCATATCAAACTCATTTCCCAACTTAGATTTTAACAAGTTAATATCCGACATATTCTTAGCAGCAATCAACATGTTATCAACATACAAAAGCAAATAGATATAAGAACTATCAAGAAGAACATGAAATTAAACACAATGATCATACTCACAACGTGTGTATCTGCTGTTCAGCATAAAAGAGTCAAACCTCTTATTCCATTGTCTTGGTGATTGCTTCAAGCCATATAAAGACTTTATCAACATATATACCAAGTCCTCCTTCCCTAGTTTTTCAAATCCCTCTAGCTGCTGCATTTAACTTTACTCTTCCAATTCCCCATGAAGAAATGTTGTCTTCACATCAAGTTGTTCAAGTTCTAGATCATAGCAAGTAACCATAGCCAGCAAAATCCGAATAGAAGTGTGTTTTACTACTGGAGAGAAAATTTTATTAAAATCCACACATTCCTCTTGTGCATATCCTTTGGCTACTAACCTAGCCTTAAACCGCTCAGGTTCCTTGTCTAATGAAGCCTCCTTTTTTTTCTAAGCACCCATTTGCATCCAATAGCTTTTTTTCTTTTAAGTAGTTCAATCAACTCCCAAGTTTTATTCCTGTGTAGAGATTTCATCTCCTCCATCATGGTCGTCATCCACTTGTCATTGTCTTTAGATTTTATAGCATCCTGAAAAAAAGATGGATCTCCACTACCAATGAATAAAGCAAAAGAAACCATATCCTTCAAGCCATACTTGATTGTTACTCTGGTGTTTCTCTTTGCTCTTCCTTTTGCAATGTTATAAGGCTCCTGATGTTAATCATCACCCATATTAGGACATTGCTCCTTGTCTATACTATCCCCTTGAGCTTCTTCATCATTTATTTCCACCTGAACTTTCATTTGTTGTTAACTTTTTTGTTGCACTAAGTCACCATCCTGTTTAGATAACATTTGAGCCTCATTAAATACCACATCCCTACTAAAGACTACTTTCTTTACCTCTTTATCCCAAAATTTATATCCCTTTACTCATTTCTCATACCTAAGAAAAATACATTTTTTAGACTTAGAATTAAGCTTACTCCTTTGCATGTTCTAAATATGGACATATGCACGACACCAAAAAATCATAAGAGTGGAGTAAGCTATAGGATTTTCAGTCCATACCTCCTCGGGCACCTTCAAGTCAATAGTTATAGATGGTGACTTATTTATGATGTGACATACCATGTTAACTGCTTCATCCCAAAACTCCTTGTAAAGATTTGTATTCAACTTCATACTCCTTGCCCTTTCCAAAAGTGTCTTATTCATCCTTTCTGCTACTCTATTTTGTTGTAAGGTTCTTGGATTAGTAAAGTGGCTTTCAATCCATTCATTCTTGCAGTAATCAACAAATTCTTTTGATTAGTATTCAGCCCCATTGTCTGACCTGAGACATTTCAACTGTTTTCCTGTTTGCTTTTCAACATGGGCCTTTCACTGCTTGAACTTCATGAACACTTTTGATTTCTATTTCATAAAACATACCCACACCATCCTTCAATAGTCATCAATAAAAGACACAAAGTATTCAACCTTATCTTTTGATGGAATTGAAGCTGGCCCCCAAATATCTGTGTTGATATACTCCAACACATCTTTACTTGTATGTTTCCCTGTGTGAAATCTTACCCTGCAATGTTTTCCATACAAATAATATTTACAGAAACATAATTTGCAGCTTTTGATGCCTTTCAACAATTTTCTTTTATGAAGTTCTTACATACCCTTTTCACTCATATGCCCTAACCTCATATGCCACAAGTATGTTTCATCACCATTGCCTTCCATAGGAATAGTCACAGCAGCTCCACCTATAACTTTACTCCCTATTAATTTGTATAGGTTTTCAACCTTTTGACCTTTCATCACCACCATTGCCCCTTTTGTAACTTTCAACACTCCACTTGTTGTATTAAACTTGCAACCAACTGCATCTAATGCTCCCAAAGAGATCAGATTCTTTTTCAAATCAGGAACATATCTGACATTAATAAGTGTTAGAACTATGTCATCAAACATCTTAATTTTTATAATTCCTACTCCAATGGTCTTATAGGTAACATTATTTCCCATTAGAACAGATCCCCCATTAAATGACTCATAAGTATCAAATCAGTCATGATTAGGACACATGTGCTATGAACAACCAGAATCTAAAATCCATGAATCATTAAAATAATTCATACTTGAAGTGACAGATAACGCATCAGCCTTAAAATCTCAGGTCAATCCTCCACCATGCTAGCCTAACTAGAAGAAGCCACATTTTCCTTCTTCTTCTCTTGATCCTCCTTGCTTTTTCGACACTCATTTTTCATGTGTTCTTCTTTCTTGCAATAATAGCATTCAATCTTTTTCTTTCCCTTTGACTTGGAGCAATACCTATTTTCATTAAACTCATTGTTCTTGAATCTTCCTCTTCCTCGATTATTTCCTTAAGCCACAAGACCTTCGCCTTACGAATCCTCAAGATTGGGCATCTTCCTCATCTCATTCAATAAGAGAGCATCCATAACTTTTTCCAACTCTATCCTCTCTTTCCCATATGATAGTGTTGTTACCATATATTCATATGAAGGTGAAAGAGATGCCAGAAGTAGTAGTATTTTGTCATCATCTTCAACCTTAACACCAATACTAAGCAACTGAGATGTCAATTTGTTGAACATCTGGAAGTGCTCCAACAAATTTGTCTCTTCCGCCATCCTGAGAGCATACAATTGTTGCTTGATGAATAACTTGTTTGTTAGAGTTTTTGTCATATACAAACTCTCCAATTTTTTCCAGAGTTTAAGAGCTAACTCCTCATCAATAACATTGTATAACACCTCATCAACAAGACAAAGACGAAGTACTTACCGCCTTCATCTCTAACTCCTCCTAGTCATCTTCACTCATACTTTCTAACTTTTTCAATTTTTCATACAACACTTTTAATAGGCCCTAGGGGTTGTTTGAGAGGCTTGTAATTCAATCGGATATTTCTCAAGTGATAGTGGAAAGACTCTCTCCAGTCATAGACGTCAGTATCTTGCCAAACCACGTAAATCTCGTGTCTTGTTCTATTTACTTTTTTATTATTTTTCTACTTTCTATTTGGATTGTGCCATTGTCAAAATTCTACAATAGGAGTATATAGGGAACACAACCGAGTGACAGGCTACTTGGCGAAATCAATATCTATATAGTGAGGGACCACGGTGTTGGGTGGGTGCTCCTTTGTGTTTGTTGTCTAGCAAAAAAACAACTAACTATTTTTTTTACTTTTTTATGGGACTATTTGGTGTAGACCGATGGTCTACATAAGCTAAATTAAAGATAAAAATATAAAAAATTAATTAAAAAATAGCATAGCTAACTAGATTCTGATTTTTGAATTTTGAATTTCTAATCTTCTCTAAAATACACAATATATAGAAGAAATCTAAGCTAATCTTAATAGAACTAGAAGATAATCTTTAATCTAATTTTAACTATATAAAGAGCATAGCTATTATGAATTATAATAGGAATCAAATCTAACCTAAAATAAGAATCTAATCTAATATAATCCAATTTAAAGTCAAATCCCAATTTTAGTGGACTATAAAGGCGAGACCTGACCCCTAGGGCGGGTCATAACACTATAATAGAACTTGTCTAGCCTGACCTATATTTATGAACCGAGGCTAGATGATACCCAAAAATGGTGAGAGCTTATAATAGTGGCAAAGTTTTGGAGCATTACCAACCCGGGTGCCAAAATTTTGGGATCCCATGAGGTGAGTTTACAACTTTAGAATCTACAAATTTAGCATTCCCAAAAAACGAGTGGGAGATAAAATTTAGAGAAAAAGTAGCCAGAGCTTATAGCTCACTGAGGTTACCTGGCCGTCAGATCATGGTTAGATACCATATAATCTAATGGCCAGCTAGCCAGAAATAATATAATAACTTAAACAAACTAGTGGTCCAAATGCGGGCGTACGGTAAAATATAGGATAAAGTAAATAAAATACTAAGTTTCAAATTTTTAATGAGAAACCCAATTACCATTTGGCATCCAACTTAGCGGGTTGGAGATGCTCTTAAAACACTTCCAAAGTCCGGTGGCTTTACAAATATTAAGGGAAGCACCACCGCTCTTTCAGCAATCAAACCAATCAAGCGCAGGAACAGTGAAGTACCAAACAACAAAACAGACTCTAGTTTAAAATGGTTCATTCATCTGTCATAGTTGTATAAATATTACCCAATATAACTTGGCTTTACAGTCGCTGTACAATTTTTCCCTCAACTGAAGGCCGAAAAACTAGATTGAAAAAAAAATCGAAAACAATGTTTACATGGAGAGCACTCTATGATCAATCATCATAAAATTGTGTCGCCATGTTTACAAGGTGAAGTAATCTGGTGGGGGGTGCACAATTGGCGTGGTGGACATGGTCCTGTTGCCTTTCAGAACATAAGGCGCAACGGTGTCCTCCACTTGGACTGGGTCTGGGACTTGCACCACCCTCTCAGGTACAACTCTGTCTCCTTCCACTTTCCCCAGAACCTCAAAGTGCATCTGCACGCTATCAGGCTTTGTCCGCCACTCAGGGAAATTAGTCCAGTCCATCTCCCCCTCCTTCATCTTCCTCTCCACTCGGAAACTCATCTTAATAGAAGTCTGTGCTGAAACCTCTGCTTTTACCAGCCGGAAAGAGCCTGCTTTCTTTGCCTTTTCGCCAAGAATCGAAGAAAGCAAATTTTCAAACCCCTGCAAGTTGGAGTTTGACCCATCAATGGACGGAATAGGCCAGAGCGTAGAGAAACGATTAGGGCCGAGAATAGTGTGTCCATACACTTCTTCTACAGGAACAGCTGGAACTGTAGATTTTGATTTGGACAGTTCAACTAGACCAGGACCAAGGCGTTTAAGTTTAAGTTTGGATGGGGAGGAAGATGAGGGGGAGGTGAGGGAAGTGGGGCCGACTATTCGAAGGGAGAGAAGGGACTTCTTTTCAGTGAGAGAAGTGAGACGAAGGTGGTCGGCTAGAGTAAGAAGGCCTGAAGCAAGGTTGTTATCTGGGGTCCGGTTTAGGGGAAGTGGGAGGTCAAGTGGGTGACGTAGGCTAACAGATCGAGCTCCTGTAACTGTTACCACTGCACCCTCTGCTAGCATTACTTTCTTAACTACACCAGCATCCACATCATGCTGCAATGCAAGATAAGAGTGATAAGCCATATGTCAAAAGCCAGTTGCATACTGCTTTTCAAGGGCAACAAAGATTTTATATTTGTAGTATGGTATACCGATCAACAAAATTCCAGATGCGTTTTGTCAAAAAGACATGCATGATGAATGAGAACTTTAGTATAGAATTTGAGTCTGTCAAATGAATAACTTGGTAGCAAAAAACTTTTGCATAAACGGAAATAGGTTCAGTATCCATGGAATGTGTAAAATGCAAAAAGCCAGCAACAGAAATATGTCAAAACCATTGATCAAATAAATTCAAACTCACAATTCTTATGTTCACTCCCATTAAAATTAGTATAATTAAGACTAACAAATAGCATCTATGAAAGAAAACCTGCACTCTCCCCAAATCAAATTAGTAAATTCTGACCGCTTGCAAGTAGGACTAATAGAAAAATATCATTGAAGTCAAAAGTCCTACTCTCTAATGTTCTATTTACTATCTAATATAACTAACACTCCATTACAAATCAAAACATCCTTGCCACTACTTTTTCCATGGATATATCTGCAATCAAACATGTCTCATCATTCAAACAACGTGAGGCATTAATACTCCAAAACAAAGAACTCAATCTTAAGCTCTCTTAAATAGAGTTAATAGTTTTATAAATCCCCCGACACTTAGCTTTTATCATATCCATATCATGTAGCTACTTTTATGTACCAGATATTTCATATAATCCTACACAGACAACCTGCTTATTAGATTATTTCTCGGCTTTACACTGGAAATGGCTAAATTAATACTCAACTCCAGACAATAAAAACCTAGTTACCCTTCTCAAGATTGATTCCATGTTGCAAACACCCCTAAATAATAAATGTAAGGACAAAAATTTCTAATTGAAGTCTTTAAGAGAGATAAGAAAAGAAAATTCAGAGAAAAAAATTACCGGCAGTGACACTCTCATATCTTCTCCATCCTGAATCCAGAGCTCCATTGGCCCCGCAAGCTGAAAAGGTACCAAGACTGGCAAAACCTGCCCACCAGACTTGCCTGTCTCAGCCAACCCATTCTCCACGGCCACCGGCTCCTCCTTAAAGATGGGTAAGTCGACATACTCCCATCGATTCACGTCCTCCAGAAGTTTGATCGGAAATGTCTTCTTACCAACCTCAATGTCAAATTCGTAGGCCACAGAGTGCCCGACCAGTGCGTCCCGAATGTCAAACCCTGAAATCTTCAATTCCTCGGATTGGAATCCCAGCGCCTTAACAATCGCATCCCTCAGATCCTGAACGATCCCAACATCCAAAAATTCCATGACCATACAATCAACGAGTTCCAACCAATGCTTTCAATTATCTAATCAGATTTCGCCTAATCTTCAATGGGAATCCACCCAAGATCGCAAACCAATGAAATCTCATATTAAATAAAAGAACTGAGATTAAAATTAAAAAAAATTACCCAAAATCAACACAAAAAAGCGATCTTTCCCAAGTTTATTATCAGTTGAAAACAATAAAAGGTAATTGAAAAGACAAGTTAATACATCCATATTTAACTTCATTGGTCGATCGTTCACCTACAATCAATGTTGCTTGTCCTGAACGATTATTATGATTACCCGATTTCGCCTAGAAATTCAATACCAAAGAATTAACGGGTCTTCACCCAAGATCTTAAATTCAATCATCCAAGATCACATAAAATATCATTCTATACATAAAAACTGCGATTAAAAATAAAAATTCAACCCAAATTCACACAAGAAAGCGATATTTCCCAAGATTCTCCAGCTAAATTTTCGCCTAGAGTTAATCATCTACGACCATAACCAGAATCAATAACGAAAATCAACCGAGCTAAAAAAAAAGCAAAAATCAAGAAGGAAAAAAAAAAAAGCAGAAGAGAAAACTCACGGCGATGGCTTTGGGGGGCGGAGGACTGAGGGGATCAGGAGAAGACAGCGACGGGGATGTTCCGGCGACGCAAAGTAGCACGAAGAACACGGCGAGAAGTTCGGACCGGAGCGCCATTGAAATCCAATGAACGATTTTGAACTTCTGATCTTCGGTCGGTGATGGGCATTGGGAGGGGGGCCGGGCGGCGGTATTTATCGATTTGTAGGGACGCGGACGTCGGTCAGTCCAGCTGACGTGGAAAAAGAGATCCAATAGGAATCGGAAAAATGATGCATGTTAGTGACGTGGCTTTAAATCATTGGTTACTAGTACGTATGGTTCTCGGGGGGACACGCAGGCGGGAACCCTCCAGAAGAAGCAGCCGCGGCCGTGTCCGATCTCCGAGTCCGAGTTGAGATCGGATCGCCTCGTCGTACGAGTCTACGACGCTCGTCGTCATCTAGCATGTGTGGTGAAAATAGACACATGCCGGATGGGATAATTTCGTAGGATTATTCAAGCCGGACCCTGGAACGTATGAACGACCGAGTCCGCCATCATCCCGGCGCTTGTTCTATTTTTTTTGTTTTTTTTAAGTTACTCCCCATGTTGTATATTAATAGTTTTATTAAATAAAAGATTTATTTTATATTAATAGTTTTATTTTTTTTAATTTAATTAGTTTAGTAGTTAAGAAAGTATAGTAAGTTAATTTTCCCCTTCTTTATATGTATGTATGTGGGCTTTACTATTTAAGAAAAATTATTATTTTTTAAAATATAGTTATTAATATTAAACAAAAAGAATATATATCAAGTATATAAAAATTAACTTTGAAAGAATAAATAATTTAGGAGAAAAACATGCTGGCAACAGCGTAATATCCCTTACCATCTTCATGCCTCAATTTATTTTTGCGAAGAATATAGATATATTTATTATAATGTACAAAGTCAAAAGAAAATTTTGTAATAAAATAGAGAAAGCAGCGAGGAGCTAGTACAACAAAATAATAAATTCTATATAAGCATAAAATAACACGACAAGAGCACCAAATTTTAAATAAAAAGAGATAGCCATAGCGCTAGAGTTGTAGCTTGGCAATGGTATGGTGTAGACCAAGGGGTTACATAAGAATAATTATAGAGAAAAAGGGATAAAGGAGAGGGATCAAAGCATAAATTTAAATAAAATAACTATAACTTTTATTGTCCGATTCATAAGTGGAACGGGACTTGGAGGACTATATGAGGAAGATGGGGTAGCAGCCTAAGAGGCCAAAACAGGAGGATACTCATAACCACTAAAGCCATGAGTGTCATGATAGTCATCATGCCAGAAATCACACTACCCATGTACAGTCGACTGACCAAGGTCAAAGGACCAATGTCATCTAACACTAGTCCTAGGCAGCAAGGGCATTATAAGAGGGAGTGTCCTCGTAACACTCATGGTGGTGCACCAAGGCGTCCACCGGTGCCACCTAACACTAGTCCTAGGCAGCAGGGAGGACCATAGGTGAGGCACCAAGTTAGACCACCGACCAGGCAGCAAGATGCTAAGGGGAAGAGGACAACTAACAAGGGGAAGGCGTATGCTATCTTGGCGCATGAGGCAGTCAACTCCTCAGGCGTAGTGGAAGGTATGATCATCATTGTCTCTCACTATGCTAATGTGTTATTTGATACCAGATCTTCTCACTTATTCATCTCTCCGCATTTTACTCATGAGCTTGATGTTGATCATAAGTTGTTATCTATTCCATTGTGTGTGTCTACACCTTCATCTTCTCTTCGAGCTAAGGAATATCTTTAGATATTTTTTTGTGGATTGATGGGCATGAGTTGCACATTGATTTGATTATATTGCCTATAAAATGATTTTTATATAATTTTAGGCATAAACATGATGTCTAAGTATCATGTGAATGTGGATTGTCGGGGAAAGAAAGTGATGTTTACCTTGCCGGATGTTGAGTTGTTCATTTTCTAGGGTATTAAGTGTCCTAGTGGGAAATTTTTAGTGTCTTCTTCTAAGGCCAAGAGGTGGATTGACAAGGGGTGTGAAGCATTCTTTGTAAGCATCTTGGCGATGAATGCGGCGTTGCCTTCTCTTGGGTCCGTGCAAGTTGTGTCGGACTATGCGGATGTCTTTCCTAGTGATTTGTCAAGGTTGCCACCTGATCGTTTATAATTAAACCCTTTGCAAGTGTACAAGGTAATTGTACTAGGATAAGTATTTAAGGGTTGTCGAACCTCAGGGACGGATGGGTTATTACTAAATCTAAAGAGGAATTTGCTGATTAAAAACTAAAACAAACTTAAACTTAAATTAAGCAAAAGAAAGAAATCAACTAGTTTAAAAGCAAGAGATTAATATGATGGAATTTACTTAGGAAATTGAATCCACTATAGAACCATAACAATTCCTTAACTTTTAATCTAAATCTAGTGTGAACATGAACAAATATTCTTAGCTACAAGCTAGAATTACTTCAAAAAGAATCATTAATTAACTTCCATGGCATGAACTATCTTCGACAATAGCACGAATCATCTACACTAAACTAACTATAGGCATGACCCGTCTAATCTTAGTATAACTCATCCAAGTCATTAATTATCTGAACATTAAAACTATTGTATGACCATCTCATCTAAATCACAGAAATTAGAATCGATGCAAATATCAAAACCATATCAATCTATCATCTACAAGACAATAAATCAACATAGATTTGAATAAACATTAAAAGCTCTTCCATTAAAAAGGAAATCCATATCATACAATTGTCATCATTCACAACTGAGATCTAAATTAAAAAGAAAAGAAACTGAAACTTATCTATAGCTTCATCAACTCCTAAGTAAAAGAAAAGTCTAGCCTTCCATGGTAGAAGAAAGCACTTGAATCTCCATTGAAAGCTTTGAGTTCTCTTCCATCTTCTTCTTCCTTTTTCTCTGAAGAAAATCTACTGGAATCCCCCAATTTTAAGCCAAATATGTCTTTTTATAGGCATAAGTTCCGTAGGAAGAAGTCCAATATGAAAAGGATTGGAATTTGGGTCAAACAAGGAAACTGCACGTTATGCCGATCGAGCGCACTGCATGCCCGATCGATGGGCTATGTATTTTCATCTGAATTCACGTTATCCCGATCGATCGGTAAGTGACCCCGATCGATCGGATGCTGATGTTTACATTTTCCGGACTGTTCATATTCTGTTCATTAAGCTTTCCTTCGCGTCCATATTAATTTCTAACTTGTTTATAACTCCGAAAAGTTGTCCAAATCACTTTAAAGCATGTGAAGACTATTTTTAAGCATTTCAAACATCGTCCAAGTACTTCGATAAGCGCACTTTACCTACAAAACATAAAATACCATACTTTAGACATGTAGAATATAATTAAAATTCCAACTTTGTTTAAATACACATCTAAACTACTAATAACTACAAAATTATTAATAATTAAACTAAAATACTAATATTTATCTTAATCTAAATAAACTATAATTAACTCTAAATTAACCTAATCTATACTAGCAAATAAGGTAAAAAGGCATATAAAATAGATATAGATTTCATACTTATCAAATACCCCCAAACCTATATTTTGCTAGTCCTCGAGCAAAACAAAAATAAAATAAAACAACTAATCTAAAATAAAATAAAATAAATAAAAGCCACTTTCGTAGGGAATCACGATTGCATTTAGCATATGCAACAAGCCTTTAAACCCCTAGGTGTCCCTAGTTGGACGAGTTGTGTCTCGTGAGGGTTTGCAGTAATGATACCCACAAACATTAAAACCTAAGAAAAATAAAACAAATAAACAAGAAAACAAAAATTTGAAAAACAATCTTCTCTTAAAAACACATAACTATTTTTAAAAAGAACCAACCACAAATACTTGAAACAAGTAAACAATTAAGATTTGATCACTTTCAAGTAAGGAATAATCCATTCTATAACCTCATCTTAGAAATAATTGTGCAACTACATATATACATTTTAAAAATATAAAGTGTAGAAACTTTGTAGTCATACAATTTCATTCTTTATTAACAAGCATATCTTATGTGACCCATTAACCAAGCTCATTAAAGTTCACTAACTCAAAAATATAACAATGACAATCTTTCATCTTTAACATCTCATAATAAACCCTCATGTAATAGCCTTCAAATTAAATTCAGGGAATAAGAGCATAATATACCTTAAAATATGACTTGTGCAATACTTAGTTCTATTAAGCTTTCTAAATAGTCCATATAACAAGCGTTAGGCCAGTGTCCCTAATCCAGTTGGCTCAAGGCACTAGGTGTTGAAACACCCCTCAGGCTTAATAACTCGAACTATAAAGGCTACAGAACCAAGTAAGTCATAAAAGAATTTATCTCAACTTTTCACCTTTTGACGCGATCCCTTATACTTGCCTAGGCACAAGGTCCGGTTACTCAGTAAAAAGTGAAACAAACTTTTTTTTTTTTTCATCATCAATTTTTTTTTTTCATTCAATCTATTTTTTTTTCAACTTCTTTTTTTTCACTTTTTATTTCATTTTTTTTTTCAATTTTTTTTATACACACTTATCCCATTTTTTTTTCAAATAAAAGCTAAGCATAAAAATCTATCATAAAATATTAAAAATTACTCAATTGCCAAGTTTTCAAAAATATATGCTTAGTTAAAGATATCCCACTAAGATTACAAGTAATAAATCATAAAATTATATTCCTACAAGTTTCAAGTGTGTGAAATGTGATTTAAAAAATATAAGCACAATTATCCAAGATAATGAAAATAAAATAGAAATTACTCACTTAATCATTTTCATCACTTAATTAATTACTTGAACTTTCTTCATGAAATTGATCTCTTTAAAAACAGACATATACTTTTAAAAGAAAATAAGCGATAAAACCCACTTAAAAGAAAAGAAAATACTCTAAAACATCCTAAAAGAAAATTAATAAAGAAAAATATCTTTCTACACCCCCAAACCTAAACTGAACATTGTCCTCAATGTTAAAGAAAGTATATACTACAATGACAAGAATAAGTAAGAGAGGGAAAGAAAGATATCACACGAAAGTATAACTAATCCACTAATACGAAAAGTGAAGTACATAGGATTTAGAAAACATGAGAAACATACAGGTAAAGAGCAATTTCCCAAACCTAAAATACCAATCTACCAGAAAAGAGATAAAAAATAAAAATAATAATAAAAAAAAAATAAAAAAAATAAAGAAAAGAAAAGATAAAAGTAGCCCCTGCACAGCTAAATATCAGCATCATCAGAATCATCGGCATCAGTATAACTCTAATCACTATCATCTGCATCTGCTGGAGCTGACTGGCTACGAATCAAATCAGCTAGTCCCTGTATAAGTCCCCTCATTTCTGTCATCTGAGTAGCCATCTGAGCATCTATATGGGCAGTAAGCCTCGTCTGCAACTGTGCCAGAGAAGAATCAATATGTCCGCGAAGGCGATGCTCCATCTCCAGGAAAGAGTCGTTAGCATGTGCAGGAATGTGCTGCTCACCGCAACCTACGGTACACCCTCTGGGGCTAGCTCCTCCTCGTTCACCTCGTCGAATGCTGGTCGAGGCGGACGATGTGTGATCATCCGGTTTAGGGTGGCCTGGGAAATGACCCCTAAACCTCGACTCGTGGGTGCATATGAAGGAAAATCCAAATGAAAGTGAACAAAAATCCGCTCCAAAAGAAAAGGAAAAGCTAATCGAGCATCCACTGGTCCAGAAACTATATCTGCCATCCGTGCGAAGACAAAGGAGGGCAAGTCGATGTGAATCCGCTCTGCATGACCCAGAATATAAAGAAGGCGAGCTAAGGTGAAATCAACCTTCTCATGACGGTGGAACCAAATGTCATACTCCAATATCAGATGTGCAAAACGATAGTCCCGTGTCATGAGAGAAGCAGGCAATCCATATGTGAGAGATGGGCCTTGCTCCTGTCCCATAAGAGTCCCCGTGATAATATACTCATCAGGAAAAGCAAAATCAGCAAAAGAGGGATAAGTGAAGCTGGAGCGCGCCAGACCCATCACTGCAGCTATAAGATCTGGTGTGACAGTGATCGTAATATCACCAATGGTGCTGACAATATATCCCATCTCATTAAGAACGGCGGATGCATAAAAAGATCGGACCTGCTCATGATGCACGCGAGCGTCAGGGGCTGCAATCTGTGAGAAAAATGAGTACCAATCCTCTCGCTCCATAAGCCATGACTAGGCAGCAGTAATGGTGGGGACAAATTCCACCTGTCGCTCGTAAACAATAGGCCGAAGATGTAGATCGGCAGCGGCGGTAGTAGACGATGAAGCACGTGAAGTAGAAGATGCGCCCTTCCTCTTCTTCGGAGCTTTAGGATGAGAACCGTGCGCCATTGATCTGCAAAAAGCTCAAAAACAAGTGCTAAAAGGGATATGGAAGTGACTAGAAAGCAGAAAAATTTTTGTACACGCCCAATAATGTCAAATTACGAAAATACCCCTAAAAAAAAATTGAGCAGAAATGTCCCACATTAAAGTATAATATGTACAAGTGAAAATTGAGCATCTTTCGTAAAGCAAGTACATATAAACGGATCCATTAAAGCCTCAAAAATTGAAATTTTTGACAAAAACAAGGAGATCGAAAAATCCGAAATCTACCGAACATAATGCAGTAATCTGTCAATCAAATTATACCAAACGATCAATCTAAAGTGTAAAAGACATTTCTAACAAATTTCCACAAAAATTTGCACCCGATTTAGTCAAAAATTGAAAGAAAAATGCAAAAAATCGAATTTGGGGCTTACCAGTGAAACAGAGGGACAGCGTGAAATAGAGGCTGATTCAGCTCAAATTGACACCGGAAATGGATTCTACACGAAAAATCGGAGAGGAGGGATGATTGTTGGACAAAAATCTCGCCGGATAGGGGACGGAAGACGGCGAAGGAAAACAACGGCGCGGCGGAGGAAAAAAAAACGACGGCGGAATGCACTGGCCGGCGCGCGCGTTGTAAGTGACGACTCGACCGTTCGAACGGACTACTTACCGATCGATCGGGCGATCGATCGGGAACAGTCCCGATCGAACGGGAAAACACAAATTTTTTTTATTTTTATTTTTATTTTTTTGAAAAAGAAAAAAAAATCCATTTAATTAACTAAACTACTAAATAAATAAATAAAAAATCACTAAATGGATTAAATAAAGGAAATTTAATTAAAACTAAAAGAAAAGGAGAGAAAATACACATAAAAACACATCGAATAAAACAAGGGTTGCCTCCCTAGAAGCGCTAAGTTTAGTGTCTTCAGCCAGACAGTGTGCACTCCCTTAATGTATTAATGGATCTATCAAATCAATAGAGTCAATGTCACCCCTCTCAATATCTCTCTCGATGACAGGCTTAAGTCTCTGACCATTAACTTTAAAAACCCGATTATCTTGTGGGTCAGAGATTTCAATTGCTCCATGAGGGAAAACCTGAGTAACAACATAGGGGCCATCCCAGCGAGATCTAAGCTTACCTGGGAAGAGACGTAATTTAGAATTAAAGAGCCAAACTTTCTGGTTAGGTGCAAAGGACTTTCGATGGATTAAACGGTCATGTAGAGTCTTAGTCCTTTGTTTATATAATTTGGCACTCTCGTAAGCTTCATGACGCATCTCTTCTAATTCATTAAGTTGGAGTTTGCGGTGGGAACCAGCTTTGTCCATGTCGAAGTTAAATGATTTAATGGCCCAAAAAGCACGGTGTTCCAACTCAACGGGTAAGTGACACGCCTTACCGTAAACAAGACGGTAAGGGGACATGCCAATGGGGGCTTTATAAGCGGTCCGATATGCCCATAAAGCATCATTAAGACGCATGGACCAATCTTTTCGATCAGGGCGCACTGTTTTCTCAAGGATTTTCTTAATCTCACGATTAGACCCCTCTACTTGACCACTAGTCTGAGGATGGTAGGGGGTTGCAACTTTATGTGTGACGGAATATCTTCGAAGAAGAGCTTCAAAGGAACGGTTACAAAAGTGGCTACCCCCATCACTAATGATTGCCCTAGGTGTACCAAATCGACAAAAAATATGTTCCTTGAGAAATGCCACCACAACCTTATGGTCATTGGTTTTCGTTGCTATGGCTTCAATCCATTTGGAAACATAATCAATAGCGACCAAAATATAAGTGTAGCCAAAGGAGGGTGGAAATGGTCCCATAAAATCTATTCCCCAAACATCAAAAATCTCAACAATGAGGATAGGTTGGAGAGGCATCATGTCTCTCCGAGAAAGGGCCCCTAGTCGCTGACATCTATCACAAGACTTACAAAACTCATGAGCATCTCTAAACAAGGTGGGCCTGTAGAATCCACTTTGAAGAACCTTAGCAGCAGTTTTCTTTCCCCCAAAATGACCGCCACAAGCATAAGAATGACAAAATTTTAGAATACTATGGAATTCACTATCAGGCACACATCGGCGAATAATCTGGTCAGAACAAAACTTAAAAAGATCGGGGTCATCCCAATAATAGTGCTTAACATGAGAAAAGAATAAATCTTTGTCCTGTTTAGTCCAATTAGAGGGAATACGACCCACAGCAAGATAATTAACAATATGGGCAAACCAGGGGGTTGAATTGGTAGAGACAACAAAGAGTTGCTCATCAGGGAAAGAATCATCAAGTGGTTCAGGGTTGGGAGGTTCCTCAAGTAAGATCCTAGACAAATGATCAGCCACAACATTCTCAACACCCTTTTTGTCTTTAATCTCATAATTGAACTCTTGAAGGAGCAAAATCCATCGAATGAGCCTAGGCTTGGTATCCTTCTTAGAAAGAAGGTAGCGTAAGGCTGCATGATCAGAAAAGATTATGATTTTTGACCCTAAAAGGTACGATCGAAATTTATCAAGGGCATAGACAACAGCTAGCAATTCCTTTTCTGTAGTGGTATAGTTCAATTGGGCATCAGAAAGGGTCTTACTAGCGTAATAAATGACATGGGGGACTTTGTTCACTCTTTGGCCAAGGACTGCGCCAACAGCATAGTCAGAGGCATCACACATAATCTCAAAGGGTAGGGAGTAATCAGGGGGCTGAATGATAGGGGTGGTAGAGAGGAGTGTACGAAGCTTGGTGAAAGCTTTCATACAGGCATCATCAAACTCAAAAGGAACATCCTGAGCCAACAAATGACACAAGGGACGGGAAATCTTACTAAAGTCCTTGATGAATCGCCTATAGAAACCGGCATGGCCAAGAAAAGAACGAACTTGTCTGATCGTAGTGGGTGGAGGCAAGTTAGCTATTAGGTCTACTTTGGCCTTGTCTACTTCAATACCACGTTTGGAAACAACATGACCTAAAACAATGCCCTCTTGAACCATAAAATGACTTTTTCCCAACTCAAAACCAAATTAGTCTCCTCACAACGTTTAAGCACAAGAGATAAATTATGGAGACACTCATCAAATGAAGCACCAAAAACAGAAAAATCATCCATAAAAACTTCCAAAAATTTATCAATCATATCAGAAAATATGGACATCATACAACGCTGAAATGTAGCAGGAGCATTACACAAACCAAATGGCATACGTCTATAAGCAAATGTACCAAACGGACAAGTGAAGGTGGTCTTCTCCTGATCCCCTGGAAACACAGGTACCTGATTATATCCTGAGTAGCCATCTAGAAAGCAATAGAAGTCCTGACCTGCTAGTTTTTCTAAGATCTGGTCAATGAATGGCAAGGGAAAATGGTCCTTTCGGGTCATGGAATTCAACTTCCGATAGTCTATACACACTCGCCACCCTGTGGTTTCCCTAGTAGGGACTAACTCTCCTGATGAATTAGACTTAACAGTGAATCCAGACTTCTTGGGAACAACCTGGGTGGGACTCACCCACTCACTATCAGAGATAGGGTATATGATACCTGCATTTAAAAGCTTAACCACCTCCTTCATGACTACCTCCCGCATGTTAGGGTTCAACCTCCGTTGTCCTTCTCTCGAGGGTTTGACCGTGTCCTCTAAGTGGATCCTGTGCATACAAATGGATGGGTCAATCCCCCTAAGGTCAGCTACCGTCCATCCTATGGCTCTCCTATGTGTGATAAGGACAGTAAGCAATCTACTCTCTTGGTCACTAGTCAAACTAGAGGAAATAATGACTGGGAGAGTGTCCTTGGGTCCCAAGAAAGCATACTTGAGAGAGCTGGGTAAGTTTTTCAATTCAAGCTTAGGTGGTGACTCTATGGAGGGCTTAAGAGGTGTGGAGGCTGATATAGGTAAGGGCTCTACCTGGGGCTTCCAAGAGGAAGACTTGGGAACACTAGCAGCCGCTAGTTGGCTATGGACCTCCTCCAAAGATGGGTCAATAGTGGACTCCTCTAACCCTGGGTATAGTAAAGTCATTTCAAGTGCATCTCTCATTAGGGTAAGGGGGAGGGCTTCATTGACTAGGTCATCTAAATGGTCAACCATTAAGCACTCAAAGTCACACTCACTAGGTGGCTGATTAGATGTATGGAACACATTAAGTCTCACATTCATGTTCCCAAATGATATCTCCATCACTCCCGTTCGACAATTGATACAAGCATTAGCAGTGGCAAGGAAGGGGCGACCTAAAATGACGGGGATTTGGTGTGTGGTATTGCAGACAGGTTCCACATCTAAGACAAGAAAGTCAACAGGGAAGAAGAACCGATCAACTTTCACTAAGACATCCTCAACGACTCCTCGAGGCTTACGCACATAACGGTCGGCTAGCTGCAGGGTAACTGATGTAGGCTGCAATTCTCCTAACCCTAGTTGCTCATACACCGAGTAAGGGAGTAGATTGACACTCGCACCAAGGTCAAGGAGGGCTCTATGGATGGAGTGATCACCTATGACACAAGAAATAGTGGGTACTCCAGGGTCCTTATACTTAGGTGGGGTGTCAAACTTCAAAAGAGAGCTAACTTGCTCGGTGAGAAAGACCTTCTTAGACACATGGGTCTTAGATTTACGCTTTTGAGTGCATAGGTCTTTGAGGAACTTAGCATAAGCAGGGACTTGCTTAATGGCATCTAAGAGGGGGAGATTAATTTTGACTTGTTTAAAAGTCTCAAGAATATCATCCATCTTAGCTGTGCTTTTTCTAAATGGTGGGGCCAGGTCAAGACATTGAGGAAAGGGTGCCCTAGGGATATAAGATCCATCGGAAGTGGTCTTAGACTGTGGCTCTGAGGAAGGGGAAGGAGAGACTGACTCCTTTGAATTTGGTTCACTCTCTAACTGATAAGGCTTATTAGGGGCTGAATTGTCTAACCCTTCATTTGTGGTACCCAAGGACTCCTCTCCAACCTGATTATCAATGTGTCGACCACTCCTAAGGGTAGTTATGGACTGAACTTGTTCATTAGAGGAATTGACTATCTCTACTCCACATTGACCTTTAGGATTTTGTTGGGGCTGACTCGGCAATGTCCCTGTCTCTCTCTTATTGATAGCAATGGCTAATTGTCCAATTTGGGCTTCTAACTTTGCTATAGATTGTGTGTGAGAGTGGAGGAGTTGGGATTGAGATTGAATGCCTTGTAGGGCACTTAAAACCTTTTCTTCAAAACTTGGACTCCTATTGGGTTGGACATACGGAGGTTGCACTTGAGGTTGGTGGATATGGGCTGGTGGGACTGGGAATGGGGGCCTAGGGGGTTGGTTAACCATAACCCCTTGGTTTTGTGTCCGCCAAGAAAAGTTAGGATGATTCCTCCACCCAGGGTTATATGTGTTTGAAAATGGATTGTTCTCAGCCCTAGGGAAGGATTGGGTAGCATTCACATGGTCTTGGACAAGTTCAGGAAATTGAGAGGCAGATGGGCACTCAATGATAGTATGGGCTGGGCTAAGGCATATTGTGCATGCATCTTGAGTGAAGGGAGTGGGCTGATGGGTTGAAGTCGTAAGGAGGTCCAGCTTCCTACTCAAAGTATCAACTTTGGAGGAGAGGTCTAATGGGTTTTTGACTTCATACAAGCCACCCCTAGAGGGGGCATTGTTTAAGGTAGATAATCCACTCTCATTTCTATTCAATGCAGCATGTTGAAGAGAATTTTCACTCAAGTCCTCAAAAAGTTTCCATGCCTCATTTTCATTTTTTAGCAAAAAGGTACCCCCACAACTTGCATCAACAAGATGACGGTTTTGTTCAGTAAGACCCTCATAAAAACGTTGCACTAATTGCCACTTAGGGACAGCATGATGAGGACACCTCCTAAGAAGGTCCTTAAGTCTATCCCAACTCTCATGGAACTGTTCAGTGGGAAGTTGGGCAAAAGTGGTTATGGCCTTTCTCATTTGGTTGGTCTTACCTATGGGGAAATATTTTTTAAGGAACTCTTGTTGCATTTGGGCCCATGTTGTGATAGTGTTTGGCTCTAATGAGTGAAGCCATTCCTTAGCCTTATCTTTCAATGTGAAAGGAAAAAGGCGAAGTTTAACAGCCTCATCGGTTAAATTTGAGAGCTTAAAAGTTGTGCATAGTTCTAAGAAGTCATCTAGGTGCCTATACGGGTTTTCATTATTAAGCCCATAAAAGGATGGAAGCATTTGAATGACATTGGGCTTAATCTCATAATTTTGGGCAGCGACCGCTGGCAACCTAATGCATGAAGGAGAGGTGTACTCATTGGGAGTGTAATACTCCCTTAGAGCTTTAAGTGGTGCATCTACTAACTGATGTTCAGCCATGATGGGGGTAGAAGTAGTGTGGGAGGAGGAATTGGTAGGTGAGTTTGGGGGTGTAGGGATGTAGGTCGAGGGCAACTCAGCTCTCCTAGACGTCCGCTCAGGCTCAGGGTCAAATGGTACTAATCGGGGGAGTAAGGAGCGACGACCACGCATACACCACAAACACACCACACAATTTTAAGTGTAAAAAGGGGAAGAATAAGTAAAAACTAACTAAGAAAAGAACTAAAAATTAAGAGAGAAAAAGAGCTTGCAAACCGAAGAGAAGCACTATGCTTGTCGATGTCCACTTGTGGCCACAAGTGTAGAGAGCACGATCTTCAACTCAGCCTACAAAATCAAATTAACAAAAGGTAAGAAACTAAAAATTAACCTAAAAACTAAAGCAAACTGAATCTAAATTAGATAGAATTATCCTAATACTAATTTAGTAACAAATCAATACCGTCCCCGGCAACGGCGCCAAAAACTTGATCGTTTATAATTAAACCCTTTGCAAGTGTACAAGGTAATTGTACTAGGATAAGTATTTAAGGGTTGTCGAACCTCAGGGACGGATGTGTTATTACTAAATCTAAAGAGGAATTTGCTGATTAAAAACTAAAACAAACTTAAACTTAAATTAAGCAAAAGAAAGAAATCAACTAGTTTAAAAGCAAGAGATTAATATGATGGAATTTACTTAGGAAATTGAATCCACTATAGAACCATAACAATTCCTTAACTTTTAATCTAAATCTAGTGTGAACATGAACAAATATTCTCAGCTACAAGCTAGAATTACTTCAAAAAGAATCATTAATTAACTTCCATGGCATGAACTATCTTCGACAATAGCACGAATCATCTACACTAAACTAACTATAGGCATGACCCGTCTAATCTTAGTATAACTCATCCAAGTCATTAATTATCTGAACATTAAAACTATTGTATGACCATCTCATCTAAATCACAGAAATTAGAATCGATGCAAATATCAAAACCATATCAATCTATCATCTACAAGACAATAAATCAACATAGATTTGAATAAACATTAAAAGCTCTTCCATTAAAAAGGAAATCCATATCATACAATTGTCATCATTCACAACTGAGATCTAAATTAAAAAGAAAAGAAACTGAAACTTATCTATAGCTTCATCAACTCCTAAGTAAAAGAAAAGTCTAGCCTTCCATGGTAGAAGAAAGCACTTGAATCTCCATTGAAAGCTTTGAGTTCTCTTCCATCTTCTTCTTCCTTTTTCTCTGAAGAAAATCTACTGGAATCCCCCAATTTTAAGCCAAATATGTCTTTTATAGGCATAAGTTCCGTAGGAAGAAGTCCAATATGAAAAGGATTGGAATTTGGGTCAAACAAGGAAACTGCACGTTATGCCGATCGATCGCCCTGCATGCCCGATCGATCGGCTACACTGTATTTTCATCTGAATTCACGTTATCCCGATCGATCGGTAAGTGACCCCGATCGATCGGATCTGATGTTTACATTTTTCGGACTGTTCATATTCTGTTCATTAAGCTTTCCTTCGCGTCCATATTAATTTCTAACTTGTTTATAACTCCGAAAAGTTGTCCAAATCACTTTAAAGCATGTGAAGACTATTTTTAAGCATTTCAAACATCGTCCAAGTACTTCGATAAACGCACTTTACCTACAAAACATAAAATACCATACTTTAGACATGTAGAATATAATTAAAATTCCAACTTTGTTTAAATACACATCTAAACTACTAATAACTACAAAATTATTAATAATTAAACTAAAATACTAATATTTATCTTAATCTAAATAAACTATAATTAACTCTAAATTAACCTAATCTATACTAGCAAATAAGGTAAAAAGGCATATAAAATAGATATAAATTTCATACTTATCACCACCTGAGAGGGAGATCGAGTTTCATATTGACCTTATTTCAGGCACATCTTCTATCACTAAAGCCCTATATTGCATGACTCCAACCAAGCTCAAGGAGCTTGGGTCTCATGTTGTGCACATCCACCCGGGCACACCTTTCGCCCTATTCGACATTCCAGATGTTCGTACTAGGCTACTTTCTTTATTTTATGCTTCTAGTAAATTGTAATAAATCGTGGTTAACTAGACATTAATGTAGTAGTGTGTAACGGGTTAGCTGGTGACCCTCCTAATTAATCGGGCCCACTAGCTGGCATGACCCCCAAGGAGAGGCGCGGCTTCCCTATAAGGGGTGTCTTCTTCCTTGCTTATTTTTTTATATAATTAAGAATTCAATCCCCTCTCTCTTCTTTCCTACTCTCTTCCTTCTTCCTTTTCATGAATCGTGCGAGGTACCGTTCATGCCCAAGCCGGGCACAACATTGGTATCAAACCCATCACGATCTCCTTCCATGGCGTGAGGAAAACAACTAGCCATGGCCCCCGAGGTTCAGCTGGAGAAAGAAAACAAAATCTCAGCGGACAGCCCCAAGCCTGCATTGGAACTCGCCAGTCCTCTCGTGCTTGCTCAAATCATGGCCAAACTAGAGTCCCTGTCCATGGCGGTAGCTTAGCTTCAAGCAATGCCCTCAACGCCCTTGTTACCCAGACCCCAACCAAACAACTTGGATAAAGGGGAGTCTTCCCACTTCCCAGGCCCCAGAACTTCACTGTCCTGGCCCTCAGACTTTGGCAGAAAGAGAGGTGCACCAGCCCCGACCCTCAGTGCGCTTTGTCACCTTCAAACAGCACAATGAAGGGGGATGCGCAGGCTGGGATATGTGAGGGCTGCCAGGTGTTTGAGGAAATGCCCCTATGGTGCCGCCACCTAGAAATTTGTTTCAGGAAATGGAGGACGACTGGGAGGATTACTCGGGCTCTCATGGGGGGGCACCAGGAGGAGCTAAGCCCTGCTTGGCCTGCCTATAGTTCTCGCGTTACAATGACAATGAGGATCCAGTGGAATGGTTGTACAAGGCGGAGAAGTTCTTCGTCTATCAAGGGACACACTCAAAGGCTGAATGGTTATGCATAGCCGCATTCCACTTGGACAATGATGCTTCTGTTTGGTTTCAAAGTTTTAAGAAGGAGGTTCGTTACCCCACTTGGACCGCATTCACAGATGAGTTATGCATCCAGTTCAGCCCCAATGAGTTCCAAAACTTCAATGAAATGCTATCCACCCTACGCCAAACCACCACTGTGAGGGCTTACTACACAAGATTCATGAAGATCACGACCATCTTCCTGATTGGCCGATGGCAACCTTGGTGGGGACATTCAAAAAAGGGCTCAAACCAGAAATATCGGATGTGATGCGTCATTTTTCATGCTCGTCAATGCGGGAAGTTATGCAACATGCACTAATTGAGGAGGAGAAACTGGCCCAACAGCGAAGAGGTGGCCAGCTGGGACCCTCTCCACAACCCCCTCTAGGTGCTAACCCTATTCCCATATGGTCAGCAACACCCCCATCAGCCGCCTGAGTCAACCGCCCCTTCTAGCCATTCAGCTCGTGTGTCGCCACACGTCAGCCCAGATGGAGGAACGTCAATCGAAGGGATTGTGTTTCAAGTGCGACAAAAAGTTTGTACCGAACATCGCTGCTCGGTCAAGGGAAGTCTATTGGTTGAAGAGGTCGAAGAAGGGATGGATGAAGCAGATAGGGATGATCCCCACCATTACGACAGCGTGTTGCTGGAGATCTCAGTTCATGCTTTTTTTGGGGCCTTCACTCCTGGCACTATGCGTGTCCAAGGCCATCCAAGCAACAGCAAGTGGCCATCATTATCGAAAGTGGCTCCACCCATAACTTCATCAATGATAAGGTGGCCCAGCGTTTGGGTTGTTTCATGTCAGATTTGAAGCCATTTGATGTCTTGATTAGCGATGGAAAGTATCTCAGGAGCTCCGGGGTGTGTAAACAGGCTGCACTAGCTATCCAGGGTCACACCTTTATGGCCGACCTCTTCTTGCTGCCTACGAAAGGGGCGGACGTGGTGCTAGGGGTTCAATGGCTTCAGGAACTTGGGGATGTGGTATGGAACTTCCACGAGATGGTTATGGATTTTTGCGAGATAGTGCGGATCCAAGGTTCTCAGCCGGACACCCTACACTCTATCCAATTAGTGAGTTCCTTCTTTCGGTTCGTGCCACAAGGCTTTCTCCTTAAGCAACGTGTTGTGGTAGAGGTGTGCCAAGACAACCTGCCCACTAATCTTCTTGCCCTTCTGATGGACCCAGAGGCCTTCCCCCAGTGCGGCATCATGACCATCACATCCCTATCATTCCGGGGGCCTCTCTGACCAATGTCTGTCCTTACCACTACCCCCACATCCAGAAGGTGGAGATAGAGCACCTCGTTGTCGATATGCTATAGTCCTAAATCATACACCCTAGCACTTGTTCCTTCTCCTTTCCTAAATCATACACCCTAGCACTTGTTCCTTCTCCTCTCCTGTGCTGCTGGTTCGAAAAAAAATGGCACTTGGCTTTTTTGCGTTGACTACCGAGCCTTAAATGCCATCACCGTCAATGACAAGTACCCTATACCAGTGATGAGGAGCTCCTTGACGAGTTGGTCGGAGCAATAGTTTTTAGCAAACTCGATATTCGATCTGGATATCATCATATCCAGGTGCAGCCAACCAACATCCATAAGACCGCCTTCTGCACTCACGATGGCCATTTTGAGTTCTTAGTTATGCTGTTTGGGCTCACTAATGCTCCCTCCATCCTCCATAGCCTTATGAACAATCTCTTCAGGCCATTTCTTCACCGCTTCATTTTGGTCTTCTTTGATGTCATACTTGTCTACAACAAATCGTGGATGGAACATTTGAAGCACCTCAGGTTTGTCTTCTCCATTTGAGAGCTAATTCATTATTTCTTAAATGTTCAAAGTGCTCTTTTGGCAGCCCACAGGTCGACTATCTTGGCCACACTATCTCTCAGGACGGGGTCACCACCGACCCTTCTAAGGTGTCCACAATGCTCTCTTGGCCAACAACCACCTGTGTTCAAGCACTTAGGGGTTTCTTGGGCCTCACTGGATACTATCGGCATTTTATTAGCCAATATGGGGTGATCATCCGTCCCTTCACTGAGCTTCTCAAGAAGGGCGGTTTCACTTGGATGGAGGTTGCCCAAGCGGCTTTTGACAAGCTGAAGCAGACCACGGCCTCCGCCCCCATCCTCATTCTACCGGATTTCAGCTGCTCTTTTGTGGTTGAAACATATGCTTCAGAGGCAGGCCTTGGCATGGTGCTACTTCAGGATGAGCGGCCTATTACATTTTTCAGCAAGGCCTTGGTGGGTCGTTCCTTATCACTGTTCGTCTATGAGAAGGAGATGCTAGTATAGTCCTTAATGTCGATAAATGGAGACCTTATTGCTTTGTCGTCACTTCACTATCCGCATTGATCATCGGCATTTAAAGTACTTCCTTGAGCAGCGGGTTTCCACTCCAGCACAACAATGGTGGGTCAGTAAGCTGTTGGGCTATGACTACGAGGTGGTATACATGAAAGGGATGGACAACACTGTAGCCAATGCTCTCTCTCGCAGTTCTACCTCCGGCTCCTGCATGGCTTTATATACCCCTTCCTGCCCCTTCCTTCTTGAGTTATAGAGAGCCTACATGGATGATCCTTCAACGAGGTCGCTGGTTACACTTCTCTAGGGAGACCCTACTGGCTGGCCCTTCTTTGTTTGGCGTGATGATCTTCTATTCTAGAAAGACTGCCTTTGGGTGCCAGACGTCGAGGACCTTCATTGGCATATCCTCTCTCACTTCCATGACACACCACTTGCCGGCCACGAAGGGGCGTTCCACACCTATAAGAGGATCAGCTAGAGCTTCGTATGGTTGGGCATATGACGGGCTGTTCAGAATTATGTCGCTGCCTATGATGTATGCCAACGAGCAAAGGCTGCCACGACGTCCCCAGCCGGATTACTTCAGCCACTACCCATTCCCGATAAGGTTTGGGAGGATGTTTCGATGGATTTTGTGGAGGCTTTGTCCTTGGTGCAAGGCAAGTCGGTGATTCTTGTGGTGGTGGATCGGTTGTCTAAGTATTGGCACTTCTGTGTCTTTGGACACCCCTTCACCGCCAAAATTGTGGCTGATCGCGACAAGGTATTCCTCTCTTAGTTTTGGCGGGAGTTCTTTGCACTACAAGGAACTCTTCACATGAGTACAACCTATCATCCGTAGACTGATGGATAGACCGAGGTGGTGAACCGCTGCCTGGAATAGTACCTGCGATGCTTCACCATGACTCAGCCACACAGGTGGCTTCAGCTTCTTCCATGGGCGGAATGGTCGTATAACACTGCCTTTCACACAAGCGCCGGGTTCACTCCTTTTGAGGTGTTGTATGGGCGTCCTCCCCCAACTGTACTGTCATATGTTCCTCACTATTCCTCTGTCACCGAGGTGGACTACATGCTTCAAACATGGGACGAGGTCCTCTGTCAACTTAAGTTGAACTTAGCCTCTACTCAGAATTGAATGAAACAGGTGTACAATAAGAAGCATGCTAATCGGGAGTTTAACGTGGGCGATTTGGTCTACATCTCCGTCCTCCCTTAGTGTTAGACCAATTCATTTTGGGCGGAGCATTCCAAGTTAACCCCACATTACCATAGACCTTATGCTATTGTGGAGAGCATTGGCCTAGTGGCTTACCGCCTTGCTTTACCGCCTAACTCTTTGGTCCACCCCATCTTCCATGTCTCCCGACTCTGCCGCTGTGTGGGTGACACCGCCCTTGCTACCACTACACTGCCTCCACCATTGATGGGACTAGCCTCTATCGATGAACTGACACCCGCCTCAATGCTGGATAAGCATCGGGTCTGCCATTCAGGCCGCATTGTTATAGAGGTGCTCGTTTCTTGGCAGGGACAGCCACTTGAGGATGCCACATGGATGCCAGAGGACAAGTTTGTGGCTCGCTACCCAGCGTGGTCACCTTGAGGTCAAGGCGATAGCGGAAGTGTGGTGGAGTGTTGTGTACATCCACCCAGGCACACCTTCTGTCCTGTTTGACCTTCCATACATTCGTACTAGGCTACTTTCCTTATTTTTATGCTTCTAGTAGAATTGTAATAAATCGTGGTTAACTAGACATTGATGTAGTAGTGTGTAATGGGCCAGCTGGTGACCTTGCTGATTAATCGGGCCCACTAGCTAGCATGACCCCCAAGGAGAGGCGCAACTTCCCTATAAGGGGTTGTCTTCTTCCTTATTTTTTTTATGTAATTAAGAATTCAGTCCCCCCTCTCTTCTTTCCTACTCTCTTCCCTCTTCCTTTTCATGAATCATGCGAGGTACCGTTCGTGCCCAAGCTGAGCACAACATCTCAGCTGCAATATTTGATGGATAAGGGGGTATATTTGACCAAGTGCTTCTTCATGGGGCGCACTAGTTCTCTTTGTAAGGAAGAGTGATGGTTCCCTCGAGCTATGCATCGATTACCAGATGTTGAATCAGGTAACCATAAAAAACAAATATCTCTTACCTCGTATTGATGACTTTTTTTATCAGTTGTAGCAGGCCCAAGTATTCTCTAAGATTGACTTGAGGTCAGGCTATCATCAGCTTTGAATCCGCCCCGATGACATTCTGGACTCGATATGGGCACTATGAGTTCTTGGTGATGCCCTTGGCTTAACTAATGCGTCGGCATCATTCATGGACTTAATGAACATAGTCTTCAGGCAGTACTTGGATCAGTCCGTGATTATCTTCTTGGATGACATGTCATTTCTAAGAACGGTGTGGCAGTTGATCCATCCAAAGTCAAAGCTGTGTTGAGATGGGAGCGGCCGAGGAATGTATCTGAGGTTTGCAACTTTTTAGGGCTCAAAGGGTACTACTGCCGGTTTATGGAGGGTTTCTCTAGCATTGCAAGCCCTATGACTAGACTGACAAGGAAGAATTGAGAAGTTTGAGTGAAGTTAAGCATGTGAAGAAAGCTTTTAGGAGTTAAAGAAAAGGTTGACTTCAGCTCTAGTCTTGACTTTGCCTTAAGGGAGTGGTGGATATGTGATCTATAGTGATGTTTCACTTCATGGTTTGGGATGTGTACTCATGCAACATGGGAGAGTGATAAATTATGCATCTCGATAGCTTAGAGTGCACAAGCAAAACTACCCTACTCATGACTTGGAGTTAGTGGCTGTGGTAGTTGCATTGAAAATCTAGCGATACTATCTCTACAGTGAGAAGTTTGAGTTGTTCACTAATCACAAAGAACTTGAAGTATCTATTCACCAAAAGGGACTTGAACATGAAATAAAGAAGATAGTTGGAGTTCCTTAAGAACTATGACTTCACTATCTCTTATCATCCCGGTAAAGCTAATATAGTAGTGGATGCCATGAGTAGAAAATTAGCCACTTCGATAACTTGTGTGCGTGTCCAAGAATGACTTTTGTATGAAGAATTCATTGAGCTTAAGCCAGAATTAGCTATAGAGGATAGTTGCAGTTCGTTTGTTAACATTTTTATAAGCTTTAGCTTAGTTGATGATGTGGTTGAAGCTAAAAAAAGGATGAGGAGACTCAAGCCTTTATGGTTAAGTTGAGGGAGAAGGTAGTAGTTGACTTCGATGAGGGGTCCAATAGGAGCTTAACTTATAGAGGTCAGTTGTGTGTACTAAATTCCGTGGAGCTTAAGGAGTGCATCTTGTCAGTGGCATACCACTGTAGGTTCTCTATTCACCCGGGGGAAATTAAGATGTATCATGATATGAAAAATGACTTTTTGGTGGAAGTGACATAAAAACGGATATTTAGACCTTATGATATGTTATGATAGTTTTAACATGCTACATAAAATATTATACATGTAAAAATAGAGATTTAACTTAATTATTCGTATTCGTCCGTGTTTGTAATGGACGAACTTAGACAATAGATGCTACGGATCCTAGTAAATACGGACAGACGCACAAAACATGGAAGAACGCATTGAATTGGCTGACCGACGGGGACATACATCTGTCCGCGTCCGTATTTACCGTGAACACCCCTACAAAAACCCCGGAAACTCCTCCGGCTCAATTACCAGCCCAGCCCACCCCACCCCACCATGGCCTCCTCCCCCAAAGCCGACCCGTCTGACCCGACGCCTCCCCCGCCGGCCCCCGCCTCGACTGCCTCGGCTGCGCCGCCGTACACGTTCCGCCATAGCCTCTCCGGCCACAAGCGCGCCATCTCCGCCGTGAAGTTCTCCGCGAACGGTGACCTCCTCGGCAGCTCCTCTGCGGACCGTACCGTCCGCCTCTGGTGCCCGGCCACTGCCAACCACCTCCAGGAGCTCCACCCAGGGCCTCACCACCCCTCCGAAGGCGGTGTCTCCGACTTCTCTTTCTCCCCCGCAGACCATCGCCTTGTAGCCACGGCCTCCGACGACAAGACTGTTCGCCTCTATGATACCCGCGCCCCCAGCGGCGGCGCCGCAGGCGGCGGCCCCATCAAGACCCTCTCGGGCCACACCAACTACGTATTCTGCGTGGGGTTCAACCCGCAGGCGAACATGGTGGCCTCGGGCTCCTTCGATGAGACGGTGAGGGTGTGGGATGTGAAGACCGGGAAGTGCCTCAAGGTCCTCCCGGCCCACTCGGACCCCGTGACGGCCGTCGACTTCAACCGTGACGGCTCGCTTATCGTTTCGGGGAGCTACGATGGGCTGTGTAGGATCTGGGACGCATCCACCGGTCACTGCTTGAAGACTCTGATCTACGACGAAAACCCACCGGTCTCCTTTGTCAAGTTTTCACCCAATGGAAAATTCCTCCTAGTCGGAACTCTGGATAACACCTTGGTAAGTCGAAAATATTCTATTTTTTCTGACTTCAATTCGATTTCTGTTGGACGAGATTCTTATACTGTGGATTATATCTTGGTATCTTTTGTGTATTCCACTGAGTATCTTAAATGTGATGCTAATGTTCCAGATAACTATGGTAGAGTTCTCATGCTTTAAATTACTCCTAGCTGGGGAAAGTATTTAGATTTTGTTAGATATAATTGGGTAATCAAAATGTTGTTGAGATTATGAAGCCTGATCAACATCTGGAGAAGGTTTGAAACAGTTGAGCTAGCTGTGCGATTGATCCACCCATAGAACCTTAACAAATGTGATATGGGAAACTTGATTAATTTAAGGTATACACTGCTAGAACTATGATAGATAAGCTTTTCCCTGTTTTTTTGGTGTTTTGTGTGCCTGCACTGGAGGCCGTAGCCATAATGTGATTAGTTGTTAGGTATCCCCTGGTGAAATTCTGCCACTTTAGTTGGTGGCCTTTATCAGAAAGATTAAAATATATGAACAGTTGTTCTTTTCCGTGTCTAGATTGTAATATGTGGAATTTGATCATTCTATTTGTGTAAAATACTATACATTACAAAAAAAAAACATTTTGGTTTTTAAGATTCATAATTTTGGCTGTTAGAGAACTTTCTTGTGTCTGGTGCCCACTTGTGAAAGTTTGCAATTTTTGAACGTGTTATATTGCAACCAATTTCTTGTTTTAATGCAAAAGTTCTTTGTTTTAACGGACAACCCTGTTTCATTACTTTGAAATTGAAGTATTTGGCTCTGTTTGTTGTTGGAGTTATGGATATGCTACTGCCCTACTGCATTATGTAGTCATGTTGATAACTGTGAAATCAAGATCTAAAAAGCAATAACTAGGAGATAGTTCACGAATTGTCACACATTCCTATCAATATGCTATAAATTATACTCCGTAAATTCTTGTTTTTGCATTTTATTTGGATTTTACGTAACCAGTTAAGTGTTACTTCATAAAGAGTTGATAGTCTTTTGCATTCTCTTGAACTTTATGGTACCTATTTTTGTAATCATCTAGCACCACAATCTAATTAAGGGACCTAAAAAAATCTGATATTTGTTCCATTTCTCAACCTGATTAGTTGCCTTTAAAAAAGGAACTTAAAAAACTGTCACTATTCATCGTCTTTGTAATGATCAAACTATAGCATGCTAGGAGTAGATGGTTAATATCAACGCCATCAATTTTCTTCAGTAACACCATATTACCATGGAACACCAGCATCATACAATGTTTTCTTCCTCCACACTTTGTTTTTCATTTTTTTAGTGTGAAGATCTAAAAGACAAGGGATGCTGAAATTGTTTACTTACATCTTCCACCATTCAGCCATTTGCCACAGAAATGAGAAAGTGGTTCGCTGGAGATTCTTCAGTTTGTGATGTAGCAGAGTCATATATGATCTAAGTGGTCATGTGTAAAATTAAGAGTAGTGTCTTATCTTAACGGCACCAAATGGTTTGAAGAAGAACGTAATACTTGATGTGGAACTTAATTTTAATTCAAAAGTGGTATTTTGCACCTGATTGTATAGATTACTTCCTGCCAATTTCTTTTACAAGCAAGATTATTTTTTGATGAAAAATCATACCAGCTGCCTTTTCATTAGGTTCAAAGCGGAAGTATCAGCCTATGAGAACCTCTCTGTTTAAAGTATTTGAAAAATGAGTCATATATGATCTAAGGTGGTCATGTATAAAATTATGAGTAGTGTCTTATCTTAATTGGCACCAAATGATTTGAAGAAGAACGAAATACTTGACATGGAACTTAATTTTAATTCAAAAGCAGCATTTTGCACCTGATTGTATAGATTACATCCTTCCAATTTCTTTTACAAGCAGGATTATTTTTTGATGAAAAAGCATACTAGCTGCTTTTTCATTAGGTTCAGGGCGGAAGTTTCAGCCTATGAGAACCTCTCTGATTGAAGTATTTGAAAAATGGGTGAAAAGTATGTCATGGAGAGCAATTTTGGGATGTGTTTTGACAGTATGTATGTTAATAGCTTTTCACTGACAGAGGTTTGCTGGATGTGAGATGTCCTGAGGGGCTTGGAAACCAAGCTGGACACAAGTTCTCATGTGGGGAGGTCTGTTTCAAATTATAATAATAAATCGTCACATTTAAAAATACAAAATTAAGTGCCAGGCCTTGAAAAGTACGGCAAAAGATGGACATTATTTTGTGACTTTCCTTTTAGTAATTTCTGCTTACACATTTTAAAAGAGCTATGATTCGATGGACCCAGTTAGACCAGTTAAAAGGGGGTCTTAGCCTTGTTGTTCTTTTGTCTAATACTACTAAAGTTGTTTAATGTATAAAATGGAATTTGTGGCAGAGGAGTGTGGACTTAGTGTTAGAGTGTGGGCTTAGTGTTATGTAGATATTGTAAGCAGTTATTGTGTTCCATTCTATGTCATGCATTATGTAGGACCTGGCTCCAATAAGTTTTCTGTTGTGATATCTTTTGGTGCCTCTGCATTGCTTCAAAATGCTTGTGATATCTATTTCACCTTTGTATTAAGAGAAATGCTAAGCACCCTACGAATTAGCTTGGTGTGCCCACGACTGCGGTCTGGCTTAGCATTTCTCTTGTAACAATAGTTCGCCCCTAGAGTTTCAGTTTAGCTTTGCCCTAATATTCCCTCTTGCTCTTCCACCCCTCCCCTCAGATCTCTCTCTCTCTAGATATATATCTATATCTATATATATATAGACAAATGCAAATTGAGCAACCTTCATGTACATTATATTCTCCAATCAGGTAAGAGTTCTTCCATTGCAAATTTATATTAGTACTTTACTATGGTAGGATTGTCATTGTCTTTATTTGAAGGACATATAAATTATTCATGTTGTATTTTGTCCAAATATTTTCCTTTTTATTTTTCTAGAAAATATATTTAGTACCCTTTATGATACTAGTTTGTTAGTCTTGTTCTCTCATTTTAATATTTTTATTACTTTTATTGATTTAACTATGTTGGCTTGTTTTATGGAAGTGAAAGAAATTATTGATGTTGGCTTGTTAAATGGAAGTGAAGAAAATAATTGATTTTATTGTTCTTGAGTTTGTGATGAAGAAATTGTGTTTTCTTTGAGCATCTCACAGGAAGAAAAGTCTGAAATGTCTGTAATATAATATATCTTATGTCCTTACCATCGTTTCTCAATGTTTTTATGAAGTATTATGTTTGCATCATATTATGATATGGATGTTAAGCAGTTTCTTTTGACCTTTGTGTTTAAAATGTTTGCTCATTTGTTTCACCTACATGTAATAAAGGTTAAAATATTATACTGTACTCAAGTCATTTCAAACAAATGGAAAATTCATACTACCTTATGAGCTTCTGACTATTTTTTATATGTCCAATTGGTATAGTTCTTCTGAATGTTATTCATGGTATTTGCAGAGATTATGGAACTTCTCGACAGGAAAATTCTTGAAGACATATATGGGCCATGCCAATTCCAAGTTTTGCATTTCTTCCACGTTTTCTATTACAAATGGGAAGTATATTGTGAGTGGTTCGGAAGATAACAATATCTACTTTTGGGACCTTCAGACACGAAAAATTGTCCAGAAATTGGAAGGCCACACTGACACGGTCATAGCTGTTGCTGCTCATCCAAGGGAGAACATGATTGCATCCGGTGCTCTCGGTAATGATAAAACCATAAAGATCTGGGTTCAGGAAACAAGCTAATCATACATTTTCCATATGAGAAAGCTCCGTCCTAGCAATTTGATCGGACAAAGTTGACCGGTTTACCTCTATCATAAGTTTTGATGTCATGAGTTATACTGCATTTCATTATTCTTATTATATTAGTTTTACCTTGTAACATTTTTAGGAGAGCTAGTTGAATATATGCAATACTCTTGGTACAGTTTATATGAGTACATTGGTGTATAATCTGCCATTAACTGACTGGACAGAGCCTGTAGAAAGGGAAATACTAATACCTATGGTATGTTATCCACGGCATGGGAACCCACAGGCTGTGAATTCAACTTATCATGGCATTGTATTGGAGGGTTGAAATTCTGTTTTAGCACTATTGAAGTCTTGTTTCTAAAATTTGCTTCAACGTAACTTAGGAGGATTCTGACTAGGCATACCCAATGGTCAGGTTTGGCATAGCCTCTTAGTTTGTCAAATTTGGAATACCAAAAAGTGGTATGCCAATTTTTTAGTCATTCACAATATAAACCATAGGACACCTTGTTTCTTTGTTGTAAGATGGAGATAATATTATAATAATAAATTTGTATGTGGGTTGGATTCAACTTTTTGATTCTCGTAAATCAAAAATCACATTGGAAAGTTAATATGTGCCAAAATTTGCGACAGAAACATTTTCACTGACACATATTTGACATAATTATAAGGCCATAAGACCATAACTATGACTATGTTTAGGGATCTGTTCGAGCCTGTGCCTGAAATCAAAGCTCGGCCTAGCCCTTTGCACAAGTTGGCCATCTAACATTGTTATGCATAGTTAATACAAAGAAAGGATTTTGTTATACAAATATTGCATCCTTAAGGGCTGTGCCCACCTAAAATGTTTATGAATAATAATGTTTCTCATGGGACGTCCTAGAAATGTGGAGGGGTAATAACCCAACGTATCTGACCACGTTTCCTTACTAATTTACATAGGGATCTTAGTATGTTATATAAAGGTCTAATATGCTACATATATAGTTGTTAGAAGTGGGCACTATATTTAATGAGTTAAGCCTATATTATTAAAGTGAGTATAATATTTATATAAGTTAAGCTCATAATATTTATGTGGGTCAAGCCCATATAGTAGAGAGCCCAAGCCCATTTTGTATTGAATGAGAATAACACATGTGGATTGGTTGAAGAAGTAAATAGTCCCACATCGTCTACAAGGAGGTGATGATGTTGATATATAAGGTGTAAGTTTGGCCTTTCAAGTTAGGCCCTTATGTCAACCCACTTTTGCAGGGGAGAGACATGCTGAACCCATGCACCTAGGTGAGCTAACCTATATGCGCGGCCGAGTGGGCTGGGTCGGGTTGGGTCAACAAGATAATTATTTTTAAGACAAATTCATTTAGTTTGATTTTCTCTTAACCCAACGTCATTTGATTTGGTTTTCTATTTATTTAGTTTGGTTTCTATTTAACCAAAACGAGTCTGGTTTGATTTCACTAACGAAGGTGTCCGTTAACGGATGGACGCATCCGTTTGAACGGAAAATATTGTCTTTAACTGGATTTTCTATAAAATAATAGAAAACGATTTCTGCATACATCCAATTCTGGATTTTCGTCCATTTTCATTTCTGTGATAGCATACATACTATGGTTCGCTGCATGTACTATGTTGAAAGTGCTCCTACAGTATGTCGTTGATCATCTTATCCTGGAAAGCAGATACCCAAGAGTCCTAAGTACTGTTAAGGAGGGCCAATTTTGTCTTAAAGACAGTGATTTACTTGATTCGATCATAAATCTTTGAGTTATGTTTTTATCACCATATTTACAAAGGTACAAAAATAACAATCTTAAGACAAAATTCGTTGTATATTTCATACTTTACTGTTTTGCATGCAGAATAATATATATCCAAATTGTGGTATGTACATTTTTTAAAAATTTACTAATTTCTTGAAATTTTTTGAAATTTTACTATTCTCTACGTAAAATTTTAATAATTTTATGTTGTGTGTGAAAAATTTTGAAATTTAACTATTTAGTATGTAAAATCTTTCAACCTTATAGTTTTGTGCATAAATTTCTGAATTTTTACTGTTTTGTGCTTATATTTATAAAATTTTACTATTCTGGGCGTAAAATTTTGAAAGTCTACTATTCTATATTTTAATTTTCTGCACATTAATGTCCTGTGAGTAATTTTTTTTAAAAATTTACTGCTCTGTGCGTAAATTTTCCATCATCTACTACTCTATGCATACAATTTTGAAACCTTACTGTTTTGAATGTAAATTTTTCAAAGTTTACTATTTTGTATGCAGTTTTTCTGAAAATTCACTGCTCTGTGTGAAATTTTTGAAATATTAATGTTCTGTTTGTAAATTTTGAATCACTTAATGTGCTATATGTAATTTCGAATTTTACTGTGTTATGTACTTTTGAATTTCACTGTGTTATGTAATATTTGAATTTCACTATGTGTAACTTTTTGAACTTTATAGTACTGTATGTAATTTTCTGAAACTCGCCTAGGTGTAAATTTTTGAACTTTACTAAGTTATATGTAATTCCTTGAACTTTATTGGGTTGCATGCATTTTTTTTAAAATTAAATTTTTAATATATATTTTAACTTAGATATCTTCTATTCATTGGAATAGAAATGGCTACTAAAGGTACCAACTTGACTTCGGTCATTATTCCCACACCGATGAATGTTCCTATTCAAATTAAAGGGGAAAAACCAGAAAAGTTCAGTGGTGCAGATTTCAAAAGATGGCAACATAAAATGTTATTCTTCCTTACCACACTGAATTTGGCCCGATTTCTTCAAGAGGAAGTACCCATTCTCACTGAGGAGAAACGAGAAGACAAAACGGCTATTGTGGCAGTAGATGCATGGAAACATGCAGATTTCTTATGTCGTAATTATATCCTTAATGGGTTAGACAACATATTATATAATGTGTACAGTTCTACGAAAAGTGCTAAGGCAATGTGGGAGTCATTAGACAAGAAGTACAAGACTGAAGATGTTGGAACGAAGAAATTCGCGGTTGGCAAATTTTTGGACTTCAAAATGTTGGACTCAAAGACAGTAATCAATCAAATTCAAGAACTCCAAGTTATCCTCCATGATATTCATGCAGAAGACATGACTTTAAGTGAGTCTTTCTAGGTGGCAACAATAATGGAAAAATTATCACCTTCCTAGAAGGATTTTAGGAACTACTTAAAGAATAAGATAAAGGAGATGAACATGGAAGACTTGATTATGAGGTTAAGGATTGAAGAGGACAACTGTGCTTTTGTAAAGAAAATCGGGGTCATGGCATGGAAGCCAAAGTCAATGTTGTGGGATAAGGGCATAAAAGTAATAACTTCAATAACAAGAAGAGGAAGCATCCTATTGGACAGTTGAACAATGACTCTAACAAGGCCAAATTCAAGGGCAAGTACTATGTGTGTGACTAGGTGGGCCACAAGGTTAAGGATTGTCGCAAACGAAAAAAATAAGATGATTCCAAGAAGAAGAATGCACAAGCCCACATGACTGAAGTGGATAATCTCTTCACCAATGTGAAGGACATCAACCTTTCTACTGTAATTTCGGAAGTAAACATGGTCATGAACACTAGAGAATGGTGGGTGGACACCAGGGCTACTCGTCATGTGTGTTCAAAATGTCACGACCCGGATTTTTAAAACCATTTTTAAATAGCACGAATGGTAAGTAGTGATGAATTTTTTTTCTTGTATACAAAATGAACCATTCGATTAAATATCCAGGCCATGGTAACTGGGGTTCACAAATACAGATATCAAATCATATGATATTTACATGTAACAAAATTTCAACAATAGTTCATCCATCTAAGTACAAGTCCGTCATCCGTCTGAAAATAAATAACATGTTGACTCTCACGCTAAAGGTACATTTACATACCGGAGTTGTAGAAACACAAAATCTTCTTCTTGTGCTTGCCTTTCTTGGTCTCACTTGTCGTTGCCTGGAGAATCTGCACCCAGCCAAACGAAGCAACCACAGCAACAACAACAATGAAATCTCTCCACCTTCGTGAGAAGAGCTTCCAAAGGACAAAAGGTTTTATTAATATTTTTTGGATTGAGCCAACATCACCTGATGTTAGTTGCCTATATACTCATTAGACATCTCCAATGTTTCCAACAAGATTGGATTTAGACGTAGTTCTGCCTAAAAACTACTCTATCCTACGAATCATAGCATCACACATGCAATGCTTAGGTATTTTAACCAACCTATATTTTAGTAAATCCTTTAATTGTTCCACTTGTCTAATTAACAAGCAATAATAAATAATGTTATTAATTATTTCACATCCCTTGTTCGATAATTAAAACTATCAAATCTATAACTTAGAGATGTCTCGCCCGTCGAGAAACTTCCAAACATAGTACTTTAACCTTGGAGTAGACTGCTTAATAGCAGCTTGACCTAAATCCCCAGGGCTCTCAATAGCCTACCATGAATCTGGAGAAGAAGATCCCAACTGTGCTCATGGACACAGATTAATGAGAAGCACAAGCCTTCCATGATGCTCATACAACTCCACTTTTCGTACGTTCTAAATAGTCCTTTGAAGACCTGCAGGAGACCTGTGGTAAAGACCATCTGGTCAATACCCAAATGGTCGTGGCCATGAAGAAGCATATCACAATCTCCAGCATCCCAACTCTAGGAGAAAATGTCTCATAAGACATTACTAATATATTCAGAGAAGCCTCAGGTCCTTATGACCATTGACTTTCCCAAACATATGAAACTTAGACTAGATTATTTCCATCTAGTCAAGTATCCACTCAACTATTTGGGTCCTCTTCACCTTGTGAATCAGCCCACTAAATAGCTCATCCATTGAGCTATGACTCAGAGAACATCCCATAACTATCCTTGGTTCATTAACCAAGGTAAAATTCTATGTCAGGGTCCCGTTCACTCTAGGAACCGGTCCCAAACCCTATTAAGGGTATTTTAATATTTATCTTGATCAGATGTTCTCCCCCCAATCCATGGTAACCCATGTCTCTTGATTAAACTTCATTAATCTTAAGTTACCGATATAAATTAAAGCATCAATAATAAAAATATGCATCGGCATAATCAACATAAATTACATGCATTTACACTAGTGCATAAATAATAAACGAAGGCCCATTGTACTCATTTGCAGGGCTAGGGTTTAACTAGTTAAAGCCCAAGAGTGTAAACAACTCTAACACATATATAACACTTTGGTCGTTTGATGTACTCGTTTGCAGACACTTACAATACGTTGCCTTAAACCTTGAGAATTAAGGTTCTTCCCCTTGTTTCCCATGACACTATGACCTGATAAGGTCTTCATGACACTTACTAGTTACACCCCTTCTATTTGAATCCATTTAACATCACTATAGCATACCCTAACGCTTGATAGTTAGGTTATCCGTTTCCGCAAAATAGAACATATTGCCCCTTAAGGGCATTAGGGTAATTCTACCCCTTGGGGTATGCTACCCTCCCTTAGGTCCTTTGATCATCTCACTACCCTTTTATTTATTTTAAGTCGTAACCTTCTCAAGAGGCTCCACTCTCAAACTGACCCGCGCTTCTATTCACACAAATGTGGGCAGATCTATTCAAAGGGTATTTCTGTTATTTGGTTTAAAGCCTTATTGACATCCAATGAGTCCAAAATTAAAATCAAGGGTACTACTTGACTTCATGGACTCTATATAATTTTCCTGGCATATGATGGGGTCGTGAACCCCTTGAACCGACACAGGTTTTGACTAACAATTTAATATAAACCCTAAGGGAAAAAGGGTCAATTAACCACTAATTGGGATTTTTACTCACTAAGTGGTTTGGCCTATAATTAGGTTACACATTAAACTCTCACTGAGAATTTTCTCAATTTTTAGATCAACTCATAGACCCATGAACCGGAGCCTCTAAATCGGGTAAGTGATTTTCACACAATGATTTAACTATAAGGGGTAAAAGGGTCATTTTATAGTCTCTGAGATTTTTTACTAGCTTGAAACTTGGGCAGGATACTCCCACACTTCTTAGGGTCTTTTATTATTTTTCTAGAATATTTTTGACATCTTACCTCCCATGAACTGGATCCGGTTCGATTCCCCTTTTTTTTAGACCGACCCAACCGGGTTGGTGTGGGTCGATGTCCTGCAATGCGGGTCATCTTCCGTACGTCCGTCCAGAGGCGTATTTGTCTCTGGTGGTACTGCTACTTTCCACCACTACCAGGTGGCGGTCTGGGGTCCCCTGGATCGCTGCCAGGCGGCGATCACAATGGGCCTGGCCCCCGTCGCTGTCCAGTGGCCGGCAAAGTTGCCCCATTTAATCATTTGTTTTGTTCTACTGTAGATCAACAAAGATCGCCGTCCACTCACCACGGCCTGGCGAGAGACTGGATCAATCAGACCACCATTGCACGGCGAGTCCGGATGCCTAGATCCCCTCGCTGGCTGTCAACGGCTGTGAACCAGGGCCCCAATCGTTCCCCATTGTATTTTTATTTTTTTACATACTGTAACGACCCAGTGGCAGCCGATCCACTGCTGCCATGGCAGCCGGAGCTAGGGCCGCCGTGGCTAAAGCTAGAGCCATTGTGGCCAGGGCCAGGCCACCACTCTTCCGGCGATCAATTACTATTCACAAAATTCTATGAACAGAAATTGCAGAGATCAAAATAAATTTCATTAAGATCAATTAACAACTTCTCTACAAGTGTCTATTTGAAATCTTACCTCTAAGGTCGAGTTGTCATCAATCCAAGGCCGCCAACGCTTCACCGAAAAATTCTAATGGTAGCTCGTCCTCCGTCAAAAAGCTCCCCCCAAAAGCCCTAATTCTCTATTTTTATAGGCATGAGATTAGGGCTCCTAATCCCATGAGAATTTGGGTTAAAAACTCTTCAATTCAGCAACCAAATTTGGCCCCAAAAACACAAATTCAGAATACTAATTGATTGGGCCTGTATAGTGACTTAAAAGAAAAATTTGCACGTCCAATTCGGGTAAATGGGCCTTGCATGATATGTTTAGCTTCGAACTGTCGTATTTCCCTCATCTAAACTCCAATTCACACGTTCTTGGTGGCGTTTCAAAGCTCTTTCTATCTACTTTCCATCCATATTAATTTTAGCGAACAATTCCAAGCATTGATTAATTTATTCCAATAAGAAGGTCAAGCGGTCTAGCACCCATATTTCTCGTGGTCAACTTCGGGAATTTAGAAAATTCCCAGATGTTACAAAAACAGGAAGATGTTCTCCACTTATCAACCCATGGAAAATAGTGAACAACTATTTATGGGCAACTCTTCTACCACATCTCAGCCCCAAATCCTTTTCATTATAATGTTGAATTGGTTAGTTCATCTTAGCATGAGTCTGAGTCCTTGTCATGTTGATTATTCTAATGCTTACATTTATTATAGTTGTATTAAGTTATATCAATAAATTAAGGTTAATAAAGAATAATCAAGAGATTTTGATTGTCTTTGGATTGGGGGAAGAACACCTAATCAAGATAATGACTAAAATACCCTCTTTAGGGTTGGGACCAGTTCATGGATTGAACAGGGCCCTGACATAGAATTTTACCTTGGTTAATGAACCGATGGTAGTTATGGGATGTTCTTAGAGTCAAAGTTTAAGCTCAGAGTAATAGCCACGACTGATATCTAGACCTTCTTGGTCTCCATTTCTTCGGAACGATGGATCCCTGCAAATGTGCAAACCAGGTTTTTGAGCATCATGGAAGGCTCATCTACCTCCGGCCAGTGTGTCTATGAGCATAGCTAATACCTACATCTCTAGGCCCATGATTGATCCAAGTGGATCTCTAGAGATGCTAGGATTTCTGATAATAGCCATGACAGTAATCTTTTAGACCTTAATGGTCTCCATTTCTTCGGGACAATGGATCCCTGCAAATTGCAAACCAGGTTTTTGAGCATCATGGAAGGCTCATCTACCTCCAGCCAGTGTGTCCATGAGCACAGCAGGTACCTACATCTCTAGGCCCATGGCTGATCCAAGTGGATCTCTAGAGATGCTAGGATTTCTGTTAGCATACAGTTACTCCTTTGAGTGGGAGTCAGTATTTGTAGGTAACAGTTAGTGCATTGTTTCCTAAACGGTGTCCATTATTTTGTGCATTGTGTTGGTCTTTATTGGTTAAAGGTCAGCCCATGTTTTTGAGCTATGTTATATTCAGTGCTCTGTATATTACTTATATGTGTCACTGTATATTGATGTTCTGCATGTTGGACTCTTATGTTAGGAGATTTCTCGATGGGCGAGTTGTCTCTAAGTGAATACAGATTTGTTAATGTTAATTATCGAACAATGGTTTGAGAGATAATTAATAACATTATTTGATATTGCTTGTTAATTAGACAAGTAGAATGATTAAAGGGCTTGCATTAAATGTAAGTTTCTTTAAACATACCTTAACATTGCATGTGTGATGCTATGCTTCTTAGTATAGTGTAGTTTTAGGCAGAACTACGTTTGAATCCGTTCTTGTTGGAAACATTGGAGATGTTGTCTAATGAGTACGTAGGCAACTAACATAGGGTGATGTTGGTCTTCAAGAGAAGAATTTCCATAAGGACAAAAGATTATGTAGGCCAACATAAGATGAGTTGTTCTTATTGAATTTTGAGACATGTAATAATATCATATGATTTGATATTCGTATTTTTGAACCCTAGTTATCATGACCTGGATATTTAATTGAATGATTTATTTTGTATTTAAAGGAAAAAAATATTTGTGAGTACCGTTCATATGATTTTAGAAAGCCTTTTAAAAATCCGAGTTGTGACAGGCAATAAATAGTGAAATTGAATCTATTATGCAAAATCATACTTGGGAGTTGGTGGACCTACCACTAGGGAGTAAACCTCTTGGATATAAATGGATATTTAAGAGGAAGATAAAGGTTGATGGATCAATTGACAAATATAAAGCTAGACTTGTTATCAAAGGATACAAACAAAAGGAAAGTCAAGGTTATTTTGATACATATTCACCAGTCACAAGGATAACATCAATTAGGATGTTAATAGTTATTGCTGCTTTGTATAATCTTGAAATATATCAAATGGATGTGAAAACCGCATTCTTGAATGGTGACTTGAATGAGGAATATATCTGCAATAACCTGAAGGGTTTGTTGTCATGGGTCAAGAAAACAAAGTGTGCAGACCTGTTAAATCTCTCTATGGGCTTAAACAAGAATCTAAGCAATGACATAAAAAATTTGACAAAATGATGATGTCAAATGGATTCAAAATCAATGAATGTGACAAATGTGTTTATGTCAAATAAAGACTTGATGACTATGTTATTGTATGCTTATATGTGGATGATATACTCATTATTGGTAGCAATGATAATATCATGAAAGCTACTAAGAAGATGTTAAATAAACAATTTGACATGAAGGATATTGGTGTTGCAAATGTCATAGTAGGGATGAAAATTACTAGAACATCTGATGAATATGTATTATCTCAATCTCATTACATTGAGAAAATCCTAGAGAAATTCAATAAGAATGCTAAGTCTAGTGAGAACACCTGTGGAAGTGACATTGCACTTAAGCAAAAACATGGGTGAGAGTTTATCACAACTTCAATATTATCAAATTATTGGAAGTCTCAATTATATCATGAATTGTACGAGACCAAACATAACATACTTAGTGAGTAAACTGAGTAGAATTAATAGCAACCCAGGGACATACCACTGGAAGGCTGTAGTTAGGGTTCTTAGATATCTAATGTACACCTTGAGGGACTGCACTATACAAGGTATCTAGAAGTATTAGAAGGTTACTATAATGTAAACTAGATATCTGATACAAAAGACTCAAAATCCACAAGTAGATATGTCTTTACTCTTGGAAGTGCTGCAGTGTCTTGAAAATCTTCTAAATAAACGTGCATAGCAAGGTCCACCATGGAATATGAATTCATTTACTTGATAGAGAAGGCGAAGAGGCTAAGTGGCTTTGTAATGTTTTAGATGATATTCCTGTGTGGGGGAAACTTGTGCCACCTATATACATCTATTGTGCTAGTCAATCGGCTATAGGAAGAGCACAAAGTAACTTGTATAATGGTAAGTCTTGACATATACGTTGGAGACATAATACCATAAAACAATTGCTCTCTAGTGGAATAATGTCCATTAAGTATGTTAGGTTAAAAGGAAATATTGCAGATCCGCTTACTAAGGGTTTGACCAAAGAATAAGTGAGCAGTTCATTGTGGGGAATGGGCTTGAAGCCTATACATTAAGAGTCACCATAATGACAACCCAAACTAGTTGATTAGAGATCCCAAGATCTAGGTTCAAAGGGACAACTGAATTGTGGGGTATTCAAGAAGAATCACTATTGAGATAAAACCTCATCCCCATTCCTATGATGAGGTAGTGATGCCTGCAAAGTGAATCAAGATAAGCTTTGCTTTTAATGGTTCTCATAGCTTGAATTATTTCGAGTGGGGTATTGCGGGATACTCCTAATGAGAATCACCTATATGAATGTGAAGGGGCCGCTTCTATGAGGATTTTAAGGCTAAATCTTCAAGAGCACTCATGAAAACTAGGTTTGTTCAGGGCTGAAATGAACACAATCATGAGAACCACAGTGCATCTGAGAAGTGATTGTGTGAATTCTATTGTCTTGGTTTACACAAACGGCTGAACAGTTCAAGACATCACGTTCACTTATTAGCCAGTAGACCCGATAGTTTTCATAAAGGAAGGTTCAAAGCCAAAAGCTACATTTTCCCCATGCATGGTCTTTTCAATATTTACTTTCACAGTTTATTTGCATTGTTTTACATAGTTATCCAACCAAATCTCATTCATGTGGGAGATTGTTAGAAGTGGGCATTATATTTAATGGGTTAAGCCCATATCATTAAGGTGGGTATAATATTTACATGGGTTAAGCCCATAATATTTATGTGGGTCAAGCCCATATGGTAGAGAGCCCAAGCCCACTTTGTATTGAATGAAAATCACACATGTGAATTGGTTGAAGAAGTGAATAGTCCCACATCACCTAGAAGAAGGTGATGGTGTTGGTATATAAGGCATAAGTTTGGCCTTTCAAATTAGGCCCTTGGGCCAACCCACTTTTGTGGGGGAGAGACATGTTTGACCCATGCACCTAGGTGGGCTAACCCACAAGTGCGTGAGTGTTGCCAGCTCAGCTTGGTTCGCACGGACGGTCCCCAGGCCGGGCCGGGCCTAGTTGGGTTGGATCAAGATAATTATTTTTGGGACAAATTCATTTGGTTTCGTTTTCTCTTAACCCAACTTCATTTTTTTTGTTTTCTATTTATTTGGTTTGGATTCTATTTAACCAAAACAGGCCCTGTTTGATTTCACTAAAGAAGGTGTTCGTTAACGGATGGACACATCCGTTTGAATAAGAAAGGTTGTCTTCAATGGGATTTCCTATAAAATCATGGAAAATAATTTCTGCATAAATCCAATTCTAGATTTCTGTCCATTTTCCTTTATGTGATAGCATACATACTATGGTTCACTGCATGTACTGTGTTGGAGGTCCTCCTACAGTATGTGATTGATCATCTTATCCTAGGAGGCAGATGCCCAAGAGTCCTAAGCACCATTAAGGAGGGTGAATTATGTCTTAAGGACAGAGCGATTTGCTTGATTCGATCATAAATCTTCGAGTAAGTTTTTTCATCACCATATTTGCAAAGGTACGAAAATAACAATAGTTACTGGGTGTCCCCTTGAAACCTGGTCATGTGATAGCAAGGTATCATGTGAGGCCCCTATGAACTATGCTTGGACCCCTATGTACGTTAGTCATGGGGCACGATAGGAAAAAAAATTTCCTAAGATTTTCTACTTCCTTAATTACTCTGTTGTAATGGACAATATCTTAGTAGACATATAAAGGTATAATAACTTGGAGGCATCCTTTCACCAAACTTGTTGTTCTTGTTCTTGCATAGTTGCTTGGCCTGCATCTAGATCGACATCCACCAGCAGTTCTTGACCAATTGACTCTTGTTGGTTCTTCCTGGAAGGTGTTGGAAAATCATTTATCATATTCAGTGACGAAACATGGATATTTGAAAAGGACTATTTGAAGTAACCAAGTACATGAAGTGTGGGCAATGATTGTTACCTGTTGCCCCAACGGGATTGGAGTTCAAGTTTTGGGAGCTGTTTGTTCTTCATGAATGATGTTGCCTTGATGACTATAGTAGATGGTTCGACCACCTCAAGCTGGAGCTTTTCCCATTTCATTTGGAACATGTCATGTGTTGCAGACATTTTTAATTTAATGAAAACTGAGAAGAAGGACATCCAAATCGAATAAAAAAATTAATTTTACAATTTTGTATCGCTGATGGGTATCATCTCTCCCTCTCTCTCTCTCTCTCTCACAGACTGATGTGCCCGATGCGGGCACGATCGGTACCTAGGAGAATTGCGTAGGGAAAGGGAAGAAGTATTGAAGAAAGGGGAGGAACTGGAAATCTCAATTTGCATAACTCCAACCAAAAGTCAAGGCCGCCCCATATAGGAGACGACCCCTCCTAGGGAACTGAACCAGCTGAACCAAACCGGTCCGGTTCTTACAATATAACCCAATTAGTGGGTCGGCTATCCCATGCCACTAATTGAACCAACACAGTACAATAATAAAATACTACAATAACAATTAAATAGTTCAATGCAAGAAAGTAATAAAAAGAGAGTCTGATCATCGTGCACAATCGTACACAACACTCCACCATGCTTTCGCTAATCACCTTATCCGCAAGGTGACCATGTTGGATAACGAGCCAAGAAATCGTCCTCAGACATTCACGTAGCATCCTCCAACGGCTGACCCCGCCATGAAACCAGAACCTTAGTAACAATGCGACCTGAACAATGAACCCGCCTCTTCTCAAGCAAAGACACAGGGGCCGGGGTCAGAGGGCGGAACAGGACCCATCAAAGATGGAGGTGGAGCATCCACAGCCAACGTCCGGTCACCCACAAACCTACGAAGACGGGACACATGGAACACAAGATGGACCAAGTAGTCAGGCAGCAAGGCGAGGTGGTAAGCAACCGGACCAATGCGCGCCTCCACAGGATAAGGACCATGGAACAGAGGGGCGAGCTTGGAATGCTTGGGCTGAAACAAAGAAGTCTGGCACTGTGGTAAAATAGAGACATAAACCAAGTCACCCACTTGGAACTCCCGATCAGTACAATGGCCATCATATAATTGTTTCATCTAGTTCTGAGCCTCAGCCAAATTCATCTGACGCAAGACCTCATCACGAGTTTGGAGCATATAATCCACCTCAGCCACAGAAGAGCGATGAGGGACATAAGACAAAATTGTAGGTGGGGGTTGGCCATACAACACCTCAAAAGGAGTGAAGTCTGCACGCGTGTGATACACAGTGTTATAGGACCACTCCACCCATGGAAGAAGCTGAAGCCAACGGCGAGGCTGCGTCATTGTAAAGCACCGCAGGTGCTGCTCCAGATAACAATTAACCACTTCTAACTGCCCATCTGTCTACGAGTGATAAGCAGTGCTCATATGAAGTGACATACCTTGTAAAGCAAAGAACTCCTGCCAAAACTGAGAAAGGAAGATACGATCACGATCAGAAACAATGGTGCGCGGCATACCATGAAGGTTTGCCACCTCCCGGACATACAGGTCAGCCACAGTCTTAGCAGTGAAAGGATGTCCCAACACACAGAAATGAGCATACTTAGACAGACGGTCGACCACCACCATTACACCAACTTACCCTGCACTAGTGGCAAGGCCTCAACGAAGTCCATCGATATATCCTCCCATACTTTATCAGGAATGGGCAGGGGTTGGAGCAACCCGGTGGGAGAAGTGGTAGCTGCCTTGGTGCGCTGGCAAATATCACAAGCGGTCACATACTCATGCACAGCCTGACGAACCCCCAACCATAAGAAACTCTGGCTGACCCTCTTATAGGTGCGGAAAGTCCCCTCATGACCGGCCACTGGAGAATCATGGAAATACGATATAATGCAGCGGCGAAGATCAGCGACATCAGGAACCCACAACCGATCCTTCCAAAACAAGAGACCATCCTGCCAAGTATAAAATGGATGGGTTGTAGGATCAGTATGGAGGGCAACGATCAAAGTTTGCGTCGAAGCATCACTACGGTAGACCAGCTTCAACTCCTCAATAAATGGACATGATAACGTGGAGAGGGTCAAGCATGAACCCGGGGCAGGTATGTGAGAGAGAGCGTTAGCCATTGTGTTCTCTCCCCTTCTTATAAATAACTTCATAATCATAACCCAGAAGTTTACTGACCCACCGCTGCTGAGATGGAGTGGACACCCACTATTCGAAGAAATACTTCAGTGGCTGATGGTCAGTGTGAATCAGGAACCGATGACCCAATAGATACGGCCACTACTTGGTAACCACATGGATGATGGCCAACATTTCCTTCTCATATACGGACAAGGATAAGGGTCGGCCTGCTAGAGCCTTGCTGAAATGGGCCATAGGATGCTCGTCCTGTAACAGAACCGTCCCTAGGCCAGTGTCTGAGGCGTCCGTCTCGACCACAAATGGATGGCTGAAATTAGGCAGAATCAAGACTGGGGCAGAGGCCATGGCCTGCTTCAGCCCCTCAAAGGCCTCTTGTGCATCCACAGTCCAATCAAATGCGCCCCATTTGAGCAGCGCTGTCAGAGGTTGAGCCAACTCCCCATATTGACTAATGAACCGTTGATAGTACCCGATGAGACCTAAAAAACCACGGAGCGCCCGAACACATTTGGGGATAGGCCAAGACAGCATGGCGGCCACCTTGGCTGGGTTGGTGGCGACACCATTCCCCGATATAATGTGGCTTAAGTAATCCACCTGCTGCCAAAAGAGCACTTGAATGCTTAAGAAATAAGGAATTGTCACGTAAAATAGAGAAGACTGACCTGAGGTGTGCCAAGTGCTCTGTCCAGGACCTGCTGTACACCAGAATATCATCGAAGAATACCAATATATAATGGCATAGGAAGGGTCGAAAGAGGTCGTTCATGAGGCATTGAAATGTGGAGGGGGCATTAGTCAATCCAAACGGCATAACCAGGAACTTGAAATGGCCGTCGTAAGTCCAAAAGGCAGTCTTGTGCACATCGGTGGCATTCATGAGGATTTGATGATAGCCAGAATGCAGGTCGAGCTTACTAAACACTGTAGCGCCTATCAACTCATCGAGCAACTCCTCAATCACTGGGATTGGATACTTGTCTTTCACAATGACGGCATTGAGGGCGCGGTAGTCAACACAGAAATGCCATGTACCGTCCTTCCGCACGAGTAACACCGGCAACGAGTAGGAACTTGTACTGGGCCTGATGATCCCCGCCTGAAGCATATCTTCCACCAACCGCTCGATCTCTGCTTTCTGGATATGTGGGTACCGATAAGGATGCACATTGGTTGGGGCTGTTCCAGGTGTGATAGGAATTTGATGATCATGAGAGCGGGTAGGAGGAAGACCTTGCGTCTCAGCGAATTAGTCCTGGTGATCTGTCAATAACTCCTGGAGGTTGGTCGGCATGCTGTCCTGAGACACCTCAAGGGCTGCACACTGCCGCAACAGGAGCCCTTGGGGAGCGAACAGGAACAAAGTGCTCAAAGGAAGGGTGGAGACAAGAGTGCCCGGCCTAGAGCCTTCCAACTGAATGCGCTGCCCGAGCTCAAAGCTGCCCGAGCTCAAAGTCCATCCACATCTCCCGAAAGTTCCAAACGACATCGCCGAGCTCCTGTAGCCACTGCACACCTAACACAACGTCCGCCCCTTTTGTAGGTAACGGGAAGAGATCGGTGATGAATGAGTGGCCTTGGACAGACAAAGTGACCTGTGCACACACCCCATTGCTCCGGAGGTGCTTTCCATCTCCAATCAGTACGTCAAAGGGCTTTGAGTCCAATACAAAACAACCAAGCCCGTGGGCGACCCTATCATTAATAAAATTGTGAGTAGAACCACTGTCAATTAGGATAGCTACCTGTTGGCGCTTGAGGAACCCCTGGACGCACATCGTGTGAGGAGTAAAGGCCCCTGAAAATGCATGCACTGATATCTCAGGTAAGACCTCTTCATTCGCGGACGAGGCAGAGCCATCAGAACCCTCTTCCACGTTGTCAATCTTCCACTAGAAGATTGCCCTTAACAACACAGCGGTGCCTGGGAACAAATTTCTCGTCACATCTAAAGCATAACCCCTTCGAACAACATTCCTCCATTTGAGCCAGTGTAAGACGTCGTACAATCGGACCTGCAGGAGTGGGCGGCTGGTTCGGCGGCCGGTTGCAGAACTGCTGGGGGCCGTGGGCAAGGGATTGGTGCTAGGAACAGACTGAGCCAATGGTCTAAGCCGCCCTCCTCTGTGCTGTCTGGCCAGTTTTTCCTCTTCGATGCTAGCATGGTGCACCACGTCCCGCATGTTGGCACACGAAAAGTGCCGCATCTCTTCCAAAATTTTGGGTTTGAGGCCGCACTTGAAGGTACCCATCAAGGCAGCTACCGGCCAATTGGGTAGCCGATTGGCCACCTTCATGAATTCAGTGTAATATGCACAGACGGTGGTAGTCTGGCGCAGGGATGATAGCATCTCATTAAAATCCTGGAACTCATTAGGCCCAAACTGAATGCAGAGTTCGTCAAAAAAGGCCGCCCATGTAGGGTAGCGCACCTCCTTCTCAAAGCTCTAGAACCACACAGATGCGTCGCCATCAAGGTGGAAGGCTGCGATGCGCAAGCGCTCAGCCTCTGAATTAGTTCCTTGGTAGGCGAAATTTTTTTTAGCCTTATACAACTACTCCACCGGATCGTCATCCCCGTTGTAGCGAGGGAACTGCAGGCGAGCAAGGCGAGGTTCAACACCCCCTCATTGTCCCCCACCATGCCTAGGATACTCGTCTCACTCCTCTTCAGCGTCCTGGAACTGGTTAGGATGGGGCGGCATCATAGGAGCATTTTCATGAATACCTGGCGTGCCTCGCATGTTCCAGGTCTGGCGTCTTCCTCCCAACGCTATCTAGCCAGCGCCATAGCACGTAGAGTAGGGCAACACTCCTATGTTGACGTCGGCTGGCACTGGGGGGTCCGGGAGGGTTTGCTCTAGAGGCTGTGAGGGCCTGCCCTTCTCCTTAGTAGCAGCGACTAGTACAGGCAGAATAGGAGTGACGCGCGCTGCCAGGGTGGCCTGTTGTACCTTCACGCTGGCGAGGTCTGTAGTAAGGGCTTGCACCGCCATGATAAGCTCTAACAGCTTGGCATCGCTGACCGTGGAATTGGCCTTCAGGCTGTCTGCTGATGATGGCTCTGGTGCCTCCTTCTTTGAAGGCGCCTCCTGCACAGCAACCTGTTTGCCACGAGCCATGGCTGGAGATTGCAAGAGCTCCAATACCAATGATGTGCCCGATGCTGGAACGATTGGTGCCTAGGAGAATTGCGCAGGGAAAGGGAAGAAGTATTGAAGAAAGGGGAGGAACTGGAAATCTCAATTTGCATAACTCCAACCAAAAGTCAGGGCCGCCCCATATAGGAAACAACCCTCCTAGGGAACCAAACCAGCTGAACTAGACCGGTCCGGTTCTTACAATATAACCCAGTTAGTGGGTCGGCTATCCCAGGCCACTAACTGAACCAACACAGTACGATAATAAAATACTACAATAACAATTAAATAGTTCAATGCAAGAATGTAATAAAAAGAGAGTCTGATCATCGTGCACAATCGTGCACAACACAGACACTTGGTTTTGATTGAGTAACGAGTATAAAAATGAAATGAACATACCAATGCAATGAGCAAGAACATTCATCACTTCGGAGGAGGGAAGATAATATCCATTAGGTCTTAAGAGAAAGAATTGTTGGATCATGATATGGGCTCAAACCCATTTGGTCTACATTTGTTCATAGTTCAATGAGTCGGGATAGGCCACAGGGTCTAAGGATAGCACGGTTGGTTGCACCAATACCACATGAACTATTGTGACACATATTCTCTTAGGACCTATATCTGTCACGTATGCACATTAGGCATTTGACTAGGATGCACATATTCACTTTGTGGGGCTCAACTCTTAAATTAGTGTTGATGATCGAACCCGTGGTTTGTGAAGGGTCGACCCTGTTATGGGTTTGTCCGTGTTTAGGGGCCCAGACCTCCATGGGCTCAGAGAAATAGAGCCCAATCCCATTGTGTCAAGCCCTCTACGTTAATCTGGTGGAATTCAGATTGGAGGCTCATTTATTGAGCCCATGTAGGGTAAGGATTTGAGATAAGAGTATAAAAATAGACCTAAAGAGAGAGGGGACTGAATTAGACACATCCCCCTCCTATTTTCTCTCCCCCATCACACCCCCTCTCCTCTTGCATTTTCTCATCTCTCCTCTTGCTTGTTGCACGGTGAAATAAGAAGAGAAAAGGGGATGACTGCCCCCCCTCTCCTCTCCCTTGTCGATCTCCTCTCTTGACAATCTTCTTGGGGATTATGGCATCACATCCCCTCTCCTCTTGATTTTTCTCCTCTCCCCTCTTGCTTGTTGCACAGAGAAATAAGAAGAGAAAAAGGGTTGGTCTCCCCCTCTCTTCTCTCCCTTGTCGATCTCCTCTCTTGGCAATCTTTTTTGGGATTGTAGCATCACAAAGAGGCTTCAAGGCAAGGGCTAGGGTACTTCATCAAGGGGACTCTACAATCCAAAGAAAGAATTTAGAGGGTTCAACACATAGTTAAAAGTAATCCCCTTCTACCTTAATTGAATTGTTATTGAATTGATCTATCAGGCATTGGAGTGAAGGATTAAAGCGTCCAGCGGTTGATCAGCCTCAAAGATCAGTTTGTATTACTCCTTTACTCAATTCTACTTGATTAATTGCCTCATATATGTGATTATTAATTATGAATGGTTTGCCTATATAAATGTATAGAGATTTATGTTTGAAGATTTCTTTTAGAAAAAAACTAGGGTAACCACATACCCAACTTTGACTGAATTGACCCAAGGAGGGTTGGGGCATATATTTTTAATCTTTATAATAAATAGGGTCAAATTATAACCCAACTTAATTTAAGTGCAAGTTAAAATTGACCAAACCCACTTGAACCTGATTCGACCCAACTTGATTCTTAGGACAACATCATATACTTAGTCACATCTCAAAAGGCTCAAAAGTGACAACATTATATACCTAGTCTCATCCTAGAAGGTATAAACACAATGATAACATTCATTCACTATAAACCCATTTTCATTAATCACCTTGTGAAAAGTGAAGTACTATTGCCTAAAGATTGTTTAAGGCCATACAATGATTTTATTAGCTTGAACATCTTGTGTTCCTCTCCAAGAACTACAAAACCCTCAGGTTGTTCCATATAAATTTCCTCCTCTAAATCTCCATTTAAGAAGGCAATCTATATCCATCTGGTGCAGCTCTAAATCAAAGTAAGCAAAGCTTAGAGACATCTGATTAAGTCAAAACTTGACATAAGTGAGTATGTCTCCTTAAAGTCCATCCCATACACTTGGGTGAACCCTTTGACTACTAATTTCATTTTCTACTTGTCTATTGACCCGCCTTGCTTAAGCTTATTTTTGAAGATCTATTTACACCCTATGATTTGATCTACTATCTCCCAAACCTTATTCTTTAGGATTGAATCTATTTCCTTCTAAATAACATTCTACCATTCTTGAGCGTATGGAAGACTTAAAGTTTTCTCAAGGGTAATTGGGTCATGTAGAGCAAGTTCATCTAATGTGACATTGTCTTCCCCTAACATTGTATAGAAGTCCTTAAACTGTGTTGAATGTCTTATTTCCCTTGATGCCCATTGTTCCTAGTTGGTTTGATTTTGACCTGATCTAATTACTTCCTTAGAGGTAGTACTAGGACAAGTCTCTTTTACTACCTAGAATAAATCTACTTTTTATTAGGTATTTTGGGACTTAATTCTTCTTCTAACCCCCACTGTCCCACCCGTGTGGTGAACCACAAATTTGTACCCCCTAGAGTTATCACAATAACCAATTAAGTTACATTTTATGGCCTTAGGGTCCATCTTAGACCTATGCTAATACGACCTTTATGTGTGCCATGGGCCCCCACTCTCTAAGATGTCCTAAACTTGGGCGTCGACCTGTCCATAGCTTATAAGGTGTTCGTTGGACTACCTTTGTGGATACACGATTAAGGATGTACATGGCGGTGTCTAAAGCCTCACCCCAAAAATTGGTTCCTACTTCAGAGTGATTTAACATGAATCTCACCATGTCCATAAGCATCCTATTACACCTTTCTACCACTCCATTTTGCTGTGGAGTGTAGGTGAGTGTGTATTGATGTTGTATTCCCTGATTCGTACAATGATCCTTAAACATATCAAAGGTGTACTTGTCACCCCCATTAGTCCTTAAGACTTTGAACTTTCTGCCTAACTGGATCTCTACCTCAGTATTAAATTCCTTGAATTTATTTAGGACATTAGATTTTTAATTTATTAGATACGTGTACCTTACCTGTCTCTTGAATAGTCATCTATAAAAGTTATAAAGTAGGTTATGCCTCTGTGGGTCTGAACATTCAGGGGCCCATAGATGTGTGAGTGAACTACCCCTATTAGTTAATTTGCCCTTTGACCCTTTTGGTAGGATTGCCTGCTCATCTTCCCTGATATGCAATCCTCACACATACATAAGTCTTTGAATATCATGGGTGATAACCTCACATTTGACATTCTATGTAACTTATATACATTAACATGTCACAAATGCATGTGCCAAAGTAATGCATCATCCATAGACAAGACAAAATACTCAGAAGAGGCTAATTCATTAGTAATAAATGGCTCAGAAACATCAAGACAAAATAGTCTATCAATTAAGGTAGTTGTAAATAAAATAGAGCCACACTTCCTCACTGTGGCTTTGTTCCCTTTAAATATGACCTCAAATCCATTCTTGGTAAGAATAGGGATGGAGATTATATTCCTCCTAATGGAGGGTGCAAATAGAACATCAATTAGGACTAGGGTTATCCCTTCCTTCAAAGGGATCCTATATGTCCCTACAACCTCACATCTTAGTATGTGTTGTTTCCAATGTATATCTTATTCTGTTAAGGGAGAAGATTGATCATCTTGCCCCTAGAACCCTTGTAGTATGACATATGGACTGTGGTTCTAGAGTCCAACCACCAAGTCTTCTCTTGACATCAGCAGTCATAACCTCAGAAACAATACAGACTATCTCTTTGTTCTTGCCCTTGCATAGACCTGCATGAGACTATGTATACTTGTTGTCCTTAAATTTTTTTAATATAAGTTTCAATTTGATTCTCTAAAGCTTTTAACATTAATAGAATTTAACAATGTAAAATTCTTCTAGACAGATTAACTTGTCCTTGTTGAATGCAATAAATGAATCACTTGGATGTAGGCAAGCTACACAAAGAAGTAATTTATTTGTAGCCTTTGTAAAGCGATTATTCAATTCTTGAAGTTTCATGTCTATGATTGTATAGAATAATTCAACATGATAGTACTATTCATTTGTGATTCCATAACTTTTTCTTCTAGATTGCCCCCGAGCTTCAAATATATCATCCATATTAGGGATGATAATATCATATTTTTGACAAACCAAAGAAACTTTTGATAACAAAGAGCCCTGCACGTCATCTTGCATTCTTTGTAACCTTTGTTTAGATATATTGGCGAGGCTCATTGCATTCATGATATCCTACTCTTTTCTATCTAATACTTGAGACAACTCACGTGTTACCCCTAAGATGCCTTTCATTAAATGTAAGCTAAAAATAAAATTTAAAGATTGCATTGCATCTAACAACTTACTAGCTTCAACCCTTTGATATGAACTTGAACCATCATCAAAATAATCTCAAACACATCAATAACAGAAGAAAAAATTAATATCAAACTCATCAATGTTCCATAGTGTGAGCTCCAACGTGTATTACTTGCTTGTTTGAGAGTAACCTCTTGATGCAAACCTTTTCCAATTAAAAGTTCTCTGGTACTTAATGCCTCAACAATTTTGCTAAATCTTATATCTCAAAGAGTATCACGACCTTACATGGCTCCTAACACATTCACCACATTGCTTACAATATTAAAATTAGAGCAATTTGAATATGATTTTTTGCCACAACAACTAATGTCAATTAAAATTGGTGAGAAAAACAATGGATATAAAATACAAACTGATTTATCCTTCATAATCAATGGTTTGAGGTGATTAAACTCACCTTGCATTTTACTAGCTTCATCATAACCTTGACCACGTAATCTTACTAGGCTCAATCCATGTTTAGAAAAAAGTGCTTCTGTTGCTACTTTTAAAGATACTACAGAAGTCTTTGAAACATTAATAATGACCAAATACCCCTCAATAACACATCCACGCTTATTTACATAGTGCATGCCACAACCATTTGTTCTTTAATTGATATATCACGAAACTCGAATTTCAAATTTTAAAATAGCTCAATATTAGTAGTTTCAATGGCAACAACTTTCACAATGTCTTTCTAGATATCTGGAGAAGACAATTTATCGTTATGTGGATCATTCTACAGTAAATTATTTTTTATTCCTTCATTATGATCAATGACAAAACTTCGAAAGTTCAAGATAATTTATAGGGTGAATTGGATTTTTTGATTTATCATGACCACGAAATGCCAAACGTTGTCAAAGGAGAAATTGAACACAATCAATAATTGCATTTAACAGAACCTTGTATTCTCTTTTGGCACAAACTGTTTGTCTCACAATAATTGTATGAAAGTGTTGTTTTCTATTTAACAAATTTTGACACTTCATCCAAGCTTGATTATTTGCACTATCATGGTATCCTACATGTTTTTGAAGTGTTTTTATCTTTCTCCTATTTGAAAATCTTGTAATTGTCAATGAATCCCCACCTACTTGATCTCTAGTGTTTGTATTAAAAGAATAGCAATACAAGTAAAAGGCAGCATCTTTTCCTATGCCATACTCCAACCTTGTTGGAAATTCATCAAACTAAGCTGGATTGAACCGCCGATATATACTTTCCAATGCTCATTTGGAGAAGATTATGATTTTGAGGTTGGCAAGGGCCATTTTGCATATAGGCTCTATAACCTTGATCTTGATCATTTGGATAATAGTCAGAAATTTTAATGCGTAATGCAAGATGAGCAGAAAGTTCATCTAAATCGACATCCATAAGATTTTTCTTTGGAGGAATTTTCATTGCATTAACATCTTCGTTTCCTTGCACAGTAGTGGGTAGCTCTATTGTTGATTTTCGAGAGAAATTTTTCGATGTTTTAGAGGTTAATGAAGTAGAATAAACCTAGAAAGAAATCCCTAATTAAACAAATTAAATTTGAGTAAGAATAACATAATTTATTCACAACTCATATAAAGCAATGCTCGTGGAAAAATTGTTTGAAGAGTTGTAGTAGGGTCAAGATAGACAAGATATGCACATGTCATACTTATCCACCCTTTAATGCAACTATAAAAAATAATATTCTTTGAATTTAAAATTTTTCAATGAAAGCTAAACTCACTAGGTTTAATATGAAAACAAGTTATTTGGGTCTCTCATTCATAAGAAAGACAATCAAATGGAAATAGAACTTCAGGTAAGGTGGATGGTGATAGTTTCTCATAGAATTATTTATTTAAAATGGAAAGACCTAATAATTTTTTAAAGGGAAAATTATTTAAATAATAATTAAAAAATTATTTACTGATTCAAACCATTTCCCAAAGTGGTATTGCTTTTTACCATGCAGGCGCCAGCTAAGCAGCTAGTGCCTGCGTGGCTTTTTTTAAAAAAACATTTATATGATTTCATCCTATAGATGGACGAAATCAAGTTTAAGTTGATTTCGTACTTCTAAAGGATGAAATCGGGTCATCGGTTTATAACAATAAACCTAATTTCATCCTTCTAAACGAAAAATTGCATCACTTAAGTGATTCGGCTCAAGGCTAAAGTTGATTTCGTCATTTTAAAGGACGAAATCGTAGTCTTCTTTATCCCGCTCCTGCTTCTCCACTCCAAATAATGCTCCCTATATTCTTTATGTTGTGCTCGATTTGCCCCACCACTATGTGTCATGTTTGAGCACCACCATCCCACCACCGTGGTTTGTGTTTGAGCACCACCACCGTGGTTTGTGTTTGAGCACCACCACCCCGTCGCCGTATGTCGTGTTTAAGGTTCGTGCCATAATTTCAATTTCGGCCCTTTCGGGAAATGGCTTCTTCCTCTTTCTAGTTTATGTCATAAAATGCAAAAATATGAATTGTATAGATAGGGAATTTATTGTTATACATCTAATTTTGGGTTGTGACTTTAGGATGTTATACATCTAACTTTTGGCCCCCCTATATTCACAGTTGCTATTTTTACTATGCATGAAAATTTTTTCATGTCAATTTGTTAGTTCCCAGCACGGCTTGTTTGTTGTGAATTTTTTTTTAACTATTGGGCTAAGTGGTATTTACATTTATACAATTGTTTCTCTATAATCATTTGCCTATTTTGACTCTCTAAATTTCTTTACTAGTGGGTACAAGCTGCTTTCAACATTGTATTGCGAGAAAAAAATTTAAGTTAGCTGATATTATATAGAGATATTGTTAGTAATAGTTCATAATTTATATCAATAGGGTAGATATAATATTTGAAGAAGTGTATGAGAATATTTGTTGTCTTCATTGGATAAGAGAAAAAATATGTGAAGAAGTGTATGATTATTGCTCGTTGATATATGAGGTAATTGCTTAATCTAATATTAATTGCTTAATCTAATTGTAGCCTCTTTGTTTTGAGATAATTACTTAATCTAATAGTAATTGCTTCATCTAATTTTGGCCTCTTAATTTTGAGATAATTACTTAATCTATTGTTTATGAATTAATTGAATAGAGATGGTAGCAGAAATGGTTAGATTTTTAATTAGTTATGACTGACGTACAGAAGGATTATTAATTAAGAAACCATCTATATATGATGGATATGAGATGCAAGTAGCTAGTAAGGCTGGGGGGGATCGAAGAAGATGGAAAATCACTACAAAATGCACTATTCCAACATATGGATCGAATTTGAGAGAAATATGTATAAATGATGATGCATCAATGTGTTTTATGTTTGACCTCTCACGTCACATAATTTGTTTCGACTTATTTCTCAAAAAAGAGGCTCGAGTGCCTAGTGGAAGGTAAAGTAGTTTACATAGGAGCTCTCATAGGAGCTCACATAGGAGTTCTCATAGGAGCTCACATAGGAGCTCTAAAAGAAATGTAAAGAATGAAAGACATATGCAAATGCCGGTGGACGATGAAGAAGGAAATTTATCTATGACAATAGCTTTAAATGAACGTCATAGGTCATCTGCCCCTACTTACAAAGGAAGTGGACCTAATTGGAGGTAAGGTCTATTAAGTTGTGAATTATTCTTTAATCTTATAATTATCAATAAAAATTAGGATGTTAAATTTTGAATTTTATATGTAATACGGAAGGCACACATCGCATGCACACGTGCCATTTAGCTTTGAATTGTCTCAAGGCGGTGCATGGTATGGAACTCAAAGTTTGATGGGCATTCATTACCCCTACACAGGTGTTGGTCATGCCGATGCTGGACCATTTAATCAAAGGTGAAATAAATATTCATTCATAAATGAATATTATATTTGTAGGCAAATGAAATTTAATACATATGCGATGTTCATATGTAGGGGTGCTTATGTCCAGGATGGAGATATTGATTGAAATGAGGCTAATGATGGTGAAAATACTATTGGCAAAGTAAGTGGACAAGATTCTGACATGAATGAAGAAGGGGTCAGAGGTGAAGAAAGTTCTCAACAAATGGTTGACAATGAGGGGGATGATGCGGTAGACAATGCTATTGTCACAAATGATATGAATGTGGATGATGAAGAGCCGCCATACTATGAAGTGGAGTCACTCTATACATACATCACAGATGAAGAGATAGATGCAGAAGTCAATTCTGCCATGGATATAGACCAACAAAACAAAGATGAGTTATATGTTGGTTGCATCTTTGAGAATAAAGAAGTATTTGTTATAGCCTTGTAGGAGTTTTCCATTCAAAATCATGTCGAATACAAGGTTGTACGAACAAATTTGTTAGAGTATACAGTGAAGTGCATTGATAGTACTTGCCCTTGGAGAGTTCATGGCTCAATAAAAAGGGTGGAGGGTACTTTAAATTGAAGACATACAAAGGTGAACAAACATGTTAGAATGCCTAGCTTAGCACAAATCATAGGTAGTGCAGTGCCTCCTTTATTTCGAAGCTTATAATGCCCTATCCAAGCCGAATTAACTCTCACACTAGGGGATATTATTCACAGAATGAAGGAGAAGTACCATGTTGATATATCCTATAAGAAAACATGGGCAGCAAGAAATATGACAATTAAGGCTATTTATGGGGATTGGGTGGAATCATATAAATTGTTGTCAATGTATCTAAGGGTGGTGCAAGAAATGAATCCTAACACCTACTACTGATTAGAGGATGATGAAGTACTTTGTGCAGATGGTGGCATATGTAGGAGATTTAAGTGGTTGTTTTGGGCATTTGGGCCGTCTATAGCAAGGTTTTGACATTACATCTCTGTGATTGGTGTTGATGTCACTCACTTATATGGCAGATATCCTAGTGCTCTTATGGCTGCAATGGCTACAGATGGAAATAGTAGGTTGTTTCTTCTAGCATTTGGGCTTGTCAGGAAGGAAGATGGAGACAATTGGAAATGGTTCTTAATAGAACTAAGGGATCATGTACTGATGGGCATGACGAACATCATCGTTATTTCAGATCGACATAAGGGGCTTCAGAAGGCCATGACTAAGGTTCTTCCTGAGCCTCTGTACCACCATTGTTATTGCATCTGTCACATAAAGGCAAATTTTAAGGAGTTCAAAAATGATATAATGACGGACTTGATTGGGGCAGCAACTTGTGCATTTATAGTAGAAACGTTTGATGCTAAAATGGACTTGATTGGTCAGGAGAGTCCTAGGGCAAAACATCTCCTCTTAGGAGGAGAATTGCATCGTTCACAGTGGTCTTTGGCCCATGATGGTTTTAGGACAATTGGCATGACAACTACAAATATGGCTGAAAGTTTAAATAGTGTCTTGAAGGGGGCACGAGGATTACCCATGAAGGCTTTAGTGTCAGCTATTTTTCATTGGGTCATAAAATTTTTCGTTCAACGATCTTCTCCCGCATCTGCCATGGCCACCCCCATATACTCCCAGAGTAGAAGAGATAATGAGAGAACAAACAAGAAAAATTGGGGAGTATATACTTAATAGGATCTACAATGGTCAGTATGAAGTGACATCAATTCATGGCTGGAAGGTTATGGTAAATGTGGTCATGCATACTTGTATATGCAACGTCTCTCAGATTTATGTTTATCCTTGCTCGCACCTTATTGCCGTGTGGGCAAAGCGGTGGGAGCTGATACAGGCATCACTATTTTATACATCTTCCACTTATAAAAATGTGTACTCAGCAGAATTTTATTCTCCTCGTGGTTAGGAGCATTGGGAGAGGGATATACCTTTTTGTTATACCCTTTGAGAGGAGCAAGGCAACCCAGTCGCCCACGGTCTGTTCGCATTAGGGATACAATGGACCGTAGAACTACGGAGGGAGATGGTAAAGGAGGATATAAATGCAGGAGGTGTAAACAAAGTGGGCACAATAGTAAATCATTTAGAAACCCTCATGTTGATTGGTAAACATATAATCAATATCTTTATGAGTTTTCTATTTTACATATGATTATATGTTCCTAACGATTGATGATATGCTCTTAATTGTCTGTAGATCATATGGATCATGTAGAGCCTTCTTATGGGCTAGGCCTGATTGATGATTTTGTACTCTACAACAAGAGTCACATAGGTTGGCTGCTATTTGGAGAGGAGAGGTATGATAACTTTTTTTTAAATTTTTTTTGTTTTATTGGAAGATCTAGTACGCAGGGTTATAATATTTAAATTTATTATAGAACCCCGTGTGCCTTGAGTGCACCGAACATTTTACATATCTCCGCCAGTGGCCCGTGGATGATTGTATGCTACCCTATATCGAGCAAGCGGGATTTGGGAATTTTATTCATCTATAGTACATCCGTCTCGATCAGCCTTTATTGACAGCTCTCATTGAGAGATGGAGGGAGACATAGACATTTCACCTGCCCTATAGAGAGATGTCCATCACTCTTATGGGTGTGACAATTTTGTTAGGTCTTCGCATCGATGGACATGCGGTGACGGGCACAATAGGAGGAGGTCATGCGGACATATTAGTTAGACTCCTTAGTAAAGCTCCTTCTACTACAGTGTTGCGTGGTAGCCGAATAAGCCTTTGATGGCTCTTACATGAGTTTCGTTAGCTCCCAGCCGATGCTATGGAAATAGTTATCAAGTAGCATGCACGGGCCTATCTATTACATTAACTTGGAGCAACAATATTTGCGGATACCAAGAGTAGCCATGTACACATGGTCTTTCTCTCCCTCCTTGCAAACTTCGACATGGTGGATGCTTATTCATGGGGCAGTGCTACTCTTGCATTTTTATACCGAGAATTAGGGAAAGCATGTCAGGTCATGACCTCGGGGATTGCAGGTTGTCTGACCCTTCTTCAGATAAATGAATTCGTAACTTTAAATATTTTTTTGCACGTATAATTCCTTTATTTATTTAAAAATTGTTATCATATTTTTTGACATAGCTATGGTCAAGGGAGCATTTACACATCGGACGACCAAGTGTTGAGATGGGTCACTTAGACAAGGGTGCTCCATTAGAAGCGAGGTAGGCTGTATTTATGTTTAACACTTAATTTTTTTAGCAAGAATATATATACATATGCTAAACTCATTTTTTAAATTTAACTTCTTAAGGTGGAATGTTTGGAAAAAGAGAACCAAAAATCCACAAGGAGTCCTTCGATTGTATAGAGGGGAGTTAGACCACCAGCGGTCATATCAGGTAATTTTATTGTGTGTTGAACTTTTTTGTAATAATTATAAGAAATTTTGTCGTTATTTAAACTAAATTATTTGTATATATTTTATAGGTTATTTGGCAGCTGTACTCACTGAAAGTATTGGCTGCGTTACCTGCTCTATGTACCGACAATCGAGTGGTGTGGCTATCTCAAACTCCGCTAATATGTTACGAGATTATAGAGATGTATGTGCTGGATCATGTAATGCTCCAATTTAACCGAGAACAAGGGGTCCCACATTCTACCATCAAGTTTGTCCATCTCATCACTCGATAGGGCCACCATATTACCATCTGGGCTTTACATCATTACTCGATGGGAGGATAGGAGAGCCACTATTATTAGAGGGGAGATGGCTACGACATCGTGAGATGGTCATAGAGCTTATATGTAGTGGTATTTACCGATTACACAACGATATATTTTACTGCACAATGATGTAGAGGAGATGATATATTAGCCTAGGGGAGTGTCTGAGGCAGCTTTGGTAAGTACAACTTTGTTAATTAAGGCACATATTATTTTCATATTTCTTATTAATTATTTATCTAATTTTTAATTTATTTTTTTATAGTTTCTTCTAGTTCGACATACCCATGCGCATTTGACTGACGAGAGTAACACCTATACTTCAGGCGAGGCCTTATTAGCAGCATGTCAGTCAATGCTTAGAGAGTTTGATGATGTCATTTGTAGCTTGCCACTGCTTTAGTTGGTGATTACAGATGTTCATAGAGGATGCTCAGACACAGCCGATGAATGATTCATCCCTGATATTCCATCTTCATCAACAGTGGATAGCTCTCCTCCCCGTTCATCATTTCCGGTCACTGCACATGTAGCTCGGCTAGATCCGATTTTATATTATAGATGACATCGACCAGCTCATGTTGAACCATCTATTACTTATGCTAAGTCGGAGCCAGAGCTAGAGATAGAGATAGAGCTAGAGCCGGATTAGGCAGATCATGAGGAGGAGCTCGTACAACACTGTTGAGGTTGAGGTCAAGGACGTAGGAGATTGTGACATTAGCTTTGTTATATGTTTCTTTCAAACTAAACATTTTTTCAACATGTGATGTAATATATTTGATAAACATTTCTATTTTATGTATGTTTTTATTAGTTGATGTCAATATGCATGAAATGTGTGGAATGAATGAAATTGTATACTAGTTGAATGAATGAACAGGGTCAAGTGTTAAAGTTAGTTTAAAATACTTTTTTAAAAAAATTAGTTCATAACAGCATTGGCTGGAGTCACCAAGTTATGTGATTTCTTCCTTTAAAAGGATGTATTAAGTTGATTTCGTCCTTTGAAAGGACAAAATCGGGTTAACTGTTATAAACTGTTACCCAATTTCATCCTTTAGAAGGATGACATTAACTTAAAACTGATTTCAACCTTCTAGAGGATGAAAACATATAATTTTTTTTTAAAAAAGCTACACAGGCGCGAGCTGCTTGGCTGGCACCTACGTGGCAAAAAGCAACACTACTTTGAGAAATATTTTCGAAAGTGGTCTGAATCGGTAAATTTTTTTTATTTATTATTATTTAAATAATTTTTATTTTTTTAAAAGAACAAACAAACAAATAAATTTGATGTAACATTAGCAGACAGAAGAAAATAAGTTGAGGACTAATGGCCTATCACTCACATTATAATAATCACTTTTGTAGAGTAAACAAAAGGAGGAAAGGGAGGAGCATGGAAACTGTTGTGAGTTTTTTCTATATTGCCTAGCCAAAGAATGAAATATTCGATATTCCCTAGATTTTAAATGAAAATGCCATATGACCAGGAATAACACGATATAAGCTAAAATTTGGACTAAAATACCCCTGACCAGAGGTACCCTCACAAAGTCACATTCATAGGCATACGACTTCAGACGCTAGCGATTCCTCCAAGTGAAAAACTCCGTTCTGATTGAAAACTGACTTCCGATTGGAATGTCCCCTAATTGAGCATCATGTAAGCAGCGTGTGAGAAGATTTTGTGACCTATCTAACCAAAACATTGGAGAATAGGGATTTTCTGTTGTGGAGCGAGTTTGAGTTTGCGAAGATCGAGTTTTTGAACGAGGGTTTCTCGCAACCTGAGTTTTGAAACTATACGCCCCAAAGCTAGTTCTTCTTTATAGCGTGGATCGGGTTTGTGGCAATTTCAAAAAAGCAGCGATCGAACGAGTGTTCAATCTGGCTTTGAGAACAACAACAAAGATTTTGTGGTAAGGCAGTTTGGATATTTGTATGCATGATTTTTTATTTAGCATGTACTTGAACACATGACATAGGCCGTCAAATTAGACTATTCTTGCATCAGAAAGATGATACGTCATATATCGTGTGCTCAATAAGATGGTGGAAACGCAATGTTTAACCATAATGTTATCGTGTATGCGAGGGCCTCTTAGCATATGTTCGATTACACGATACATATACTTATCGTCTCTATAGAAGTTAGTTAGAAAGTGTGAACTGACATAGCTATTTATTATGGTCACGATCTATTGTTGATTGACATATATATATCCAATGTTTCAGACATAAAGTTAGAGTATTACATCAAATGGCGGAGTGAGTGGAGGTTGCAAAGGAGAAGAAGAAGAGAATCTGTAGGAGAAGACCGGGCCTGGGAACAAATAGTTTCCCCGCTGGATTGCGTCTATGAAAAGTCCTTGTAGATTCACGTTCGGGATGCAAGGCGATTTTAGTGGAGTCTGGGTTCTACCTAGTATATGATTGCTAGCCCATCATCATCTCTAGGCCGCTGTTGGATATACTCATTGGTGATTGTTGGGACAACTCACTAGAGGTCTTCAACATAAGGGGCAAAAGACTACCCTTTATAGTGGATGAAGTGGCTATGATCACGAGGTTGAGTGGAAAAGGGAACCAATGTAAATTGGAAAGCAGCAAGGGGAAGGGTGCCTAAGGCAAGGGGAAATTCTACAAGAAGTTCTTCCAAGGGAAGCGGCCGGAGAAGACAGGACTAGAAGAATTGTTTAAAGAAGTGGCTGCGGAAACAAGGAATGTTTCAGATGAGGACTTAGCACGGTTGGTGATCGTGCACATGGGTGTCCTCGTGTTATTTGCATAGAGCAACATAGTTGTATCCCCAACTCTATGTGATTGCTTAAATGACATGTCTGTTGTGGGGAGCTACAATTGGGCAGGTGTCGTACATGATTTGCTGATGAGAGGCATATTGGCAGCCCACTAGAACATCATGAGTAGACAGGACGAGTGTTCTACCACAACCGGAATTCTTGTAGGGGCTTCATTAGTGTTCCAAGTAAGGCTCATATGTGTTATACTGCGCAAATTCTAATATTGTATTTATAATGACACGATATGTTTTATAGAGAAGAATATTACCTCATGGGTCACACGATACAAACTCTCAATCGTGTTATTGGACATATGACATTAACATGCACATAGACATATCGTGTTCTCGAAAACACGACTATGTGTTATATCGTGGATAGGACATTAGATGATCATAATGCATCGTGTTACCAGAAACACGACATGGCCACTGGCGTGTTATCTGTAACATGACTGATTTGTTATAGTGAAGATACTAAACATCTTAGACTAATGTTTATATTCTTTTGTATTGTCTGTCAGGTATGGTTTATGAGCATACATCCATATGGGCTCCCAGTGGTCCTCCATGCAGCCCGAGGTGCAAGAGGTGGCCCGGATTTACCCAACTTTTGATCGACTTGGAGAAGGCCGAAAAACTTGACCCGGCCAACAAAAAGGGGAGGAAGAAGATTCTAGCTCATCACCGGATGAGGAAGTGGTACGAAGATGTCTTCATGAGGCTGAAGCTAGACTCACAAATTGTTATGCGCATCACACCAATTGTCGAAGAGGCACACTTGATGGATGGACAAAGGGCAACCCCGAAAGCTAATAAGGCGGGTACGCAGCCTTTCCGAACAATGAGACCCGGCCATACCCCCCATAGTGAGACATCGGGGCATGTACATTTTGGCCATGATGTCATTAATTCATTTGTCATGTTAGTTGATGTCATGACGAGAATATGTGAAGTTGTTTTGGAGAAGGCTGTTCTATACGGTGAGTGGGGATGGAACATGGATCAAGTTGCAGCTGCACTCCAGTGTGTTAAGGACGATCTAGAGGTGGCAACTAGCCTCATAGTATAGATGCAACCCCCCGAGGAATGAGAGATAGAACTGCTGTCTAAACCCACTCAGCTGGTGGTCGCCCAAGCATTAACCCCTCCTCCGAGAACCGAAGGATCACCTTTGGTTCGTTCAAAGGCAAGAGCTTCAAAATCAAGAGAAGCTTGCCAACCATCTGCCCCCCAAAGATCAACCAGTACAAGTCCCTCAGCCGGTGGAAGAGGCATTCATTTTGAGTAAGTACAACAGTTTAATGTAATGTGTTTCTTTAGGGGATATTCGTGTAGTTAAGTACACGATAAGAGATCATATCGTTGAGTAAGAAAGACGGTGGTTGGATTGTCGTATCATCGATCACACGATCATTGAAGTAAGAGTTGTGAGAACCATCTCTACGTGGACGTGTGATTGTGAGCATGATTAGGCTTTCTATTGTGTTTCTACGAATATGATAAGTATCTGTATCGTGTTTATAAATGACAACTTGTGTGGATATCGTGTGGTTACTAACACGATGACTTACTTCTTAAATATAGAGAAATGACAACCGCAAGCTGCCACCAAACCGAAGAAGAAGATTGATCCGAAGTTGCAAAGGACCGTAATAACTAGATTTTTGATGAAAATAAATGCAGAATTCATGGAACAACCCCGGGATGTTGAAGAACAACCATGGGAGTTAGAGGAACCGGACCTTCCCCGGGATGTCGACGAACAACCCCTGGAGGTAGAGGAATCAGACCTTCCACCTAAGGTCGTGGCTCAAGTTTGCGATGTGTTAGAACAACCCCGTGAGGGACCCGCAGACCAACTTGAGATTTAGAAAAAACCCTTGAAGGGACCAGAAGCACCCTAGCAAGCAAATAAAGGAATTGTACCCAAACAAGTAAAAATCAGAGTGAAGTGGAAAGCTTCTCCTGGCACTACCATTGTACCTCATGCGCAACGGAAGTCGAGGTCCACCATAGTTGAACCATTTGCTTAAGGTCAGGAGCCTATGAAGAAAGTTGCAGCTCAGGTATCAAAAAAGCCGAAGCATTTCAGCAGCTACATTGATGATAAGCTAGCAAAGTCTGAACACAGTCACCAGCTTCGAAAGCTTGGTGATGAACTACCTCTGGCTTCAGTCCCTAGCCCAAGCATTATCCATCAGGCACATCCAAAGTCTACCACCCTGGAACTAGCAGCCCCAATCGCAGTCTCCAGTGAAGGCACTATATCAGATACTCCTCCAATAGATGCGGACATAATGGATAGTATCCGCATTGTTGAAGATGTCGAAGAAGATACTGTGACTAAGATGAACAAGGAGGAGACAAGTCTGCGGCCGAAGGACTATCTTGACACAGAGTTGGTGTTCCACGTGAAGGTTCAGGCCAGACAGTTAAGGAAATTATCACGGAATTTCTGTCAAACCCATACAAGTCGTGGCTCGTAGAGACACTCCTCTACACCGACCACCTATCTCTATTAAAGTAGGAGCGCATAATGAATGAGGTAATATCTATTCATTTCTCATACGTTTTAAGCTCTATTGTGTAATCAATCAAACGACTGAATATCTTATGCATATTACAATGAATTATGGCTTTGTCAATTACACGACATAGGATCATATCGTTGGTTTCCATATATGCTAACTATTGACTTGTAATTGCTGAAGTAAAACTAGCATGTTAATTCATACATGATTTGTAAATGCGTCGTGTGATCATAAACACGGTATAGTCACTAATCATGTAAAGTCATATGACAATCGGTAGCCTATAGTGTCATTACTAACATGTATGGTATTGTGTAGGTCATCGACGTCTTCTTCCAACTCCTAGATGAATGAAATATGAGAAATCCATGCAGGTACCCCAATTATTTTTTTTGGCAAGTTCGCTATTCAGCACTACTTTAAAATTAGCACCGCAGAAGGCCCTGTGGAGGAGGGCAAACTCTCTAGCATATTGTTGAGAGGCCTGAATGTTAACACGGAAAGCGGCTTCATTCCTGTATACATCAAAGGTCACTTTCTCTTGCTTATTGTCAGCTGCAGGGAGAAGCAGTTTAGGTGGTACAATCCTCTAAAGGGTGATCACAGTCACACTTTGCCCAGGCGGACAGTGTCAGGAAACATGTTGCCAATGGAATGGAGAAGGCACTTAAGATAAAGGGGGCTCAGATGTGGCCAATAACTAAGATCAACAAATGCTTATACCAGGAAACAAATGAAGATTGTGGTTTGTTCATCATGTACTACATAGCGAAACTAGCAGGGGACGTCATTCAGCCAGATTTTAGACAGCTCGAGATAACAGGCTTGGTCAGGCCAATGATATCCGCTACTATACTTCAGGTTCAAATCAAAGAGGAATTTGATCTGGATACAGATGAATCGTAAAAAGACCAATTATTTTGTAATTAGTTACTGTGAACAATTATTTTGTAATTAATGTCTATACCAATTATTTTGTAATTAATTACTTTACCGAATATTTTGTACTTAGTTGTTGTATGAATATCAGATGGCGTATAATCGATCAAATGATTTGTATCAATATCGTGTATTCAATAGCGCGAAATGGTAGTACACATATATCCGATTGTATTGTAGTTCTCACGATCGCCTATTAGGTCATGTTATCGCATATACACCAACTCGTATTAGGTTGTGTTATCGTTTACTTCACATCTCATATTAGGATGTATGTGATATCATGTAATCAACCAAACAAAAAAGACACATGTATTTGGTCATAACCCAAATCAAATATGGTGCTTCGGGCATAATGCATTGGGAATTGGATCATTACAATCAGGTCATTGTCAAGCGTTCGAACACACATTATTGCCAATATCGTGTAAGCAATGGACACTCTTGACTACAAAATTTATCATCCATTTATATTATCGTGTAATTAATAACACATACCCGCTTTAGGTCGTGTTGTTGATTACACGATACACATATACAACATACCCTATTATATCATGTCATGTTTTTAGGAACACGTTAATTACATATTTTGTCTTTTTAGAAACACGTTAATTACATATTTCATGTTTTTAGGAACACATTAATTACTTATTTCCTATTAATCTGTAACGATCGCAAATTTTTGGTATGTTTTCTTGCCTCTAATAAAACTATTTAATGAGTTTTTAATTATTTTAAATTATTTAGAGGTAGATATTTGGAGAGTTTTTACTGGGTTATGATAGAGCTCAGTGAGACGAGCGTAACGAACCTAAGAACATATGAAACGGAGGTTGGGAGCGAAAGTTATGACCTCGGGAAAATGTCATATGGGCGGGACCCACTTTGAAAGTGCGGGATGACCTACCCATGTGTGGTCTTATTTCGAAGGGCTTGTTGACACGAGTCCATCGGTAACAAGAACTTGCAATGCCAACGTCAAGGTTGGAAGTGATCGCATTTTGAGGTCAAAATATTATTTGAATAAAATAATATCATTCTGGATAGGATCGATGACGCAGTAGATAAGACTGACGACGAAGCGGATAGGATTGATGATGCAAGTGGATAGGGTTGATGATAAAGTGGATGAGATTGCTGACAAAGCGGATAGGATTGCTAACAAAGTAGAAAGGATTGCTGATAAAGTGGTTAGGATTGACACATGTCAGCCTCACATCTATCCATTTTTTCTATAAATAGCATCCTTAACATCCAGTCTCTCTCATGTTTTCTCATTTCTCTCCCACATTTAGAAATTTCTATTCTTCATTTCTTACTCATTTTAAGTACGATTTAAGTCGTTTAAGAGGTGTTTCTACCTAAATCGAGCATGTCGGACGTCATGGCAGGGTTATTTTTCTGGTTGGAGACCTCCAAAACCCCAGAAGTGGACATCCAATTTCGTGGTGTCCGATTTATCAGTTTCAAACTCGTGCAAAAAGCAAGGTAGGGGCTTTTATCCTTTCTTATGGCATGATTATAATATTTGGTTGTGTTTTTAACTTATTATTTATATGACTCTCGCATGTTATGCGCTAGAGATTATTTTCAAGATATGATTTATGGTTTTCGTGCATATATCCGATCTGTTGAACGGTTAATCGTTGAGATAGAATATGATTTATATAGCGTATATTTATAATGTTATTATGTATATTCGAATAGTCGAATGATTTGCCACTGGAAGCGGATATGTTTTATACTACATGCATTATGATTGCCTCATACATAATAATTTGATTGAATATTTATTTGTGGATTTTGATATAAATTATACACGGTGAAGCGTGTGAGATAGAAACAAACTAGCTTTGCCACTGTTTTCATTGCGAATGAAAACAATAAGTTTAAATGACGGTTTTAGAGGACTCATCCTTTTTGAAAAGAGGATACTCAAGATTATTTTTGAAAAGACGTATAAGCATGGTGATTGAGTCACTGAAGCGGGACAAAGAAGGGGTAATTGTCTCATTGGAATGAGCGACCAACCTTGCCTTTGTAGTTGTTGATAGTGATGCTCCAATGTCTTGTAGAGGCGAAGCTAGGATTTTCAAAAGGATAAACATTGGGATAGAATGTTTTAAAAGAAAACAGCTTTTTTTGGAGTTTGGGAACTCTAGGACATTTCGATTGAGTCTGAGACTCAAGATTATGAGTCTAGGACTCAAAACTATGAGTCTGGGACTCATGAGTGTTTTGGTCGTCCGGAGCTATTGCTGGGCGCCCCGATAGAGCTCCGTTGACTAGATGAGAGCACAATTAATCCAGTTTGGAATCAGATGCACGATACCTAATTTAGCTTGGTGAGCCCCTAACGAAGGGCAAGATCCCTAATTCGCCCCTAATGAAGGGCAACTATCAAGGCTACGTGCGCTTGGGTAGAGAGTATCATAGGAAGACTCTCTACTCTCTAGATCCCGGCACCCCATGAGCACGGGTGGCTCTTCTATCCAAAAGCATGAAATATTTTGAGATGATTTGTGGAGAAGTAAGAGGTCACTGCTTTGTACCCGCAACAAGATTCTTATTAATATATATATGTCTGGGACATTTGTAGCGAGCCGTGAGAGCTTACAAACCCTAGTAGCATCTTCGATACGTAGGAAGAAGCTCTAGGGGTGGCTTTGGGTGAGAGGCACACCCCATTTTCATGGAAAATACTATATATATAT